>CM045770.1:137740821-138429256 GCA_025200525.1 Camellia lanceoleosa
ATGTGTTAGCTAACTTGTCCGCATTATAAATAGTTTTAGCAGGCAGAAAATGGACAAATTTATTCAAACGATCAACTATAACCCAGGTAGAATCCATACCTCGAGAAGAGCGAGGCAATCCCACGATGAAGTCCATGGTAATGTGCTCCCATTTCCACTTCGGTATTGGATGTGGCTGTAATAAACCAGTGGGTCATTGATGTTCAACTTTAACTTATTGACAGTGTAAACATCTGGCCACAAAATCTGACTACCCTTTTTCATTCCTAGCCACCAGAAATTCTGCTTTAAATCATGATACATTTTCGTATTTCCTGGATGCATAGCAAATTTGGAATTATGGGTCTCTGTCAGAATGCGTTTCTTCAAATCATCATAATCCGGCACACGAAGGCGACCCTAAAATTTCAACACATTATTCTCAAGTACAAACCCGGGCCTTGGTTTTGAGTCAATTTCATTTATGATCTTTTTTAGAAATTCATCTTGCAGTTGTTTCTCTTTGATTTCTTCAATGATTGTAGGCTGAGCGGAAACAGTAGCAAAGATTCCACCCTATTCTCGCAATACAACTTCAATCTCATTCCTTTCCAAATCACATAGCAATTCTTCCCGAACGGTGAGCAAACATGACAAATTCCCCATTGATTTTCGGCTCAAGGCATCTACTACAGTGCTAGCTTTTCCTGGATGATATAGAATCTATAGATCATAGTCTTTGATTAGTTGCAGCCATCTTCTCTATCTCATGTTTAGTTTTTTTTGGGTAAAGAAATATTTCAAGCTTTTATGGTCAGTATACACTTCACAAGTTACTCCATATAAGTAGTGACGCCAGATTTTCAAAGGAAACACCACAGCTGCCAGTTCAAGGTCATGAGTTAGGTAATTCTTTTCAAGAGGACGGAGTTGTCGAGATGCATAAGCAATCGCCTTCCCATTTTGCATTAGCACACAACCTAATCCCTTGTAAGATGCATCACTGTATATTTGAAACCCATCAGCTCCATTAGGCAAGGTTAGGATTGGTGCCGTTGCAAGTCTCGTTTTCAGTTCTTGGAAGACTGACTTTCATTGCTCATTTCAATCAAATTGTAAATTTTTCTGTGTTAATTTGTCAATGGCATGGTAAGTTTTGAAAAATTCTTTTAGAAACCTTCTGTAGTAACCAGCAAGCCCCATAAAATTTATAACTTCAGACACATTAGTTGGTCTTGGCTAGTCAATAATGGCTTTAATTTTCCGTTGGTCTACCGACATACCATCCTTGTTGATTACATATTGCCCGAAAAGGCTACGTTGTCCAGCCAGAATTCACATTTGGAAAGTTTTGCATATAATTTCTTTTCCCTCAGAATCTATAAGGCAATTCTCAAATGATTCTCATGTTCTTCCCAGCTTTTGGAGTAAATCAATATATCATCAATAAAGACAACAATAAATTCATCCAGAAATTGTTTGAACACCCTATTCATAAGGTTCATAAAGGCAGCAGGTGCATTGGTTACCCCAAATGGCATAACTAGGAATTCATAATGTCCATATCTAGTCCTGAATATAGTCTTCTCTACGTCTTCTGCCTTGACCTTTGACTGGTGATACCCAAATCTAAGGTCAATCTTAGAAAACACTTAGGCTCCCTGAAGTTGATCAAACAGGTCATCAAACAGGTCATCAATTCAGGATAGTAGGTACTTGCTCTTGAGGGGTACTTTGTTTAACTCACGGTAGTCAATACATAGCCTCCAAGATCCATCTTTCTTTTTAACAACTAAACTGGAGCACCCCAAGGTGAGGTACTCGGACGGATGAATTTCTTGTCTAAGAGCTCTTGGAGTTGGACTTTTAACTCTTTCAATTCGGAAGTCGACATCCTATAAGGAGTCTTAGAGATAACTTGTGTTCCAGGTATTAAATCAATAGTAAATTCAATTTCCCTATCAATTAAGTCTCCAGGTAGATCATTGGGAAATACATTAGGAAAGTCACAAACCACAGGAATAGTTTCTACACTGGTACTATCTATAGATTCAGTCAATGCACAACACAAGTAGCCCCGACAGCCTTTCTTTAACAATTTCTTGGCTTTCATGAATGAAATCAAGTATAGCGGAGGAACTACCCCATTCCCAATGAAAGTAAACTCAGGTATGCCATATGGTTTGAACATGACAGTTTTGTTCACACAATCAATAGTAGCACAATATTTAGTCAGCCAATCCATACCTAGAATATAGTCAAAATGATCACTGTTCAAGGGTAGTACGTCAACATACAATGTCATATCACCAATTAAAACATCACATGTCGGATATACATAAGCACATATCATGGATCCCCCAGATGATGTAGACATAGATAGCAAATAATTCACAAGTTCTACCGGTCTAGTTAATTTCTGAGAAAAAGCATGTGAGACAAATGAATGTGTAGAACCAGAATCAATCAGTACATAGGCATTTTGAGCACATATATGGATTATACTTGACACTACTATTTTGATATTCTGTACATCTCCAAGCACGAGTGCAAACACTCTTCTTCGCCTTAGTGTCTCATTTCCAGCATTAACTCTGACATTTGTTCTAGTATTGGCCCTTGCTATAGGAACAGATCCGACTGAACTTGCCGTTGTGTGGTTAACATTGTCAAACCTCATTGGACAATCTCTAATCATATGACTGGTTTTGCCACACCGGAAACATGCACCCGATGCACATTGACATATGCCTTTATGCCTCATTCTATATTCTGGACAGACTGGTATAGATCTGCTACTCTGGCTTGAGCTGCTCGAAGATCTAGCATTTTGCTTTTTGTTCGTGAAGAATGAACAACCTTTCCAAAAATTAGATGCAGGCCTTTTACTTTTCCATTCTGTCGTTGGCATTTTAGCTTGTTTTATCGCTGCCAGAGTGACTTTTGCCATTATTGCTCTGTCCAAAACTTCCACATATGTAGGCAATTTCAAAATGCCTTCGCGGTCAAACACTTCTAGATCCAGCCCGCTTTCAAATTTCTGTGCCTTCTTGTAATCAGTATCCACCATATGTGGAGCAAATTGAGCCAATTCAGTAAACTTGGCCTCATACTTAGCCATGGACATCCTGTCTTGTTTAAGTTCTTGGAATTCAAAAACTTTCTGATCTCGGAAACATTGAGGGAAATATTTATCATAGAAGATTGCATTAAATTGTGCCCATGTCATATTCCCATCACTGTTTCGGATTAGTAACCACCACCTTCGGGCTTCATCTTTTAGAGTATCTGTGGCTAGAAGAACTTTCTGAACCTCAGAACAAGGGAATACTTCAAATAGCTTCTCCATTTCAAGTAACCATGTCTCGGCTTTTAACGGTTCAATGTCACCTAAGAAAGTCGGTGGTTTTATCTTCAGGAACTTCTGAGTTAAACTTATGAGATCATTGTTTTCTGGCTCTACCTAGGCCGGCAGGGGAGGTAAGCGTTTTTGCCTCTGTTGTTGTTGAGTCATTGTCTCAGTTAAAGCTGCAAACATTTGTTCCATTCGGCTCATTCGAGCCTCAGATGATTCAGTTGTTCCATCACTTCTTGTATTGTCCATTTGCTATAGGTAAACAGGACATTATAAACATAGGCAAATAGTCCTTTTTACATTATTCAGATTGTTTGTTCCCATATCATATGATTATAATCGAATTTATGCTTTCACTTTCAAACACACACACTTACACATGCAGATGGAATGCCCCTACTTCTTACTAAGACATCCTAAGCTCATATGGACTTGTGTGTGTGGTAGAACACGTGCTCTGATACCACTCTATCATGACCCAAACCCGCACCTATAGGTTTAGCTTCATAACCGGCCAGTAATCCTTGGATTACCGAAGGCCTCTTAACAATTAGACTTGTAATTAAGGGCTGCAAAAGTAAATACATAAAAGAAAAATATACATAGTCCATCGAGTTGTGCAGACATACATGGGACTGATAATCTTAACTTTTATAAACATACGAATGATGTCATAGGTATAGTATTTACACATCACCTCATGTACATAAAAAAGGAAAACTTGTTCGTAGAGCAAAAAGAACAATCTTATACATTCATATTAACACAGCCACAAGACATGACTTGATCTGGAACCTCATCGCGAGGCGCAAAAGATGGCTGACAAACACAAAAAAATGCTTCAAGCATCATCTCAAGCCTGATCACGAGCATGCTCACCTATATATGTAATAAGTAACTAGTGAGCGGTGGCCCAGTGAATAATAACAGAGTAAATGGGTAAATGAATGATGTCCCATAATTGTGTCTGAAACCAAAGTTCACATTCGTATTCTCAATCTGAACATGTATACAGAGATTCATGCTAAATCTTACATGGTGCATCCGCTAGCACTGACAGAACATATATAGAGAATCTTAAATCGTACTTGTTAATTCTATAGAAGAACCTCCAGTCTGGTAAGGATAACTTGTCAGTTCAATAAAGAAACCTCCAGACTGGGAACTTGTAAACTTGTCAGTTCCACCCATGAACCTCCAGCTGGGTACAGAAAGCTTGTTAGTTCCATAAGGAACCTCTGGTACGTGGAATTTGTAACATACTTGAACCATAGCATAATGTCATAAATGCTTGTCATTGTTGGACAATCATTCATAGTATAAAACATGACATTCCATTCAACAGATCTTATTTCATATACCAAAAATAATTTAACTTGAACATAGTTTTACTAAGTTATTACTCACAGATAACAGATGCTGCAAGTAGACAATTCAACTTCCTTCTGGCGCGTGACCTATACAGTTACAGAACGAACGTATACTGAATTACACACCCAGAAATGATAACTTAGTCCCTTCTTGTTTTGGTGTGTTTCTAATTCATTAACCTCATTATGGTGTCTTAATGATGGCCTAGGAATGCTTAGGATGGATTGGGGATGTAGAAATACACTTAAAAACATTTTTCAAAACTTGTTGAAAACAAGGTCTTCCCTCGAGCATGGCTTTCCTTGCTCAAGCGGGCATGCAGAATTTGAGGGTCTACTCGAGCGTAACTGCCTTCACTCGAGCAGTCTCTAAATTTTGAAAAAGTACTGGTTGCTTATTTTTCACGCTCGACGGACGCTTAGTTCCTGCTCGAGCGTGAGACTCAGAGCCTCGCTCGAGCGTGCTTCAAAACACAAGAACTTCTGAGGGCTTGCATTTTACGCTCGAGTGTACATCAGGTCGCTCGAGCAGAAGTGCACGCGCTCAGAGTGGTCGCTCGAGCATGGATTCCTGCGCTCGAGCATAGATGTAAATTCTAGAGTTTCCAGATTTGATCTGCAAGTTCAAAACTTAATCTTTAAGCACCAAAACTTGATTTTTCTGGGCCAAAACTTGAGAAAATACATGGAAACTCTCAAAACAACATGAATTAAAGATCATTACAAGAAATCATGGCCCAATGGCTTGCTTATTGAGCAAAAATTCAACTTGAAGTGTAGGAATATGCTATAAATATGACATGCATGCATAATTTGAGTTCATAGCTTCCCAAAATATGACCAAATGAAATATTCAACTCAATGACACGGTGAATTCTTAGATTACAACCAAAATATGAACATGCATGTGAGATTTCTCATGAAAAGAACTTCATGATATGGACATGCTTGCATGGAATGACTTACAATTCCTAAGTTCTAACTCAATTCTTGCATTAATCAACATAATTCTCTTGAGTTCATGCATTATAGTCTAGATTTCAAGGTTTAAGGATAAAATTCTTACCTAGAGGCTTGAGTGCACAAGTGTTAAAGTTGTAACTCCTAAATTCTCCTAAATTCCTTTAATTCTTGCTAGCTTAGCTTCAAATTGACTCCAATCTCTCCCCCTTCTCTCACTCTCACGGTTGTGTGTGTGTATAGGCTAAAGAGTGTGTTGAATGAAGGGAAGAAAGATGAGTGGAGGCAATAGGTGCCTTATATAGGCTTCATTAATGTTGGTTTATTAAAACTAATCAAATGGGTATTAAATTAATCCAATTTAATTGTTCCGAATCGAATTTCAATTGAGCCTACCATAATGTTCTAAAAATTTCAAATAACACATTTATCAAGCCAATTTCATGATTGGATGCCAATATGGCCTTCGATTTATAGAACAAAACAAAAATTCAAACAGATGTGTCTACGATGAACAGATAAAATCACAAATTATGTAACACATATGCAATTAATTCAAAATCTAGTCTTAATAACTTATTAGGCATAGTAAATCATGGATTAACGTTAATCATAGGTTGGGGTTGTTACAGGATGACTATAATGTAAGAGTAATTACAACGGAACCGGACAATTGCCTGTCGGTTGCTAGAGGAGTATGGTGGGAAGATGATGATTTGCATCTTGGCCACACCGATGAGGATTGGTACTCTGAGGAGGTGAATTATATGACTAGAAGTGGGCAATACTTCAAGCCCCCACACTTGGACCAACCTGAAGCATCCGGAAAGGACAAGGAAGTTAAAAAACAGAAGGAAAACTGTTAGAGGAAGAGGATGTGCTGAAACAGTTAAAGAAGATTCAAGTAAACATATCTATCTGGGGGTTGCTTATGGCTTCGCGTGTGCATCGGCAAGCTGTACTGTTAGCAATGGATAAAGTAAAATTGTCTGTCGACACCACCCCAGAGCAACTAGTGGGACTTGTCCTTCCAGGAGGTGCTGCGCCAGCTTTGACCATCTCGGATAAGGAATTGTTGCCTGAAGGCTCCGCATATAATAAATCGTTATATATCTAAGTTGAGTGTAAAGAGAAATGGGTGTCGGTTGCATTGTTGGCACTAGGTCTACAATCAATGTTTGTCTGTCTCGCACAACCTATGCTATTGGCTTGAAGCTAGCGAATTTTGTACCAACGACCCAGGTGATCCGGGCTTACGACAACACAAGTAGAGAGGTGATGGAAATAGTTCAAATCAGAACACAGGTCTGTAGACACCCCATTTTTGACCGACCTTAAGACTTGGGCGTTACTGATGGTTTCCTTGGTGATGAAAGTTGTGCAGGCTATGCTATGCAAAGGGTCAGTTTCTTTGGCAAGGAGAGCGTCAAATCCAAACCTCACACCCCATTTTGTACCAAAACTATTTTGAATGGTTTTTAGACCTTAAAACCTTCTCTTTCAAAACATTTTTGAAATAAAGTTTCTACGATGTTCCGAGGCTCGCATTTTGTCAAATGTTGCGCTTTTCGATAAACCGAGCAAGGACAAAGGGGAAATGAATGAAAGAGAGATGAAATCTTGGAAAAATCTTTCAAAACACCTCGCTTCAGGGGTTTGGAGTTGAAGAAAAGAAGAGAAGAGGGAAGAAACCAAGTTGAAGAAGAAGGTGGGTATAAATCGCCAAGAGAAAATCGAGCGGTCTTCGCTAAATCAGGCTTATCTGTCTATGCACTTGGGTTTAAGCTATGAGGCTACCACTGTTGGAAAGAAGACTTCTGGGGCTTCATTTTACACTCAAGAATCTCCTAAAGCCAAATTTGGATGGGGGAGATATGATTGGTTGAAGTAGGGCATCAATCCTGTTGGATCGAAACTGCGCGGCTTCACCAAAATAGGCATAACTTTTTGCATATATGAAATTTTAATGCAAGGTTGGCCCCATTGGAAAGCTAACTTCTGGGGCTTTGTTTTGGACACCCACCGACCACTTTTTGGCCTTGGCAGCCACCTACCGGCCACCAAAGTAGCCGGCCGGCCAGCAAAAGTAGCCGGTCAACCAGTTTTCTGGTCGGCAGCTTTTCACCTGCTCCCTCACAGCTGTATCTTCCAGCTGGCCCTTAGCTTCTTGGAAAAGCTTATGCTTTTAATCTCTATAAGAGGGAGGCTTCTCCTCCCTCATCTGGTTTAGAAAAATTGTTGAGGCTCATGCATACACTCCCCCTTTGTATCTCTATATTTGGCCTTCAAAAGTCCATTGTTCTTGCACCATTGCACTACACCTCTTAGCCTAACCTCTCTATCATCAATCTAAGCACCTTGGAGCTCATTTATAGAGGTTGAAGGTTTGCTACTTTGGTCCAGAAGCTGCTGGAGGTCTTCTCTACAAGGGTAACACTCATTCCCCCTTTTAAGCATTATTTTGCTTCACATCTTAGCTCCATTTGCAAGCATATTTGGGCTTTATCATAAACTGAAAAAAGTTTTTTTTTAAGCTTCTTAACATGTTTGTTTAAGACCTCTTTTTTGTTGGGGGTTATCTACCCCCTTTGCATGTTTCATTTCTCTTTGTTTTGAGCCATGCATTAGGGCTTTTGTGTTGAGCTTTGTTGGCCCTTTTGACCACTGAAATCCAATGGATTTTTAGTGGTTATTATGTGTTTTTGAGCATCAAAATCATAGAGGGGTGATCCTCTCACCCCTTGTCTTGTTTACTAGCTTTCTTGGCCTTACAAAGGAGCCCCTATTTGCATGTTTTCAAGCCATGTTTCAGGCTATTATTTGTGACTTTTATGACCTGCATGACCTCTGTCCAGAGGTGGTTTTGCCATGTTAAGTGTCCATCTTGCATGTGTAGAGTAACCCTCTTCATGGCCTTCCAAAGGAGCCTTCACTTGCATGCTTCCTAGCCCCCTTTCAGGCACTTTTTGATGATTTTTAGGGCCCCCATAACCTCTATCCAGAGGTGGTTTTGCCATTTTTGATGTCTATCTTGCACGTGTAGAGTAACCCTTTACATAGCCTTTCAAAGGAGCACCTCATTCTGGCATGTGTTGACTGAGTTCTAGTGGTTTTTTGGTCATATTTTGGCATGCCATGTTTCTATTTTTGGCTGGTTTGGTAGTCCTTCACATGCTTCATATAGTTGTAGTGTAAGTCATGGTTCACTAGCTTGTTTTATATGATGTTTTGGCCGCCTTTCCTAGCATATTTTGGCCTTGCCTTAAACTGATTTCATGCATGTTTTGGACTGCCTTAGCTCTATTTTTGGGTCTCATGGTCGAATGATGCATGCTATGCATGGTTGTAGTTCAATATCCATGCCTAGCCTTGAGTTTTGTAGTCTCTTGCATGCATATACTGAGGTGTTTTCATGTTTTGGGACCATTATACATCATATTTCAGAGCTGGAATGTATGCCATTGTATGCCATGTTTCATTCTTGCATCGCTCTTCGAGAGTTGCATTTTGTGCCTTAGGCTTGGGGCCATTGCATTGTGCATGTTTGCATGAATCTTGGGCCTTGTTCTCATCTCATTTGGCCATTGATTTTGGCATGCTTGAGAGCTACCCATGTTAGTGTAAGTCCATCTCACCATGTTGTTGCATGCTTGTTCATTTTGCATGTTGTTGCATGCTATACATGTCCACATGTTTAGGTTGCATGCCTATTGCATATTGCATGTTAACATGCTCATGTTGCATTAGATTTGTTGCATACTTGAGTTATTTGCATGCTTGCTTGCTTGCCTAGGTTGCATTGCATTGTGTGTGCATCCCTTGCCTCTTGATCAATCATGATAAAGGTTGGGGCCCTTTATGTGTTTTGTGCATTTCATTCCATATCGAATTGCACATTTGGCTCCTTTGGCCATCATGCATTGAAATACGTGATTGATGGCCCGAGGGTTGAGAACCATACTCCCTTGAGCTCTTAACATGATAGGGAGGGTGGTTGTGCAAACATTGCCTTGAAAATGCATTGCCATGCTCTGTTTGTCCTCTGCTGCTGCAAAACAGGTTTCTGCAGGAAGAGTTGGCCGGCCGACTATATTCAGTGCCGGTTAGCTATGCATTGTTGGCCGAGAGCATAATTTTTGGTCGATGAGCTGTTTCACTTGGCCGGTGGTCCCATCTCATGGCCGATGGCCTCTTAGCATGTCTTCAAGATGTTTTAAAGGTGTCACAAAGGTTGGCACAGTTTTCAAAAAAGCAGAGCAGTGTAAACAGAGGCAACTATGGCATGGCAATGGATTTCCGGCAAGGTGACTGGAGCACGCATGCATCCCTATCATTCGGAACAGAGCTAAGGCAGTCCGTTTTTATTTAAATTTGCATGCTAGCTTATTTATCTTAGTTAATTTGTTAATTAATTAGGGTTGTGTAATAATTAGCTGTAATTCGTTATTCTTTCGGTTGTGTATTATTTATTTAGACCCTCTGCGAGAGGGCAATGTTGTAATAAGTGTGCGTATGTGTGATGTATGTCTTCCAACCCCACGTCTTTCTCCCTTTTATTTACCAGCTTATGATGGTTAGTTTTAGGGTATGTTTCAATTAGCATCTATATGTTCGCATGTTTGCATTCATTCATTTGTTTTGCATGCACCAGTCTCGGCGCATCATACTAACTGTATAGTATTTCAATTCCAACTTGAATACGTGTATTGAGTTGTCGCATTTCACATGCCATTCTTAGGGTAGCCGAGCCTATCTTAGTTGCATTTTGCATGCGTTGCATTAGCTATTGCTAACATGAACTAGGATCATGCATTGATTACTAACTAGTTTCTGTTTTGGCTTAGAGTACTCGGTGAGTGTTTATGCTTTAGCATCCTTGCATGCGTGTGAGTGACTGCCATGATAGCATGCTTACCATGAGGCTATTTGCTTATGTGATATAACTGCCTGAATGTCTGTGGGTGAAGGTTGGATTATTTGAATTGGAACAATTCATTGAAATGCGAGTTTTAAGCCCACTTGATTGTGGCAAAATCATGTTTTCTAAGCCCACTTGAGGGTGGCAAATCCATGTCTTAGCCTACTTGCAAGTAGGATCATCAAACCATTTTCAAATAAACAAACATGAAATGTTTTGTTCCAACTCAGGCGATCCAGTCTATACTTGTATGCTGTGTGCATCACATAGTAATTCTAGGCCAATAACTGGAATAAGAACACATAATGTTTTCAAAACCCAATATCATGGTTAGTAGAGGCTGATCTTTGATCGGGTGAGCGGGGGTGCTCATAGATGACCTTCCCCAATCGTACCCAAGTTCCCGAGCCGAGGCAACTTTGGTGATGACGGACACGTGGCCTTAGGCAACGAGTCAGGGTTTCCTAAATTCCCCCAAAATAAATATTTAGGTGGCGACTCTGTATCTGGAAAAGCAGTCCATGTTTGGCACTTCTTTCTAAAAATCTGTTTTTCAAAACGATTTGCCGGATTTGGACTCTTTGGTGATTTATCGGTGTCGTATTGCACTTTGCGGGATTAGATTCAGAACCGTGACATTTGAGTCCGAACTATAGTAAGCCCAATGAACAAAACGGGATTCCCTCCCGAGATGTTCGGGGACATCTACAGGTCAGGCCAACCCAACAGGATATTGAGTTTCACGTCCTGGATGTTCTGGCTACTTTCAACTTGTTACTTGGGCGACCCTGGCTGCACCAAGTAAAAGCTATTTCTTCCACCTTGCATCAAATGCTGAAGTACCCTCTTGGAAAAGGGGTAGCCATTGTGTTTAAGAATTCGTCTATACATCCTCCGCCAAAGGTTACTACACCCGTATTGGAGATTGTACATGGCGCAGAGGATGTTTTCTTGTCTGGTTTTACCTTGGCTGAGGCCCAGGTGGTACAAAATATCCTAGTTGTTGATGAGGGCTTGTGCGTCAGTGCACAATCTATATACCTCATGAACAAGCTACAACATGTGCTCGTGATGGGATTAGGAAAGAGCAGCCGGAAGGGTGTTACCACACTGGCCAAAGTACCACATAACCCTCATGCCTTTGGCTTGGGCTATACACCCACCAAAGAGGACTGGGTGAGGAAAGAGAAAGAAATGGCCTGAAGAGGTAGAGCAAAGCAAAGTGGGAAGAACTATGAGCTTGTGCATAGGCCAATTCAGGGAACTCTGAACGGCCGCTTTGTCCAGGAGGGGGAGGACTTCCCATTTTGTAGCTTTCTGAGCCATGGTTGAACTCTGAGAACTTTGAGATTTTCTTCGACTTACAGCTACAAAAGGATGAAGCCACAGAGAAACAAACTGAATTAGCTGTTGAGGCTGAACAGAGCACAGAAAGTGAGTTCAACAGTAGTCAACTTGAGATAGGAGTAGCACTGACATGTCTCATTTTGGATCCTCAGATCAACCCGAAGAGCTTGGGGGATGACCTAACTATTTCCATGATCGGAGACCAATCAGGTGTGGACCTTTCCGGTGGTATTTTGGATGCATCCGACGTACCATCCCTCACTTGGCACCCGGAGGAGGGTTTTTTGTCCAGTAGTTCTGAATCAGGTAGTGAGCCAGAATTTGATTCCACAGTCTATGGAGTCGGAATCAGATTCCAGTTCTTCTGAGTCGGAGTCCGGTATTCCTGGGGTTAATAACCTAGATGCCATAGTTTTGTCCATGTCGTCTTTTTCTTTTTCTTTTGAGTTGGTTGTAACTGAGGAATTAGATGAGCTGGATCTTTTGAATGAGAATACCACTGCAGTTTTTGAGTACTTCTCTGTGCTACTTGTATATTGCATTGATCATGACTTTCAACATTTTGATAAAAATGACGGGAAGGAATTCCTCTGGTTTTGAAACATCTGGTTGATCGAAAGGAGGAGAGGTTTGTAAAACCCCTTGTTGATGAAATCATTCTAATTAATGTAGGTACTGAGAAGGATCCGCTTCTGGTACAAATCGAGCCCACGTTGTCTTTGGAGGAACACGAGCGTTTAGTCACTTTATTAAAAGATTTCAAAGATATTTTCACGTGGTCCTACGAAGACATGCCTGGAATCGATCATGAGATTGTATATCATCAGATCCCTCTTGACCACGAGGCCTAACCCATCAAGTAGAAGCTTCGGAGAATACTCCCGGACTGGGCTTTGAAGATTAAGGAAGAGGTCACTAAGTAGATAGATGCAGGGTTTTTGCTAGTATCTGAGTACCCGACTTGGTCGGCCAACATTGTTCCAATGCCGAAGAAAGATGGCAGAATTCGGGTGTGTGTGGACTTCAAAGATCTGAACAGAGCCAGTTAGAAGGACGACTTTCCTCTATCGCACATCAATGAATTGGTGGATTTCACCGTAGGCCATGCGTTTCTCTTCTTTATGGATGGATTTTTCAAGTATAAGCAGATTCTGATGCCACCCGAGGATAAAGAGAAAATTGCCTTCACCACGCCGTGAGGAACCTACTGCTATAGGGTGATGCTGTTTGGGTTGAAGAATGCTAGGGCTACCTATCAATAGGCTGCAACCACAATCCTACATGATATGATCCACAAAGAGGTCGAGGTGTATGTGGATGGCATGATTGTCAAGTCCAAAGAAAGAGAGGGCCAGTACACCGCCTTGAAGAAATTCTTTCAACGAATTAGAGAATATTAGTTGAGGCTGAATCCACAAAAGTGCACTTTTGGTGTAACAATAGGGAAAATGTTAGATTTCTTGATCACACAAAGGGGCATAGAGGTAGATCCTTCCAAAATCAAGGCCATCCTAGAAATGCCACCACCAAGGACTGAAAAAGAGGTACGAGGGTTTCTGGGTAAAGTGCAATTCATAAGACGATTTATTTCTAAATTAACCTTGACTTGTGAACCACTATTTAGTCTCTTAAAGAAGGGAAAGAAATTCCAATGGAATGACTGATGCTAGTTTGCTTTTGAGCAGATCAAGCAGTACCTTCAGAACCCACCCGTGTTGTCACCACCAGAGCTGGGGAAGCCATTGATTCTGTATCTGTTAGTAACGAACACAACTATGGAATGCATGCTTGCACATGAATTTGAGGATAGAGTGGAGAAGGCCATCTATTAACTGAGTAAGAAGATGCTGGACTATGAGACTTGTTACACCCTACTGGAGAAGGCTTGTTTAGCCTTGGTATGGACTACCAGGAAGTTGAGGCACTACCTGTTAGCTCATTCCGTAATTCTAGTTTCGAGGTTAGATCCCATCAAATATCTCTTTGAGAAACCAGCACTTACGGGTAGGCTAGCCCGTTGGTTGCTTCTCCTCTCCGAATTTGATTTGAAGTATGTGACTCGCAAGTCTATCAAGGGGAGAGTAGTAGTAGAGTTTCTGGCAGATCACCCAGTGAAAGGGGACGAAGCAGTAGAATACCTATTCTTAGATGAGGCTATTTTGCAAGTCAAGGAAGAGACCTGGACAATGTACTTTGACGGAGCATCTAACCAATACGGTTATGGGATAGGGCTGTTGCTGATAGCATCCGACAATTCCCATATACCCTTAGCCTTTAAACTCCGATTCAAAGTATCCAACAATGAGGCAGAATACGAAGCGTGTATCGCTGGATTGGAAGCCGCCCTAGAACTAAGGGCGAAAAGGTTAGACGTCATTGGGGACTCGAACCTGGTTGTGTCTCAAGCAAAAGGAGACTGGAAGGTTAAGGAAGAAATGATGAAAATCTATCACCATGCCCTGGATGTTCTGATTCCTAGGTTTGAGAAGCTAACCTTCATACATCTATTAAGAGAGAACAACAGGTTTGCTGATGCCTTATCAACTCTATCTTCCATGATAAACATCCTGTTGGGAGTCTGGATGCATCTGATCATTATTGAACAGAGATATGCACCGGCCTACGAGTTTATCGCCGCAATAGATGAAGTGCAAGATGAAAACCCCTAGTATTATGATGTTTGGAACTTCTTGGAAAATGAGGTTTATCTACTAGGGGTAAATGCCAAAGATAAAAGGGCAATATGGCGAATGGCCGTTCAATTTATCATCTACGGGGGTAAGTTGCGTAAGAGGGTTCATCTGGGAATGCACAAGCTATGTGTTGACGCAGAAGAGTCGAAGCACCTAATGGAGGCTATCCATGGAGGAGAGTGTGGAGCGCACATGAGTGGAGTAATGCTAGCCCGAAAGATTCTCAAGAAGGGCTACTACTGGTCTACCATGGAGGAGGATTGTATCGGTTTTGTTCGGCGATGCCAAAAATGCCAAATTTATGCAAATCGCATGAATATCCCACTGTCGAAGCTGTAGAACATGACTTCACCATGGCCTTTCTTAGTCTGGGGAATTGACGTCATTGGGATAGTTACACCGAAAGGGTCAAATGGGCATGAGTACATTCTAGTGGCAATTGATTATTTCACGAAGTGGGTGGAAGCTCAGTCTTATGCAGTGTTGAAAGTAGTGCATGTGGCTAAGTTCATCCGCAACAACATTTTTTGCCGTTATGGAGTCCTGAATGAGATCATTTCAGACAATGGCTCCCATTTTCAGAAAGAAGTGATTGACTTGTTGGAGAAATACAACGTGGCTTTTCATAAGTCATCCACATACCGGCCACAAACCAACAAAGTTGTTGAGGCCGCTAACAAGAACATCAAGCACATTTTGTAGAAAATGGTTGAGACTTACAGGGACTGGCTAGACAAATTACCATTTGCTCTCTGGGGTTATAGGACTTCAATTCGGACATCTACTAGGGCAACCCCGTAGTCTCTGGTTTATGGGATGGAGGCTGTTCTACCGATTGAGATAGAGGTTCCGTCATTGCGAGTAATGGTTGAGTGCCAAATAACGGAAACGGATTGGCAGCAGAGCAGGTTCGAGGAACTAATGCTGTTTGATGAAAGGAGGTTGAAAGCACTGTACTATGTTCAAGGATATCAACGAAGGATTGCCAGGGCCTTTAGCAAGAAAGTTAAGTCTCAGAATCTTAAGGAAGGAGATTTGGTGTTGAAAGACAACAGAACTCCCATCCATGACCCTAGGGGCAATTTCAAACCCAATGGGACTGGTCCTTACATTGTCAAGACCATTTGGTCGGGTGGAGCTGTTATTCTTATGGACCTGGATGGCCTAGAATTTTCCTAACCAATCAACAGGGACAAAATGAAGAAATACTACCCTTGAGAGGCTCGCTAGGCCAAAAACCCAGAAGGGCGACCTGGGCAAAAGTTAGGGCACAAAAAATTAGAAAAAAGAAAAACTGAGCTCACAAGGTTGAAAACCCAGAAAGGGCGTCCTTGGCAAAAGTTAGAACGCAAAAGGAGAGCGTTAAAACCTAAGCGAAGTCGCACTGAACTACGTAAGGCCTGACCATCTTCGAGATACATAGGCAACTTCATTCCAAAGTTCGGCCGTAAACACTTTCAAATCAACTATGTCCATGTGTTTGATTAAGGCATCCTTGTCTGTTCGTTATTTGAAAGATCGGTTGTGGTCCTTACTCTGAGACAAGTGCTGGCTATAGTGCTAAACAGTGTTATTCAATCTAGGGGCAATTTTTCATTTCTGGATTCGGGGTTGTACATCTTGAGGATAGATCCCATGTGTGTTAAGTTGTGATCCTCATCAAAAATGGTTTTGAAAAGTTTTAATAAAAGTTGATTTGGTTCAAATTAATCTTTTTATAACTCAGACCATTTTTGGACCAAAAGGAAAACTTTCAGTGCCTATAACTTCAATTTCATTGATTTCAATACAAAGTTCTCTAACTTTTGATGCAAATCAAAGTTGCTTTTTATTACATTCAAAAAGAAAACTTGAAAAATTAGATCAAAGCAATAAACTTTGGGCATAGATGAGTCAGGTGTTTCGACGTCCCCTCCCTGAGCTCGTAGAAGCTTCAAATGCTAGAGTAGGCCCAGCTTGCGCCTCATCTTTAATCCAAGTCAAGCACTCATTAGAAAGGGTGCAACTGAAACTAGGGGCAGGAGCTAGAAGCTCTCTCGTCCTCCAAGCATTGGGGTATTGAGCCAACTGTCAACCTCAAATTGGAAATGAAGCCGGTACTCTACCCTCTCTTCTGATCAAGTCTAGTCGTGTCTGAACTAACGCCTAAACGGAATGGAAAGTAGAATGTGCAGTGTGTCAAGCCAATCAGTTGAATGCCGGGTTGCCGAGCCATGTTGTTGCTCATCTAGGGCAGATCAAACCAGTGGCAACGCCAAGCAATGTCAGTAGCAAACCTGTTGCACATCAAATGGCACCACCATCCCTCGTTTGGGAAATCAACTAGCCGTTGGCAAAAGAAATAGCCTCGTGCTGAATATGCAAAACAAGAGTCCACTGCTTTCAACCTGTCCATGAGCCATATCTAGGGAAGGATGAAAAATAAAAGAGATTAACGAATAGAGAGGTCTATGTTGAGAGAAAAAGTGAGAAAGGGCTTTGAGAGAAAAACAGAGCATGAGTACCAAGTGATGTGAGAAACACATATGAGATAGGGTGGGAAACATTACTTGCAAAAGGAGTGGACTTCCCGCAAATTTGTTTGTCTCTCATCGATGAAAGGCGTCTAAGCCCATCAAAGTCTCGGCTAATACCAAGCCAATGCAACTCTTGTCCTCTTTCAAGCCTTTTGCCACTTCAACTAGCGGAATGCTAGACCCGTCGAAACTAGGGGCAAGAAGGAAATGTGATAACATACACAAACAAAGGGCATGCTGTCGAAAACTCTACCAAAGCCGGTCTTCATGATCACCAGCATTAGAAAATCGATGAATGAGGTTGGGAATATCCAACTCTCTGTTGTGAACCAAGAATCGAGCCTCATGAGAAGTAAACCCACATATCCTTCCTAAAGCTTGGATGTGACTGAAGCGGGACTAGGGCAAGATTTTCTCGTCATGCCAGGACTCCATTAGCACTTGAAATTCTTCAATTGTGGGGCACATCACTTGCCCCCCTGAAACTAAACACGTGCATAACCGGGTTCCAACACCTAGCTGCGGCATGTAGGAATGAAAAACAAAGTGGAGAACGGCTTAGGGGGAATAGTGCATTTATCCCGAAACCCCAGAAATTCATTTTTTTCGAGCCATCTAAAGTTGCAATCCAATTTGAGAGTTTTTCGGTAAAGAATGGCTCCATTTGTGGAAAAAATAGAGCTGGAATGAAGAAAATACGAAGTCCCAACTTTTGTAGAAGATAAGGCACTGAGTGGAAGACAAGTGGCAACAAACTGGAGGTCCCTCACACTAATGGCTGATAGCCATCTTTTGTAGCCGACTGGCCACCACTGGTGGCCGACAGCCTTTGTTCATGGCCAGCAACATTCTTGTTTGTCCTGTGGTCTTCTTGTATGTTGAGAGTGATGAGAATATGTGTTTTGTTCTGCTCTTTGCGCATTGTGTTGTCCTATTTTAGTTAGTTTTGTTGAGCCATTTTGTTTCATTTTGTTTATCGAGTTGTATTTGTCTTGTTTTGCTTATCGAGTTGTATTTGTTGATGTATTTTGTATGTTGTTTATCAAGTTGTATATTACTTGATTATTTATTGAGTTGTACATTGTTTTTCTTGTTTTGTTACTAGTCAGTTCATTACCTGATTAAGAAGGTTGTGCCAATGCAATGTTCAAATTCCATCAATCAAGTTCAATCTCGTTTTTATGCAATGTGGTGCTTATACGGTGCTCAGAATGCAAAATACAACACTTTTGCCTACAAAAAGACTAGTTTTCATTCTGATCATGGTTACTTTATACAAAAGGAGTACAAGTTTTTAAAGCAAATAAAACCTGTCTAAAACTGTACAAAGTGCTAACACTACTAGCAAAAAGAAACTAAGCAAGAATACAGAAAATCAGCGCCAGCTATCTTAGTCTCGAGAGGCCCTCTTTGTTCTTTTCTTGGGGAGGGACTCAGAGTTGTCTCCATCAGTGCTGCTGTCTGCACCTCTCTCTGAACCAAAACCAGAATCAGAATCGTCGCTGCCCTCTGCCTCAGAGCCTGACTTAGCATCATTTCTACTATCAAAACTCGAGCTAGCATTATTATCTCCACTCTCGGAAGACTCAACGTGCTGACTCGTTGCCTTCTTGGCCTCGCCAGTCTCAACCTCGTCATCACTCAAAATGGGCTCAGAAGGGCCACTTTCATCTCGGGTGTCCCTGGCTCTGCCTCGGCTATGTGCCAGAGCCTATCTCTCTCTCTCTCTCCTTCCTACCGCCGGAGGGGGCACTAATGGTCCTGTTACAGCCGCCGCTGGTGCTGTCAGTACGGGTGGGACCTGAAAAGGCGGTTGTCATATGTCAGCTACAGTATGTGTATCAGATGCAAGTATGATGTGCAGAATGAGTGTATACAGGAGTTAGATACAATGTATGAGTACACCGAAATGCAAGATTTTCAGATGCAAGGTACCAAGGCAAGTGGGTCAAATGCGCGGTGTCAATGGGGAAGTGTTCAGTTGAAATGTCAGCTTTAGTGTGTCAGCAGAAATTTTGATAACTGGATTGTAAGAAAACTAAACAAATTACCTAAATGCCGTGAAAGCCGAGCAGTGCCTCCCTCTTCAATGTCATGCCCTCGAATGAGGTTAATAGCTCCAGTAGATTCTCAGTGTATCCTGGGGGTGCCTAGGAATGCATTTGGGAATGATCAATGTCCAGAGGGAACAGATATCAGAAAGAGATGAGAAAATGAAAAAATGTGGTACATACCGAATGTGCGTCATGAGCTCTAACGTATCTGTGCCCAACTACGGCAGGCTCGATCAGAATCTGATAAGCCTCTCCAGTATACCGCCAACAAGTGAGTGCAATAGGTAGCTCCGGCCAGCCGGTCCTCTCTCTCGCCCGAGGAGCCCCTCTGCCATAGGCCTTGGCTGCCCGGGTCGCTCTAGGCCCTATCCTCGCAACAGGAGCTCTCTCTTCTTCGCCTCAGTGAACGTCGGTCAGAGGTGGCATAAGGTGTGTCTGAATGAAGACTATATAATCACCCTCAACTTAGAAGTACTCCACCTCCAAGCCCACCATGAACTGGATAACCCTGTCAACAGATAGGCTGTCCATTGATCTCATTAACTCTGGCAGCGTCATTGGTATGAACGGAGCAGGTATACCCAAAGACTAGCATACGACTCTCTCGCCTAAGTACCAGGCTTGGCAGACTGGACCCTCAAGTAGAATGCGATAGCGAGACATGCCCCAGGCCGCATTATACCGGCCTCTAACTCCTCTCGGTATCGTGGGCCATGGCTGCCATGAGATCTACAAATGGAAGTTGTATAGATTGTCAGTTGCTATTAGTGGCTATAATGTAAATTAGAACAGGGTGAAAGCAAATTATGATCGTGTTTAAGGTTACCTCGTGAGCAGCTACAGTGTCAAAGTAACACCTGAAGAAAGAAAAGGGCTCGAGAGTCCTGCGGTGAAGCTGACCATCGTACACCACTGAATAGAAAACCATCAATGGAACCTCCACCTCTAGCTTCGGGGCAAGAGTCGGGAAGTATGCATACACCCATAGTTGTGGAGAAAGCATAGGGATATATGATCAATACAATTTGAACAAATACAGAAAATGCAAAGCAAAAAAAATACAGTGTATGAACAGTTATAGAAAGTATAAAGCAGAAAGTACATGCATTGAATAGATGTAAAGAAAAAAGTGCATGCGTTGAACAGATATAAAGTAAGAGATGCTGAACGGAAAATGAAAAGTGTAAAGAGGAAACTGAGATATGTACCTTCCAGGCTCACCAGTAGCCTTCGATCAAGTATCCAATCCTGCGGGAGGTCAAGCTCATATAGCCGTCTAGCGTGGCAAGGCCAGCCCCGCTTTAATCGTAGAAACTCACTCGGGGAAGGACCACCAGTGCGCTCAGCAAGTATAGCCCTACGGTGTTTGCCCTATTCGTGAACAGGGTGATACCGAAGAGGAACATTGGAAAACCTCGAGCGCAGTGCTCTATCTGCTCTACTATCTCTGGCACGGTCCCCCGAAATCACTCCTCGAACCAGCTGTATCTGACCTGGGCTGTCTGGAACAAAGGCGGGTGCGTCCCCAGAAGCTTAATTTAAGCAACCTCCTACTTCCTCATATCAGGATCAAGGGGAATTGGATCACCCCCTACGCCTAGGCCTGTGATCATGGCGAAGTCGTAAGGGGTCATCGTCTTCTCTCCGGTAGTGGAAAGGTGGAGCGAGTTGGTGGGGTCCCACCATCTCTCCACTAGTGCTCCTAGAAGTGGACGACTCGCTATGACCTATGTCAGTCCAGAGTAGAATGGGTCGAAGCCTGCCTTGTCAACAATAGCTCGTACTCTGGTTGGGAGCTTGTCGTACCAATCTCTGGCTGTCGTGGCCCCATAGCCCCTGTATGTGAGAGCATCACCTTGTGATAGAGGACAGGTGAATTAGCGTAAATACAGTTTGATGAAAAGGAAGTGTAAAACAAGTGCAATCGCATTGGTGAAAATATAGTGCAAGAGTGTGATTAGTGCAAGAAATGCAAGTAAAGAACATCAGATGAGCAAGTGCATAGAGTTCGTACCTCAATGGAAACGGTTGAAAGATGGGAGTCTGGCTCCCTCAGTAAGAGATCCGTTGGTGCATCAACGAAATTAGTGAAGTGACTAACACCACTAGCAGACAGAATGTGCGTCTAGGGATGATACCTCGCCTCATCAAAAGGCCTCACTCCCAGTAGTAAAAGATCCAGTTCTGCATTAGAATCGAACTCTACCTCGAACTCCGCCTCTGGAGGAGCCCCATCATGTGGAAAGTCGTCTGCCATCTGGAATATAGATAAATAGTTGATGAAAGTGAAGAAAATAGGGAAAATGGGTGGGAAATGCCAAAAGTCAACTCAAGTCAAACCCTAGGAGAGAGAAAGTGGAGGAAAAAGTCAAAGCTTGAGAAAAGGCGCCAAACCCAAGAGAAACTCGAGGGGAACAAGCCTCAAGTGGTGAAAATAAAGAAAAAAAAAACACCGAAATCAATTTTCAATCGGTTCAAAACGAAGGAAATCAAGAGGTTTTGGCGAATCAACTTCATGTGGGGCATTAGAAAACGCGTATAAAGCTCAGATCTAGAGAGAAGGAAAGTCTAGAGAGAGAGAGAGAGAGGGACGAATTTTAGTCATGGGGTATGGAGGAAATAAGCCCCCATGACCTATAAGTGTGAAATGCCCAAACTAACCTGATCTGCCATCGACGGCTAGTTGGCCACCACGTGTGGCCGACAGACAGCCGACACCCCTCCCTGGTGGCCGTCAAGCTTCCAGTTCTCCTCCTTTGTGTTTTGTTGCTGTATTGTGTCTTCAGTGCTCGAGAAGTGCAAGGAAGGTTCACTTTTTAAGCTCAAATTGCCTCCGCAGAAGCTCCAAACCATGTCTTCAGTTCATGATGATTCATCACTAATCAACAAGAATGAAATGTATCCTTTTTAACTTGTTGCAACTCTTCCGAGAGGTAAATCGGAAGTTGTTATTCAATCCATTGTTGCATAGAATATGCATTTCTCCATTGTTGCATAGAATATGCATAGAACATATCTTTCATCATTATAGCATAGAACATGCTTCTAATTATCATGCATAGAACATGTTATTACATTTGCATAGAACATGCTTTGTTTATTGTGCATAGAACATGTGCCCTTACTATGCTGTACCTGTTAAGTCTCTTTCTTATGCAGGCACGATATTGTATGTACGGTTCATTTAGAGGAGTTTTAGGTGAAATCATTCCTGTCCTTTGAATTAGTCGCTTCCGTTAGAAACATTCGAGTATGCCTGGTGTTTATACCAACCTTTCGGTTAGAGACATTTGGGTGCGTCCCAGTGTTCTCATTATCATTTTCTCCTCTCGCGTGCAGCGCATTAGGACACTTCGGCTAGAAACATTCGGGTACGCCCAGTGTTTACACCACCCTCTTTCTCCTCTCGCGTGCGGCGCATTAGGACACTTCGGTTAGAGACATTTGGGTGCGTCCTGGTATTCTCATTATCTTTTTCTCCTCTCATGTACAACGCGTTAGGACGCTTCAGTTAGAGACATTTGGGTGCATCTCGGTGTTCTCATTATCTTTTTCTTCTCTCGCGTGCGACGCGCTAGGACGCTTCGGTTAGAGACATTTGGGTGCGTCCCGATGTTCTCATTATCACTTTCTCCTCTCGCGTGCGGCGTATTAGGACACTTCAGTTAGAAGCATTCGGGTGCATCCCGGTGTTTACACTAACCCTTTGGTTAAAGACATTCGGGTGTGTCCTGGTGTTCACACCATCTTTTTCTCCTTGCGTGTGTAACGCGTTCGGATCTCGGTAGTGACCTTGGGTGCGCTCAATTGTTGTGTCGTGTCTCACCTTTCTTGCGCATCGCATAGTTAAGCTTGTATAATTTTCTTACATCCTTTCATGTGGTTTGGTTCGTGCTTACTTTCGTGCGCGAGGTTGCTATACCTTGCTTCGGTTTGTATGAATGTAGCATTTCTTTGCATGACATTTGCATCTAGATGTTTCATTACTGCCTCATTGCATGATCATAAGTTATTTTTTTGCATCGTGCATATCACTTGCATCTTGCCCTAGAACTACGCTGGTTTGGTTCCTTGCAAAGGGATACATAGGCAGCCTGCGGGCATAACCATTTGTTTTGTCTTATTTGTTTGCTTGTCCAAGTCTTCGGCCTTGTCAAAAATGGGTCGTCTCTGGGCTTTGACATTTACTCCCGTCATTTCATGATTCCCAAGTTCTATCAAAGAGGGGCAACTGTAGACACCCCATTTTTGACCGTCCTCAAGACTTAGACGTTATTACTCGTGCACTTGATGATTGTGTGTTTGTGTTCGTTTTGAGCGCCCAAAGTCCTCAGCGGAATACCCTATCTTTGAGCCTTTAAACCTTGTTCTTTTTGTGCCTTGTTTTGGACCAAAACTTGGTGTCTGGACCTCTTGGTGACATGTCGGCCACCCCCAAGGCTGTCGGCCATCAGTGGTGACTAATGGCTACCAGTGCCTTTTTCCAGATATTTATTGACACTTGTGCCAACTGTTGCACATTGAGCTGCATCTCCGTACACGTGTATGGTGAGATGTTTCTAAGATCAAGGGGTGGTTTTTCTATATATAAGGGGGTTCCTCCCCCATTTGGAAGGTTAGAAGAATTAGAGCAAAAAATCTCTCTTTCTAGAATTCTCTCTCTCTCTCTCTCTTGATATTTTGTACACATTTACTCATAAGTCCTTAGCTTTTGCATATTAGCCCTTAACCAAATACTCTCACCTTTGGGCTGAGATTACTTGGAGTCTTGTGTGAGCTCTAGAAGGTGGTTTGAGCTTGGATTGTTGGCTATTTTGTGCTTTGCTTCAAAGGTATAGTACCTACCTTGTTTAAGCTTATTTTGTATCTTTGTTTTGCAACCTTTTCCAACTATTTTTGGGCTGATTTTTAACTGTCAAAAACTCTATTTTTGTGACATAAAGTGTTCGTTTGAGGTCTCTTTGAGTTAGGGGGTGGTCCACCCTTCTTGCTCTTTCGTTTGTTAAGCTTTTGTACCCTTTTTTTTTTTTTATCACTTTCAAATTAACTTTTTTGGGCCTTTTAACCACCAAATTTCAGAGGTTTTTCAGTGGTAAAAACCTTGTTTTGAAGTCCAAAATTGGAGAGGTTAGCCTCTACTCCTTGTGTCTTGTTTGCATGCCTAGTTAGCCTCACATGTTAGCTTATATTTTAGCTTTTTGTGGCTTAAGTCCAGCATGCTTTTGCCTCTGAAATAACCTGTTTTGGCTCTATTTTGGGCTAGTTAGTTCAGTTGAGGCTTATTTTGCATAGTTGTAGTGTTAATCTCCTTCACCAGCTTGATGTCTTAATGCTTTGATTATCATTGTTTTGAGTTAATAGCATGTTTTAGTGTTGTTTTACACTTCATTTCAGCACTTAAAATTTCTACAATCTCCCTCCATTCTTCACTCTTTTGTTTGCTTTGAAAGTGGCTTTAAACCTCTTGTTTGCCTAAGTGTGAAATGGAGGTGTTGCACCTAATGGTTTAATCCCTTAGGGTGTTCATTACCAACAGTGTAATGCCTCTTTCATGCCCAAAGCAACTTCTTGTTTGAGCCATCTTTCCATTAGAGGACACTCACTAATGGACAAATCAATTAAAGAATGGTTTTGGTAATTAAAATGGGTAAACAAAATTGGACAAGTAAAAGAGGCAAGATAAGCATCTTTCGTGTTGCATTGCATGTGTTCAAATCGGACGTTAATTTGAACATAAGGAAAATGGGACATTTCATACTCAAAAGTGATGAAATATGCCACTTTCCCTCGTCACCATCACCCTTCATCATGCATGATACAATGGTGGGCTTTTTGAGTCTTGTTTTGCACTCGTTAAACTTGTACAAACTTGGTTCTTTGGCCATCATGCATGGAAATTGCTTGATTGATGGTTTGAGAGCCAAGAGTTTCACTCTTTTGAGCTTGTTTGATGATAAGTAGTGTAAACAGTACATACAAACCTGTGAGAATACACTGTTTTGCTCTGTCTGCTCTCTGTTGCAGCAAAAAGAGGAGTTCATGTCATCAGTGGCCGACCAGCCACCACCAGTAGCCGACCAGCCACCAGTGGTAGCTGATCGGCCACTATTGGTAGCCGACATGTCCCCTGTCGGCCACCAATGAAATTTGCACAGTGTGTTCCTGAGGTGGAGTGGAGGTATTTTGGAAGTTGGCAGAATTTTGGTGTTCAAAAGTGCAAACGGAGGCTCGCAGCAACAAAGCGGTGGCCTTTCGGGTGGAGGAACCAAGCATACATGCATCCCTCGTTTCTCGAGGCCGTTTAATTAACTTGTTAGTTAGTTGTTTAATTCGTGCTGTAATTAATTAACTTAATTGCTTTGTAATTAGTTAGTTAAGTATTGTAATATTTAATTAGCTTAAAGTAGTTAGTTAAATACTATGTTGTAATAATTAGCTTAGCTTAATTAGCATAGCTAGTTGGTTAGCTTTTATTCATTCGGACCCTCCTTCGCGAGGGCATAATGTTGTAATATGTGTGCATGCATGTGTGTATGTCTTCCAACCCCATGTCTTTCTCCCTTTTATTTAATCGCTTTCGATGGTCAAATTAGGGTCATGTTTTAATTAGCATATCACATGTTTGCATCAATTCATTCGTATTGCATGCACCGAGACTCGGCGCATCATTCAAACTGTATTGTAATTTCAATATCTTTTTTGAATACGTGTTTAATCGCATGTTGTTCAAATCGATTCATTTGCCATATTAGTAACCGAGCCTATTAATTGCATTATTGCATGTGTTGCATTAGGCATCTTAATATAGTTAGGATCATGCATCATTCTAACTAGTTTTTGTTTTGGCTTGAAGTACTCAGTGAGTTTTTATGCTTTAGCATACTTGCATGAGTGTGATTGCTATATTGTCATGATTCGCATGCTTACCATGAGGCTATGTACTTAAATGCTAAACTGCATGAATGCCTATGAATAAAGGCTTGTTGTTTGAATTGGAACGATTCAACGAATGTAAGTTTTAAGCCCACTTTGTTGAGTGGCAAATCATGTTTTAAGCCCACTTAAGGTGGCAAATTCAAACCATTTTCGCAAACAAACATGAGTTGAGTTGTTTCAATTCTTACAATTTTAGTCTATACTTGCTTGTGCGCATCACATAATAATGTTAGCTAATAACCATAATAAGAACACATAACGTTTATAAGAACGCATATTATGATTAGTAAAGGCCGATCTTTTGATCGGGTGAGTGGGGGTGCTCATTTCATGACCTTCCCCCCTCGTACCCAAGTTTTCGAGTTGAGACAACTTTGGTGATGACAGACACATCGCCTTCGGCACGAGTCAGGGTTTCCTAAATTTCCCAAAAATAAAATATATGGGTGGCGACTCTATATTTTGCAAAGCAGTCCAATTTTGGCATTATTTGATTTAAAATCGATTTTTCAAAAAGGTTTGCCGGATTTGGACTCTTTGGTGATTATTAGTTTCACATTGCACTTGTGAGACTAGATTCAGAACTGCGGGTGTCTGAACTGTGAGGCTTTTCTTTTCAAACCTTTTTGAAAGGTAGGGCGTGGAAAAAGGCAAGTCCATAGCCATGCATTGCTTTCCTTCATGGATGGATTTTCTGGATATAACCAGATTCTGATGGCACCTAAGGACAGAGAGAAAACTGCTTTCACTATGTCGTGGGGAACCTACTACTACAGGATTATGTTGTTTGGGCTAAAGAAAGTCGGGGCTACCTATCAACGGGCTGCAACCACAATTCTGCATGATATGATCCATAAAGAGGTCGAGGTGTACATGGATGACATGATTGTCAAGTCCAAGGAAAGAGAGGGCCACTATACCGCCTAAAGAAATTCTTTCAACGAATCAGAGAATATCGGTTGAGGTTGAATCCACAGAAGTGTACATTCGACGTAACAGTAGGGAAAATATTGGGTTTCTTGATCACATAGAAGGGCATCGAGGTGGATCCTTCTAAAATCAGGGCCATCTTAGAAATGCCACCACCAAGGACTTGAAAGGAGGTGCGAGGCTTTCTGGGTAAAATGCAATTCATAAGACAGTTTATTTCTAAATTAACCTTGACTTGTGAACCACTATTTGGTCTCCTAAAGAAAGGAAAGAAACTCCAATTGGATGACTGATATCAATTCGCTTTTGAGCAGATCAAGTAATACCTTCAGAATCCACCCGTGTTGTCGCTGCCAGAGCCGGGGGAAGCCCATGATTTTGTATCTGTCAATAACGGACACAATGATGGGATGCATGCTTGCTTAGGAATCTGAGGATAGGGTGGAGAAAGCCATCTATTACCTGAGCAAGAAAATGTTGTATCATGAGATCCGCTACACTCCGCTAGAGAAAGCTTGCCTAGCCTTGGTATGGGCTACTAGGAAGTTGAGGCACTACCTGTTAGCTCACACCGTAATTTTGGTTTCAAGTTTAGATCCCATCAAATATCTCTTTGAGAAACTAGCGCTTACGAGTAGGCTAGCTCATTGGTTGCTTCTTCTCTCCGAATTTGATCAGAAGTACATTACTCGCAAGTCTATCAAAGGGAGAGCGATAGCTGAGTTCCTGGCAGATCACCCAGTGGAAGGGGATAAAATGGTAGAATACCTGTTCCCAGATGAAGCTATTCTACAAGTCGAGGAAGAGGTTTGGACAATGTACTTTGACGGAGCGTCTAATCAATATGGGTATGGGATAGGAGTGTTACTGATAGCACCCGACAATTCCCATTACCCCTAGCCTTCAAACTCTGGTTCAGGGTGTCTAATAACGAAGTAGAATACAAGGTGTGTATCGTTGGTTTGGAAGCCACCCTGGAACTAGAGGCAAAAGGGTTGGACGTCATTGGGGACTTGAACCTAGTTGTGTCTCAAGTGAAAGAAGACTGGAAGATTAAAGAAGAAAAGATGAAGATCTATCACCAAACCCTGGATGTTCTGATTCCTAGGTTTGAGAAGCTGACCTTCACGCATCTACTAAGAGAGAACAATAGGTTCGCTGACGCCTTATCAACTCTATCTTCCATGATAAACATCCCGTTTGGAGGCCAGATGCATCCGATCATTATTGAGCAGAGATATACGCCAGCTTATGAGTCTATCGCCACAATAGATGAAGTGCAAGATCAAAACCCTTGGCTTTATGATGTCTAGAACTTCTTAGAAAATGAGGTTTGTCCACCAGGGGCAAATGCCAAAGATAAAGGGCAATACGTCGAATGGCCATTCAATTTATCATTTGCGGAGGTAAACTGCACAAGAGGGGTCATCTGGGAATGCACAAGTTGTGTGTCGACACAGAATAATCAAAGTGCCTAATGGAAGCCATCCATATGGGAGAGTGCAGAGCACACATGAACGGAGTAATGTTAGCCCGGAAGATTATCTGGCAAGGTTATTACTGGTCTACTATGGGAAAGGATTGTATTAGTTTTGTTCGGCGATGCCACAAATGCCAAATTCATGCAAATCGCATGAATATTCCGCCGTTGAAGCTATACAACATGACTTCACCATGGCCTTTCTCAGCCTGGGGAATTGACGTCATTGGCGCAGTCACACCGAAAGGGTCAAATGGGCATGAATACATTCTGGTGGCAATTGATTATTTCACAAAGTGGGTGGAAGCTCAATCTTATGCAGTGTTGAAGGCAGCGCATGTGGCTAAGTTCATCCGAAACAACATCATTTGCCGTTATGGAGTCCCAAACGAGATCATTTCAGATAATGACTCCCATTTCAAGAAAGAAGTAATTGACTTGTTGGAGAAATACAACGTGGCTTTTCATAAGTCATCCACATACCAGCCATAAACCAACGGAGCTATTGAGACTGCCAACAAGAACATTAAGCATATTCTGCAGAAGATGGTTGAGACCTACAAGGACTGGCCAGACAAATTGCCATTTGCACTCTAGGGTTATAGGACTTCAATCCAAACGTATACTAGGGCAACTCCTTACTCTCTTGTTTATGGTGTGGAAGCTGTTTTGCCAATCGAAATAGAGGTTCCGTCGCTGCGAGTTATAGTTGAGTGTCAGATAGCAGAGGCAAACTGGCAGCAGAGCAGGTTCAAAGAACTAATGTTGTTTGATGAAAGAAGACTGAAAGCACTGTATCATGTTTAGCATTATCAACGTAAGATTGCCAGGGCTTTTAACAAGAAGGTTAAGTCCAGGAATCTCAAAGAAGGGGATTTGGTGCTGAAAGACAACCGAGCTCCCATTCATGACCTTAGGAGCAAGTTCATACCTAATTGGACCGGTCCTTACATCATCAAAACTATCTGGTCGGGTGGAGCGGTTATTCTCATGGACTTAGATAGCCTAGAATTTTCCAAACCGATCAACATGGACAAGTTGAAGAAATAATAACCCTGAGAGGCTCACTAGGCCGAAAACACGGAAGGGCAACCTAGGCAAAAGTTAGAGCATAAAAAAATTGGAAATAAAAAAAAACTGAGCTCGCAAGGTTGAAAACCCTAAAGGGCGGCCTTGGCAAAAGTTAGAGCGCAAAAGGAGAGCATTAATACTCGAGTGAACCTGAACCGAACTACGTAAGGCCTGATTCCCATCTTTGGGATACGTAGGAAACTTCATTATGAAGTTCAGCTGTGAACACCTCCAACTCAACTGTCTTGGCCGTGTGTTTAATCAGGTTATCCTTGTCCATTTTGTATCTACATGTTCGGTTGTGATCCTTTCAAAGAGCTAGTTACAGTGCTAAGCAATATTATTCAGTCAAGAGGCAATTTGTGATCTTCGGATTTGGGGTTGTACACCTCGAGGATTGATTCTGTGTGTGTCAAGTGGTGATCCTTATTGAAAATGGTTTTGAAAGTTTTGATAAAAGTTGATTTTTGCTCCAAATTTATCTTTTACAACTTAGACCATTTTTGGACCAAAAGGAAAACTTTCAGTGTTCATAACTTTAATTTCCTTGATTTCAATACAAAGTTCTCCAACTCTCAATACAAATCAAAGCTGCTTTATTACATGCATAAAACTTGAAAAGTAAAATCAAAGCAATAAACTTAGGGCATAGTTGAGTCAGGTGTTCCTGCGTCCCCCGCTTGTGCTTGTGAAAGCCTCTGATGCCAAAGTGGGCCTAGATTGTGCCTCATCTTCGAGCCAAGTCAAGAACTCGTCAGAAAGGGCGCAGCTGAAACTAGGGGCAGGGGCTAGAAGTTCCCTTGTCCTCCAAGCAGTGAGGTACCTGGCCAAATGTGAACCTCGGATTGGGAATGAAACTGAGTACTCTACCCTATCCTCTGGGCAAGTCTGACCATGTCCAAATTGATGTTTGAACCAGAACGGAAAGTAAAGTACACAGTGTGTCAAGCCAATCAGCTGAATGGCAGGTTACCGAGCCATGCTGTAGCTCATTTCGGTCAGATTAAGCCAGGGGCAACGCCAAGTAATGTCAGTAGCAGACCTGTTGCATAGCCAATGGTACCACCATCATTCATCTGGAAAATCAACTAGCTATTGGCGAAAAAGTATGCTCAGGCTGAGTATGTGGGGCAAGGGTCCACTACCTTCAGCTTGTCTATAAGCCATATCTATGGAGGAATGAAAGAAAAGAAAGATTAAAGAAAAGAAAGGTGTATGTTGAGAGAAAAGTGAGGAAAAGGGCTTCGAGAGAAAAATAGAGCATGAGTGCTGAGTGATGTGAGAAACACATATTAGAAAGGGTGGGAAACATTACCTGAAGAAGTAGTGGAGTCCCTGCGAATTTGGTGGTCTCTCGTTGATGAAAGGCGTCTAAGCCCATCAAAGTCTCGGCCAGCGCCAAACCAATGCAACTCTTGCCCTCTTTCAAACCTTGAGCTCCTTCGACTAATCGAATGCTAGACCCGCCGAAACTAGGCGCAAGGAGGAAATGTGCTAGCATGCACAAACAAAGGGCATGTTGTTGAAAACCCTACCAAAGAAGGTCGCCTCGGTCACCGGTGTCAGAAAATTGATGGATCAAACTGGAAATGTCCAGCTCTCCGTTATGAACCAAGGAACGGGCCTTATGTAGCGTAAGCCCACACATCCGTCCCAAAGCTTGAATGTGACCAAAATGAGACTGAGGCAAGATTTCTTCATCATGCCAGGACTCCATTAGCACTTGATATTCTTCGATTGTCGGGCATAACTCTTGTCCCCCGAAGCTAAAGACATGTGTAATCGAGTTCTAACATCTAGCTGCGACATGTAGGAACGGAAAACAAAGCGAATGACTCAGCAGGAAAAGTGCGTTTATGCCGAAACCCCAGAACTTCATCTTTTCTGAGCCATCTAAAGTTGCAATCCAATTCAAGAGTTTTTCAACAAAGAATGGCTCCATTTTGTGAAGAATTTGCAGCTAAAATGAAGAAATCACGATGCTCAACCTTTTGTAGAAGATAAGGTAGTGAGTGGAAGCCAGGTGGCAACAATCTGGAGGTTCCTCACATTGACGGCCGACCGGCTATTAGTGATGGCCGATAGGCCACTTTGGTAGCCGACCAGCCACCACTGGTGGCCGACAGCCTCTATTCATGGCCAACAATCCTTTTGGCAAGCTTGTTGTCCACCTATGTGCTGAGAATGCTAAAAGCATGTGTTTTGTTCTGTTCTTTATGCATTTTAAGGTCTTGTTTTGAGTCCTTTTAGTTCTAACAAGTTTGTTGAGTTGTATTTGAGTTGTTTTTTTTATCGAGTTGTTTTGTTGTTTATCGAGTTGTTTAGTTTCGTTTATCGAATTGTTGCTATTTTGATTATCGAGTTGTATGTTGTGTTTAGAATTTTAAGTGTCGGTTTGTTCATTACCCGATTACCCAATTAAGAACGTCATGCCAATACAAGTGTTTGGTTTTCATTATCAAAATCAATCTCATTTTTATGTAATGCGGTGCTCATGATGCAAAATACAACACTTTTTCAAATGAAAACTGGCTTTCATTTCGATCATGGTTGTTTTTATAAAAGTGCAGTACAAGTTTTTAAAGAAAATAAAACCTATCTGAACTGTACAATGTGCTAACACTACTAACAAAAGAAACTAAGCAAAAATACAGAAAATCAGCACTAGCCATCTCAGGCTCGAGTGGCCCTCTTCGTCCTCTTCTTGGGCAGGGACTCAGAGTTGTCTCCATCTGTACCACTGTCTCAACCAGATGTCGAACCGGAACCGGAATCATCACCGCTCTCTGCCTCAGAACCCAGCTCAGCATCACCTCCACTCTCAGATCTAGAGTTGCCGTTGTCTACACTCTCAGAGGACTCAGACTGTGGACTCACTACCTCCTCGGAGCCACTCGTCTCGGCGTCGTCATCGCTCAAAATGGGTTCTGAAAGACCATTCTCATCTCGGGTGCCCCTCACTCTGCCTCGACTGCGTACTGGAGCCCGTCTCCCTCTCTCCCCTAGTGTTGGAGGAGATACTGCTGGTCTTGGTGCTACTCCCGCTAGTGCACCCGATATATCTGGGATCTGTAAAGGACAGTTGTCAATATATTAGTTTCAGTGTATATATCAGATATAAGCATGGTATGCAACATGAGTGTAGGCAAAAGTCAAATACAATGTGCGAGTACAGTGTATGAATGCAGTATTTGAGTGCAATATATCAATTACAGTGTATTAGATCACTATAATATCGAACAGATTACAGTTGAAATGCTAATGTATCAGCAGAAAGATTGATAACATGAAATGAAAACTGAAGAAAGTTACCTGAATACCGTAGAGACTGAGCAAGCTCATGCTCCTCTGGACTATCCCTATAAGGGAAGCCACCAGCTCAAGAGCGTCCCCTGTGTACTCTATAGATGCCTGCAAGTGCGTTGAGGTGATCAGTATGCTATAAAGATAAATGAAGTGAAATATGGAAAGCAAAATGTAAATTGTGGTACATACTGGAGTCGGGCCTTAAACCCCGGCAAGCTCATGCCCGGCCGGTGCAAGCTCAATAGGGATCTGGTAAGCCTCCCTGGTATGCCGCCAACATGTAAGTGTAGTGGGAAGCTTTGGCCAACCAATCAGCTACCTTGCCTGATAAGCCCCTCTCCCACGAGCCTTGGTCACCCTAGTAGCTCTAAATGCCACCCTCGCAGTAGGAGCTCTCGCTCCCTCACCCCCATGAACACCAGTCAAAGGAGGCATGAGGTGTGTCTGGATGAATGTCGAATAATCCCCCGCCTTGCGAAAGTAGTCAGCCTCTAAACCCTCCGTGAACTGAATCATCTCTTGGAAGGTGAGTCTCTCTGTAGCTCTCATAGATGGGGGGGGGCAGCATGGGAACTACTGGCTCAGGCAAACCCATGGTCTGACGTAAGAATCGCTCGCTTAGAAACCAGGCTTGAAAAACCAGGCCCTTGAACAAAAGCTGAAAATGGGAGGCCCCCCAAGCTCTAGCATACTGGTCCCTGACTCCGGCCGACATTGTCACCCAGGGCTACCAAGTGATCTGTAAATAGAGAACGCACAGATTGTTAGTGGCCATCAGATATTGAAGTATGAATCAGAGCACAAGTAGAATAAAAATAACTGTGAATTTTGAGTTACCTCTGCCACGGTCACCTTGTCGAAGTATCGGTGGAAGAATGAAAAGGTCTCCCGGGTCCTCCGCAAGCATCTGCCGTCATACCGATAAGAGTACGGCACAACAGGGGGCATTTCCACCTCTAGCTTCGAAGCGAGGGTTGGGAAATATGCATATACCCAAAGCTGTAAAGAAAAAGCAATAGTGAGTATACAACATATAAACACAGAGAATGCAGAATGCAGAATATAGAAAGTAGAATGTGTGTGCAGTGTACAGAGAATGCAGAATGCAGAGTGTAGAAAGCAGAATGTGTGTGCAGTGTACAAAAAATGCAAAGTAGAAAATACTAAAAAAGGAAGGCAGAAAATACAAAGTAGAAATGTAAAGCGTACCTCCCAAGCTTGCCAGTAGCCTCTTATCCTGTCTCTGCTCTTGCGAGATGTTGAGCTCATATAGCCATACAATGTGGCAAGGCTAGCTCATCCCGAATCATAGAGCCGGATTTGCGGTAAATCGACTAAGGTGCTCAGAAGATACAATCCTACAGTGTTCACCCTGTTCGTGAACAAGGTGGTGCCAAAGAGGAACATCAAGAAGCCTCAGGTGTAATGCTCCGTCTCCTCTAGGGTCTTTGGCTCTCTCCCTCGAAACTGCTCCACAAACCAACTGTATCGTACCATCCCCGGTCGGAAAAGAGGCAGGCGCGCCCCTAACAAGTAGATCCAGGCAGCCTCCCACTCGCCTATGTCTATATCATAAGGAATCAAGTGACCCCCTACTCTTGTGCCGGTGAGCATGGAGAAGTCATAGGGAGTCATCGTCATCTCCGCAGCAGTAGAGAAGTGGAAAGAGTTTGTGGTATCCTACCATCTCTCTACCAATGCTCTAAGTAAGGGCCAACTCGTAATATGGCGTAATAGCCACATGCAGAATGAACTGAAGCCGGCCTCATCGATAATGTGGCGGACACGGGCAAGAAGCTCCATGTACCAATCCCTTGCAGACGTGGCTCCATAGCCTCTAATAGAGCGAGAGTCCTCTTATAATCAGAATAGTGATATACAGTGATATGAGAACAGGCTGATGAAAAGGCAGTGTAAGAAATACAGTGCAAGAGTGTGATTAGGGCAAGAAATGCAGTAAGAGGCAAAAAATACAATGTAAATATTACAGTTGAAGCAAGGAACACAGTTAAAGCAAGAAATGCAATGTACAGTGAAGGAAACAGGAGAATACAATGTATAGCTCGATGGCGCTGTAAGACAAATGGGAGTCCGGCTCTTGTAGCAAGAGGTCATCTGGTGCACCTCACGTAAACCCTCTGAAATGCCGGATACTCTCAGGTGGTAGCTCATACATCTGAGGATGATATGTTGTCAGATCAAATGGTCAAATCCTGGGAGGTAGTAGCACTGGCTCAGGCTCCATCTCCATCTCTGGAGACAACTGGGGTAGGATCTCCGGGGAAGCTCCGTTGTGAGGTATGTCGTCCGCCATCTGGAAAAAAGATGAGAAAATGGTCCAAAATGAGGAAAATAGAAGGAAAATGCCAAAAGTCAACCCTAAGAGAGAGAAAATGAAAGAAAAAGTCAAAGCCCAGAAAAAGGCACCAAACCCAAGAAGAACTCGAGGGAAACAAGCCTCAAGTGGTGAAACTCCAAGAAAAAGCATTGAAATCAAATTTCAATCGGTTCAAAACGGAGTAAACTAAGAGGGTTTAGTGAAGAAAATGTGCGTGGGGCATTGGAAAACACATATAAAGCTTGGATCTAGAGAGGGAAAGTGTTTAGAGAGAAAGAGGGAGGATTTTCGGCCTTGGAGGGGTAAGGAAATGAAGTATGGATGAGTGTATATAAAGACCCATGGTAAAAAGACCAAAAAAGGCCCGATCTACCACTGGTAGCTGACAATCTTCAAGGGTGGCCGACAGGTGGCCGGCACCACCCTCTGGCGGCCGTCCAGTGCCTAATGCTCCTACATTGAATCTTGATGCTGTTCTTGTCCCTATTTCTCAAGAGGTGCAAGGAAAGGTCATTGTTGAGTTCAAATTCTCTCTGTAAAAGCTCAAAACCGTGCTTTCGGTGATCGTCGTTCATCACTTGTTGAACGAGGTGTATCCTTTTTGCATATCGCAACTTTTTCGAGAGGTAAATCGAAAAGTTGCTACTGAATTTGTTTTGATAGAATACGCTTTCATTCTCACATAGACTATGTATCTCTTCATTACATATGTAGAACCTGCATTTCACACATGTTGTTGCGTAGAATGCATATTTCAATTGTGCATAGAACATGCATTTTGTACATTGCATAGAACATGCATTTGGTATTTAGCATAGAACATGCTGTTAATCGTGCATAGAACATGCATTTTGTACATTGCATTGAACATGTTGTTAATTGCGCATAGAATATGCATTTTGTACTTTAACATAGAACATGCTGTTAATCGTGCATAGAACATGCATTTTGTACTTTGGATAGAACATGCTATCAATCGTGCATAGGACATGCATTTGGTACTTGGCGTTGAATATGCCTTCATGTAGCGTTTTGCCTCAATTGTTTTCTTTACAAAGAACATGCATTCTTACTGTATCGCATTTGTTGAGTTTTATACAGGCACGATATTATATGTACGGTTCATTCGAGAAAGCAGACGATATTGAATGTATGGTTCACTCAGAGGAGTTCCAGGTAAGATCATTTGTCCCCTTCGAAATGCATTTATTCACTTTCTCCTCTCATGTGAGACGCGTTTGGACGTATTCAATTTTTCCTCTTGCGTAAGATGCGTTTGGACGTATTCACTTCTCCTCTCGCGTGAGACACATTTGGACATTTTCACTTTCTCCTCTCGCATGAGATGCGTTTGGACATATTCGCTTTCTCTTCTCGTGTGAGACACATTTGGATTTATTCACTTTGTCCTCTCGCGTGAGATGCGTTTGGACGTATTCACTTTCTCCTCTCACATGAGACGCGTTTGGATGTATTCACTTTTTCCTCTCGCGTGAGATGCGTTTGGATGTATTCACTTTCTCCACTCGCATGAGACGCGTTTGGACGTATTCCTTTTGTCCTCTCACGTGAGACACGTTTGGACGTATTCATAAGTTTGGATTTATTCACTTTCTTCTCTCGCGTGAGACACGTTTGGATTTGTTCACCTTTCTCCTCTCGCGTGAGACGCGTCAGAATTGTTTGCTTTGGTTAAAAAAAAAAAACATTTGGGTGCGCCTGGTGTTTACATCACTTTCCTTCCTCTCGGTTGAAACCTTGGATGAGCCCGATGGTTATGTTGTTTTTCACCTTTCCTGCGCGTCGCGTAGTTAAGCTTGCATAATTTTCTTACATCCTTTCTACGTGAAATATGGTTTGGCTCATGATTCTCATGTGTAGCGTGTTCATTTACTTATTTCTTTTCATGTTTAGGATGTTGCACCTTGTTTCGGTTTATTTGAATGTGGCATTTTCATTGCGTTGCATTTGCATTTAAATGTTTTGTTACAGCCTCATTGCATGGTCATAAGTTATGTTCTTACATCATGCATATCACTTGCATCTTGCGCCAGAACTACGCTGGTTTGATTCCTTACAAAGGGATACGTAGGCAGCCTGTGGGCGCGACCATTTGTTTTCTATCTTTGTTTGTTTGTTCGAGTCTTTGGCCTTGTCAAAAATGGGTCGTCTCTAGACTTTGACATTCACTCTCGTCATTTCATGACTTCCGAGTTCTGTCAAAGAGGGGCAACTGTAGACACCCCATTTTTGACCAACCTTAAGACTTAGACGTCATCGCTTGCGCACTCGATGATTACGATTGCATATGTTCATTTTGAGTGCCCGAAGTCCTCGGTGGAATGCCCTGTCTTTGAGCCTTTAAAGCTTCTCCATTTTGTGTTTTGTTTTGGACCAAAACCTTGTTGTTTCAAGCCTAGAACTTGTGGTGACCTGTTAGCCACCAGTGGTGGCCGGTCGGCTACCAGTCATGGCTGACGGCCACCAGTGTCTTTTTCCAGATATTTGTTGATAGCTGTGCCAGCTGTTAGCACATTGAGCTGCATCTCCCTACACGTGTATGGTAGGATGTTTCTAAGCTCAAGGCTTGTTTTTCTATATATAAGGGGGTGCCTCCCTAATTTTGGAGGGTTAGCAATTTTGGAACAAAATTCTCTCTGTCTCTCTCTCTCTCTCTCTAGCAATTTTGTGCATAGTTGCTTGGATACACTGCACTTTTGCTTATCAACCCTTAACCAAAGTTGCTTATCTTTGGGCTGAGGTAGCTTAAGACTCTCTTTGAGCTCTAGAAGGTGGTCTTGGCTTGGTTTATTGCCTCATTTGTGTCTTCCCTTCAAGAGGTATAACATTCTCCTTTTATACTTGTTTTGCACACTTGCTTTGCCATCTTTTTCAATTGTTTTGGGGCTGGTTTTGAACTGTCAAAAACTTTGCTTTTGTGGCCTAAAGGTGTTGGTTTGAGGCCATTTTTAGTTAAGGGGTGGTTCACCCTTCTTGCTTCTTAGTTTGTAAAGTTTTTGTACCTTTGTTCACCACTTTCAAACTAACTTTTTTTAGCCTTTTAACCACTGAATTTCAGAGGTTTTTTAGTAGCAAAAAACTTATTTTGAAGTCCAAATTTGAAGGGGTTAGCCTCTTCTCCTTATGTCTTGTTTGCATGCCTAGTTAGCCCCATGTATTAGCTTAATGTTTTAGCTTTTTGTGGCCCAAGTCGAGCATGTTTTGAACTTTATTTTCAGTTGTTTTGCTGCTAGTTTGGCTGTTTGGTACTTTTGAGTCTTGTATTGCATAATTGTAGTGTAAGTCCTTTCACTAGCTTAGTGTTTTAAGGCTTTAACCACCATTGGTTTGAGTTGATTGTATGTTTTAGTGTTTTTTCTCACCTAATTTTAGCATTTATAATCTCTGCAATCTCCCTCATTTCTTCACTATTTCATTTGCTTTGAGGGTTGTTTCAACCTTAGGGTTGTTTAAGCTTGAGATTGAGGCTCATGCTTAATGGTTTAATCCTCCTTAGAGGGTTCATTACCAATGGCATGAAGCTTCTCTCATGCCTTAAACTATCCCTAGGTTGGCACTTCTTTCATCTTAGAAGACACTCACCAATGGACAAATTGATTAATGAATGATTTGATAACTAAAATGTGTAAACAAACTTGGCAAGTAAAAGTGACAAGATAAACATTCCTTTGTGTTGCATTACATGTATTCAAATCAGACGTTAATTTGAACACAAGAAAAATGGGACATTTCATACTCAAAAGTAATGAAATGTGCCATTTTCCTAGGTCTCCATTGCCCTTGATCATGCATGATAGGGTAATGGTCATTTTGGTCACATTTTGCATTTATTAAACTTGCAAAATTTGTTTCACAAGCCATCAAGCAATGAAATTGCTTGATTGATGGTTTATGAACCAAATTTTGTTCCCCCTTTGATTTCCCCATGAAAAGGAGAGGCAAAGTGTGCAAACAACCCTTGAAAAAACACACTATTTTGCTCTATTTGCTCTCTATTGCAACAAGGAAGTCCAGGTTATCAGTGGCCGACAACCACCACTAGTAGCCGACCGGCCCCTTGTCGGCCATCAATGAAATTTGCACAGTGTGTTGGTAAGGTGGAGCAGAGGTGTTCTGGAAGTGGACAGAATTGTTGGTGTTCAATGTGCAAATAGAGGCATTCAGCAGCAAGGCAGTGGCTTTTCAGGTGAAAACCGAGCATGCATAGGCCTCTCTCACTTCCCGGGATTAGCTAATTAGTTTAATTAGCAATAGATCAAATATGTGTTATAATTAATTAGTTGTAGCTAATTAAGTGTTGTAAATAATTAGTTAGTTTAACTAGTTATTCAATTTCGTTTTGTAATTAGTTAACTAGAATAGTTAATTAATTCGATTTGTAATAATTAGTTAGCTAGTATAGCTAGTTAATTAGTTTCAAGTTTTGTATTAGTTAGCTTAATTAGTTTAGTTTAGCTAGCTAGTTAGCTTTTATTCATTCAGACCCTTCTTCGCCAGGGTGTAATGTTGTAATAAGTGTGCGTGCGTGTGTGCATGTTTTTTAACCCCACGTCTTTCTCCCTTTTACTTAATTGCTTTTGATGGTTAGATTAGAAACATCATGTTTCAAATTAGCATACCTTATGCCTTATGCTTGCATCTATTCATTCGTATTGCATGCACTGAGGCTCGGCGCATCATTCAAACTGCATTGTCATTCCAATACTTCTTTGAATACATGTTTAATCGCATGTTGTTCAAATTGATCCATATGCTATACTAGTAGCCGGGCCTATTAATTGCATTCTTCGCATGTGTTGCATTAGACATCTTGTATAGTTAGGATCATGCATCTTTCTAACTAGTTTCTATTTTAGCTTGGAGTACTAGGTGAGTTTTATGCTTTAGCATATTTGCACAAGTGTGAATGTTGTCATGATTAGCATGCTTGCCGTGAGGCTATGTGCTTAAATCCTAAATTGCATGAATGCCTGTGGATGAAGGCTTGTTGTTTGAATTGGAACGATTCAACAAATGTGTATTTTAAGCCCACTTTGTTGAGTGGCAAATCATGTTTTAAGCCCACTATGTTTGGTGGCAAATCCGCAAACTTTAAGCCCACTTGAGGTGGCAAATTCCAACCATTTTCGCAAACAAACATGAGTTGAATTGTTCTATGTCTTGCAAACTAGTCTATACTTGATTGTGCGCATCACTTAGTTTAGCTAGGTTAATAACCAGAACAAGAGCACATAGTGTTGATAAAAAATCATATCATGATTAGTAGAGGCCGATCTTTGATCGGGCGAGCAGGGGTGCTCAATTCATGACCTTCCCCTTTCATACCTAAGTTCCCAAGCTAAGGCAACTTTGGTGATGACGGACATGTGGCCTTTGGCATGAGTCATGGGTTTCTTAAATTTTTTCAAAATAAAATATTTAGGTGGCGACTCTGTATCTGGCAGAGCAGTCCAATTTTGGCACTTTTTGATTCAAAATCAATTTTCCAAAACGATTTTTCGGATTTGGACTCTTTGGTGTTTATCAATTTCACATTGCACTTGTGAGATTAGATTCAGAACCGCAGGAGTCCGAACTGTAGGGCTTTCTTTCAAACCTTCCGAAAGGGGGCACTAAAAAGTCAAGCTACAGCAGGGATTGGCTATCTTCGTACCATGCTATTATACATTGTTACTATCAGAGAGTTACAGTGTCCACCTCGAGTGGTGACTGTTTTTATTTTTTAGGGAACCGAGCTGATAGAGTTTTGTCGCCAGTATATGACTTACGTGGTTGGGGCAAGCTTAATTGTCTTCTTGCACCCTTCTTGGCTAGTGAGAGTGATGTGGCCCAAGTTGATTTGCTGAGGGAAGTTTGTGAATACCCGGACATATTTCTCAAAGAACTTACTAGTTTGCCACCCCACCGAGAGATTGAGTTCTCCATTGATTTAGTACCCAACACAGCATCGATTTCCATGGTACCATATAGATTTGCACCCGCTTAGTTGTATGAGTTAAAGATTTAACTCCAAGAACTATTAGATAAAGGCTTCATTCTCCCTAGTATGTCGCCTTGGGGAGCACCGACTCTCTTTGCTAAGAAGAAGGATGACACATTGCGACTGTGCATCAATTACCAGAAGTTGAATTGGGTAACTGTTAAGAACAAGTACCCATTACCACATATAGATGATTTGTTTGACCAGTTGAAACGGTCTTGTTTTTTCTCTAAGATTGACTTGAGATCGGGTAATCGTTAGTTAAGGGTGAAAGAGGAGGATATTCAGAAAACAACATTTCGTACGTGGTATGGTCACTATGAGTTCTTAGTGATGCCTTTTGGGCTAACCAATTCACCGGCTTCGTTTATGGATTTGATGAATATAATCTTCCGTGAGTCCTTAGACCATTTTGTAGTCGTCTTTGTTGACAACATCTTAATCTACTCACCCTTCAAGGAGGAACATGAGAAACGCTTGCAGGTTATACTTGAGTTTCTTAGAGCGCACTGTTTATATGCTTAGTTCGAGAAGTGCGAATTCTGGCTAAAGGAAGATACGTTCTTAGGCCATGTGATATCTAGGGAAAGGGTGATTGTAGACTCTTCTAAGGTAAAGGCAATGCAGGAATGGGAACTACCTAAGAATGCTTTTGAGATCCAAAGTTTCTTAGGCTAAGCCAAATATTACCGACGTTTTGTGAAAGACTTCTCTAGATTGGCCTCACCATTTACTAGATTGACGAGGAAGGGGATTAAATTTGTGTGGAGTGAGACATGTGAAAAGTCGTTTCAAGAGCTTAAGGTTAGACTCACCACTGCTCTAGTATTGATTATTTTGAAGAGAGATTTGGGTTATTTGGTTTATGTGATGTGTCTCGAGAAGGTTTGGGTTGTGTATTGATGCAAGAGGGAAAAGTGGTAGCGTACAATTTGCAGCAATTGAAAACACATGAAATAAATTATCCTATTCACGACTTAGAGTTAGTGGCAGTGATTTTTGCCTTAAAAATTTGGAGGCATTATTTATATAGGGAGAGGTTTGAAGTGTTTTCCGATCACAAGAGTTTGAAATATATGTTTCCATAGAAGGATTTGAATTTGAGACAGATGAGGTCAATGGAGTTTATGGAGGATTATGACTTCGAGTTACACTATCATCTGGGGAAGGCCAATGTGGTGGCCGACGACTTGAGTAGGAAATCCATAAGCAATGTACCTAGTATTGCCATCAGGAAATGGGAGATGTTGGGTGCTATTGGCGAGTTCAACTTGCATCTTGGCGAGTCCGTTGAGTAGGTGTAGACACCCTATTTTTGACCACCTGCAAGACTCAGACGCTTGGTTCAATGCACTCAATGATGAAAGTTGAATTGTGAATTCGCAGTGATTTGAAATCAATCAGGCTTCCGAAATAACCTTACATCTTCAACATATACCTTGTTTAAACCCATAAGTTTCATTTTTGGACCTTTTTCTACCCTGAGCTGAGTTTGAACCAAAAAAATAGGGGAGGCTATCAAGGCTCGATCGGGCAGCCTTTGAATGGCGACAAACTAACATTGTTTTGGCCGGAAGGCTGCCAGCTGTCCATTTTTTAAGATATTTATCACCTTTTAAGCTCGAATTCTATAAAATCGAAGCTCTGGGATTGTTTTGAGGGTTGAACCAAATTCTAGAAGTGATATATACACCTTGAGAGCTCTTGATGACTCCTTCTTCCATTGCAAGTCATCTTTAAACTAACCTAGCTTGTTTATACCACCTATACACACCATATACAACCTTGTCTTACCATCCTAAAGCCTTGGTTGATCTTGGAGAAGTGTAATTCAAGCTTGAGAGTGCATTGAAACTAAGTTTGGAACATCAACAACAAGTTTACTTCTTGAAAGGTATAAGCTTGTTTTCTTTTCTCTTGTCTTCATTTCTATCATTTAGTTCATACTTCTTGCTGTTTTGGATTATTTTGAGCTTGTTTGAAGTGTTTGGAGTTGGGTTTGAAGAGTTACCAAAAGGGTAGATAGAGCTTGCTCTTTCTATAGCTTTACTTATAACTCAAACTATCTCCTTTTCACTATTTTCCTTTGGTATTTACACTAATTTTCAGAGGTTTAGAAAGGCTAAAAACCATGGTTTGAAGCTTCAAAAGTGGAGGGGTTAGCCACCCCTTCTTATCCTTGCTTACTAGCTTTAATTCTCTTCTTTATTGTCTAGCTTTTCAAGCTCTTTTCATGCATGTTCTATCTTTGATTTTCATGTATTAAGGGTTGTTTTGAGGTTGTGTAGACCTTTTCAATTGGTTCATGCCTTGTTTAATACACTTGTGGTCTCATAAGTTGGCCTACTTGTTACTTGTTATGCTTTTTTTGTTCATTTCCCATGTTTGAAGTCTAAGTTTACTAATCAATCAACCATCCATATCTTTCATTCTTGAGAATGGTTTCAACCAATTAAGGTTGTTCAATACATGTAAAGGAGACCTACACATAATGGCTTAATCTCTTTGGAGATTCATCATCAACTGTGTAGTCTCTCTCTCATGTCTTAGAAGAACCTCTTTTTGACATTATTTCTTGTTTAGAGGGATTTAGCATCACATTTGGACAAATGGACTAATGAATGGCAATGACTAAAACAATTTGTTTAAAACTTGGATTAACACACTTAAAGAAAATGGCTTAATAGCTTGAACTTGGCGAGACGTTATGCCAAGTTTCTTGTGTCGAGGGTCATCAAGCATTAATTCATGATATTTTTGATGTCCTTGAAGCGTCTCAACTTCCTTTTTTGAGTTCATTCAATGACAAAAGAGAGGGGTGGTCATTTGCATTACATTCATTGATTTTTGTCCAAAATGATCTCCGAGATCATTAAGCGATCATATCGCTCATTGATGGTTTTGGAGTCAATCCCAACCTTCTCTTGAGGCTTTCCCATGACATAGAAGGAAGGAAGGACAAACAGATCTTGAAAATGCTCTATCTTCACTGATTTCACCTCAAAGCACAGAAACAGAGTTTTGCACCAAATCAATGCACGACCCGCCCTCTGTAGGCTTGGCCAGCCATCAGTGATGCACGGACGACCCTTGGTGTGTGGCCAACAGTGCAATTTTGCAGAAATAGAGGCAGTGGCTGAAGGTGAAACAGAGGTGACCCGGGCAGACAAAGCAGCTTTCAGGCGATACACATGCAACCTTCGTCCATTTTCTCTTTTGCATTTTATCGAATGTAATTAATCTTGTTGTAATTAATTAGGTGTAGCTAGTTAATTTTATAAAGTGTTGTAATTAATTAAGTAGTTAATTAATTATTCAATTTCATTTTGCAATTAGTTAGTGTAGACGCGCCCTTGGGCTTTGCTACTACAGTTCGGACTCAAATGTCACGGTTCTGAATCTAATCCCGCAAAGTGCAATGCGAGACCGATAAATCACCAAAGAGTCTAAATCCAGCAATTCGTTTTGGAAAACTGATTTTTAAGAAAGAAGTACCAAACATGGACTGCTTTGCCAGATACAGAGTCGCCACCTAAATATTTTATTTTGGGGGGAATTTAGGAAACCCTGACTCGTTGCCTAAGGCCATGTGTCCATCATCACCAAAGTTGCCTCAGCTGAGGAACTTGGGTACGAGAGGGGAAGGTCATCTATGAGCACCCCCGCTCGCCCGATCAAAGATCGGCCTGTACTAAGTATGATATCTTATTTTTGAAAACACATGCATTCTTATTTCGGTTAATTAGCTAGAATTACTATGTGATGCGCACAACACACAAGTATAGACTAGATCGCCTAATTTGGAACAAAGCATCGCATATCCATTTGTTTGGAAATGGTTTGAAGTTTGCTACTCATAAGTAGGCTAAAACACGGATTTCAATGAATCGTTCCAATTCAAGTAATCCAACCTTCACCCACAGGCATTCAAGCAGTTATATCACATAAGCAATTAGCCTCATGGCAAGCATGCTGTCATGGCAACACTTACACACATGCAAGATGCTAAAGCATAAACACTCACAGTGTACTCCGAGCCAAAACAAAAACTAGTTAGTAATTAAATGCATGATCCTAGCTCATGTCGAGATGGTTAATGCAACACATGCAAAATGCAACTAGAAATAGGCTCGGCTATTCTAAGATGGCATATGATATGCGATGACTCAATACATGTATTCAAGTAGGAATTGAAATACAATACAATTAGTATGATGCGCCGAGCCTGGTGCATGCAATACAGATGAATGGATGCAAACATGCGAGCATAAGGATGCTAAATGAAATGTGCCCTAGAACTAACCATCGTAAGTGGTTAAGTAAAAGGGAGAAAGACGTGGGGTTGGAAGGCATGCATTACACACATGCACGCTTATTACACAATTGCGCCCTCTCAACGGAGGGACCAAAAGAATAATACAAATTAACTAATTAACTAACTAATAAGCTAATTAATTATTACAAAACCAAATGAATAACTAGCTACAACTAATTATTACAACACTTAAATAATTAACAAATTAATTAAGCTGTGAAGACAGTAAAGCAGCCTCGGGAAGAGGGACGAATGCATGCTCGGTCGGCTTCGCTCGGAAATCCGTTGCCATGCTTTATGTTGCCTCTGTTTACACTACTCTGTACCTCTGAAAACTGTGCCAACTTCTGTGACATTTCTGAACCACCTTGTGGGCATGCTGTGAGGCCATCAGCCAAAAGATGAGGCCATCGGCCAAGGTAAACTGGTCATCGACCAAAAATAGGGCTCTCGGCCAAATCTCTTCCTGTGAAAAGCTCCTGTTGCTGCAGCAGAGGACAAACAGAACATGGCAATACATTTACAGGACAATGTCTGCATAACTACACCTCTTATCATGTTTAAGACTCAAAGGTGTGTAGTTCTCGACCCTCGGACCACCAATCACGCATTTCAATGTATGATGGCCAAAGGAGCCAAGTGTGCAATTCAATATCAAATGAAATGCACAAAAACACATAAGGGGCCCCAACCTCTATCATGCTTGATCAAGAGGCAAGGGAATGCACACATAATGCTATGCAAACTAAGCATGCAAACAACTCAAGCATGCAACAACATGCAACAATATCATGCAATGCAACTAATATGCAATAGGCATACAACCTAAATATGTAAAGATGCAAGGCATAGGTATATGACAACAATACCAACAACAAGCATGTGACAACGTGTGATCTAACAAGTATGCAAGATGGATGAGCATGCAACAACATGTCAATTAGCAAGCATGTGACAACATGTAGCAGAATTAGCATGTAACAACATGTAATGTGCCAAATATGCAACAAGTATGCAACAACATGCGAGGCAAGCACGCAACAACATGCGAATATGGACTTAAACTAAAATGGACAGCTCTCAAACTTGCCCAAATCAATGGCCAAAATGCTAAGAAATGATAGACAAAAACACATACACATATGCACATATGATGGCCTATCACCTAGGCATGGGAGGGCAACTTTCAAGAGCACTTAAAAGAGGACAAATATGGACATTTGATAAACATTGTAAGCTCTGAAATCATGCATGGAAAGGTGCCAAACCAACCAAACAAAGCAAGTATAGCATGCAAGAAGACTCAAAGCTTGAAACTAGCCAAGGGACTCAAACCAAGGCTATGCAAAATCTGAAGCAAATGACAAGTATAATCCAAAACAGTCCTCGATCATGCCAAAATGAGCCTAAAACATGTAAGGACCAAAACCAAAATAAGCTAGAACAAAGGGCCAAAAGCATGAGGCATGCAAGGCTACAAAAGAGGTGTTACACTACACTTATCAAAACCAAGCATGGCATGACTTAAGCAATGAAAAATAGAGTTATGGCATGGTAAAACAAGACCAAAAACCCACTTAGATGGCATCTCAAAGACCTAAACATGGAAGCATACACAATGACCCATTCATGAGACATAAAATATCAACTCTTTAAAGCATTAAAGGAGTGATAGGTGCAAGCATTTGAGCATGAAACATGGACTGAAATAGTATAACAAATGATGTCGAATCATTGAAATGGTCTAAGTAAAGCATGCTAATGACTTGGACACTTAAGGCTAACAAGCTAGAATGCCTTATGGCTATGCAAAACAAGTCATGCATGACTAAAACAACACAAATCAGAGCTAGAACATGCTAAAACAAGGCTAAAAGCTTCTTGAAGTTAAGCCAAAAGCATGCTAGAATGACATATTAAGGCATGATGCATGTTAAGGCAAATGAGAGGATTGTAAGACAAGTACATGAAGCATGTAAGAGCCAACTAAACCCACCCAAAATAGAGTCATGGAATGCTAAAACAACACCAAAAACCCACTGAAATGGAGTCAACATAAGCTAGAAAGACATGCTCAAACATGAAGCATATAAGACTAGTGTGTGTGATTTACACTACAAGTATATTAGGCATGTATGGAGTGAAAAAACCAAGCAAAAACAGTGTTGTATCGTGGCAAAACAAAGCCTAATACATACTGAAATGAAGTTAAAACAAGCCAAGCAAACATGCTACCAATATAAGCCATTTATACTAGCATTCAAGACAATAAGGAGAAGGGATAACCCTCTCCTATTTAAGACCCCAAAACCACCTTCCCACCACTGAAAATCCTCTAGATTTCAGTGGTAGGAAGGTCATGCAAAGCCAAGAACAAGGGCCAAAAGGGATGGCCTAAAACAAGGCCTAAGAGGGGGGAAACAATCCCAAACCAAAAAGTGATCTTAAACGAAGATCTAAAGCATCAAAAATTAGAACTTATTGTAGTTTAGAGTTAAGCTTAAAACAATAAGCAAGAAGGTCTAAAAGCTTAAGCAGGAAAGGGGTATTAAAAGCAAGAATGCTCACCCTTGAAGAACACTCTCAAGAACAAGGCTCCAGCAACTTTTCCAAGCTTAAACCACTTCAAAAACTTTCAAACTAACTCTCTAGGATCTCAACAACCAAAGGATGGTGTATTGCTAGGTGTTTGTGTGCAATAGTGTGAACAAAACACCCTTTAGAGCACAAAAACACACACAAAGATGTAAAGAGAGGGAAATATAGAGATAGATTGATACAACTTCTCTAACCCTATTTTTCAGAACCCCTAAGAAGGGAGGAGGAGCTCCCTTCTTATAGAAATCCAAATTCAAAGCTTCTAGGAGAAGCTAAGCCAAGGGGCAAATCCCTCCATACATTGTATGGAGGGTGTGAATTGTGCATGCCAGCTATGACAGCTGGCATAAAATATCTGCATAAAGTAGATGAACATGGTTCGGCCAGAAAACATGGCCGATCGACCAACATAAGTGCCGGCCGACCAAATAATGTGCCGATCGGCCAACACTATTGGCCGAAGGCAAGAAAATAAGGCCAATGGCCTCAAGCCTTGGCCGATAGGTTGAGGGGATGGCAAACAAGCCACCCTCTTCCCTTAGAAGCAAAAACACAAGTGTTTGGTCCAAAACCAAGCACAAAACAAACAAGTTGAGAGATCTTGAGGCAAAGCATGCGGCCGAGACCTCCGGGAACTCAAAATGAACACGAACATGGATGATCATCGAGTGTTCAAACGATGACGTTCAAGTCTTGAGGATAGTCAAAAATGAGGTGTCTACAGTTAGTTAACTAGAATAGTTAATTGATTCATTTGTTGTAATAATTAGTTAAGTAGTTCAGATATTTATTCATTTGTTTTGTAATAATTAGCTTGGCTTTAATTAGTTAGTTAATTAGTTTAGTTTATTCGGACTCTCCTTCGTGAGAGCGTGTTGTAATAATGTGTATGTCTTCCAATCCCACGTCTTTCTTCCTTTTGCTTAACCGCTTTTGATGGTTAGATTAGGGAAATATTTCAATTAGAATACCTTATGCTTACATCCATTTCATCTTGTCTTACATGCACCGAAGCTCGGTGGATCATTCAAACTGCATTGTCGTTTCAATACTTCAATGAATATATGTTTAAAACGCATGCTCTTAAATTGTTGCAAATAACATGTTAAGTAGCCGAGCCTATCAATTGCATGTGTTGCATTAGACATTTGGCATAGTTAGGAATCATACATATTTTTCTAACTCATATCTTCTTAGCTTAGAGTACTAGGTGAGTTTTTAGTGCTTTAGCATACTTGCAAGAGTGTGAGTGATTGCCATGACTAGCATGCTTACCATGAGGCTAAATGCTTACTTGCTAAACTGCTTGAATGCCTATGGATGAAGGCTTGTTGTCTGAATTGGAATGATTCAATAAATGTACGTTTTTTTAAGCCCACTATGTTTGGTGACAAATTCGCAAACTTTAAGCTCACTTGAGGTGGCAAAATCAAACCCTTTTCACAAACAAACATGAAATTGAATTGTTCCAAATTGAGCAAACTTGTCTATACTTACATGTGCACATCACATAGTAATGCTAGCCTAATAACTAGAACAAGAGCACATAATGTTGATAAAAATCATATCATGATTAGTAGAGCCCGATCTTTAATCGAGTGAGCGGGGGTGCTCAATTCATGACCTGCCCCTCTCGTACCTAAGTTCCCGAGTCGAGACAATCTTGGTGATGATGGACTCGTGGCCTTTGGCACGAGTCATGGGTTTTCTAAATTTCTCCAAAATAAAATATGTAAGTGGCGACTCTGTATCTGGCAAAACAGTCCAATTTTGGCATTTTTGATTCAAAAAGCAATTTTCCAAACGATTTGCTAGATTTGGACTCTTTGGTGTTTATCAATTTCACATTGCACTTGTGAGATTAGATTCAGAACTATAGGAGTTCGAACTGTAGGGCTTCTTTCGAGCTTCCAAGAGGGGGCTCGAAAAAGTTGAGCTATAGTCAACCGTTTTGTTCACTATAGTTGCACAATCTACACTTGTGAGTCGAGTTATAGAAGCACAGTAGGGTGATCGCAAAGTAAAGGCTATCCGAGCGAAGATATATAGTAGAAAGGTATAGAAGGGCTTGAGCATGTATTCTGACTCGAGTGTGATGTATTTGGATTGCCTTTTTGTGCCAAAATCTTGTAAGGAGGAGGTACTCCGAGAGTTACACCATTCATAACTTACGGTATACCTGGGAGGCACAAAGATGTACCACAACCTTAGCCACCAGTTTTGGTGGAGGGGGATGAAGAGAGACGTAGCCTTATTTATTTCGAGGTGCTTTACTTATTAACAAGTGAAGGCCGAGCATCAATGACCAACGGATTTGTTGCAACCCTTACCTGTAGCCGAGTGGAAGTGAAACCATGTCACGATGGATTTTGTTATAGAACTTCCGAGGACTCAATTGGGGTAATGATGCCATATGGGTGATAGTTGACCGTTTAACTAAATCAGTACACTTTGTATCTATGTGCACGAGTGACTCGGTAGATTATCTTGTCGACCTTATGTTAGGGACATAATTCGACTTCATGCATCCTTGTGGCTATCGTTTTGGATAGAGATCCACGTTTCATGACTCGGTTGTGGCAGAGCCTACAGAATGCCTTGGGCACTAGATTGACGTTTAGCACCACCGATCAACCTCAGACCGACAGGTATTCTGAACAATCCATTCAGATCTTAGAGGATATGCTTTGGGGTTGTGTTATGGACTTTAAGGTGTCGTGGGAGAGACACTTACCTTTGGTGGAGTTTGCCTATAGTAACAGCTTTCAAGCAAGTATTGGTACGGCACCATTTGAACCTTGTATGGCCAACCGTGTAGATCTCCAGTGTGTTGGGCCGAGATGGATGACGCACCTATGTTAGGTCTTGAATTAGTCTGGGAAATGATGGAGAAGGTCGCGCTTATTCGTAAGAGGTTAGTTTCGACTCAGAGTCGCCAGAAGAGCTATGTCTACCGTAAGAGGAGACTTTTATCTTTTGAAGTGGGAGATCACGTGTTCTTGAAAATATCGTCGAGATGGGGTTTAATGAGATTTGGGAAAAATGGAAAGTTGTCTCCTAGATTTATTGAGCCTTTTCAGATTCTAGAGCAGATTTGGGAGGTAGCTTATCGTTTAGCCTTGCCACTACAATTTTTCAGGGTTCATGATGTATTTCATATTTGTATGCTCTAGAAGTATGAGCTGATCCTTCACATGTAGTGGATTAGACCGGGTAAGAGATAGATGAGGATGCCTCGTACGAGGAAAGACCAGTACAGATTTTAGATACTCAGGACCAAGTCTTGTGAGGCAAGACTATTCCATTGGTTTAGGTGCTGTAGTGACACCACGGGGTGTGAGGCAAAAGTCTGTGAGAAGTATCCAGGCCTATTTGTTGATGTTTGAGACTTGTATTAAAATCTTATTCATGTTGTGAAATGTAAACGTTGTAAATGTTTTGGAAAGTTGAATTGTAATGTTGGGTATTGCAAAACTTTGTTTTTCCTTGTTATGAGTATGGATAACCCATGATTAGATCTACATCCTGTGATTGTTGGTTTGTTTTAAATTTTGGGGACGGAATTCCTTAAGGGGGGAGATTATAAGGATTCCGATTTAGACCCAACCCATTTCTTGCTTTTGAATCCGAGAATCCATGTCCTTAACTATTGTTCCTTTCATTTTCATCTTGTTGCTAGTTGAGTTCAATTATTTGGAAGTTATGGTGGTGTTTAGTTTTTCAAAAGAATTGTTGCCCAGATTTTTGCCTATTCGCTCAAGCAGTCTTTCTTGCACTCAAGCGGTCTTTTATAGTCTGCATAACTACTGGAAGTATGGAATCTTTGCTCGAGGAGTCTTTCTTGTGCTCAAGCAGTCTTTTGCAGGTCTAAACTTCTAAAGGGGGTCCATTTTGCGCTCAAGCAATGTTTTTGACCCCTTGAGCTGTGTCACTTATTGTGTCTAATGCTCGAGCAGTGTTTTGGTCGCTCGAGCAGTTTGTACGTATATCGGTTCGAGAGAAGGGTATTTTGAGTCACTTTTCACTTTCTCTCTCTCTCTCTCTCTCTCTCTCTAAAAACATTCCAAGCCCTAGTTCTTCACTCTCTCTCTCTCTAGTTCTTGCATTCAAGCTCTAAATACTCCCAATTTATTGATTTCCTCACTCAAGCCCTTTGGAGAAAAAGGTAGAGCACGTCAAGGGCTTTGTTTTAATTTGAGGAGTTATCGTTTTTGGCTCAGCCAAACTTCAACTCTTGTTCACTTTTGTCTTCTACTTTGAGGTAGGGACTTCTTCCACCTTTAGTATGATTTTAACATTAGTTATCTGTCTATTGAAAAAAGTCTAGTGATTTGGAGATTTTGGGTTTAAACCCAAGGTTTGGTTTTGAATTATAAAAGAGAGGTTTTCAAATGGGTTCTTGAGAAAGGTTGTAGGAATGTGTTTATGATTGAGATATGTTAAAATAGTGGATTTCTTTACTTAAAATTGATTTTGTAAGGGGGTTTTGTTCTAAAATTATGGATAGTTGGTTTTGTGAAAGAAAATGGAAAATGATGTTGGGCTTGGTAAGAACGGAGCAATGAAGATGTTGGTGATGATAATAGAGTTGGATATGTAATATCACTCCCATTTTGTAAATGAAGAGATTATATCTGTTGTTGGAAAATTATCTATTGTATAGAAATATTTGTTTTGGGCTATCGGTGGTTGATAGTTTTGATTGTTGTAGAAATTGTATGAGGATTAAGTGAATTGAAACTAATCATTCATTCATTTTGTATTGAACATTATTGCATGCTTAAACATTGAAAATATAGCGATCCGGGCTTAGACCTGATCCATTTGTTGCCTTTGAATTCGTGAACCATATCCGTGGTGGTCGTCTTTTCCTCTTCTCTTGTTGGAGTTTAGCTCGTGCGTCGACACCATCCTTGGCGGTATCGACATTGCCTTCTTTGTTGTTTTTTGTTCGGCTCCTGGGGTCGACACCACCTTATTGTTGTGCACTTAGGGTGGCTACTGAAATTTGGGGTCGACACTTACCCTGTTATTGGCCTCTAGGGCCGACACCAGTCTTTGTTACGACCCAAACCCGCCCCTTTACATTTAGCATCATAACTGGCCAGTAACCCTAGGATTACCAAAGGCCTTTGAACAGATTACCACATAATAAGGGGCTGCGGAAGCAAATATAAAATATACATAGTCCATTGAGCTGTGTAGACATACATGGGACAGAAATTTCAAAACTTTATATATATAGGCATGATGTCACAATACAGTAATCCACGTCACATACATTACGAATATAACAAAAGAGAGCTTAGCCTAATACATACATAAACAAAAACTTTTTCATATTCCAAAAGAAAACAAGGTCTCAAACATGTCTGTCACAAAAAGGAACCTTCACGAGAGGCACAACAGCTGGCTGACATGACTGAGACTCCAGGTCATCAACTTTAAGCTTGGTCACACGCTTGATCACCTACATACATATAATAAACAGTGAGCGAAAGCCCACTGAATAATAACAGAGCAAAGATTTTAATGAAGGATGTCCAGTTTCATATCATATCAATCAAAGAGATAAGCATAGTCATATAAAAAACAAAGTCATGTTCATATTTATATTCAAATCATGTGTGGTACTTCCATTAGCATTAACATATCTCTTTGGTCAAGCATATCAAGTTCTATAATGGAACCTCCGATACCAAGTAACACATCTCATACATGAGCAATGGTATTATTTCCCGCAAGCGAGGGCCTGGGCCATGATATTGTTTCCCCCAGGCAAGGGCCTCATGACTATAAGCCACAGTATTATGTCCCCTGGGCGAGGGGCTCTGCTAAGGATACCAAAAATATATTTCAAAGATATGGATCATCGTTCATGGAATCACAAAATAGCCTTTTGTATCATTCAGAGACAACTCATATCATATCATAATGTTTAGAAAGTATTTCATATCAAACATAGCTTTACTAAATTATTACTCATTGATAGTTACACATATAGCTTGATAGCAACCAATGGCTCAACAGCTTACAGTGTGTGACTTACACAAACATAACAAATACACATACTAAAACACACGCTCGGATCACACTTAACTCATTTCATTTCATTCTTCGTGTGTTTTTAAGTCTTATCCTCATTATTATGTCTTAATCTTGACCTAGGAATGCCTAGGATGCAATGAGAGTGCAAAAATGCATTTGAAAACACTTAGTCAAATATGCAGAAAACATGGGCCTCACTTGAGCGGACATCCAAACATGTGAGTGGTCTCTCGAGCACAACTTCCTTCGCTCAAGCGGTCTGTAAACTTTACAAAAGTATTGGTTACTTTATTTTTTTGCTCGACGTACACTCGACGATCACTCGAGCATGAGACTGAGGTCTTCGCTCGAGCATAACTCTTACTGCTCTAGCGGTTTGCAAAAACTGTAAACTTCTGGGAGCATGCATTTTACGCTCGAGCCAATGTTTTCTCGCTCCAGCAGAAGTGCAAAACAAAGGGTGGTCGCTCGAGCGCAGGATACGTCGCTCGATCGGTGAGGCAAAATTCTAAACTTTCTAGATTGATGTTCTAAGTCCAAAACTCAAATTCAAAGTTGTAAAACGCAACCTTTGGGCCCCAAAACTTGAGAAAACACTTATGAACTTATAAAACATCACGAATCAAGGTTCAATACACAAAATCAAGGCCCAAGAGTGAGTAAATTCTTCAAAACCAAACTTGAACAATATGTATACATATCATGCATGTGTTGTCAAGAATTCAAACCTTCCAAAACATGTACAAATGGAGTGTTAAAGTGCAAAATCACAATGAGCTCCCATAATTGAACAAACATAGGTCCTTGAATGTAAGAATTGGTTGAAATCAACACTCCCAATCCATGAAATGCACATGCATGTGTGAAATGTTCATCTTCTCGACATTGCTAGCTCAATTCCTGCATAACTCTACTTAATCCTCAAGAATTCATGTCCTAGATATCATAATTATACAATTTAAGTGTTGGATCCTTACCTAAACTTTTCAAGTAAGCTCTAGATGGTGAATTCACTAAGGGTCCAAGCCAAATCCTTGAATTTCCAAGCTAAATCCTTTGTTTGAACTCAATTCTCTCTCTTTCTCTCTCTCTCCCCATGTTTGAAGTCAAGAAGATGAGAAATGAGTGTGTGTAAAGTGATCTAAGGCTTAACATTAGCCTTATGTAGGCTCCACTAACTAATCTAGCTTAGACTAATCAATTTGTATTTAATCTAATTATTCGATTCTGAATCAAATTTTAATTAAATCTTTACCATAAAATTCTAAAAATCCAAAATAACGCATAAATTTAGTCAATTTTTGGATTAGACGCCGATAAGGCCTTCAATTCACAGAACAAAGCAGAAATATGAACAGATATTCCTACGATAGACAACTATAACCACAAATAATGCAACACACATACAATCAATTCAATATTTCATCTTAGTTACTTATTAGGCATCTTTAATCATGGTTTAGCAGTTAATCATAGGTCGGGGTTGTTACAGTCTTGGTGGGGTCGACCCTTCCATTGCTGCTTTGTCTTGGGTTACATACTGAAATATAGGGTCGACACCTTGAGTTCTTAGGGTCAACCCTCCCCTTACTGTTTTGTTCTGGGTTACATTTTGAAAAATAGGGTCGACACCATTGTCTCCTAAGGTCGACCCTCGTCTGTTGTAAAACATTAGTGTCTTAGCTTTTCTTCTTAAGGGTCGACCCTTATGACTTCTTCTTTTTTTTTCTTTTTTTTTTTTTTTTTTTTTTTCAGATTTTGTTCAGCTTGGGCCTTACTTTTTGGGAATTTTGACTTGTCTTTTCATTAGACTTTGGAGCTATTATTCTATTAATACCTAGCCACTATAAATAGACCCAAAGACACTTCTCTCTCATTAGTTGTTTCACTTTTCCTCCTTTACCCGTGACTCCCTCTTTTTCTCTCAAAACTCATTTTTTCTCACTTAGATCTTCAGATCCACTCACCTAGAGGTATCTTCTCATCTTGGTCCTTTGAAATAGGTTGTACATCAGGTCTAGAGCTTTCTTTCGATCCGAGTGATTCGTGACTTCGTTGACATTGGGTTTTTCCAAGTTCTTCTCTTCCACCATTCTAAGCTTGAGGTAGGGTACTTTCTTATGAGTTTTAACTTAGCTATTTGTTTTTATAAAACCACTTTGTGAAAGAAACGGATTTTTGAACAATCTTGGGTTTTAGTTCGAAATCAAAAGGAGGGGGGTTTCAAAAGGTTTATTGGGAATGGTTGTGGATCGATGTGTATAAATGAGATAAGTTGATATGATAGATTTTACCTTGAAAATTGATTTATAAAAAGGAAGAGGGTCTTTGCCCTAGAAATCTCAAATGTTGATTTTGTGTTGATAAATGGAAATAATGTTAAAATTGTGAAATTGGGTTGATGTTGATGAGGATGTTGGAGTTGGGTATGTATTACCACTTACACCTTGGAAGTTGGAAATTTGATCTTTATGGAAATTATTTATTGTCTAGAGATATCTATTTTGGAAGTTGGAAGATAGCTATGATTATTGTAGAAATTACATGAGAATTAAGTAAATTAGAACTATTTTCTTATCTATTTGCATTGTGCATTATTGCTTCTTATCACATTGAAAATGTATCTTGTTTTGAGAAAAATGGTGAATATTTGGTGAATACTTGGTGAATCTGGATAGGGGATGTGATTATAATGTTAAGTTGGCCTGTGTGTCCTTGGTAAAAGATCAAAAACCCGCGCAGATAGGTGTCGAGCCTTCCGGTTAATACCGGTAAACATGACAAATTTGTAGCACTTGTATAGTCTACTTGTAGACACATACCTAGAGATTCACAGAGTTGTATTCACAGTCCGGTTTTCTATTAAAAAGGAAAATTGTTTCATGAATAGTGATATAAATCTGGCATTGTATAATTTGAAAGAAATATAAAATGTTTTGTTACGAGCATTACATATGCATTCCACCCTTATATATTCATACATTGTATTGAATTATTTCTACTAGGTTTTGGTTCACTTTATGTGGGAAAACCATTTCAGATGCTAATGATATGCCTCCGCCAAGGTAATAGCTTGGAAGGACTTGGAAGTAAGAGCTTCATTTTGGATATTTTTGGTTGTATTTATTTGTACAAACCTAGGGCTTTAATTGTATTGGATTTTCCATCTTAAGCATTGTCTTAGAAAACTATAAGCCTTTAGGGTTTTTTTTTTTTATACTTAAAGTTCATTCTATCATGTAACATATGCTATAGATTCAGGGATAGGCTTTTGAATGTATATCCACATACATTACTCTTTTGTAAACTTAATTGGAACTTAATGAAAGATAATTATCTTTTTATTGTTGTCATTTATTAATATCGTAGTTGGGTTATTTTGTTTATTTTGGGCCGTTACAAAAAATGTTTTGTTTTGAGAAAAAATGGTGAATACCTTGGCGAATCTGGTTAGGGGTGTGGTTGTGGTTGTAGTTGTTATGTTGGCTTGCGCGTCCTTGGTGAAAGTCCAGAAATGCACACGGTTAGATGTCGATCTTTCCAGTTAGTACTGATAAAATAGATTTGATAGTGCTTATATAGCCTACTGGTAGATACGTACCTAGAGATTCCTTGTGTTTTGTATCCACTGTCTTGTTTTCTATTATAAGAGGATTATTTTTATGAATTAATTTGTAATTTGGCATTGCATATTTTTTAGATGGAAATGAGAAAGGTTTGACAAATAGCATGTATGTCCATTCACTTTATAACTTTGTTAAGATTCATACATTGCGTTAAGTCAAATAAAGGCCTTGAAGTCAGATGAAGACCTTGATAAACATAGAGATTAAACTCAGAAGAAGAGAGTGGAGTGCTGACAATAGCGAGTTCATTGGCAATAATTTTGGCATCATGAAGGAAGGTACTGACAGAGCGATCATTTTGTTTCAATTGGTGAAGGCTCAAACGTAGTTGAAGAAGGCGAGTATGAGACGAGGATACAAGGGATTGTTCAAGCGTGAGCCAAAGATCACGATAAGAGGTACATTTGACGATAATGGGTAGAATTTCATCCAAGAGAGAAGCAATGATAAGGCTCATCATTAGTTGGTCTTGACATTGCCTGGCGGAATGAGTAGGATTAGAAGTGATGATGCCATCGGTAATGATGGTTGATGGTGGGCAAGAGAATGAAGCATCAATATATTGGTATAGTTGTTGGTCACGTAAGTATGGGAGAAGTTAAGTTTTTCAATAGAGAAATTTTGTAGATGTGAGTTTAAGAGAGAGGAAATGATGAGCATGATTGAGAGAGATAGGTGAAGGTGATGTTGTTGATATTGATGACGAAGTAGTAGTGCTTGAAGAAGTGATTTTCTGTATATTGATTAGATTCAATGAATAGTTTGTATTACATATTCTATTATATTTATACACTTCATATGATAAGGATAAATATAAACAATGACAAATACAAATAATGATAAGATGATGAGAAAGAATTTGAGATATAAATCATATCTCAACAGTAATGGTTAATTTTTAGCGATATATGTAAAAGATAGTCACAAAAAATTATTTTTAACGACAATTGTATTATGACTTATTTTCAAAAGGATTTGATGAAAATTAATTAAAACTATTTGGACTTATTGTTAATTTGCTCAAAAAATTTCACCTTAAAGTTAGAATATTGAGCTAATGTTTGGCATGTGGCTTTTTTAGTTATTTTTTGACTTTTTGATTATTTTAGCTCTGGTTAAAAAGTTCGTTTGGGTTGACTTTTGTGACATTTATGAGAAAAAAAATAAAATTATTATGATTTAAAAGTGATATTTTATTTTATTGATTGTTTAACTTATTTTATTTTTTTATAACTAATTTAACAAAAAAAATTCACATGTAAAACGAAGCGTGAATGTATTAAATCCTTCCCGCATGACCCGATTTGGGATAGTTGTTGTGCAAGGGGCAAAACAGTCACTGTTGTGCAATCAAATGGACCTATTTCAGGGCCCATTTGGATGATCTGAATCGTTCAAGTTTTAGAGTATATCGAGTATAACATATCTGTAAAAAATCAAGTTAATTAGATATTGTTAACCTTTTCATCCGCTTACATTTGTATTTATTTTAATATTTTAAATTACAATTGTAATTTATTTTTATATATACAAATATAAATGAATAAAATGATTAATGATATTGGATTAAATTAATTTTTTTTAAATATATTTTACTTAATATATTTTAAAATATAAATAATTTAAATTATTAAAAATAAATTCTAAAATGAGCCCGACAATAACTATTGTGGATGGGACACAGCAGCCATCCGAATTCGGCATGACCCAGTATGTGATCTTATCCAGAACAAGAGAAAATATAATATAATAATTTAGGAAAGATAGAAGAATAAACTACGGCGTATCATTGAATACAAAACAGCAACACGACAAATTACCATTGGATTCATTATTGTCGTCATCACTTACATAATCTACAAAATAGTACACCTTAAAGGATCAGTACCATATATATTTTATAATTTAAAAATATATGATATAATTATATATTTTTTAAGTTATAATTACAAAATTATACCAAATTATTCTATGAGGCATAATTAAAAAATTTATGAGTAATAATTAAAATAATATCATAATTAAAGAAAAAAAGTAATCATAATTAAAAAAAAAAAATAGAATAACCAAGAATATATATATAATACACTCCTTTCAAATGACGTGAATAATATAATTTTCCTACAAAAATATTAAACAATTAAATTTTTAAGACAAACTTTACTTCATCCCTTCCAGTTTGGCTCTTATCCACATTATCTCTTTTCATTTGAAAATAATCACTTAGTCTCTTTGTAGTTTGTGCATTGAAATATATTGTTTGGTCCGTTACCAATTTAATAAAAAATATTAAAATACCCCTATACATAAGCAACCTAAGTGTATGAACTATAAATATTTTCATCATTTGTTTGGGAGATAAAATACACTTTTAACCCTCTATGCTTTATTTAATATGCGATTTACTCCATGAAATATGAAAATGAGGACAATGGGGTAAAGGGAAATGTACCAAAATTTTATAATAAAAAATTAAATAAATTACAAATATACCATTGAGATTTACTTAAAATATGAATTATCCCTTATAATTTGTAGAATTACAAATACCCTCTTTAAGAATTTTTTATTTAACAGAATTAATTTTAAAAATGAAGTATCTACATATTCTCCTATATAATAATAAAATTAGCTGAATTATTAATTAAAATATATTTCTAATATTATTAAAATCTGTTAATTAATTTGATAATTAATTGATAAAATTGATCATTTGTTATGAAATTATAAATTTTAAAGGAGGGGATGTAATTTCTAAAATTACAAGGAACAATTTATATTTGAAACAAATTTCAAAGTATGTATATTTATAATTTATCCTAAAACATTTATATAAAAAATATGTAATAATGTTATAGGAATTATAAAAAATAATTATAAATTTTGTAACTTCTAACCAATAAATATAAATGAGATATATATTATTTTCGAGGGGGTTCCCTCCCGTCTACATTTTGAATTAGGGAGTACGATTTAGGCCATTTGAGCCGACCTCGGGTTGTTGATATAAAACATTAAATTTTTATTTTATTTTATTTTTTTTAGGACTTCTCAAATAAGTCATTTATAAAAAAATAAAAATTATGTTAATCGGATATCAATAATTATATATTTTGATCATATTTTTCTTAAACAAATGAACATTGTATTTTTATAATTATATTTGCTGTATTTTTTATATATATAAAAAAATGTGATGTAAACATATAATTATCGATATTCAATCAATTTAATTATTTTTATAAATAATTTACTCAAAAGGCATTAAAAAATAAACAGTTTAGATCAATAAAGTGGAGCCCAAATGAGTTCGAATCGTCTACATTGAGAAAAATGCAATTAATCTTTCTCTTTTGACATACTTACATTGACTTCTAATTTATTTTATTTTTTTAAAAGGTTGTTTATGAATAAGTTATTTAAGTAATTTTTGACCTTTTATAAAATAGATAGGCAAAAACGTAGATAGGTGATATGATAAAAAAAGAAAGATAAAAAGACAATAATATGCTATTTTGGAAGGTAGCCAAACAAGATAAAAGTAACTGAAACTAATATATGTGGCAGGCAAACATTGAAATAAATAAAAATAAAAATAAATATATATTTTAATAAAAAAGATATGACAATATTATTTTTCATTCATAAGACTAACAAATTACTAATAAAAGTAGAATAAATTACAAATATACCAATTGAGGTTTGCTTAAAAGACAAATTGTCAACTATGATTTGAAAAATTATGAATATACCATTGTCAATTTTTTTTTTATTAAATTTCTAATTGCTTTCCAATAAAATAATAAATTTTTTTGAATTATTAATTGAAATAAATTTCTGGTATTGTTAAAAACTGCTAATTGTTTTGATTATTTATTAATAAAATTGACTATTTATAAAATTAAAATTTCAAGGGCGGGATGTAATTTTTAAAATCGTATTTTAAACAAATTTTATAGGATGTATTTATAATTTAACAATTATTTAAATTAAAATTTTAAGAAATTAATTAAATTATGTCAAAAAAATGTTAAAAATAATTTTTAGTTTTTTTCAAACTAGAATAATTACCCATCTTTAACTCATGTCTTATAAATATGTATGTGCCTAAGGACAATGTTGAAGCATGTGTCCATTTCAATGGCGAAAAACCACAACCATGGCCAAAATGGCCTAGAACAAAACCAAGTTGTGGTGGTGATGGTACCATTTCCAGCCCAAGGCCATCTCAACCAACTCCTCCAACTCTCTCGCCTTCTCTCCTCCTCCTCCTACCACCACCACATCCCCATCCACTACGTTGGCTGCGCAGCCCACAACCGCCAAGCCAAGCTTCGAGTCCACGGTTGGGACCCCATTTCATCAACCAACAACAACAACATCCATTTTCATGATTTCCCAAACCCTCATTTTCTCTCTCCTCCACCCAACCCAAATGCCTCCATTAAATTCCCCTCTCACCTCCAACCTTCCTTCGACGCCTCGACGCAGCTTCGCGAGCCGGTCGGGGCATTTCTACGAACACTCTCTGCCTCTGCTCGAAGAGTCGTTGTTATTCACGATTCTTTGATGGCTTTTGTGGTTCAAGATGCGGCGTCGATACCAAACGCTGAGTCTTACGTTTTTCATAGTGTGTCGGCTTTTACTATCTTTTTATATACTTGGGAAGCAATGGAAAGGCCTTTTGCAATTGATGCCGAGATACTCAAAGACCTTCCTTCATTGGAAGGGTGTTTCACTGCTGAGTTTGAGAGATTCCTTAGCAACCAAGTTGATTACCGAAAGTACAGCTCTGGCTATCTTTACAACACCAGCAAAGCAATTGAAGGTCTTCATTAATTTCTTGATTCATATTTTTCATATATTTATTTGGGTATATTAAGTCCTTTAAAACTTTATTTTGATTCTCGTAATTGTAATTTTATTCGTATAGTTTTAATTTTGTTACAATTTGATCCTTCTGTTATCCATTGTAACATTTTAAATCAAAACAAATTATGTATAAAACTAGAGGGTCTAAAGTGTAATATTACACCGGTGGTCTTTGTAATTTATTTTAAATTCTATTCTAATCCTTCTAGTTTTATACCTGTTATTTGTTGTAACAATAAGTGACAAATGGATCAAATTGCAACAAAATTAAAAGTACAAGAATCAAATTGTTGAAATTGAAATTATAATAACTAATAATTCACTTATTCTTAAATTATAAGGACTAATAGTGTAATTTACGCTATTTATTTCGTGATACGTTTGTAATTGCTTTGGTGTCTAAAATCCCAACCCAACAGGTCCATACCTCAATTTGCTTGCAAAGGAACAGATCAGCCAAGGCAAGAAACACTGGGCCATTGGACCATTCAATCCCGTGGCAATACACCACAACACAAACACCAATCAACGCCATGAATCTTTGAAGTGGCTTGACAAACAACCTGCACACTCAGTGATATACGTTTCTTTCGGAACCACCACCTCTTTCACCGATGAACAGATAAGAGAGCTTGCAATCGGGTTAGATCAGAGTGGTCACAAATTCATTTGGGTACTCAGAGAAGCTGACAAAGGAAATGTGTTTGTTGGAGAAGTGAGTAGAGCTGAGCTGCCAAAAGGGTATGAAGAGAGAGTAAAAGGGAGAGGCATGGTGGTGAGAGACTGGGCTCCACAGTTGGAAATTCTGGGTCACCCCTCAACAGGTGGGTTTGTGAGTCACTGTGGTTGGAATTCATGTATGGAGAGTCTTTCTATGGGAGTTCCAATCTTGGCTTGGCCAATGCACTCGGACCAGCCAAGGAACACTCTGCTCGTGACCAAATTTTTAAAAGTTGGTGTGGTTTTAAAGGATTGGGGCTGTCGAGAGGAGTTGGTTACGGCGACAATGGTTGCAGAGGTGGTGAAGAGATTGATGGGTTCGGAGGAAGGAGACAATATTAGGAAGAGTGCGGCGGAATTAGGCGGAGCCGTGCGGGAAGCAGTCGCGGAAGGTGGCGTCTCTCGCATGGAGTTGGATTCTTTCGTTGCTCATATCAGTAGGTAGATTTTGAAACATAATTCCACCCTCATGTTTAAGGCCAAGTTTGGCATCTACTAAGCCTTTGTTTAGGAACAGGTTAATTTAGTAATTTTTTAGTTATTTGGTTAAAATATGAACTAAAAAAAATTAGTATGTTTGGAATGACTTTTTAACTTTTTACAAAAAGATGTACCAAAAATAGAGAGAAAAAAATAATCTTTGACTTTTTTGTATAAATTGTTGGCTTTTTTACTTTTTTTTAGTAACTTTTTGATTTTTTGACTAAACCGGTTTATTGCCAAACGTGGCCTAAATAATACAAAAAGTCAAAAAGTCACTATCCTATTTAAGTGACATCATATCACCTCTCTAAAACATCACATCAAACCAAACTCATATATACTAATAAGTCAAAAAGTGCACTTTTTTAGAACATTCTAAACCAATCCTAAATATTTTGTTGGGTTTAAGTTTTTAAAAATTGATTCCGAAGTTACATTTCAAAACTCATTTCACAATGTGCTTGACAGAGCAGAAAGTTTTTGAGTTTTGAATTTTGAAAAGAGCAGATTGGGTCTATCCGATCGTCCGCCTGAATATCCTCCCGGACGTCTGGCCATTGGCCAAAGTTATAACTCAATTGTATGTAAGCTATGATATTTGTGGGTTTAATTGCTACAAATGTTATAACTCAATTGTATGTAAGTCGTACGTATAAAAAATAAATAAATTATAACTAAACACTACATAAAATATAACAAAATAACTCTTTGGTCATTACTAAAATAATGTTATAATCAACATTATAATGAGTTATAATCACTACAACAATAAATCATAATTAGGGATGCATATGATACATACCTCATATATAGAAGTTTCCTATGTTTTGAGATTTCAACTTGTATTTTGATTTGATCCTTTTTTATTATATCACTGTTAGAAATTTGAATAAAAATATAAGTGTGGCGAACAACACTAACAATCTTTATAGTTTGGAACTTATATAATTTTAGTTTCTGACTTTTCAATAATGACAAATTGATCTTAAATTTTGAATCTTATTTTAAATAAAGGCAATTAAAGATACCATTACTTAATTTCAAGGCAAAATCATCAATTTGATAAAATATAAACCAATTTGAAAAAAATAAATGTCAAAAAAAATATTTTTAAATTTTCTTAAATTATTTCTACCTACCAAAGATAAAATTATGTAAAATTAATAAATTTTTTGGACCTTTATTTATTTATTTTTTTACCAAATTAATTTTTATTATGTGTTTGGATGATAATCATGTAATTGGTAGTTGTTAGGATTATAATGTGTTGTCACGACCCAAACCTAGTACCCAGAGGTTCAGTGTTGCAACAAGACAATAACCGAAGTCATAACAAAATAATAGTGCAGCGGATTAAAATAAAAAGAGTACTTAAAACTTTATTTAATTAAAAATATATACATTGAAGTTTCTATTTGTTTACATTGCCAAAGCTGGACTATAAAGTGTCTCGTGTCTACTCCACACATTGGTCTTGACATGTCACCTGAAAGTGATTAACAACTATACACACATGACAGAGTGAAAAATATTATACTGAGAGAATAAGGACATAAAAGTCACCATGGATAAATATTTGGACTAAACTAAAATTGGTTTAGTTCGAACATATAATACAGAAATCATATAAATAAAATAATCATAACTATAATACAGAACAGGGGGTTAATGGATATTTAAGTCCCCTACACATTGAACCTTTAGAGGGCCAAATATTTAACTCCCCATGCATAGAACCTTTAAAAGGCCACAAAAGTGACAACAGAATAAAACAGAGGGTCAGTAGATTCATGAGAAATAGAGGGTCACTTAAAGTGATAATATAACAAAACAGAGGGTCTTATAAAGTGACAAATCAAATGGCCAATGGATATAAAAGTGCCCTACGACATGAGATCCCGTGGCGATACTTACAAAATCATTGTTTAAAAACACATTTAATAAATAGTTTTATCTATAGATTTTCCTTTTTGAGTAAGTAGGGTTCATTTAACAAATAAGATATTTTAAAAACTAATATAATTTATAAAACATAATTTATATGAAATAATTTATAATAACTTAAAATATAATAAAACTCACATTAGCATTGATTTTTAATTTTCATCAACACTCATTGGCTCACCCCCGTCTCGTATGTGGGTTTATTTTGTGTTTCTCCATAATTTCCTTCAGCATATAGATGAGTTTGTTTGTTTTTTTTTACAGGAAAATCCTTCCTACCTTCTTACAAGTCCAAGGCTGCGTCCCTTGTAGAGATCACCAAGGTGTCCTGTTAGCCGTTCCAAGTGAAGAGACTATAACCTGAGAACTTACCTCGATCTCCCAAGACAAGTTCCGCTTAAGTCTCGCACAGTAAGGGACTATTGAACCCACACCAAGTACAAATTAGACAACTTAAAATCCAACCTCCTAACTAACCGTGATTCGCCTAAAAAATTGACCCAAAAATAAGAAATAAAACCTATAAATTTAAAATTTAAGTTACAAGTAGGGGTGTGCGCGGTGCGGGTCGGTGCGGTTTGAGAAAAAAATAAAAACCGTATGGTGGGTGACGGATTGATAAAAGTGTCACTAGAATTTGCCATTTTCCTTATAAAAAACCGGCGATTCGGTTGGCAAATAATGGGGGATTTGCCTTGGTGGTTCGGGCGGATTGGCGGTTTATAAAAAATATAATTCAAATTACAAAACTTAAATCAAAGAGTAAAAAACAGACGAGAGATACCGTGATGTTAAGCATCTTGCGAAACTTTCTTCTGATGCAGCAAGTGTAGCAACAACATGATAATATCAACAATAATGCCATCAGTTCATTACAAGCATCTGTGGAAGTTACAATGATCAAATACAATACATAAAATTAATATCATTCAGGGTTTACAATATATTGAAAATGTTTACTGTTAAAAAGTATTTAGATTGAAAAGTGAGCTGATGCAAGTTTGTAACATGGCAAGAAAAAAAAAAGATTGAAAAGTGAATTGGAATCTAACTTTATTTTGGATTGCTGACATTTTGAATTCCCCTCGAGCAGTAATGTAATACTATATTCTAAGGTATAGAATAACAAGCAAACTTAAGTAAAAAAAATTTTTAGAATCTTATAAAACATGATTTAATAGCGGTGCGGGTCGGTGCGGTTTGGAAGAAAAATAGAAATCGACGGATTGATAAAAATGTCATTAGAATTTATCATTTTTCTTACCAAAAACCAGCGGTTCGATTGGCAAATAATAACAAATTTGCTTTGGTGGTACAGTTCGATACAATTTTAACGATTTCGATGGTTTCAGCAATATTATGCTTACCCCTAATTACAAGTCTTAACCACATTGCCCCTCATTCCTGAGTTAGACCATCTCCAACGGTGAACCAAACCCAGCACCAAATTTAAATTTTGATGAAAAAGCTCCCTTTTCATGCTCCAACCGTTTCATCAGATTGATATCAAAATGAGATTTTAGCAAAAAAATTATCAAACTGAGAACCAGACCTAGATTTGGTGAAATCACTGTTACTGACCGTTAAAAGTGGGACACCGGTCAACCAACCGGTTGCCCGGCCAGTTGACCAACCGGTCGCCCGGTTTCCTTTAAATTAGGTAGGTTCAAACCGGTCAAAAAAGGTTCAAACAAGTAAAAATATATATATATATATATATATATTTTTGCCTACCCGGTTGACCGGCCGGTCAACCAACCGGTCAACCGTTTCAATTGAGAATCTGTACAACTTGCTGTTGCTGTTGGGTGGATGTAATTGGAGTCATTAAAGAATGGCTGTTGGGCGCATGTAATTGGAGTCATTAAAGAATAAAAAAGAAGCATTTCTTGTCAAAGTATTTCTTGGAAAAGGAAGTTGAACATTGTCAAAGCTTATATACATTGTCACAGGAAGTTGAACATCTTATATACAAAAGCATTCCTGACGCTCAAGGAAGAAAGGGAATAGTGAAAGAAAAAAAGTTCAGGATGGGATAGATCACCTGATTTGTAGTGAAAGAAGAAAGAAATTTTTGTCGGTGCAGATAATAAACAACCTTATCTTCCTCCTCCTCTGCCACAGAGAAGAGCATAAAAAAAAAAGAAAAAAAAAATGGCCTTACGAGTCGACCAACCGGTCGCCCCTCCCCCTTTTGATGCTCACCGTTGGAGCGAGTGGTATCAAATTGATGAAAGAGTGATTTTTTTACTCAAATTTGATGAAAAGTTTGATAAACCGTTGGAGATGCTCTTACGTATGGGTGAGTTGGGTGAAAAGATTCACTCGTTGCCTGCTCATTGTTCTCATCTGATACCTCACACCTCGATCTAAGCAAAGTTAATCAACACAACTGACTAGGCAATGACTAGGCAAGCAAATGGCTGGCAAGCTAATCAATACAAAGGGCAAAGCTTGTGCCTATTTAGGTCAAGTTTGACATCCTCAAAAAAATTTAAAAAGTCAAAAAGTCATTATTCTATTTAAGTCGCATCATTCTATTTAAGTCACATCACCTCTTTAACACATCACTTCAAACCCAACTCAAATCCAACTCATATTTCATAAAAAGTCAAAAAGCACACTTATTTAGTCTTTCCAAACTTGGCCTTATTCTATGACCCAAATATGAAACTAATTGCATTATCATCTTTTGGTAAGATACAATGTCCCTTAATTTTAAATTAATTTACGTTTTTAGCACATTAAATATTCTTTTCCAAATGTCCATTTAACTATTTAATATAATATGATAAGTAATTTAGCTTAAGGTATTTCAAAACTAGAGTCTTGTATAATTTTCGCAAAAGGTATTATTCGGAGTGTTGCATGTGTAATCGATATATTTAATGTATAAAACGTTTTTAGTTTTAGATTTTTTGATTTAATGGATTAGTTTAATAATTATATCAAAATTGTCGCCATATTTGACTTTTAAAAAAATAAAAACTAATTTAACAAAAATAAAAATAATTACCCATTATATGATTATCATCCAAACACATAATAAAAATTAATTTGATAAAAATAAATAAATAAATGTCTAAAAGATTTATTAATTTTACAAAATTTTATCTTTAATGGGTAGAAATTATTTTTAAAAATTTTAAAATATTTTTTTAACATTTGTTTTCGTCAAATTAGTTTATATTTTATCAAATTGACAATTTTGCCCTTGAAATTAAGCAATGATATCTTCAATTGTCCTTATTTGGAACAAAATTCAAAATTCATGGTTAAATGTGTCACAATTAAAAAGTTATTGACCAAAGTAATACAATCCTCAAACTATAGGGACCGTAAGTGTCATTCGCCGTATAAGTAATTAAAAGGGTAAATTATAAGCACATTCCTTAAAATTTGCTTAAACTAAAAATTATCTTATTTGATTTTAGAAATTACATCTCGCCCCTTCAAGTTTTTGATCACATAACAAATGGCTCACTTTTATTAATAAATTATCAAGTCAATTAATAGTTTTAATGATGCCAGAAATATATTTTAATTAATAGTTCATTTAATTTTATTATTGTGTAGAAGAGTAGTTAAATATTTTTTTTATTATTATTAATTTTGTTAAATAAATTTTTTTAATAAAAGATTATTTATAATTTTTAAAATCACATATGAAGAAGCCACATGTCCCAAGAGATATTTCTCCTGGTAATTTGCAGAACATTGTTAGACTAATTATGTCCCCTAGTATAACTAGCTACACAGATGATGAAATCTTGGAGTAAGGGACATCGCATGCTAAGGCTCTACAAATTTCCGTAAAGACTAGGGGTGTGATAGTCACTCGCATCCTAATAAACGATGGTTCAGCTTTGAATGTGTGTTCTTGTGCAACTCTAGAAAGACTTCGCATGGACCAGACGTACCTCCAATATAGTAACATGATTGTCAAGGCCTTTGATGGTTCAAGGTTTGATGTGATGGACGAAATAGAGCTTCTGGTGGAAATAGGGCCTGTGACTTTTGCCATTTTCAAGTCCTCCAAATCCCATCCGCCTATAACTTCTTATTGGGTCAACCATGGATTCATGCATCAGGAGGACTCCCTTCTAGCCTACACCAAAAAGTCAAGTTTGTCATCGGTGGAAAATTGATCACAATTTATGTTGAGGAAGATTTTACAGTATACAAAGCTCAAGCCATTCCATTCATTTAATCCGTTCAACCTTCTAGTTATCAGACATTAGAATATGTCTCCATTGTCCAAGGCATGCCAAGTAGGGATGACAATTTGAAATCGACCCCACGGGGACCCGATTCTCTGACTCCAATTTGAACGATTTTTTTCCCAAAAAATATCCCTGACGGGACGGGAATGGTATTCAAAAATCAATCCCCGATCAATTTCGGACCGAGAACGGTGATAAGTGTCTAAACCCCAACCCCGCCCCGATTGTCCCGAAGTGATATATATATGTATAGTTCTGATGTACTATTGCTCTCACTCTCTCTTTCATTTCATGATGCAATAACACATGGTTAAGTGACTCTTCCTCTATTTTGCAGAAAATGCATAGGGCTAAAACATTGGCAGCAAGAATACCAATACGAAGAAGGAAATCTTTAATCTTCAACCTGCCCTTCCAAGCAAGCCAACCAAAGAATTGAACTCTAGGGGGAATGTACTTCACCCACACCAACTTACTTGTTGGACATTTATTACCAAAACCAGCTGCCAGATTTTTGTACACAGATGAGACTGAAAAGCTACTTGATTTTGAGGCTGCCTATACCAGTACATCCTTAGCATCTAACCTTGTTTCAGGAGCTGCCTCTAACAGAGTTTGCAATCTAGTAACCTCCACCCTTTCCAAGTTATAAAGCTCCCTTCTGAACTGGAAAACCTACTCTCCTGCATTCACCTTCCTTATCATCATTGAATTTAAAGATTCTCCCTTATTAATAACCAATCTATGAATTTTTTTTCCTTGTATCAACACATTTTCTTTTTGCTATGGTGATGCAAACCATATTTTGGTGCTTTGTGCTCATTTAGGACTGTGTTTGTTAAGTTTTGTCTGGTCATTTTATTTATTTATTTATTATTATTATTATTTTTAAATCAAGTAGAAAAGTGCCTAAGCAATTTTTTTTCTTGCGGGCGACAATATGAGGTGGGGTGAGCATTGCATCAACAGTTATATAATTGTCAAGAAGCCCTAAAACATTAGGAGCTTAGAAAATCCAAATAGAAAAAAAGATAGCAAAGCTTTTCTCCATGTGTGTGTGTGTGCCTTGGCATCGTAACGTTGGTGGAAAGGAATATGATTCCTAGATAAGGAAAGCATTCGCCTCTCAAAAGGTAAAATCCTTAAAAAATTATTAAGTATCGTGTTTTTCTTGTGTTTTGGATCTTGATTTTGGTGCCTCGTGCAAATTTGTCAAGTATCATGTTTTTTTTTTTTTGTATTTTGAATCTTGATTTTGGTGTTTCGAGCTCATTTAGGTATCATAGATTCATAGGTGTATAGGAATAGGGAAGTGAATGATAGATATATCTGTAAGTGCATTTCTCTCATAATGTTTTCTTTTTAGCAGCTTTATTTTATTTTTGATAAGTTGGTAGTTGGTGTTTCTAGGTGGAACTGCTTCTTTCTTTCTGTGTGGAGATGAGCTTTTCTTCAGTTATACTTGTTGGTCACGACGATGGAGGTCTGCTTGCCTTAAAAGCTACACAGAGCCCATGCTTCACCAAATTCTGTCAATGTGAGTACCACCTACTTGGTTTTATGTGCCATTACATATCTTTGAATTACTGAATAATGAAATCATTATCTTGCCTCAAATCATTTTCTACAATTTTTTAAGATTTATGCATCACAAGAATATTAATCTTATTTTGTGATTAGACGGGACATGATTCGAACCTGCAGTCCGCTCATGGGAAAAGGACCCTCTTTTATTTTTATTCTTAGTCCTTTACTTAAAAAGAAATTTCTTGAAAATTAGTTAAAAGCTGCACAGAGTCCTGTTGAACTCATGTTAAAATTCTGAATTTAATAAACACCATTTTTAAACACTAAAAACAAATAAATATAATACAATGAACAAATCAAATGTCTTCAATTTTACACAGTGTAGGCTCACTCTTGGACATAGTATTTTTTTGTGTGTGATTAGGTAGTGGAACTCTTTGAAGAAAAGTGTGAGGTGTTCCCTATTTGTAAATTATTTTTTTAAATAATTAAGTCCAAATTTTACTATAACCATTTTACTATAACTAAGTTGTTGGTTATAGTAAAATTTCGGTTGAACTTGCAATTTCTGTGGGTAAAATGACATTTTGTTTTTATATGCTTCATGTCATGCTAGAGGTATTTAATGTTAAGACATTTGAAGGGGTGTGATCAGTCGAACAGTCTCTTGTCAGACAGGAACAGTCTCTACAAAAATAGTAAGTTTATTCATATGCTTCTAGCCCTTTTTGAATTAATTTGTGTTTTTATTTTTCAGGTCTGAAATTTCTTGAAGAAGTGCAAAATATGGTCAAAAAAAATTCAAAACTTAGTTTTTCAAGTTTTTTCATTTTTAATATATATAAGCACAATTTAAAACTTTTTATTTAATTCATTTGTATATACTTTTAAACATATTTAACTTTCAATTATGAAATATATGACATTAGTGAACTTCTCTCTTTCTCTCTCTGAAAACATCCACCCCGGGCCTCTCTCTTGGGCCGGCCGGCCGTCGTCTTCGGCTATGGCGGTTGGCTGGCCCCGTCTTCTCTCGTGTTTTGTTTGTTAGTTTCCCTTAAATAAACGTGATTCCCCCTTTTCTTCCCACCTTGGGTTGTCTTTGTGGCTTTGTCGCTTTTGTGGGTGTTTTGGTGCCAGTCTTGGGTCTTTCTAGAGGAGGAGGTTGGTGTTGGACCGGTGGAGGTCGTTTTTTGGTGAGGATCTTCATTCGTGCGTTCTTACGCGAGTAGGAGCTTGAGGATTAACTTTGGTTGATTTACGAGTAGTTTTGTTGTTTGTTTTGGGGGTATTTGGGTGTCATTGTCGTTTCGGATCTGTCTGGGGTCTATTCGGCTCCTCTTGAGTGGGAGTTTGAGGGTGAATTCGTCCACATATATGGAGGTGCCTCGGCGGTTGCTCGGTGTTTGGATCAACTCCGAGATTTTTGTAGCGGGTGTGTTTATAGATTTCAGACTAGGAGGTTTTTGAGCCGACGGTGCTCTTGTTGGTGTGGTTTGGGCTTTCGGCCGTGGAGATGGTGGGTGTGGTGTTTTCGTGAGAGTTCATCCTCGGCGAGAGGAGTCTTGGCGTCTGCAGGTGTGGGTTTTGGAAGGCGGTAGCGCCGGTCTTAAGCGTGTTCTGAGCTTCTTGGCGTGGAGTGCAGAGTGTAGTTGGTGGCGTTGGAGGTTGGAACAGCTTGGGTGTAGATCGGCGATGGGGAGCTGTATTGTTGGCGTGGAGTCTTGAAGTGAGGCGGAGGCGATGGAGTCTTTGGGAGTTGTGGGAGGCGAGATAGGGTGGTGAGGGCTGCGGCTTTAGCGACTTAGAGTGGCGGCAGTGTGGGTTTTGGGAGGTGTAGCTGCAGAGGTGTGGGCGCTGGCAGAGGTGTGGGTGTTGATTAGTTTACTTTAGTTTTTTGTGGGTTGGTTTTGGTTGTTTTGGTGGGTTGTTTAAGTGGGGTTTCATGTATTTTAATTATCTTGTTAAGTTCTTCTTAACTTGTTGTTAAAAAAAAAAAAAAATCGAGAGGCTTAGGGGTTGGTTGTATGGGTGCGAGTAGCAGTAGTAGGGGTATTTTTATACTTCCGAATCTCTCTCAATGCATGTCATCTTCCTGTACTTTTAATTTCATGCTATTAAATGAAATTTTTCTTTGCTGATCAAAAAAAAATTATGAAATATATGACGTTATTACATTCAATATATGGTTGTGATTCAAAATATAATATATAGTGTGTATTGCATTCTTCAAATGCGCGTATAAAAATAATATTGATTATTCTTCAAATATGTCGAACTCTTTTTTTTTTATTACACGCATTAACTGTGATAAAAAATATATATAACGTGTGATCTTATTTAATTATTAATCACAGGTTTTATTAGATATTAATCACACTTGAAATATGTAATATAAATGTTTATTATCACAAGTTTTATTAGTTATTAATTACACTTAAAAGATGTGATCTAAATATTATTAATCATATTTAAAAATGTAATCTAAATATTATTAATTACACTTAAAATATGTGATCTAAATCTTATTAATCACACTTATAAGATGTGATCTAAATGTTATTAATCACACTTAAAAAATGTGATCTAAATATTTTTAATCACACTTAAAATGTTTGATTTAAATGTTATTAATCATACTTAAAAAGTGTGATCTAAATTCTATTAATCACACCTTTTAGTGTGATCTAAATACTTTTAATCATATTTAAAAAGTGTGATTTAAATGTTATTAATCACACTTAAAATGTGTGATTAAAAATGACCATTTTTAATCACACTCCTAAAGATCACACTTTAATAAAACTTAAAATGTGTGATTAAATAACATACATCACACAAAAAAAAAAATGTGATCTTTATCTGTTTTTGTAGTAGTATGTTTTTTCATTTTACATCTATTCTCTCTCTCTCTCTCTCTCTCTCTCTCTCTTCCTCACATTCTCTGATCTCTCTATCTTTCTCACCATCTCTGATCTCTCTATCTTTCTCACCATCTCTCATCTCTCCTTCTCCTTCTCACTCGCTTAGAGTCTCTTCATGTCCCTCATTCCCCTACATCTTTGTAAGATCTCAAAATGTGGTGCTTCGATCGGGGAAAAACCGATCTCTCTCTTTCTCTCTCTCTCTCTCCTTCATTTCAATTGCTGGTGATGCTTCCCCCACCACTGCAGACCGTCGTCTTCAGCCAGTTTCGTCGTTGGCCGAGCTGCAGGACTATATATATATGGTGCTTCGTAGTAAAACCGAGCTGAAATGTCTCAAAATGTAGTGCTTCGCCATTGATCTTTATATATATATATATATATTCAGCTCTGATTTTGTTTTTTTTAACATATCTAAATTTTTTTTAGACATTTCATTTCAGCTCACAAATTTGTTGAATAGTGTTAGATTTTTTTTTTTTTTTTTTTTATAGACATTTCAGCTCACAAATTTTTAGATTTGAATAGTGTTAGATTTGTTAAATAGTGTCAGATTTGGAAGATGATCTTGTTATGAAGTTATTTATATATAAAAGAGCTTGTTGAATTAATCTTCATTTATGAAGATGTGTTTGCTTGGTCGTATCAAGACATGCCATGGCTTAGTACCTTTATAGTAGAACACCAGCTGCCATTGGACCCTTCAATTCAGCCAATCAAACAAAAGCTTTGAGCACTGAAACCAAAATGAAGCCTCGAAATCAAGGAAGAAGTAGTGAAGCAATTCAACACTGGATTTCCCAAAGTCGTGGCTTATCCTGAATGGCTCGCTAATGTCATTTCTGTTCCAAAGAAAAATAGAAAAGTTCAAATGTGCATCGACTTTCGTGACCTAAATAAAGCAAGTCCTAAAGACGATTTTCCCCTTCCGTACATAGATATTTTGGTGGACAATACTGCAGGCCATGAGATTTTTTTGTTCATGGATGGTTTCTCTAGTTATAATAAAATCCGAATCGCTAAAGATGATCAAGAAAAGACTGCGTTTATTACGCCATAGGGTATTTATTGCTACAAAGTGATGCCCTTTGGCTTGAGGAATGCTCGGGCAACCTATCAAAAAGCCATGATTACTCTTTTCCACAACATGATCCACAAAGAAGTGGAAATCTATGTTGATGACATGATCGTCAAATCCCAAAAAGAAGGAGATCATTTGCTCAATCTACGAAAGGTGTTCGATTGACTTCAAAAGTATCAACTTAAGCTTAATCTTGCCAAATGTACATTTGGAGTTGCATTAGGAAAGCTCTTGGGATTCATCGTCAACTGCAGGGGCATTGAGATCGACCCTTCTAAAATCAAAACTATAATCAAGATGCCAGCACCAAAGAGAGAAACATAAATTCGTTCTTTCTTGGGAAAACTCAACATCGTTAGTTGGTTCATAGCACAAATGAAACATGTGTGCAAGCCAATCTTTAAATTGCTTAAGAAAGACATGCCAAAGACACGGAACGCTGATTACCAATTAGCCTTTGAGAAGATCAAGCGATATTTGATCAATCCACAGGTCTTAATATCCCTAGCCCCTTGACGCCCTCTCATTATGTATTTATCAGTACTCGAGAGTTCATTAGGCTGTGTTCTAGGCCAACATGATGAATCTGGACAGAAGGAGCATGTTATTTATTATCTTAGTAAGCAATTCCTTCCATACGAAGTGAACTACACAATGTTAGAGAACACATGTTGTGCCCTTGCTTGGTGTGCACATCGCTTATGGCATTATATGTTGTATCGCACAACTTACCTCATTTCAATGATGGACCCATTCAGGTACATCTGAAAAACCACTTTCTCTAGCAAAATCTCTCGATGACATATGATTCTAGCCGAATTTGACATAATATTTTCCACTGAAAAAGCAATCAAAGGAAGTACTATTGCAGACTATCTAGCGAAAAATCTTATAGAAGATTATCAACCAATGGAATTGCTTTTTCCAGATGAAGAAGTCTTATTTTCAGAGCTAGTTACTTTCGATAAGTCAAAATTTCCTAGTTGGAAGATGTTCTTCGACGGTGCCGCAAATGAGAAGGGAGTGGGTATTGGGGCAATCCTCATTTCTGAAGGAGGCATGCATTATTCAACCCTAGCCAAATTAAGGTTTGAAAGATGCACCAACAACATTGTAGAATATGAAGTGTGCATCCTTGGTTTACTTATGGCGCTCTAATTCGAAATCAAGGACCTAATAGTTTATGGAGATTCTGATTTGATCATTTAACAATAAAATGAGATCTACCGAACGAGGGACCATAAGTTAGCACCATATCACTGAAAAGTCAAAGAATTGAGCCAATTCTTCCATACCCTTGATTTCATTCATGTTCTAAGGATAGAGAACTCCTTTGCAGATGCATTGGCCACTCTAGCTGTTGTGATAAAGTTTCATGATGGGAAAGAAATCCCTCAAATTAAAATTGAATCAAAATATGTCCCAGCATATTGTTTAGCACTTACGAAGGAATCGGATGGAAAGCCATGGTATTACGACATTAAGCGCTATATGCAAACAGGGAAATATCCTGAAGGAACTTCCAAGATCGACCGCAAAATCCTAAGAAGGCTCAGTCTACAATTTTTTCTCTGTGGGGAAGTATTATTCAAAAGATCTTTGCATGGACCACTACACTGTGCGGATGTTGGAGATGCCATCAACATTATAGATGAAGTACATGAAGGAACTTGTGGTCCACATATGAGTGATCACATGCTCGCCAAAAAAATCCTCCACACAGGTTACTACTGGATGACTATGGATACTGATTACATGAATTATGTTCAACGGTGTCACAAGTGTCAAATCCATGGAGATGTAATCCAAGCACCTCCCAAGGACTTGCAAGTTATGTCATCTCCTTGGCCTTTCTCTATGTGGGGTATAGACTTCATCGGTCCAATTACTCCAAAAGCATCAAATGGGATCGCTTCATTTTAGTTGTTATCGACTATTTTACAAAGCGGATTCAGGCATCTTATTCTCATGTCACAGGGAAGGTGGTAACATGATTCATCAAGCACAATATTATGTGTCGATAAGACGTTCCTAAATCAATCATTACCGACAATGCCAAGAATCTCAACAGTAATATGATGGAAAAATTATGCAGTCAATTACAGATCACCCATCGCAACTCAATGACATATTAATCTCAAATGAATAGAGCAGTCGAGGCTGCAAACAAGAATGCCAAAAGAATCCTTAGAAAAATGATGAATACATACAAAGATTGGCACGAAAAGCTTCTCTTCACACTCATGGTTTATCGAACTATTATTCGAACATCAACTAGGACAACACCTTATTCCTTGTTGTATGGATTTGAGGCCATCTTGCCAATAGAAATTAAAATTCCTTTGCTCAAAATCCTAATGAAGGGCCAATTAGAGGAAGCTGATTGGGTTAGAGATCATTATGAACAACTTAGTCTCCACGGTGAGAAATGAATGGCCGCTATCATTCTCAATGCTATCAACGTCGGGTTTCCAAATAATTTGGCAATAAAGTCAAGTCTTGAGAATTTCATGAGGGATATTTAGTTCTTAAAAGGATTTTACCAATTCAAGAAGAAGCTCACGGCAAGTTTGCTCCTAATTACCAGGGTCCCTTTGTGGTAAAAGAGGTTCTCTCTAGTGGTGCTCTCATATTAACTGAGATGGATGGGGAATAATTTCCTAGCCTAATAAATTCAGATTCAGTCAAACGTTACTATGCATAATAAAGTTGGTGAGCAGAAATTGTGCAGACAAGTAATGGAAGACTATTCTCTTGAGCCAAGAAATGTCAATCTTCTCAAATTTGCTCCATCATTCATGAGGTAGAATTTCGCTAAATGAGAATAGAAGAAGATTATGGTAATAAATTCTATATCATGGACTAGCATATAGTATAATATTCCATCATATTGGTATGTTATCTAATTTGGCACAATTGACACGCATTGTATTGCATAAATGTCACGATCCAAACCCGCCCCGAGAAGGTTGGCATCGTAACCGGCCAGTAATCCTAGATTACCGCAGGCCTTTCTGTACAAAACAAAAATAAACGGGGCTCGCAGAAGCAAAGACAAAATACTATAGTCCAAAGAGCTGTGCATTTATATGAACAAATATTTACATGCCAAAAATGTTAATTTACCCACTTACATTACATAACATGTGACTAAAAATTCACATACAAAACACATAAACACATGCCACTAATACAACTGAGACCAAAACTCATACGGCCTTCCAGGCCTAGGCCCAACTCGGAGGCACTCAAAACATCCGGTAGGCTCTCAAAACGGCGGCACGACCAAAACTCCGCCTAGGCTTGACTCCCAGCATGCTTACCTATAAATACATAAATACAAACAATGAGCTAAAGCTCAGCAAGTAACATTAAGGTAAAGGGTTGGTGAACGAATTCCGACATTTCATATAAATCCGTAAAACATATCATTCATAATCATAATCATCTCATAAGAACATACATAATGGCATACTCCATAGAACATAACATAGCATAACATTTGTCGACTAATGACTAGAGTAACCGATCCCGGACACCGATTAAACACATACTGAGATCTTGTAAACTGGTCATGGGCCTACATTTCCATGCCGTCCCCCATGACTCAAGCGTATGGGCCTGCACTTCTATGTCGTCCCCCACGACTCAACTATCTATGGATGCCACACTAGATTCGCAAATCAGGACATTCGTTCACAGTTTAAAATCACATTTCAGAACATATCATATCATATCATATAGCATTTCAAATACGTTGCATATCAATATAACTTTACAAAAATGTTACTTACAGTGGGTTTCCAAAATCGGTTGCATGGTCTTCACCTCTTGGCCTGCAAATATCAACATTATAACACATATCCTTAACTCATATTATCATCAAATCAAATTCATACATTCTCTTAATGGTGTTTCAATCTCATAATCTCATTATCTTAACTTAGTTAAGGCTTAAGAATGCTCAAATTGCAATGTGGATGCCCAAAACATGCATTGAAACATTTCCTGGAATTTCTGAAAAATAGGTCCCCGCTCCAGCGTACTGTGAACTGAGGCAGAGATAATGGATGTGCGAAATCCCGCCGGCGTCAAACCCCGCCGGCGGTCTTCGAAAATTCTGAGTGAAAACCAGTCCCATTTCCTGTCAAACCGTGGCCTCCATTTCTGCCAAAATCAACTTCAAAATTCATGGAACAAGGCTTAAAAACTCTTGGAAATCACTTAATCTCAACTCATGATTCTTAAACAAAACCCATATGCATCATATACACAAGATCAAACCCATGAACTAAGATGAAAATCCATAAACTTGCACATTAAAGCTTCATATCTCAACATTCATGGAGGTTCTCCCTCAATATACCAAATAATCATAAATTTATGCCATGCATGTTCAAATTCCACATGATTTCCCTTTCAATTCACTTATTTACCATGAAATCATGAAGGAATCAACTTTACTTCAAGAAATTAGAGAAGAAATTCTTATTTTGGTCACTTAAATGAAAGAGTTAAGCTTGTTTTTCTCATTTTCTTCTATCTCCTTCCCTTGTTCTCCCCTTTCTTCCGAATGTTCTCTCTTTTCTCTTCCTTAGATATTTCTTTTCTTGTTTTTGAGTCTAAATGGGTCAAATAAGAGTCAACAATCCTTATCTCATATCATATATGTAACATTGTGCCATAAACTCAAGCCAAACAAGACTTAGCGATTCAGACGAAATTCAGTCCTTAATTTATTTTCTCAAATGGTTCTAAAAATTCCCGGTATCACATGGGCGTGTTCAATTTCCTTTTCTGAACCCATTACGGTTATTGATTTCAGTCCAAAAGTTGTAATTCCAACAGATATTTTGCTAGTTCAAACAGATATTCTTCAATTAATTCATGTAATCACATAATTAATTATCAATAATTACGCCATACGTTTTGGGGCCATTACAATAAAAATGTGACCTTCTCATTGTTAAAAATAAAAATTAAAAATTTGGTTGTATCCATCTATAAAATCCATCATATATCGTAAAGGTATTCTATTGGCTCAAGCTCATTTACACATTGCATGCTAGATGCATCATATTGCATTCTTGTTACACAAACATGTGTTTTTTTTTGTATGTATCATGTGTTTTTTTCGTATCCATACATATATATACACACACACACAAAAAACAAAAAAAAAAAAGAAAAAAGAAAAAAAGAGTCTACCATATCTCGGAATGATATCTATCTACATGTAGCATGATAAATGCATCGTATTGCATTTTCACTTTAGGATAGAGATTACATAACCTTACACAAGGGGTTAATGTGACCTATTATTCTCTGATTTTCATTCAGAATAAGCATGAAAATCTCAAATTGAAATCCTCGTAAGTGATTTGTCATCCAATACAAACAAATACCTTGTAGGTTTGGTATTGCAAACATGATATATCATCTCATATGCATGATAAAATCTGCTCATATGCATAATGAAATTTCAACAAGCAATTTCCTTACATTTCGTATATCGTTTAATTAAATGAAATGTATAAATTTTTTGGATAAATGTTTATTTTATTTCAAATTCATATGTTCTATTCAAGGATCCAAGCTCAGTTTCTCCAGCCCAAACACAAGTGGCACATAAAGAAAGTATATATATACAAAAAAAAAAAAAGAAAAAAAAGAGAAGAAAGGGTTTGTCATAGATCCCGATGAAGTGCAAGTGCTCAACGGCGAAGGTCGAAGGCAAATTTCACTTGTGAATAGCTTTACCGCTCGACTTTGCTGTCGATTGTCACGCATCGAGATGTTCATTCTAGCGAGGTCCTTGTAGACCATGCCTCAGCATTCACAGGGCTTTTGAAGGAAATCACCCCCCGTTGGCCATCAAACGTGGAACACCAAGGTGCTAAGGTTCTTGCTATAGTTGTTGCTCGCCGCTTCAACTTCTTGTTCTGTGTCTTCAGCTAGCTAGTCTCTCGTTGACCATCTTGATACATGCACTAGAAGAGGGAGAGTTGTGCACTCAGCCACTACACCTCATTCGTTCTACTTTACAACCAGCATGACAAATTGGATATCGCAGTTACGGTCTCCACACACGATTTCAGTGTATGGGAGTTGGCGTCAATGTTGGACTGGGTTGCCATCATTTGCTTAACTAACATTGCAAGGAAGTTGAAAATAGGGGTGGGATTACTTTTAGGAGGCTTAGAAGAGCCAGTGTCAGGAATCTCTACCAGAGTATTGTTCAGGTTATGAAAAAGGGTGAGAGGACAAGAAGATGCCATGTCAGAAACGAAAAGCTCAAGTTATAGCAGACTGATTTTTCAGCTTTTGTTTTTGCTCTCTGTCTCTCTCGCAATTTGTCTTTAAGAGAACGAAGAAAACAAAAAGAAGAGCCCAGACAATCGGTGGAAGTGAAATCAAGGCCAGCAGTGTTGTCAGGCACCGCAGTTGTTGTACTTGCAAATTCGAACATAGTGCTCGAGGCCTCAGCAGATGAAAGAGAAAATGAAAAGGAAGAGATGGACACAGAAGGAAAGGGTTGAGGCTAGGCGTCGCAATTATTGAATTTTACAAAATCAGGCACAACAATGGTTGCTTTGGAAGAGAAAAGGCGAAGAGCACCCGCGGCCATGGTAGTCGTGCCCATGAGGAAATGATGTGTAAGTCGCGCGCAGTGTCTTTGATCACGCTGGTGGCCTAAAATAAATAAATAAATAAACCAAAAAATCAAAAAAAAAAAAACAAAAACCAAAAAAAGAAGAAGAAGAAATGTTCGGGGTTTATTCTTGGAGCAAAATGTGTCTCACTTTCAATCTTTGTATAATTTTGATCAAACAAAACTATACAAAGAGGGGCAGTTGTTGATATCTCATTTTCACCTCAATTCTAAGGAATTTGCAGAAAAGGAATTCACCGATGGACCCAAAACACCCAAAAATCTTTGGGCACAACTTTATGTTAAAGTTGAGCATTTGCTAGGTGATTTTTCAACAAATCAAGGAGAAGAACCACAAAATGATGGTGTACTATATCACACCAAATTATTTTCCTTTTCATCAAGTTAATCTCAACCTGGTTTGGGGTGTGTGCTGTCAGTCTGTGTTTTGCTAGAAGTGGAGTGTTAAAGAGTGATCCTAGTTTGTATACTCCTTTTTGCTGGTTGTAGCACCCTACTGGTAGTGTGTGAAGTCGGTGCTTTGGTGTGTTCGGACTGCATTGTTGGGATAGTATGCTGGTGGTGATTGTGGAGCTCTTGGTGCTACTGCCTTGGTCTGGTTTGGTATGGCAATTAGAGGGCCTTAGTTTCTTGGTGTTTGGCTGTGATTGCAATGTTTTTGGGGCTTTACAGTCATTGGGCTGCTAGATTCCCCTCAATAAGCTGGGTTGCTCAAGCTGGAATTAAAGTGAAGCATCATTACAGTTTTGGTATCAAAAATGATGGTAGAGTTGTCTTGGAGCTTTTCTGGAGCTACTGCTCTGTTTGCTGGCTTTCTTTTGTTCCTTTGTTCTCTCATCTTGTTGGTTTCTCACCAACTGGTGCTTTGAGCTTGTCCTAGCTCTGAGCCCCTCTTTATTGATGTTTTTCATCTTTCTTGATTCATCAATAAAGATTTATTTTGCCGATCAAAAAAAAAAAAAAAAGTTAATCTCAACCGTCCAAATTAAAGAATTCATGTGCCTCAACTACACCAAATAAAATTCTAAAAAAAAGAACACACAAAAAAAAAAAAAAGAAGAGAAAAAGCAACCACATGCTTTCAGCAAATGTGGTAATAAAAAAGAAAAAGGAAAAATAAATAAATAAACATGAAATGTGTTTATTCCCTAACATATCTTGTTGGGTAATGATGACAATAAATAAAAAATTTGAATTTGGAGCCTATAAAAGGATGACAATGTCAAGGAAGATGGAGGAAGCTCAAAGGGCTCAAAGGAGGAGAGAAAATTGAAGAAGTGAATAATAAGTGAGGAAGAGAAGAGAGTGGAGGAAATTAGGGGAGAGAAAAATAAATAAAAAAAAAATTCTGAGTGAAAAAAAAAAATGTGTTAGATATTTTGATTTTTTTTTTTTTTTTTAATGTGCAAGTGGATATTTACGTGTATTGTTTACCAAATTGAACAATATTTAGATTATCCATTTACTTTTTTTACTCCGTTCAAGTTAATCATTCTTATTTCATTTTTATTCGTTTTATCATATTTATGCCATCACTATATTATTTATACATATGTATATATTTATCATAATATATATGTGTATATATTTTGGTAGAATTGACCCCTATATATATATATATACATGTATATCAATAAACAAAATAAATAAATGATATTTACCATAACATACATGTATATGTATATTTTGGTGAAATTGACCTCTCTATATATACATGTATGTATTAAATAAATATTATTCATCATAATATGTATGTGTATATATTTTGGTGGAATTGACCCCTATATATATATACACATGTATGTATCGAATAAATATTATTTATCATAATATGTATGTGTATATATTTTAGTGAAATTGACCCTTACAAATATATATATATATATATACATTATACTTATACTCATACACACATATGTAAAAATAATATATATATATATATGTATATATTTGGTGGAATTAACCCCAATATATATATGTGTGTGTGCGCGCGCGCGCGCGCGCGTGCACATGAGTATGTATATATATAAATATATTTTTATTTACATGTAAACACTTTACCATTAATTTCACTAATCATTTTTTGTATTAAATGCTTAAATTTTACTTTTATCGTCATAAATGTTTTTCAAAGATAGATCCATCAGCAATGAAATCAATAGATTTGGAAACACAGTACCGTAAGGGTGGTGTAAGGTGCTTAACACCTTCCCTACCTGTAACAATAAACCCCCAAGCTCATCTCTGATTTTTCAAAGATCGAAATGAAAATCACTATCAAATTCAAATTTTTATAAACTATGTTTTCTAAAATAAGATTGCAAATTTTTGACAGTTTTAGGTGACCTAACACACCTGAATTTTATGTTAAGTGGCAACTCCAAAATTTTTTTTAAAAACTTACAGTGTGAGTTTCAGCTATTGAATCGTATTTCTTTCGTTGCATAAAATCCTGATTCATTTTGAATAGAATGGACAACAATCCGAGTGTGACAACGATCACATCCAAATCAAAAAAATGTTAAAAATTATTTCAAATCAAATTTTAAATTAGTTAAAAAATTAAAAAATAAAGATAAATTAACTCTTCCCAAATGAATGCCTAGAAAGGGAAAGTGCAGAGAACCCGTTTATTTTTAGAGGTAGAATGGAAGAGATTGTTAGTGAGGGGATTAAGTAAAATTGTGTTTGTTTTGATGATAGTTGTTAGTGTGGAGATTGTTAAATTATTTTTATAAAAAGAAATATAAAATAATAAAACAAATAAAATTATGATTTTTACTTAACAAAAAATACAAAAACATTAAACATTAATGTTCAAAAAGAAAAAAAGAAAAAAAAAAGAAAAGCTAAGCTGGAGGATTAATTTTCTAATACCAAGTCTTTGGCTTCTATCTCAATCTCAACATCCAAGGCCCATCCTAATCCGAAGGGTTTATGAATCCCCTCTCTATCTCCCAAAATAAATACAATATTAATGGGTCAAACATCTATCTCAATCACATTCCTTCCTCTATCTCTCAAAACAAATGAACCCAAAAGGTCGAGAGAGAGCCCAAAAAAAAAAAGAAAAGAGGGAACTAAGGGAAAGACCACACGGGCTTGTTGGCCAAGCATAACAGAAATAATAGAGACTCCCTTTTTCCTTAATCCCCACAACTCCCATAGACACATGTCAGTGAGTGATAGGAGGGGGAAAAAAATAAAAACTAAAAAGAAAAAAGTTGACCAATCCCAATACATTAGGAGTGGTGGGGGTCAAGAAAAAATAGAGTCTCAACCTTTTCCCCATAAATATATGTGTGAAGCTAGGTACACCAAGTACAATGCCTATTCTCAAGAAAGCCCAATGCCTATTCTTGCTAGAAAAAAATAAGTAGGAAAATTAGTTAATAGTGGAGTAGAAAAAAAAAATATAAAAATATGAAGGGTATAAAAGATTTTGTAGTAGAGTGCAAGTAAAAAGTTGTAGAGATGCAGGTCTCACTTGCACCTCTATATATTCATCTAATTGTTTTTAGACTTGTACCCTTGCATATTTGTGTAAATTTTTTTTTTATTCAACTGATAAGTAATTCCTCCAAAATAAAATATGTTTGTATTGTGTATAAAAGTGTACTAATGTATAATAAATGGGTTTTTAAAAAACATATCGATCTTGTTTGGTTTGTTTCTTGAGAGAATTTTTGAGAAAAAATTTGAAAATTTTGTTTGGTTAAAATTTTTTGGAAAAAAATAATCTAAATCACTTTTATCTGTACCACACATCAATCAATCATTTTTCTCTCACACTATCTATTCAACTAAAATATATATATATATATATCTCAAACTCCAAAACTATTTTCAAAACATACAACCAATAAATTTTCAAATTTTGTAAAATCTTTTCAAAAAATCATTTTCCAAAATTGTTTCACAAATAATGAATTGGTTTTTAAAAAACACACTGTTTGGTATAGCTTTGTAAATTAAATTCCACTAAACGGTTTGAGTGTGGTGTTTGGTGACAGCTTTCAAAAATTAATTCTACATCCACGGTTGAAAACACGTCTACTCAGTTGGTTGACCAAAACAGTGTTCGTTTATTTTTTTTTTTGGCACATGTTATTTTTATATTTTAAATAAAAAATATTTTCGAATTTTTTTTTAGATTTTTTATGAGTTTTAAATAGAATTTTGGATTGTGTGTTTAGTTATGAGTTATAAGTTTTTGAATTAAATATCATATGTCACATCAAAAATTTCAAACTTAATTCAAAATTCTTTTCAAAACTCATAACTAAACAAATTTTGCATATTCAAATCATAATTCCAAAACTCACAAATTCAAATACAATTCTATTCTCAAATTATAACTCTAAAACTCTATCAAACACTACCATAATATTTTGCCAAACAAATCTTAAGAAGTTGTGTCAAGTTCTTTAATAACATAAGATAAATGATATACACCCTAAATGATTACATATATTACTTTTGTGCTCATCAAAGAATCATCATTCGTAAGTCTTACTGGAATTAACACCACACTACCACTATAAAAATTACACTTTTGACAATTAAATTTGACGACTAAAAAAAATTTAGTCATTAAAAATATCACAATTGGCGACGAAAATAATTTTTAGTCGCTAAATATGCTACAATTGGCCACTAAAAAATATGCTAGTCGTTGTATTGTTAGTTTTGGCTACTAAAATTATTTAGTCGCTGAATGAAAAACAAAAATTTAATTTTTATTTTTGGCGATCAAAAGTTTGGTTAGCAAAAATTTAATTTCAGCCACTAAATAAATATTTTAGTTGTTGTATAGTTACTTTTGACTACTAAATTTATTTAGTTGCCGAATGGAAAACAAAGGTAGTGTTCGGTAGAGTTTTGTAAATGTGATTTGAGAATATGAATTGTATTTTGAGTTTGTGTGTTGTGGAATTATGATTTGAGTGTAGAAAATTTGTTTGGTAAAGAGTTTTGAAAATAGTTTTGAAAAGAGTTTTGATTTGAGTGGGGAATTGTTGATGTGACATTTGATATGTGATACAAAAATTTACAACTCATAACTAACAATTTTGATTGGTAGCTCGAAATCCCTTCCCCCGAATCCCCCTAATTTCCATTTTCAGTAAACTGTTTTTTTTTTTTTTTTTTTAACTTACCTTGCAATTTTTTTTTTGTGCCCAAAATAGCAATTCGGGGGGTTCGGGGGACACCCACCTCGAGCTCCCGTGTTTTTCCCCATAACTAAACATACAATTCAAAATTATTTTAAAGCACATAAAAAATTTTAAAAATTTCAGAAAATATTTTTTTCGATTATATAAATCAATTGCAAAAAAAAAAAAAAAATTACTATTCCGGTCAACCGGCTGGACATCTCGTAAGGCAAAATTTTGAAAAAAAAAAAATCTGAAAAGCACGGTTGTGCAGAGAACTCTGCAGAGTTTTGGAAATGTGTTTTGAAAACACGTTCCAAACACCATTCTGAAATCACTATGTAGAATCATATTTCAAAAACGCAAGCAAACAGAGCCAAAAATTTACTTTTTATTTTTGGCGACCAAAAGTTTGGTTGTCAAAAATTTATTTTTAGTAACTAAATAAATTTTAGTCGTCATGTACTAACTTTTGCTGACTAAAAGAAATTTAGTCGCCAAATATCTAGTATAATTTTATTTTTAATCTTTGGTGACTACCTTATTTGGTCAGCAAATATACATTTTTGGTGACCAAAACACATTTAGTTGGCGATAAAACTCAATTTTTTTGGTGGGAACACTTATTGCCCAATTTGAGTTTATTATTATTATGATTATTATGATTATTATTATTATTTATTTATTTATTTCTTTGTATCTCAGCTAAGATACATAAACCAAACACCAAGCATATAACATAATTTTTACTTTTTATCGTTGGCAACCAAACAATTGGTCAGTAAAAATTTTTTTTTAGTGACCAAACAACTTTTAGTCGTGTTATAAAAATTTTTGTCTGCTAAATAATTTAGTCACCAACCAAATACCATAATTTTTACTTTTCTCTTTGGTGAACAAAATATTTGGTCGGTAAATATTTATTTTGGGTGATTACAATTATTTAGTCGACAATATTTAGCTACTAAAAAAAATTTAGTCGCCTTTAGCTAACTTTTATCGACTAAAGTTTTTAGTCGACAATTGTAATTAAAAGTTTTGGAGGTAGGGCTCTAAATTTTGGAGGGATTTTTAAATTATTTTGGTGAGGAACTCTAGAGGGATTTTGGAGGATTTCAAACACACTAAAATGAGTTAAGGCTTAAAAACATATGTCTGTCTCTCTATCTCTCATCTACCCTCTTATGCCTCTGTTTCTCTCTCTCTCTCTCTCTCTCTCTCTCTCTCTCTCTCTCTCTCAAGCCGATTGCTCTCCTCCTGATATTGAATCTCTGTCTCTTTGTTTCCATCGCCGTTGGGGAAATCCACAAACTGTGTTCGAGGCTAACAATAAAAAAATATAAAATATAAAAAAAATGATAATAAGAGAAAAATAGAGTAGCACAAAAATCAAGTAGACTTATTTGATTTAAAAACGTGCCATTGTTGTGGTCAAATGTGTAAGATTCTACTTGATCTCTTACGATGTATTTGGTTAGGGGATTTGAGAAGGGATTTGGAAAGGGAAAGAGAAAAGTTAGGTGAAATGTGAATAAAATATATTTACATTTCACCTAATTTCACACACCTTTTCCCTTTCCCTTTCCAAATCTCTTCCAAAATCTCCCAACCAAATACAGCATTAATAAAGTTTTTGAGGGAATCAGTTCAAATTGAAAAAATGATGCATTCTAATTCTCTTCTTTGTTTGTACTGCTTTGGTTGGTTGGTTGGTTTGTTTGTTTGTTTGTTTATTTTATTATTATTTTTTATTTTTATTTTTTTAAGAACATACTATTTTGGTTTGTTGTTTGTCTTTTTATTTAAATATTCCAAAGACCAATCGGACCATAGTTCACTCTAGAAATTGAAACATGAACCAGTCTAAGAAAAAGAGAATATGATATAGTATCAAAAACTACATAGTGATTATAAATAAAAGTTCTATAGAATTGGGTAGTGTTGTGGTCCATGGAATAGTGTTTATAAGAGATTTTTCTGATTGGGAGCTGGGGTTTATAAGACTGTTGAGGGAGTGGGAAAAGGAGGATGTGGCTAGAGTCAACATGTTAGCTTCAGCCAATGCTTTGAGGGCAAATAAGGATGGCAGTTTGTTATGGAAAATCGAGAGCTCTGGTTAGTTTATACTTCAGTCCAAATTCCAATGATATAAGAGGAGTTGATAAGATGATTTGGCAGAATGTAACCCCACCCAAAGTCATATGTTTTGCTTGGTTAGCTTGGAGACAAAGATCGAAGACTGCTACATACTTGCAAAGAGTTTGTGTTATCAATGGCAATGCCAATATGGATTGTGTGTTCTGTAATGCTGAACCAGAGATTGCGAACCATGTGCTACAATGGTGCCCACATTCTCTGAGTTTGGCTACTTTTTGTCGGCAAAGCCATTACTTTATTACTCTGCTTCACTTTGGCTATTTTATACGTTCTCTCTTTTAACCATCGTTATCCAACATAGTGGGGTTGTTGTATTGCAGTGTGTTCTACCAGCTGGTGTGGAGTTCTACACATCGGGCTTCAATTCTAATGATGTCTCACCCTTTCCACGGAGTTATCCTATTGTTTTAACTGGTATGCAACTCTTGTATATATTTTTAGCAATGTTTACTTATAATTATTCAAGTTTTTGCTCCTAGCATTGAGAGTATGCAATTTGTTTTTTTCTTGTCAAGTTGGCTGACTAGATGTAGTAGAATTTAGTTTGCTACTGTTAAAGAAGTTAAAATCCAATAGATAATTGAATATTGATTTAAAAGCAAGGTATATTCTTTTTATGAGGTTCTAGCACATCAAGGGTCAGTTTCTTTTGTTCTTTGTAGAGTGGATGCTCCCTTGGGGGGTGGAAGAAATGTAAAAACAAAATGACGAGTCACATATAGCCCTCAAATTTCTAGAAATAAAAAATAAAGGTATCCCCTTGATTTTTTTTTTTTTTTTTTGGGTGATAAATATAGGTATCCCCTTGATAGGAGAAGACATTGAAGCCCAAAAGAAGGACAAATAACAAATATTGTCCCACAACCCTCCACTCTCTTCAATCTTGCTCTAAAAAAACTCTTGTATTTCTTTTCAACCAAATTTTAATTCTACACAACCAAACAACCTACTCCCAATAGCCATAACTTCCCTTAGAATAGAGGTTGGGACATTGAACTTACTAGTAGTCATAAATTCCAATTGTGAGTGGAGTACTTTACTTGAGGTTAGAAGATCTTTAAATAAGTAGGTCTACGGATGTCAATTTTAAATCATATGTTCTCAAATCTTCTATTGGTGACTTGTTTTTTTCCTTTATTCATGTCATACATAGCTGAGGAGAAATCTGATCACTGAAAGAATAAGGCAACCACAAGAGCTTGTCCCTAACATGTAGAAGGTAAGGTTACAAAGATGCACACTTTTTAAATGCCATATGGTGCTTTTATTGATGTATATTAATGGGATCGTAATGTCAGATTTTGATCAACTGTTTGAGTGCTTATGAAGCACAATTTGCTGAAGAGAAGCAAAGGCATTCCAAGCTAATGAGAACACTATTTGATATTTTGCTTATGGGAGGATTTGAATAGTTGGAGCCATTTGATATTTCAATTTTTTTTTTTTGGGTGTGTGTAATTCGGGTCGTAGCATTTCAAAGGCACCATGTTAACCCATTAAAGATATCATAATTCAGTTTTCTTTTTATAATTGTTATAATTTGAAATGTCAATTTTATTGAATAAGTGCTAATGGTTAATTGCTTTTATATTTTTTATAGATTGCCTTTGCGTGGGCTATTGTTGATATTTATTTTTGTGTATGAAGAGCATTTGTTCTGTATATAGAAGACATTTATTTTTCTACGACCCTCTATTTTGGAATTCCAATGTTTTTGTATGTAATATTTAATTTAGATGGATTATACTTGGTTGGTGTGGATTTATATGATATTTGGAATATGATGTTACAAGTTAAAGTTTTTGGATAATTGATAATGAAATGGGTATTACTGATAATGGATTTAGATGATAATTGATAGATGTATTATCTGCATATGTGAAGGTTACAGGTTGCATTGATAATGGAATGCATATAATTTAGAAATCAATGAAAAATATTCAATTTATGCATTTTAAAAAAATTAATAAATAGAGTTTTTGGCGACTAAATATTTAGTAGTCAAAAAATAAAAAGGGAGCTTGTTAGTGACTAAATAGTTAGTAGCAAAAAAAAAAAAAAAGAAAGTTTTTGGCTTTAAAAAAATTAGTAGTTAAAAAGGAGCATCATAATTTTAGCGACTAAAAAATCAGTAGCCAAAAAGGAGTGTCATGTTTTTAGCGACTAAATACTTTAGTCGCTAAAACAAAAAAGCGCATTTATTGAAAACTTTGGGCGACTAAATTTTATTTCGGCGACTAAAAAAAATTAGTCGCCAATACCTTTCTTTTTGGCAACCAATTGTTTAGTCACCAATTTAGGATTTTCGGCGACTAAATTTTTTTTAGTCGCCAATACCTTCACTGGCAGTCTTCCCGCAACCAAACTATTTAGTTGGGAAAAATTTTCGGCGACTAAAACTTGACTTTTGGCGACTAAAAATTTAGTCGCCAAAAGTGCAATTTCTTGTAGTGCATACGTTCCTAATTTCTTGTAGTGCACTTTTGCAATTAATTGAATCACTACAAGAAATTGCCCTTTTGGCGATTAAATTTTAAGTTGCCAAAAGTCAGATTTTAGTTGCCAAAAGTTAGATTTTAGTCACCGAAAAGTTTTTCCAACAGAATAGTTTGGTCGCAGACTTGGTCGCGGGAAGATTGTCGGGGAAGGTATTGGCGACTGAAAAACATTTAGTTGCCAAAAGTCCTAAATTATAAATGAATCGTGATTCAATTAACTAGGTCAAAAAAGATCTAAAAATTAGGTAAAAAAAGAATCGTGATTCAATTAATTTTTTCATAATAATAATAATAATAATAATAATAATAATAGGTAATTATAAACGAATTGTGATTCAATTAGTTAGGTCAAAAAAGAATAAAATTTAAAAATCTAAAATAATTTACCAAGTGAGATTAGAGTATACAGTCCCCACCATTGACATAATTAACCAATAATTAAGTATGGACTAATTAAATAAGATCTAAAAATTAAATTTATACATGGAGATAATACCTAAAAATGAAAAATAATTAAAACTAAAAATCGCCGAGCAATTCTCACATGGTCAAAATCAAAAGGTAATAACGTAATTTATTTTTACTAATTTAAATGGAATAATCCACGATACCACAATTATAATAATAATAACTACACAATTAAATGACTTGAAAATCGTATCAATCCAACTCCAATCAATGTTCGAACCCACAATATATTAAAAAGATTATTAAACAGATATAAAAAAAAAAAAAACTAAACAAATAAATACATCACATTTGATTTGACTAGTTACAGTTTAAAGACATAATAATAATAATAATAATAATAATAATAATAATAATAATAATAATAATAATAATAATAATCTATATATTATATAAGTAAAATGAGGTTTTTAGTAAGAAAATTTAAGAGAGCTCTAAGTATTCAATTTAAATTTCTTGATTTTTTAATTTTAAAAAATAATTAACAAATTACATATTGACACTTTCTTTTTAAATAAAGATTGTATTTTTTATTCATAAAATCATTCCTTCCTTACCATCAAATAAGGAAGGAGTTTTCCAATGAAAAAAAAAAATTAATAAATCACACACTATAACGTCCCAAAATAATTAACATTAACCCATTATTTAACAGTATTACAATAGATCAACAATCTCATATCTTCTATTCATTTTATCATTTATGATTACAAAAGATGAGATATGCGATATATATTCACAAATCCTAAATTCTGAATCTATATTATATGACATGGATACAAGAGTAAAAAAAGCCAAAATCGATTAAAGAAATGCCCTAATGACTTACAATTTTTTAAGACAATATTTGGTTACAACAAAATGAGTTTAAACTCAATACAATTAAAGCCTGAAGCTTGAACAAAAATATTTACATCAAGAAACAAAAAGGGAAGCCTTAAGCTTTGAGTCCTTCCAAGCTATGTTCTTGGCGAAGGCCTACCATCAGTACCTGAAAGTTATTTTTCACAGCCAAAGCCTAGTAGTGATATTCTAACACAGTATATGAATCTTAGCAAAATCATAAGGTGAATGTACATGTATGCCATTTTCCAAACATTTCTCATTCTCCATCTCAAATACAATGCAATGTCAGATTTTATATCAATTCATGAAAATAATCATTTTATATAGAAAACAGGGCAGTGGATACAAAACACTGAGAATCTCTACGTACGTGTCTGCCAGTAGGCTATACAAGCACTACCAAAGCCGTTTTACTAGTACTAACTGGAAGGATCGACACCAAACCGCATGTGTTTCTGGATTTTCACCAAGGATACATATACCATCATCATAGCCACAACCACATCCCCTAATCAGATTTACCATGGTATTCATCTATTTTTTCTAAAAAACCAATACATTTACAATGTTCAATGCATAATGATGCTCAATGCACAATGGATGAGAAATTAGTTTCAATTCAACCTAATCCTCATACAAAATCTACAACAATCAAAACTATCCTCTACTGATAGTCCAAAATAGATATTTCTTTTCAATATATAAATTTCAATTAAAAGATACATTTTTATCAATTACAATGGGAGTGATATTACATATCCAACTCCAACTCCACCATCATCATCAACATAACCATTGTTCCAATTTCACAATATCTAATATCATTTTCCATTTCCTTTCCGCAATTCCAATATCCAAAATTAGGGCAAACCCCATTTTCTTACAAAATAAATTTTAAGAAAGATTTCCATTATTTCAACCTACCTCATCCATTACCATATTCCCACAATCATTTTCAAGAGTCAATTTAGAAAATCCCTCTTTTAATTTCAAACCAAACCCTAGGTTTTCTAAAAAAATCCCCCAAATCAATAACCCTTTTCAAAGAGAAAATAAGTAAACTAAAAATCATATAAAGAGTTAAAGAAATCCTTACCTTAAAGAAGAAGGCACGAAGAAAAGAGGGGTAGAACTTGACGGTACCAAAAACACTAGATGCTCCGATCAAAACGAAACTCTCGACGTGCTCAATGTTTTTCTCCAAAGGACTAGGGTGAAGAAACTCATGGATTGGGAGTATTTAGAGCAAGAAATGAGAACTAGAGCGAGAGAGTGGTTAGATCTAGGGTTTAGGAATGTTTAGAGAGAGAGAGAGAGAGAGAGAGAAAGAAAGATGACATAGTGATCCAAAAAGTACTCATCTTGGATTGACATACGCGCAGACTACTCGAGCGCAAGAATGGTTGCTTGAGCGACAGACATAATAAGTGACACCGCTTGAGTGACCGTGACACCGCTCGAGCGCATAATGATCCCCTCCTAGAAGTTCAGACATGCAAAAGACCGCTTGAGTGAAGATATCAAACTACCAATAGTTTTGCAGATTGTAAAAGACTGTTGAGCACAAGAATGGTTGCTCGAGTAAAGAAGCAAAATTTTGGGCAACAACTCTTTGAAAACGGACTTCCTAACCTGTTTCGAATACAACCAAAGCTCCCAATAGCCAAACCCAACAAACAATAAGATGGAAATGAGCTGGACAACAGTTAAATACACGGGTTCTCAGATCCAAAAGCAACAAATGGGTCGGGTCTAAACCAGAATCTTTATACACACTCAAAAAAGATTTTTTCAATTAAAAAAAATTAATAAATCACACTCAAAAATATTTTGTCATAAAATATTTTCTATTAAAATATTTTAAATTCTTCACCATAAAGCATAAAATAATTTATATAATTAAAATTTTGTAACATTTTTTTTTTCATTTAGTTTTTTTTTCTCACCATGGTCATTACTACTCAACGTTTATATCAAATTTCATTATTTTCATACACAGTAAACATTAATAGGGTTTGTTTAAGGTTTGAACTCTCAACTCAAATTTTTTTTTTAATTTTTAATTTTTTTAATAATGAAAATACTAAATGTCATTATGTGTTGCATTAATTAGTTTATAATTAAATTCATGGAGTTTTATATTAAACCCTTAAATTATGCTACAATAATTACCATTTCAAATTAGGAAAAATTAGTGAAACATCCCTCTCTAATTTTGTATAGTAGCAGAGGTCCAAAATGTTTTTTTTTTTATTTTTTATAATTTGCTAAGGTCCCACAACATTTTTACAAAAAAAATTCAATTCAGAGAAATTTCATTCGATTCAGAAAAGTTTCGGTCCCGACTTAGAAAAATTTCAATTTTCCTATCAAAAATCCTTTGATTTCATAAAGAAATTTCAAAATTTCTTCAGGGTGAAATTTCTCAAAGTTGGGCGAAATTTCTCTGAGTTAAATTTTCTCTGTGAAAATATTGATGAACCTTAACTACTATGAAAATATTATATGTTCTTTATCTTATAAAATCATAATATTATGAACCTTAAAAAAAAAATTCCCCTTCAAATTACTTCCTTAATTTATGTTTACCATACCAAATTTATTTTCAAAATTGTCTCCCTAAGATTACATTAATGCATGATTTTGATACATTCATATATATACATGGAAAATAATTACTTCTTTAACTTAAAATTTAAACATTATTGATTGTTTAACATGGCATGAGCTTCTCTCTACTCCTCCATCGGATTGGAGAGGTGTTGGCCTTATGGGCTCACTTTTGGGTGCCATTTTGATAATTTGAACCATTCATATTTTAGGATTCATCGAGTACATAATCCCTATAAAACATCAAGTCAATTAGATGATAACCATGTGTTTGTATCGGTTTTTTATAATAAAAAAGAAAAGAAAAGATGGTGATAAAATAAACGTAATACAAAATTGATCCCAACACATGATTTCCGTTATCTCATCGACTTGATTTTTTTGCAGGGAAGATATACTCGACGAACCCTAAAATATGAACGGTTCAGATCATCAAAACAAAGCCAAAAAATTGGCCCATTGAATGTTTAATCTAATATTAGAACCCCCAAACTAACTCATACCGGTCACAAATCGATAAATCTTGATATAATTTATACATAATGTTTAAATTTATTATCAAATAATTTTCTAAGGTTAAAGCAAAAATATGACATATACTTTAAAGCGGCTCTATCTTAGATAATTTTTTAATATATAAATATATGTAACTATTTATTTCATAGTTTTAACATAAATATATAATGTTTTTTTACCCAAGTTCAACTTTTTTAATAGATATGCATAAAATATGTTCATTTTTCTTATTTAAAAAATAAAAAATACTTATAGATATTTATTTACCAATTTAACAAATAAATAGGTCAAATGATTCATAAGTTGGAAATAGACTAAGACAATTTTTAATGATTAGGTAAACGTCATGTTAGCATAAATATACCAGTGATTTATGTCTAACTCTGATAAAAATGAATAAAATTTAATTGATTAATTTTTACTACATATTTATATAAATTTTATAGGGAAAATTAGTGAAACATCTCTTTCCAACTTTTTGTAGTAGGAGAGCTCCAAGATATTTTTTTTCTATTAGTTAAGGTCCCTTAACTACTATGAAAATATTTTATGTCATTTATCTATAAAATCTTAATATCAAGAACTTTAAAAAAAATTCCCAAATTTATTATTATTTAATTTTAAAATTATTTTTTGATTATTTATTTATACTCGTGCATAACACTACCAATGCCACTTTACCAGCTCTTAATGCAAAGCAAAAATAAAACTAACTAATATTTTAAAAAGAAAAATCATATTTATTTATTTAGTGGCTTCAGAATACAAAAATTGCTAAAATTTATAGGTTATTAACACAAAACAAAATTAAAATGAAACTAAGATTTTAAAAAGAAAAGTGATGCTATTTATTTTATTTTATTTTTAATTTGGTAGCTTTAGAATATAAAAGTTGTTGAAATTTATATGTTATTGAAACAAAACAAAATTAAGATATAAAAATGTGACTCCTTGAATATTTTTTTTTTGTCATGCCCCCAAAATATAATATAAATAATCCATTCCATAAGATCTATGAACACAATAAAAATAATATACGTCATTCATCAGAGTTTATATTATAAAAGGTGTTACATGCATTATATATTCATAAATATTCATTCTGAATTTACAACATATAACATTTGTTAATAATAATAAAATAAATGCCCTGCGAGCTTACATCTTTCCATGACATAACTTGGCTACAACAAAAGAGAGTCATAAGCTCTATATATATAAAGCCCTTGGCTTGAATAAATATTTACACACAAAAATAACCAAATAGAGCCTTAAGCTCCTAAGTCCTCCCTAGGTATATCCTTGGAGGAAGCATATCGCCAGTACCTGAAAATGGTTTCTCAAGTAGAGTGAGCCAAAGCCTAGTAGTGATAGACTAACACAATATATGAGGTTTAACTAAGATATAAGTGTCAGACAAATGTTTACTATTCATGACCAACTTACATTTCTTTTTCCCATGACCATACAATATTGATATCCACATCTTAATTCCATTTCCATTCATTCATTTCAAGTTAATTCATTTCATTTCAAGTCTATTCATGAGTCAAGTTCATTATTATCTATACAATCCAAATGAGATTACAACTTAGTGGTTCACAAATCAATACAAGCATTGTTCAAACACTGAAATTTTGCCAGTTTACGAAATTCTTAGCCGAGGCAATTAGCACCCATTTATACACAAGCACTTCAATTTTGCCATTTTACGGAATTCTCGTCCGAGGGAATCGGCACCCATTTATACACAAGATTTCAAGACTTTCACTCTAGACACTCCGACCAACTTAATTATCCATGGAGTCCATAACAATGAATGACTAGGTTAAAAACCATAACAAAGTGTAGAATATCCCTACCTCAAGTATAGAAGCCCAAAGAAGAAATGAAAGAAACTTTGAAGATGACCAAACTCCACCCTTTTCGGATCAAATGAAAGCCCACGAGATACTCTATCTTTTTCTTAAAGGGAGTAGCTTAGAGACCCTTAGATTCTAGGGGATTTGTAGAGAGAAGTTGGGTTTTAGAGAGAGAATGAGCTGTTTTAGGGTTTTTGTGAGAAAAGAGATCAAAAAGTGATATAAAAAAAGCTCTGTTGTGAACTGATATACACGAGGCTCACTCGAGCGAAGGAGTTGTCGCTCGAGTGACCAGACACAATAAGTAACCTCGCTCAAGCGCAGAATGCAAAGCTTCAGAAGTTTTACAGATGCACATGCTCGCTCGAGCGACGAACTTCACCTTCTCAGAAATTCTGTGTTTGGGAAAGAAACCTGAGAACTCTCAAATCTCGCTTGAGCGCAGAGCAAGAAACCTCGCTCAAGCGAAGAAGAAAATTTCATAAGGCTTGCTCGAGCGCAAGAAGCCTCGCTCGAGCGAAGAAGTCAAAATCTGGGCAATAACAATCTAGATCAATTAACAACCAACTTGTTTCAAACATGCCCAACATATTCCAAAGCTCAAATCCAAAGAGTTAAAGGTGGAAAATAAGACATGGATACTATATTCAACCACGGAACCCAAGTCCGGAATATAATAAAGGTCGGGTCAAAACCGGGATCGCTCTATTTTTTTTAATTAGTAGCTTGAATTGTTACAAAATATTAGTAGTAGACACAAAATACAGTTACAATTTTTATCATAAGATATCATAAATGCTTATTTTTTAACTACACAAATTTTAAATTTTAAAAAATTATAGTTGTCATTTAACTCTTATCTAATTTTTAACTTATATCTTAGTTATTATTTTTGAGATTTTTAGTTTTACAAATTTTTAAAAATTATAGGTTACATTTCACTCTTCTCCATTTTTTAAATTACTACCTTCTTCTGTTATTCTATTATTAGGAGTTACATTAGATTTTTTTTTTATTTATTTATAAGGTTTATCATATTTTATTTTTGAATTTTTAAATTTTAACTTGATTTATTTTTTTCAATCTTCATTTGATGTTTACTGAATTTATTTAATTTTCTCTTTCTTTATTCTTATAGTTCTTCCTCAAATTTATTTGGGATGATCTCAATAAGTGCATTTTTATTTTATTTTATTTTATTTTAACGAAAAGATGTGCAGAAAAATAGAGAGATGATATGACCCAATAAAGATAAAAAGATAAAAAAGTATAATAATATAGGGGATGTCAAACAAACTTATTTTTATTTTTATCTTTATCTTATATTTACAAAATCCACTCTTACTTTTAATTTTCAATTGAGTTTATTCTTTTTCAAAAATTTATCTAATTTGCTTTTTCTATATTCATCTTCAAATTTAAATTTAATTTTTTTTTTATCTTTATCTTATATTTATAGAATGTCGCTCTTACTCTTCATTTTCAATTGAGTTTATTCGATTGAGTGTATTTTTAAAAAATTAATTAGTCTTGCATGTTTATAAAAATATAGTGAAATCATTCAAATTTATTATTTAAATACCTATCTAAATTAATATCATAATATTTAATTAATTTTTAACATATTTAATATTATTTATCATATTTTGTTACTTATCCATATATAATACGGGTTTTACACTAGTAATAATAAAGAGAGATTTGGTGCAAGTAATAGAGAGTGTTTTCCACATAATGAAAACAAAAAAAAGAACAAAGGGTAGAAGGAAGGGAAGGATACTGGATTAGTGCAATAGGGAAATTAAGAAAGACTCACATGTGCATGAGATATATTATCCAATGGTTTTTACTTCCCAAATCCTGTCAAAGCATAAAAAGGGTTGAAGCATAGCCTTGACATTGGGAGGGTCCCACTCTAGCGATTCCCATCAATCTCTGTGAATGTTGATCTCCTTAAGAGTCATGGGAGCAGGCTTACATGAAATTCATGTAAGCCGTCGTCCCAAGGAATTCATGTAAGCCGTCGTCCCAAGGAATGATGGTTTGCGTGTCCATTGAAGACATTGGGAGGGTCCCACTCTAGCGATTCCCACCAATCTCTAGCCTTGACATTGGGCGCTTTTCATCCTCCCAAGAAGCCGACTCCATAAGTGGTACTGCATATCCCGTGAATTATGCTCAAGGACCAACCCAGGGGATGCGATAGGAATCTACTCTGCCTGCTTTACCGCTCACAAACTAATACGTTTGCAAGGTGCTTGGTGTAGAACTCGCAGGTACGTGAAAAGACACTTGTCCATTGTTATCAAGGGGCAAAAAGAAAGGGAGCCTCTTCAACTTGGGACGACGGCTTACATGAATTTCTTCAATGGACACGCAAACCATCATTCCTTCGCAGATGCTCCCCAATTTTGGTAGAGATTCAAGCTGTAGTTTCTTTAACTTGGGGAGAATGAAAGGCATATGGTGATTTTTTTGAAGAAGCGTATCCCCATTCCTTGGCAGATGCTCTCAAATTCAAGCAGAGAAGAAGAAAGCCACACTTTATGTAACTTTGAGAGATTGATAGGCACATTGTCATGATAATTTATGGAGGAGATTGTTCCCACCCCTTCATGATTGAATATCTCCTTAATTTCATTACAAAATTTGACCGTTATCTCTTCCAAGTGCGGTAGCTGCAAGCTAGGCATGAACACGCTATTCATTTTGTCACAAAATGAAATGTTCAACTTTCTAAGATTGGAAAAGGTTCCATGAGGTGCAATTACTCCGAAACCTAACCCCCCCTAACTTCCTCGACCTAATTAGGCCCCTGAGATCCTGCAAATGAGAGAGCATTAATATCTCAATCCTTTGAAATGGGGCATTATGGGACTCTTGTATTTTATCATCATCTACTTCTATTTCCTCCTCATTGTGGGGTGAGGACAAGTAAGTGGAGGAGGAGCAAGTGGACAAGATGCCCTCTATCCCTTTGCAATTATTGATTGCACAAAACTGCAGGTGTCTTGCATTACTGCAAAATGAGGGGAAAACATCACAAAAGTAGTCGCTAGCAAACCATTGATCACTAATTGTTGAGGCCTCAAGGTCATATGGCAGGAAACTAGCATCTTCTTCTTTTCCCTTGGTAATGTAGTTTTCCCCCATCCATGATATGGCTTTGCTATAACTTTTACATTCAAAATATTCAAAATTACTATTTCCAAGTTGAAGAAAATACTTGTCCAATGGTACCTCTTGGTGTTGTAGAAATTTGACGATTCAGTTGAAAGAATGAACATCGTCCTGATGGACATTAAAATCTTCCAGCTTCGTCAACTCCTCCAATTCCTCTGCTTGTATTTTTACAGGTCGTAATCTACATTGAAGTCCAAGGCATTGGAGATGGGAGAGTTTGCAAAATGTCCCACTTGGTATCTTCTCCAACTTTTCTGTGCCTTCCATATTCAAATTTTTTAGATTGACCAACATGCCCACACCTTGAGGTACTTTCTTAATTCCTGTAAAACTGAGGTCCAATTCTTCTAAGGCTTTAAGCTTTCCCAGTGAAGGCACGTATGTGAGTGAAGTACAACTCGTAAGGAAAAATCCAGTGAGTTTCACCAAGTCGGATCCAGAATTTGGCAACACTTTAATTTCAGAATTATCGGACAAATCAACAACCTAAAGGGCATGCATATGCTTGAAGAATGATGATGCAATACTCTTCAACTAATTGTGTTTCAAAATCAATGTTGAAAGACTAGGACACCTTGGAGACTGGCCACATGGAATTTCATTTATGTTATTACACATCAAGGAAACCTTTTCCAGATTTCAGGCCCATTCCTGCAGATCTAGTATTTCTTTCAATCCAACACCAGCTTTGACCATGAATTGATGATGATTCATTTCTATTATCTTTAGTGCCATGTCCCTAACCAAATCATGCATCTTCACATGTGCATACTTGTCATCCCCATAATGTTCTAATAAGCAGGACCTTCCAAGTTTATTCAAGGTGGTGTGACCCTTGTCAAACTTTCTTATCAAACTATTACTTCTATTAATCTGTCTTTTAGCAATGAAATATCTTATTAATTCATTTCTTTCTATCATCCAATCTTCAGGATCGTGGGACGTGGTTTTTACCACAATGGGTTTATCTGACTAGATTATATTAGAAATAGACTTGGTATGCTATGTGATAACATGCTTATGTGGCCAAATGAGTATGAGATTTAATTTCGAAGATATTGATTGGGTCTACGAGTTTCTAGAAGTCCTATTAAAAGAGCATTTGATAACTAGTATTTCTAACTAGAACTCTGGCAATGTCATGGGACGATCATTATCTAGAAAGTAAGTTCGTTTGTGTTTATGTGATGAGGTGCTTATGTAGAGTGAATGAATTATTGTCCACCGTATTAGGACGTAAGTGAATTAGCTTCGACATATTTATAAATGTGCTAATCTGATGTGTTACCTTTATTAGGATGTTGGGACATGGACGTGATAGTGGTAGGCGTGGTAGGCCTAGGCAGTAGGAGGTGCCGTTACCGGTTGATATTTTGGCACAAGAGGAGGGAGTTCGTCAGACCAATGTGGCCGAGCTAGCATGTCAGCAAGCCATGGGTTCTTTGGCCCGTGAAATGACTAGAGCTTTATGGGAATCCATGGACATTCTCAGGGCTGAGAATAAAGTCCAGGCCCATGTTGCTGAGACAGGACCGTCTTTTCTGAAGAGAGAGTTCTTCTGGTCGAATTCGGATGAGTTTTTAGGAGATCCAAATGAGCTTGAATAGATGTTGAAGAGGTTTGAGATACTTGGCATTGTGGATGATGGTTTAAGGGTGACATTGGCATCCTTGCAACTGAAGGGAGATGGGGGTCAATAGTGAAAGTATGCATGAAGGCGCATTGGAGTGACTTGGGAGGCCTTTGTCAATGTCTTCCATGACAAGTTTTTGCCTTCCATTGCTAGGAAGAAGTTGAGAGATTAGTTCTTGAAGCTCAAGCAACTGAGCACACCAGTAGTCGAGTATGAGGTCACTTTTACTAGCCTCTCTAGATTCGCACTCGAACTTGTGGTGACGGAGTAACGCTATTGTATTAAGTTTAAGAAGAGGTTGATGACTGGGCTCCTTTTCAAAGTGGTTAAGTCTATGATTAGGATTACGGTCGCCTTGTGGAGGTGACGACTCATCTTGAGACCGTGATCCAAATGGAGGAGGAGCAGATAAAGGGCTGTAGATAGAGGAGTCAAGAGGTTCAGGGGGAGACTCGGAGCAACAAATGGCAGAGGGGTTCCACCCCACAACTGTCCTAGGCAGCATAGTTCAGATTTACTTTTCTTGTACTAAATTCTGGTTTAGGGAGAGGTAGTCAAGGTGGGATCACTTGTTTCAAGTGTGGTCAGCTGGGCCAGAAGTCTTCAGTTTGCCCGCAGAGAGAAGGATGGCAATAGTCTGCACCGTCTTTGGCTTGTCCTCAGAGCTAAAGTCAGGAGAAAGGGCAGATCCGTCTACTTATTATCAGTGTGGGTAGTTGGGGCATTTGAGGAGGTTCTGCACTCAAGCAAGTGTGCGTCTGGTTCGAGGGAAACATAGAGCCATCAGCTTACCCATTCAGCATAGGCCTCAAGGGCCACTTAGGGAGCCTCTTCGACTTAATCAATGTATTAGTCCTAATGTTCCGAGGGGTGAGCAGGTAGAGTAGAGACCCGCAGGGTGTGTGTATGTTGTTACCATAATAGATCAATTGCCAGCACCCTCTGTAATAAGAGGTAACTTTTTGTTGTTCAATTATATTGCCAATGCGTTGATTGATACTAGTACATCTCATTCCTTTATTTTATCTGCATTCAGATCAATTTTAGGGTTAGAAGTGGCTTGATTATCGTCTCCTTTCAAGGTAAAGTCACCAATTGAGGGTAAAGTTATCTTGGATCAAGGATGTTGCATTTGTTAGATAGAGGTTGTCGGTCACTGACTTCCTTTTGCTTTTGTGTCATTAGATGTGTCAGGTTTCAATGTCATTTTAGGCATGGATTGGTTGTCTTCATACCATGCTGTTATAGATTGTTACTATCAGAGAGTTACAGTGTACACCTCAAGTGGTGACTGTTTTTATTTTCTAGGGAACTGAGAGGATAGAGTTTTGTCGCCAAAATATGACTCACGTGGTCGGGGCAAGCTTAATTGCCTTCTTGTAACCTTCTTGGCTAGTGAGAGTGATGTGGTCCAAGTTGAGTTGCTGAGGGAAGTTTGTGAATACTTGGACGTCTTTTCCAAAGATTTTACTAGTTCGCCACCCCACTGAGAGATTAAGTTCTCCATTGATTTAGTACCCAGCACAGCACCGTATAGATTTGTACCCGCTGAGTTATATGAGTTGAAGATTTAACTCCAAGAACTATTAGATAAAGGCTTCATTCGCCCTAGTACGTCGCCTTGGGGAGCACCGACTCTCTTTGCTAAGAAGAAGGATGACACATTACGACTGTGCATCGATTACCAGAAGTTGAACGGGTAACTGTTAAGAGCAAGTATCCATTATCACATATAGATGATTTGTTTGACCAATTGAAAGGGTCTTGTTGTTTCTCTAAGATCGACTTGAGATCGGGTTATCATTAGTTGAGGGTGAAAGAGGAGGATATTTAGAAAACGACATTTCGTACGTAGTATAGCCGCTATGAGTTCTTAGTGATGCATATTTGGGCTAACCAACGCACCAGCTTCGTTTATAGATTTGATGAATCTAATCTTTCGTAAGTTCCTAGACCATTTTGTAGTCGTCTTGGTTGACAACATCTTAATCTACTCACTTTTCGAGGATGAACATGAGAAATACTTGCGGGTTATACTTGAGTTGATTAGAGCACACTGTTTATATGCTCAGTTCGGGAAGTGTGAATTCTGGCTAAAGGAAGATACATTCTTAGGACATGTGATATCTAGGGAAAGGGTGACTGTAGACTCTTCTAAGGTAGAGGCAATGCAGGATTGGGAACTACCTAAGAATGCTTTTGAGATCTAGAGTTTCTTGGGCTTAGCCAGATATTACTAACGTTTTGTGAAAGACTTCTCTAGATTGGCCTCACCATTTACTAGATTGACGAGGAAGGGGATTAAATTTGTGACTTGTGAAAAGTCATTTCAAGGGCTTAAGGTTAGACTCACCACTGCTCTAGTATTGATTATTTCGAAAAAGGGTTTGGGTTATTTGGTTTATTGTGATGTGTCTCGAGAAGGTTTGGGTTGTGCAATGATGCAAGAGGGAAAAGTGGTAGCGTACAGTTTGCAGCAGTTAAAAACACAAGAAAGAAATTATCCTACTCATGACTTAGAGTTAGTAGCGGTGATTTTTGCCTTAAAAATTTGGAGGCATTATTTATATAAGGAGAAGGTTGAAGTGTTTTTTGATCACAAGAGTTTGAAATATCTGTTTTCACAGAAGGATTTGAATTTGAGACAGATGAGGTTAATGGAGTTTATGGAGGATTATGGCTTCGAGTTACACTATCATCTAGGGAAGGCCAATGTGGTGGTTGACGACTTGAGGAGGAAATCCGTAAGCAATGTAGCAAGTATTGCCATCCGAGAATGGGAGATGTTGGGTGCTATTGGCGAGTTCAACTTGCATCTTGGCGAGTCCATTGAGTCAGCTATTTTGTTCACTATAGTTGCATAATCTACGCTTATGAGCCGAGTTATAGAAGCACAACAAGGTGATCGTGAAGTAGAGGCTATCCGAGTGAAGATATATAGTGGAAAGGTAGAGAAAGGCTTGAACGTGTATTCTGATTCGAGTGTGAGGTATTTGGATTGCCTTTTTGTGCCAAAATTTTGTAGGGAGGAGGTACTCTGAGAGTTACACCATTCACACCTTATGGTATGCTCGAGAGGCACAAAGATGTACCACGACCTTAGCCACTAGTTTTGGTGGAGGGAGATGAAGAGAGATGTGGCTTTGTTTGTTTCGAGGTGCTTTACTTATCAACAAATGAAGGCCGAGCATCTACGACCAACGGATTTGTTGTAACCCTTACCTATAGCCGAGTGGAAGTGGAACCATGTCACGATGGATTTTGTTGTAGGTCTTCCAAGGACTCAATAGGGTAATGATTCCATATGGGTGATAGTTCACTAGTTAACTAAATTAGTATACTTTGTACCTATGCGCACTAGTGACTCGGTAGATTATCTTGCCGACCTTATGTTAGGGACATAGTTTGACTTCATAGATCCCTGTGGCTATCATTTTGGATAAAGATCCATGTTTCACGACTCGGTTGTGGCAGAGCCTACAGAATGCCTTGGGCATTAGATTGACGTTTAGCACCACCGATCAACCTTAGACCGGCAGGTATTCTGAACAAACCATTTAGATCTTAGAGGACATGCTTCGGGGTTGTGTTATGGACTTTAAGGGGTCGTGGGAGAGGCACCTACCTTTGGTGGAGTTTTCTTATAATAATAGCTTTCAAGCAAGTATTGGTATGGTATTGTTTGAGGCCTTATATTGCCAACCATGTAGATCTCCATTGTGTTAGGCCGAGGTGGGTGACGCACCTATGCTAGGTCTTGAATTAGTATGGAAAATGATGGAGAAGGCCGCGCTTATTCGTAAGAGGTTGGTTTTGGCTCAGAGTCGCCAGAAGAGCTATGCCGACCATAGGAGGAGACTTTTATCTTTTGAGGTGGGAGATCATGTGTTCCTAAAAATATCGCTGAGATGGGGTTTAATGAGATTTGGGAAGAATGGGAAGTTGTCTCCTAGATTTATTGAGCCTTTTCAGATTCTAGAGTGGATTGGGAAGGTAGGTTATTATTTAGCCTTGCCGCAATAATTTTTGGGGTTCATGATGTATTTCATATTTGTATGCTCTAGAAGTATAAGCCTGATCTTTCACACGTATTGGATTAGACTGAGTAAAAGGTAGATGATAATGTCTCATACAAGGAGAGACCAGTATGGGTTTTAGATACTCGGGACCAAGTCTTGTGAGGCAAGACTATTCCGTTGGTTTAGGTGTTGTGGCGACACCATGGGGTTGAGGAGGTGACTTGGGAACGTGAGGCAAAAGTCCGTGAGAATTATTCGGGCCTATTTGTTGAGGTTTGAGACTTGTATTGAAATCTTATTCATGTTGTGAAATGTAAACGTTGTAATTATTTTGGAAAGTTGAATTGTAATGTTGGCTATTGAAAAACTTTGTATCCTTATTACGAGTATGGATGACCCATGATTAGATCGACATCCTATGATTGTTGGTTTGTTTTCAATTTTGGGGACATAATTCCTTAAGGGGAGGAGATTATAACGATTCCAGTTTAGACCCGACCCATTTCTTGCTTTTGAATCTGGGAATCCATGTCCTTAACTATTGTTCATTTTATTTTCATCTTGTTGCTAGTTGAGTTCAATTATTTGGAAGTTATGGTGGTGTTTAGTTTTTCAAAAGAGTTATTGCCCAGATTTTTGCCTATTCGTTTGAGCAGTCTTTCTTGCACTCGAGCAGTCTTTTATAGTTTGCATAACTACTGAAAGTGTGGAATCTTCGCTTGAGGAGTCTTTCTGGCGCTCAAGCGGTCTTTTGTAGGTCTGAACTTCTGAAGGGGGTCATTTTGCGCTCAAGTAGTGTTTTTAATCCCTTGAGTTGTGTCACTTATTGTGTCTGACGCTTGAGTAGTGTTTTGGTAGCTCGAGCGGTCTGCACGTATATCAGTCTGAGAGAAGGGTATTTTGAGTCACTTTTCACTTTCTCTCTCTCTCTCTAAAAACATTCCAAGCCCTAGTTCTTCACTCTCTCTCTCTCTAGTTCTTGCATTCTAGCTCCAAATACTCCCAATTTTATTGATTTTCTTACTCAAGCCCTTTGGATAAAAAAGTAGAGCACGTCAAGGGCTTTGTTTTAATCGGAGGAGTTATCATTTTCGACTCGGCCAAACTTCAACTCTTGTTCACTCTTGTCTTCTACATTGAGGTAGGGATTTCTTCAACCATTAGTATGATTTTAACCTTAGTTATTTGTCTATTGAAAAAGTCTAGTGATTTGGAGATTTTGGGATTAAACCTAGGGTTTGGTTTTGAATATTAAAAGAGGGGTTTTCAAATGGGTTCTTGAGAAAGGTTTTGGGAATGTGTTTATGATTGAGATATGTTAAAATAGTGGATTTCTTTACTTAAAATTGATTTTGTAAGATGGTTTTGTTCTACAATTATGGATATTTGGTTTCGTGAAAGAAAATGGAAAATGATGTTGGGCTTGGTAAAAACGGAGCAATGTATATGTTGGTGATGATAATGGAGTTGGATATGTAATATCACTCCCATTTTGTAAATGAAGAGATTATATCTGTTGTTGGAAAATTATCTATTGTATAGAAATATTTGTTTTGGGCTATCTGTGGATGATAACTTTGATTGTTATAGAAATTGCATGAGGATTAGGTGAATTAAAACTAGTCATTCATTCATTTTGCATTGAACATTATTGCACACTTAAACATTGAAAATATAGCGATCCGGGCTTAGACCCGACCCATTTATTGCCTTTGAATCCGTGAACCATATCCGTGGTAGTCGTCCTTTCCTCTTCTCTTGTTGGAGTTTAGCTTGTGGGTCGACACCATCCTTGGTGGTGTCAACACTGCCTTCTTTGTTGTATTTTATTCGGCTCCTGGGGTCGACACCAGCTTGTTGTTATGCCCTTAGGGTGGCTACTGAAATTTGGGGTCGACACCAAACTTAGACATGTCGACACTTACCCTGTTATTGGCATCTAGGGTCAACACCAGTCTTTGTCACAACCCAAACCAACCCTTTTATGTTTAGCATCGTAACTGGCCAGTAACCCTAGGATTACCAAAGGCCTCTGAACAGATTACCACATAATAAGGGGCTATGGAAGCAAATATAAAATATACATAGTCCATTGAGTTGTGTAGACATACATGAGACAGAAATTTCAAAACTTTATATACATAGGCATGACGTCACAATACAGTAATCCACGTCACATACATTACAGATATAACAAAAGGGAGCTTAGCCCAATACATACATAAACAGAAACTTGTTCATCGTCCAAAAGAAAACAAGGTCTCAAACATGCATGTCACAAAAAGGAACCTCCACGGGAGGCACAACAGCTGGCTGACATGACTAAGACTCCAGGTCATCAACTTTGAGCCTAGTCACGCTTGATCACCTACATACATATAATAAACAGTGAGCGAAAGCTCAGTGAATAATAACAGAGCAAAGATTTTAATGAATGATGTCCAGTTTCGTATCATATCAATTAGAGAGATAAGCATAGTCATATCAAAAACGGAGTCTTGTTCATATTCGTATTCAAATCATGTGTGGTACTTCCATTAGCATTAATATATCTCTTTGGTCAAGCATATCAAGTTCCATAATGGAACCTCCAGTACTGGGTAACAAATCTCTTACATAGGCCACGATATTGTTTCCCCTGGGCGAGGGTCTGTGCCATGGTATTGTTTCCTCCGGGCGAGGGCCTGGCCTACGGTCTTGTTTCCCCCGGGCGAGGGCCTCATGACCATAAGTCATAGTATTATGTCCTCTGGACGAGGGCCTCTGCTAAGGATACCACAAATACATTTCAAAGATACGGATCATCATTCATGGAATCACAAAATAGCCTTTTGTATCATTCAGAGATAGCTCATATCATATCATAATGTTTAGAAAGTATTTCATATCAAACATAGCCTTATTAAGTTATTACTCACTGATAGTTGCATAGATAGCTTGATAGCAACCAATGGATCAACAGCTTACAGCGCATGACCTACACAAACATAACAAATACACATACTGAAACACATGCTCGGATCACACTTAACTCATTTCATTTCATTCTTTGCATGTTTCTAAGTCTTGTCCTCATTATTACATCTTAATCTTGGCCTAAGAATGCTTAGGATGCAATGAGGGTGCAAAAATGCACTTGAAAACACGTAGTCAAATATGTAGAAAATAGGAGCCTCGCTTGAGCGGATGTCTAAACATGTGAGTGGTCTCCCGAGCGCAACTTCGTTCACTCGAGCAGTCTGTAAACTTTTCAAAAGTACTGGTTGCTTATTTTTTCGCTCGATGCACGCTCGACGGTCGCTCGAGCTTAAGACTGAGGTCTTCGCTTGAGCACAACTCTTGTTGCTCGAGCGGTCTGCAAAAACTGTAAACTTCTGGGAGCATGCATTTTATGCTCAAGCCAATGTTTCCTCGCTCCAGCGGAAGTGCAAAACAAAGGGTGGTCGCTCGAGCACAGGATTCATCGCTCGAGTGGTGAGGCAAAATTATGGAATTTCCAGATTGATGTTCTAAGTCCAAAACTCAAATTCAAAGTTGTAAAACACAACATTTGGGCCCCAAAACTTGAGAAAACACTTGTAAACTTATAAAACATCATGAATCAATGTTCAATACACAAAATCAAGGCCCAAAAGTGAATAAATTCTTCAAAACCAAACTTGAACAATATGTATACATATCATGCATGTGTTGTCAAAAATTCAAACCTTTCAAAACATGTACAAATGGAGTGTTAAAGTGCAAAATCACAATGAGCTCCCATAATTGAACAAAAATAGGTCCTTGCATGTAAAAATTGGTTGAAATCAACACTTCCAATCCATGAAATGCATATGCATGTGTGAAATGTTCATTTTCTTGACATTGCTAGCTTAATTCTTGCATAACTCTACTTAATCCTCAAGAATTCATGTCCTAGATATCATAATTATACAATTTAAGTGTTGGATCCTTACCTTAACTTCTCAAGTAAGCTCCAGATGGTGAATTCACTAAGGGTCCAAGCCAAATCTTTTGTTTGAACTCAATTCTCTCTTTAGTCTCTCTCTCTCTCTCTCTCTCTCTGCGTTTGAAGTCAAGAAGATAAGAAATGAGAGTGTGTAAAGTGATCTAAGGCTTAACATTAGCCTTATGTAGCCTTCACTAATTAATCTAGCGTAGACTAATCAATTTATACTTAATCATATTTATTCGATTCCGAATCAAATTTTAATTAAACCTACCATATGTAGACATCCCCGAACGTCTCGGGAGGGAATCCTGTTTTGTTCATTGGGCTTACTACAGTTCAGGACTCAATGTCATGGTCCTGTATCTAATCTCGTAGAGTGCAATGCAAGACCGATGAATCATCAAAGAGTCCAAATCCGGCAAATCATTTTTGAAAACAGATTTTTTGAAAGAAGTGCCAAACATGGACTGCTTTGCCAGATACAGAGTCGCTACCTAAATATTTTATTTTGGGAGAATTTAGGAAACCTTGACTCGTGCCTAAGGCCACGTGTCCGTCATCACCAAAGTTACCTCGGCTCGGGAACTTGGGTACGATTGGGGAAGGTCACTTCGTGAGCACCCTCGCTCGCCCGATCAAAGATCGGCCTCTACTAACCATGATATCGCGTTTTGAAGACATTATGTGCTCTTATTCTGGTTATTAGCCTAGATTTACTACGTGTTGCGCACAGCATACAAATATAGACCAGATCGCCTGAATTGGAACAAAACATCTCATGTTTGTTTTTGAAAGCGGTTTGCTACTTGTAAGTAGGCCAAAATGTGGATTTGCCACCCTCAGGTGGGCTTAGAAAACATGATTTTGCCACTCTCAAGTGGGCTTAAAACTCGCAGTCGATGAATTGTTCCAATCCAAATAACCCAACCTTCACTCACAAGCATTCAGGCAGTTATATCACATAAGCACATAGCCATATGGTAAGCATGCTATCATGGCAGTCACTCACACGCATGCAAGGATGCTAAAGCATAAACACTCACCGAGTACTCCAAGCCAAAGAAAGAAGCTAATTAGAAATCATGCATGAATCCTAACTATGCTGAGATGCCTAATGCAACACATACAAGTATGCAACTAAGATAGGCTCGGCTATTCTAAGATGGCATATGAAATGCAACAAATGATACACGTATTCAATTTGGAATTGAAGTGCAATGCAGTTAGTATGATGCGCCGAGCTCGGTGCATGCAAGACAGATGAATGGATGCAAACATGCGAGCATAAGTATGCTAATTGAAACGTGCCTTAAAACTAACCATCATAAGCTGGTAAATAAAAGGGAGAAAGACGTGAGGTTAGAAGACATACATCACACGCACGCACCCACACTTATTACAAAATTGCCCTCCTCGGAGGGTCCAAATAAATAATACAGACCGAATAAATAATTAACTACTCTAGCTAATTAAATATTGCAAAACCCTAATTAATTAACAAATTAACTAAGAAACGAAATAAACTAGTATGCAGATCTATGGACTGCCTCAGCTCTGTTCCGAATGATGAAAGATGCATGCATGCTTAAGTCGCCTAGTCAGGAAATTCCTCGCGATGCCCCGATTTGCCTCTGTTTGCAATTGATCCCAGAATATTGTACAAAACTCTAGAAGGCTACTGATTTCTGGTTTGCTGCAACAGAGAGCAAGAAAGGGACATAGCAAAGTATTTTGAACGTATGTGTGCACGGCCACTTTCTCTGTCATTGCACAAGCTCTAGGGAGTGTAGTCCTCGATCCTCGTGCCACCAATCACGCATCTCGATGCATGATGGCGAGGAGTCGAATTGCACAACTCAATGTGAAATGAATGCAAATATAAACATAACATGGCCTAAACTCCATCATGGGTAATCCGGAGTGTCGGTGACCTGGAATTGAGACACGTTTCGTCACTTTGAGTACGAAACGTCCCTCGTTTCCCATGTTTGGACTAACCCTACTCCAAACACAATGCAATGAGATGGCATACACAATGCGACTAACATGCCACCCTAAATGCAATGCAACCTAATCATGCTGGCATGCGAGGGATGATATGCAAACTCCAAAAGGGTCAAGCTAAACCAAAAGGGTCAAGCTTTTTGAGGAAGCTAGACCAAAGGGGTCAAGCTTCCTCAAGAAGCTCAACAAAAGGTCAAGCTTCTCTTAGAAGCTAAGCAAAAGGGACCAAGCTTCTTTAAGAAGCCAAAACAAGTGGGTCAATCCTTGGAGGATGGGGCAAATGCCTCCCAGCTGGCACAGCTGGATAGCACTCAAAGAGACAAAAAAGCAGAAGGCTGGCCGACCAGTTCAAGTGGTTAGCCGACCACTTGCCTTGGTCGGCCGACTAGGGGTTAAAAGGTTCAAGTTGAAAAGGTGGTCGGCCTACCCATATTGGTGGTCTCCTAGGTGAATGCAACTCAGTGGTGGTATGGGAGACCAGAAAATGTAGCCCAAAAGTGAGGGAGACTAGCTTCCTGACAAGAAAATCGGCTGGCGGGAAAAAAGGTGGTGTCCAAGAGAATTGCTGGTCTCTCACCCCTGTACCACCTTCCAAACAATGAAAATAGGGTCCATGCCAAAAATGAACCCACACCGATGCAAAACGAGGGTTCGGGGGTCAAAACGCGCAACCGGAGGCCCTGAAAACTGACTATTAAGCACCGGAGGTGGCGTGTGACCACAAAGGTGGTCTCCCAGGCCACAATGTGCCTCTAGGGAGAGGGAATAAGGTGTGTGCCAAAAACTAGAGCAAACAGAGAAAGTTAAGCGGTCCCAAACCGAGACGCATGACTGATGGCTCAGAAAATCGAAAACTGGTCGCCAAACAGGAATAGTGGTCTACGACCACGAAACGTAGCCTACGGCCACTGAGAGATGGTCTTCGAGACCTCTCCCTCCCTTCGGGAAGAGCAAACAGAGAAAATTGGATCTGGTTCGCAAACCGAGGAAAAGCACAAAAGAGTCCCGAAGTCCGGAGGCAAGGCTCTCAGCCGAGACTCTGTGACCTCAGAACGAGCACAATATGCATCATTACCGAGTGCTCAATCGGCGACGTTTAAGTCTTAAGGTTGGTCAAAAATGGGGTGTCTACAGTTGCCCCTCTTTAACAGAACTCGGAAGTTGTAATTGACGGGAGTGAATGTCAAAGCCCAGAGACGACCCATTTTTGACAAGGCAAGACTTAGACAAGCGAGGCAAGATAAACAAAGAGATGTGCCCGAGCATGCCCGTAGGCAAGGGAAAAATGCAAAACGATATGCACCAAGTCAAACGTAACTCATGATGATGCAAAGCAGCAAGCTGTAATGAAGCAAATATTCACAATAGATGCAACAGTTTTAAGCAAGAATGCAAAGCAACAACCACATTTCATGCAGTAAGAATGTGGAGAATTATTCAATTCTTGCCACGTCTCACACGGAGAAGATACAATACCTGTGTGGCTCGTCTGGTCGCACCAACTTCAAATGAACCGTACATACAATATTGTGCCTGCAAAAAAGAGAAACTGAATAAGCACAACATAGTTAGCAACACATGTTCAACACTATATCAAATGCAGACAAACATGGTGCCGATGGGAAAGTGCATCGCAATGCGAGAGAAGCACGCGTGACAATGCAAGTTAAGCATGGAGGTATGACAATACCGGTGAAACGTGCACCACAATGTAAGCGATGTTCATAACAATGCGAGTGGCATGCATAACAATGCTGGATAAGTGCGACTTTACAAGCATGTTTAAAACAAAACATTGAGCAAAAAAATGCAAGCTGCGACGAGGACAACTCAAATCGCGACCTCTGGTTTACCTCCCGGAAGGGTCACAACGTATTCAAAAAGGATACACCTCGCTCTCGGCGAGTAACAATGAAACACGCATCGAAAGTTGGAGTTGAAGTTCCCGCGGAGGGATTTCGTGCTGAAAAGTGCACTTTCCTTGCACTTTCTCGAGTGCCCCACTCAGATCACCACCAAAATTTGTAGGGAGCTCAAAGAGGCATTGGAGACCACCTTGGGAGGTCCACCGACCAGGTTTGGAGACCACCGACCAGGTTTAGTGAAAGGGGTGGTCGGCCTACCAGAAAAGGTGGTCGGCCCACCACCTATCCAAAAACAGGGCCAGTTTGGTACTTTTGCATTTGTTTCTTTAAATATACTTGGCCAAACACTTTTTACTCACAACTTTAGGTCCGAAATTAGCTCCTCATCCTTCCTAGACCATTTTCTCCCTCAGATCTGCGCTCTATACGCGTTTTCCAACGCCCCACGCAAAGTTCTTTCGTGAAATCTTTCAGTTTTCTTCACTTTGGACCGATTAAAATTTGATTTCGGAGCTTCTTTCCCCATTTTCGCCACTTGAGGTAAGTTTGTCTCAACATTTGGAACATTTTCTCAGGAGTTGACTTTTGTTGACTTTTTCATTTCCCGAGAGTTAACTTTTGTTGACTTTTTTCAATTTTGGCTCATTTTGCTCATTTTTGCAGATTTCTCGAAATGGTAGGTCATTTTCCTCAGGGTGGAGGTCCTCCAGGTGCCGGGGGGTGAGCCAGACATTATGTCTTTACCTCCAAGGATTCGGCCATTTATTCCCGAGAGGTATGACCCTCCGGAGCACATCCTTCCCCTAAGTGTTTTCTACCATTTCACTGACTTTGATTGCCGGGCGCCTGCAGACCTGCTGTTATGGGAGCTAGAGTCCTACCTCTCTCATTAGGCACGAGAGGTACAGACTTCATTTTTTACATTTTTTGCAATTTATTTTGCATTTCTTGTGCATTTCCTGCTTTTGCTATGTATGCTTATCCGTTTGTTCTGAACACATTCACACGCCATCCGGTCCACTTTGGCACATAACTTATTCTGAACGCTTAGTCTATAACATGGCATTTTGTTTGCATTTTGAACACAGAGCTCAAGCATCCGAATTTGAGCACACATCTCATACTTTTTTATCGTGAACCATGACCTGATTTTAAAAGTTGAACACGCACCCCAAACTCTTGATTATGAACACACGACCCACATTTTCTGAAATTTGAAACCACAGCCCAACTTGATGGATGGTGAACACCTTCACGGTTTTGAAATTTGAACACGCAGCCCAAACTCTTGATTATGAACACACAGCCCATAGTTTTTGAAAGTTTAACACGTAGACCAAACTCTCGAGGTGAACACACAGTCCACAGTTTTTGAAATCTGAACACACAGCCCACTGTTTTGACGATGAACACACGGCCCACTGTTTTGAAATCTGAACACGCAGCTCAAACTTTTGACGATGAACACACGGCCCACTGTTTTGAAATTTGAACACGTAGCTCAAACTTTTGATGGTGAACACATAGCCCACGGTTTTGAAAGTTGAACACGTAGCTCAAACTTTTGAGGTGAACACACAGCCCACTGTTTTTCTGAAATCTGAACACGCAGCCCACACACTTCAATTCTGAACACATAGCTCATATACTTTATGTTGAACATGCAGCTCACACACTTCAATTCTGAACACACAGCTCATATACTTTACTGATGAACACGTAGCTCATTCATTGCATTTGCACTCAGCTCATACTGAACACGCAGTCCACAACATTGTATTTGATTTGGTTTGCACACAGTTCATACTTTCATCTTGAAACTGAATACATGTGTTCATTCTGAATGTAGGTATCTTCCCGTGTTACACGAGGCTACAGCTCGATCGTCGCCAGGGAGTGGTACGCGGAGCTCCCAGAGGCTGTTCATGATCTGGTTGATAAGGCAGGGTTCGGACCGTTCTGCACGGGATATCTTGCTACCCTGCGAGCAGGATGCTGATGGGGCACTCGTGGAGAGATGGTGGGACACCACCAACTCTTTCCACTTCTCGGCTGCCGGGGACATGACGATGACCCCGTTTGACTTTGCCCTGTTGACTGGTCTTGACGTGGCTGGCCGACCGGTCCCATACGATGTAAATATGGGTGAGTGGGAGGCAGCTTGGATTTACCTGCTTGGAGCCCGTCCATCGACCGGCAGATCATCAGGCAGGGTCAGGTATACTTGGTTTTCTGCACATTACAGGGGGACTACGCTCGGGACTCTCATAGAGACAGAGCAGTATGCTCGAGGGTATTTCATGTTCCTCCTCGGGACTACCTTGTTCTCCGACAAGGGGAACACAGTTGGGCTATATTTGCTCAGTGCTCTAGTAGACCTATCACAGGTCAGTCAGTACGACTGGGGTGGCGCCGGCCTTGTGTAGACACCCCACCGCGACTCTGAGACTTCGAGCGTCCTCTTGCGCTTCGGTGATGTGATGTTGATGCTCGTTCGAAGTCGAGTCGGCGCCGCCTCGACTCCTCGAACTCTCTTCTCGCCTTGCCTCGATTTGCGACTCGATTTTTTCTGTTTTTCTTTCTGAGGAGAGAGGTCCGTAGACCATCTCTCGGTGCTTACCGTGGCCGTGCCCATTTTGCGGAGCCGGTTCCGGTTTGAGTCGCCGTGTGCCTTTCGGGACCACCCGGCCATCTCCGATTCCTCCGGTTGGCATGCATCTCATTTACTCCCTTGAGGGACACTAGGGTCTTAGATACCCTTGCTGACCAAAAACACTTCGGTGTGTAGCGGTTTGAGACCGGCGGCGTTTTGGCCCGAGCATTCGTTTTCATCGGTTTTTGTTCATTTTTGGCATGTACCTCTGTTTTATCATAAGGAAGGTCCTTTGGAGGGTGGGAGGCCAGCAATTGTCTTGACCGCTCTGCCTGCTTTTCTCACTTAGGGCTAATGTTGAACACCTATGGCCATTTTCTTGAGCCAAAACACATATTTGTGTTGTACACACATGGGAGGAGACCCTAAAAAACTCGACAAGTAATTCAACTTTTTTTTGAACCTCTCCTAAAAGGTGGCTTGTTGTCTCCTTGAGTTGCGTTGTTGTCACAGGGTCTTGTTGTAGACACTTGGGAGGACACCAACCTTTGGTGGCGGCCCACTTTCCATTTTTGCCCTTGGCGGCCCATAGCCTCCGACCACCTCCGTAGCTAAAGCCATGCTCCCCACAGTTCTTTGTTGTAAATTTGTTTCCCCAGATATATTTTGGAAGGGAAAGCTTGGGTGCATTTTCCTCCACTTTTACACCCCTTCTTTTTTCCATATAAGGAGCCTCCCAGCTCTGTCCCTAGGGTTAGAAAAATTGGTTCAAGCATATCTCTCTCCATCTCTCTCAAATTCTCAAGTTTTGGTGCCATTTCTTCATCATCTTCAAGCTCTACCATCACAACTCCATTCCAGCAGCTAGGAGAGCTTCCCAGCAGCTAAGAGGCTCCCATTCTTCAAGCAAAAGGCAACCAAGACTTGTCTACAAGGGTAAGTCTCACTTTCTCTCTTTTGTAGCACTTTCTTGCCTCATTTCTTAATCCTATTTTCTTATTGTTTTGAGCTCCGACCTTAACTGAAACTAGGTCTATTTTGAGCTATTCTTCATGTTTGTTCAAGGGCTCAACCCTGTTTGAGCCCTCTATGATGCACTTGCTTCAATATCATCTTGTATGTCAATATTTTGCATGCTTTTTCTAGCCTATGAATGATCTGTTTTCGAGCATAATGTAAACTTCAAGTGGGCATATTTGGAGCCCCTCTTCAATATTTAATAAGGGCTCAACCCTGTTTGGCCTCTCTATCATGCACTTGCTTCATAATCTCTCATATTTACCGTAAATTTGCATGATTTGTTTGGTCTACATGTAGTCTGTTTTGGAGCATGTTATGAACTGTGAGTAAGCTTATTTTGTGTCCCTCTACAACATTGTAGAAGGGATCAACCTTGTTGGGGGTCTCCATGTTATACTTGCCATTATATCCCTCTTTGGCCCCCCATTTTGCATGCCCTTTTAGGCCTATCTAGCTTCTGTTTTCGACCATCATCAGTACTGAAAATATCCATATTTTGGCCTTCTTGTCATATTTTGTTAAGGGTCCAAGGCTGTTTGATGAATGTAAGGCATACTTCATGTTCTAGCCTTTGTTGGCTTCATTCTTGCATGACATTTTTAGCAAGTTTGCATACTGATTTGAGGGTTGTCATAAAATGTAAATGTGCATATTTTTGGTCCCTCATCAGTGTTGTAGAAGGGAATTTTTCATTTTGAGCATCGCATACATCACTTGCTTCAATGCCCCTCTTTGGCCCCCATTTTTGCATGCCATTGTTGTCCTATCTATGCTCACTATTTCGCCATGTCTAGTATGGCTGTAGGCCATTTCGGGTGCTTAATATCGCATTTCGGGACCATTCCGTGCATTTGGTGTCATTTCCCCACCTTTCGGGACTTTTTTGCATCATTAGTGAGTGTTGAAATTCCATTTGCATGTTTGCATGTCATTTTCCATGCCATTTTGTGCCTTAGGGCCATTGCCTCGGTTTGCGTGCCCATGTGCGCTCACTTCGAGGCACTTCATTTTCATCCATCGACCTCTTATGTGAGTGTGGCTGAGGCCTTCTCATGTTAGTGTAAGCCCAATTTGCATTGTGTATGCCATTTCATTCCGTATGTCATTGCCTCGATTTGCGTGCCCGTGGGCACGCATTTCGAGGTATCTCATTTTTCATCTCTCGGCTTCTTATGTGAGTGTGGCTGAGCCTCACTCATGTTAGTATAAGTCCATTTCGCATCCTGTATGCCATTTTAGCATCATTGCATTCTTTATGCCATTGCCTCGGTTTGCGTGCGTATGTGCCATTTTGAACACTTCACTTTTATCCGATGGCCTCCTGTGTGAGTGTGGCTGAGGCCCTCTCATGTTGGTGTAAGCCCATATTGCATCGCATATCTCATTTTAGTCCCGTTATATCCGTATGCCTTTTCTCGATTTACGTGCCCGTGGGCACGCATTTCGAGACATCTCTTTTTTTAGTCTCATTGTATATCATATTTCAGGCCTTTTTCATGCCTTTATGCCATTGCCTCAGTTTGCGTGCCCGTGTGCACGCATTTCAAGGCATCTCACTTTTATCCGACGGCCTCTTATGTGAGTGTGGCTGAGGCTCTCTCATGTTAGTGTAAGTCCATTTGCATTGCGTATGCCATTTCCTGCCTTTGGATCATTGCCTCGATTCGCGTGTCCGCGTGCACGCATTTCGAGGCATCTCATTTTCATAGCATTGTGTATGCTAGGATTGTATGTTAGTTGCATTTCATGCATATCATGCGTTTTGCATCGTGTTCGGGATAGGAGTTAGCAAGACGCGAAGCGAACACGTTCGCACTCCGGTGTGAGCGGGTCTCAATTCCCGAGTCACCGACACTCTGGATTACCCATGATAGAGTTAGGTTTTGTCGTAGCATTCATCTGCATTCACCCCATATTAAGTTGTGCAATCCGATCCCTCGGCCATCATGCATCGATATGCGTGATTGGTGGCACGAGGATCGAGGCGTGCATATATTTGTGAAATACATTGCTATGCCCCTCTCCTGCTCTCTGTTGCAGCAAAATGAAGAATCAGCAACTCTCCGGAGTCTGGCACGCATTTCGAGAAACATCGCAAATAGAGGCTAATTAGGGCATCCCAGTGGATTTCCGCGCCAAAGCAGCCCGGCATACATCATTCATCAATAGCAAGGCAGCCCCTGGCTTGTATGCCAGTTTACAGCTTTTTTATTTAATTTGATAATTAATTAGGAATTTGTATATTTATTTCGGACTGTATTATTCTTTTATTTCGGACTGTATTATTCTTTCATTCGGGACTGTATTATTATTTATTCGGACCCTCTGTGCGAGGGCATAATTGTAATAAGTGTGGGTGAGTGTGATATATGTCTTCCAACCCCCACTTCTTTCTTCCCTTTTATTTACCTGCTTACGATGGTTAGATATAGGGCATATTTCAATTAGCATACAGTATGACAGCATGTTTGCATCATTTATCTGTTTTGCACGCACCGGGCTCGGCGCATCATACAAACTGCATTTGTATTTCAATTCCAAATTGAATACGTGTTAGTTGTAGCATTCCACATGCCATGTTTAGAATAGCCGAGCCTGCTATAGTTGCATCTTTGCATGTGTTGCATTAGACATTTCTGTATACTTAGGACCATGCATGATTTCTAATCAGTTTTCTGTTTTGGCTTGGAGTACTCGGTAAGTTTTATGCTTTAGCATCCTCGCATGCGTGTGAGTGTCTGCCATGAATAGCATGCTTACCATGAGGCTATGTGCTTATGTGATATAACTGCCTTGAATGCCTGTGGGTGAAGGTTGGGTTATTTGGATTGGACAATTCACCAAATGTTTGTTTTAAGCCCACTAGATAGTGGCAAAATCACGTTTTTCTAAGCCCACCCGAGGGTGGCAAATCCACGTCTTAGCCTACCTGCGGGTAGCACCATCAAACCATTTTCAAAAACAAACATGAAGTGTTTTGTTCCAATTCAGGGGGCTCAGTCTATACTTGTATGCTGTGCGCATCACATAGTAACCTAGGCTAATAACCGGAATAAGAATGCACAATGTTTTCAAAATAAGATATCATGGTTAGTAGAGGCCGGTCTTTGACCGGCGAAGTGCTCCGCAGTGACCTTCCCCAATCGTACCCAAGTTCGAGCGAGGCAACTTTTGTGATGACGGACACGTGGCCTTTGGCACCGAGTCAGGGTTTCCTAAATTTCCCATTTTAAAATATTTAGGTGGCGACTCTGTATCTGGCGAAGCAGTCCATGTTTGGCACTTCTTCCAAAAATATCTGTTTTCAAAACGATTTGCCGGATTTGGACTCTTCGGTTCAAGATTGAGAACCGTGACATTTGAGTCCTTCGAACTGTAGTGACCCAATATCGAACCAGAACCGGAGGGGGGGGACTCGCACTCCCTTCCCCCGGGATGCGTTCGGGGACGTCTACACCTTGCTACCCTCTATTGCTACATGAGTGCGACCTCCCGCGGGCCGGGGGAACATAGTCGGCTGCTATTGGAGAGCCTGGGAGGTACTTTCTGCTCTCTTGATTTACATTTCTGCTTTTCATTATCTGTACACTGCACACACGGCACACTTTACGTTCTGTACTTTACACTCTGCTCTCAGCATTCTGCATTCACATTCTGCACTCAGCATTCTGTATTCTAATGGCTATTGCCTTGTTTCCACAACTATGGGTTTTCGTGTACTTTCCGACGCTAGCCCTACAGCTTGAGGTGGAGGCACCCCTTGTCATCCCTTACTCGCTCGTATTTGAGGGCCATCACCAGCCGAGAGCCTGGGAGTCTCTGCCCTACCTGCGGCAGTTTTTTGATACAGTGCGGACGACTGAGGTAATTCAGAACTCTCAGTTTTTCATGTTTTCACCTTTGATTCATCTTGCACAGTTATGATTTCTAATTGGCTTATGCATTTGTTATCCGCAGATCACATGGCAGCCCTGGGTGCCCTTGGGTGGAGATACCCAATTTTAGTTTGCTGGGGCATGGGGTGCCTCTCGGTACAGGATCCTATTTGAGGGGTTGGTTGGCAGGGCTTGGTTTCTGGGGGATCGCTTCATGCGCCAGACGATGGGCTACCCCGAGCAGAGTGTCCCCGCAGTGCCTCTAGACGACATCACGGTCTCTTGAGGACTCACTCCCAGGGTTTGATTTGGCTATCTTTGAGCAGCGATGCAGTTCTACATTTGGAGGAGGGGGAGTACGCGACCTACCGTCATACATACTTGATGCCTCCATTGACAGGTGTCCACACTCCCAGGAGGAGGTCTGCTGACATGCCATCATCGAGTCGAGCCTAGGCTACAAATGCTCCTTCGACTAGTAGGACCGGCACATCGAGAGGTGGGGCTGGACTGGTTCCTCCGATTCCTCCGACTTATCATCACGCTAGGTGGCCAGATTTGCCGACCGAGTTGACTGGATGGCAATACGGGTCACCTTACCCGATTCCATTGGAGCCCCCAGTGCCTGGTCACCCATACGTCAGAGACCCTGACTCGCCACCGGTATGCTTTACAGTTTTGATTTACTACTCATATATTTGGACATTTATTCATTCACTGATAACTTGCACTTGCATCTGCAGCCCCCTATGGAGTACATGGATAGGATGCTCGGAGTGATGGCCTCGCTCGAGGGCATGGTTCTGCGGAGGGAGACACAGCTATTCATTGTCGGCGTCCCCGTGCTTTTCAATTTCCTTGCATTTATCATACTTCTGATGACATGCTGCATTTACCCATTTCACTGCATTACTTGACTGTATGCGTAGAGCACATCTGACACACACCATATTCATACATTGCATCTGCATACACCCACTCCATGTAGCATTCTTGTCTCTGTATCTGATATACATGTTGGCTAATGTACTCAAATTGTCCTTTTCAGATGCCACCACTACAGACTGGGCCACAGCCCGGGCCATCTAGGCCTTCTGGAGGGGCTAAGAGAGGGGACTCGTCTCGCAGACGAGGCAGGCGCAGAGCACCTGTCATAGAGGAGGAGTCCAGCGAGGAGGAGGAGTCTGCGCATCCTCAGTCAGAGACATCTGCAGGTAGAGAGGATGACTCTGAGTCCGGTTCTGAGGGCAGAGGTGATCTTGAGGAGGTTCAGGGACAACGACTGATTTAGATGGTGGTCTTTGGTGGAGATGGTGCGAGGACTTCTCGGTGAAGAGTCTGAAGAGGGCCTCTTATTCTTGCACTTGAGAGCACTGATGCAGATGTTCCTGCTTTATTTGCCTATTTTACTAGTAGTTGTAGCACATTGTACATTATTAGGCAGTTTTATTTTCTGTAAAACTTGTACCCTTGTTGTAAAATGTTGTAACAAAGGAAGCATGATGGAATGAAACATCTTTTGTTCAAAAAGTGTTGCATTTTATGTTCTTAGCATCGCATCGCATCATTTTGCACAAAAATGGGATTGAATGAAAATTGAGCATCAAAAATTTGCCAAGTCAGGTAATGAAACGACACAACAAACAAAACAACTTATCTTACTAATAAACAACGAGACCTTAGCAAGCTTACAACTCGATAAGCAAATCCCGAAAATGTTGATAAACAAAGAACAACAATTTCAACAGACAAAACTCAACAACTCGATAAAACTCAACAACTCGATAAACTTAACAACTCGACTTGATAAGCAAAACTCAACAACAACTCGATAAACAAAACTAAACAACAACTCGATAATCAAAACTCAACAACAATTCAATAAAAAAAACTCAACAACAACTCGAAAGCAGACGTATCTCGGACGATTGGAGTGACAGAACGCATCCGAAACAGAGGGAAATTTGCACCTTCAACACTCCCAATGCATGGAAATGCTAGGAAATTTCGTCTAGAGACTAGGATAAGACCAAAGCCACACTTCTCTCCATGACCGACCACCTAAGGAAGCTGGCCGACCAGTTTTCTATCTTGGAGACCAAAGAGGTGGTTGGCCTACCACCTAGTTTAGCGATCACAGTTCGACCGTGTCCCCAAAACAGTGTCTTATCCTCTATAAAAGTCCCAGCTTTGTGGTTCTTTCATTTCACCTTAGTTTTGCATTAAAATGGAGGCATTTCTCGTCCAAAATCTCACAGCTTGGATTGCTTCTCTAGATGGCTCAAAAAAGTTAAACTTCCGGGGCTTCGGCTTGAATGCACTATTCACGCTGGGCCGTACTCCGCTGCATCTTCCTTTCCTCCATGCCACAACAAGGTTTTGGAATCTGGTAACACACGTCTTTGGCTTTAGCGGGCAAGAGATGTGTCCTACTTTCGAGGATTTCCAAGCTTTGATAGAGTTCGAGCGTAATAAAGAAATCTTGCCTCAACTCCTTTTTGGTCATGTCCATGCCTTAGGACGAATGTGCGGCCTCACTTTGCATGACGCTCGATCATTGATTCACGACGGCGAGCTGGACATCCCAAGCTTGGTTTGCTGGTTTTCTGATGCTAGTAACCGCGACGACCATCATTGGAAGGGATATCGGCGACACACGCTTTGCTTATGCTTGCTATCTCATTTCTTGCTTGCCCCGGGCTCCGGTGGGTTTAGCACCCATTTGATTGAGGTGGCCAAGGGCCTGAAAGAGGGCAAAAACTGCATTGCCATGACATTGGCTGAGACATTGATGGGCTTAGACGCTTTTCATCGCCGGGAGACGGCTAAGCTTGCAAGGAGCCCACTACTATTGCAGGTAATGTTTCCCACCCTATCTCTCATGTATGTTGCTCACATCACTCGACCCTCAGGCTTTTTTTTTTTTTTCTCACAAAACCCTTTTCTTACTTTTCTCTCATCGTACATCTCTCTATTCTTTAATCTCTCATTTTTCATCCCTCCCCAGGTATGGTTGATGGACAAGTTAAGAGTAGTGGACTCGTGTCCGGTATATTCAGCTCGCAGCTATTTATTCCGATGATGTCTAGTCGATGCCCTGGATGAGGGGTGGTGGTACAACTGGATGTGCCGTTTGTCCGCGGACCGCATTGCTTGGCGTTGCCCTTAGCTCAATCTGCCAGCAATGAGTTACAATATGACCTGTCAACCTGGGATTCAACTGATTGGCATGACACACTGTGTCTTCTATTTTCCGTTCTGGTTCCGGCGCCAGTTCGGACATGATCAAACTTGCCTGCCAAAGGGGATAGAGTACCTTGCTGCATTCCCAGCCTGAGGCGCACAGCTTGCCCGGTATGCCATAGCATGAAGGACTAGAGAGCTCCTGGCCCCCGCTCCCACTTTTAGTTGCACATTGTCTAATGAGTGCATGGATTGGCTCAATGAAGAGGCACAGATGGAGCCCAACTTGGCGTCAGAGGCTTCGACTAGCTCTGGGAGGGGGCGCAGGAACACCTGACTTATTTATGCCCCGGATTTATTGCTTTATTAGTACTTTCAAGTTTTCTTTATGAATGTAACCAAAAGCAACTTCAATTTGTATGCAAGAGCAAGAGGAATCTGTATTGAAATCAATAAAATTGAAGGTTGTGGGTATTGAAAATTTTCCGCTTTGGTCCAAAAATGGTCTACGTTGTAAAAGATTAATTTGAACAAAATCAACTTTTATTAAAACTTTTCAAAACCATTTTCGGTATGGATTAGAACTAGACACGCCTGAGATTTGTCACTGAGATGCATAACCCCGGATCCCAGCAACTGGAAAATTGCCCCTAGTTTGAATAGCATTGCATCGGAGATCACAACCGAAGCTCTTGAATGCAGAATAGACAAAGATGACTGAGATGATCAAATGGACAAAGTTTTTTGGGGAAATGTTTATGGCTGAACTTCAGGATGAAGTTGCCTACATATCCCAAAAATGGGAATCAAGCCTTACGTAGTTTAGGCTCGGGTTCACTCAAGTATTTTCACTCTCCTTTTACGCTCTAACTTTTGCCAAGGCCGCCCTTTGCGGGTTTTCAACCTTGCGAGCTCAGTTTTTATCATTTCAAAATTTTTTGTGCTCTAACTTTTGCCTAGGTCGCCCTTTCGGGTTTTCGGCCTAGCAAGCCACTCACGGGTAATATTTCTTCAACTTGTCCATATTGATCGGACGTGAGAACTCTAGGCCATCTAGGTCCATCAGAATGACAGCTCCACCCGAACAGATAGACTTAATAATGTAGGGACCAGTCCAATTGGGTCTAAACTTGCCCCTAGGGTCGTGGATGGGAGCTCGGTTGTCTTTGAGCACCAAATCTCCTTCCTTTAAATTCCTGGACTTAACTTTCTTGTTGAAACCCCTGGCAATTCTACGCTGGTAACCTTGAACATGGTACAATGCTTTCAATCTGCGCTCATTAAAGAGCATGAGTTCTTCAAATCTGCTCTACTGCCAATCTGCTTCGGCTATCTGACACTCAGCCAGCACTCTGAAAGATGGAACTTCAATCTCGATAGGTAGACCGGCCTCCGTCCCATAAACTAATGAATACGGAGTCGCCCCAGTAGACGTTCTAATTGAAGTCCGGTAGCCCCATAGAGCAAATGGCAACTTATCTAGCCACTCCCTGGTAGGTTTCCACCATCTTTTGCAGTATGTGTTTGATATTCTTGTTGGCGGCCTCGACCGCTCCATTGGTCTGTGGCTGATAGGTGGATGACTTATAAAAAGCCACGTTGTATTTTTCTAACAAGTCAATTACTTCCTTCTTGAAATGGGAATCGTTATCTGAAATGATTTCGTTTGGGACCCCGTAGCGACAGATGATGTTGTTTCTGATGAATTTTGCAACATGTGAAGCCTTCAACACCGCATAGGATTGGGCTTCAACCCACTTTGTGAAATAATCTATCGCGACCAGAATAAACTCATGCCCATTAGACCCCTTCGGAGTGACGGCCCTGATCACATCGATTCCCCAAACTGAAAATGGCCATGGCAAAATCATATTGTATAGCTTCGATGGCGGAATGTTCATGCGGTTTGCATAGATCTGACATTTGTGGCATCGCCGAACAAAGCCGATACAATCCTCCTCAATGGTGGACCAGTAGTAACCTTGTCTGAGGATCTTCCGAGCTAACATTACCCTGTTCATATGCGCTCCACATTCTCTTTCATGGATGGCCTCCATCAGGCTCTTCGATTCTTCGGCATCAACGCACAACATATGCATTCCCAGATGACCTCTTTTATACAGTTTACCCCCACAGATGATGAACTGAGTAGCCATTCTTCTGATTACCCTTTAATCCTTGGCATTTGTCCTTGGTGGATACGCTTCTTTTTCCAAGACGTTCCAGACATCGTAATACCAGGGGTTCTCATCTTGGACTTCCTCTATGGTAACAATCGACTCATAAGCCGGCACAAATTTCTGGTCGATGATAATCGGACGCATCCGAACTTCAAAAGGGATGTCTATCATAGAAGATAGAGTTGCTAGTGCATCTGCGAACCTGTTGTTCTCTCTTAATAGATAAGCAAAGTCTAGTTTCTCAAACTGAGGAATTAACAAGTCCAAGATCTGGTGATACATTATTATCTTTTCTTCTTTGACTTTCCAATCTTCTTTTGCTTGAGATACAACAAGGTTCAAGTCCCCGATGACGTCCAACCGTTTTGCCCCTAGTTCCAGGGCTGCTTCTAAACCAGTAATGCATGCTTCATACTCTGCTTCGTTGTTCGAGACTTTGAACTGGAGTTTGAATGCTAGAGGGATACGGGACTTGTCAGGTGCTATCAGCAACACTCCAACCCCATACTCGTACTGGTTTGACGCTCCGTCAAAGTACATTGTCCAAAACTCGTCATCGATATGCAAAATGGCCTCATCTGGGAATAAGTACTCAACTGCTTCACCTCCTTTTACTAGATGATCAGCTAAGAGCTCTGTTACTGCTCTTCCCTTGACTGACTTGCGCGTTACATATTTTAGATCGAATTCGAAAAGCAACAGCAACCAACGAGCTAGCCTACCCGTAAGTGCCGGTTTCTCGAAGAGATATTTGATGGGATCTAATCTTGAAACCAACATTACAGAGTGAGCTAACAGGTAGTGCCGCAGCTTCCTGGTAGCCCATACCAAGGCTAAGCAAGCCTTTTCCCATGGTGTGTAGCGGGTTTCATACTCCAGCATCTTCTTGCTCAATTAGTAGATAAACCTCTCTACCTTATCCTCTGATTCCTACGCAAGCATGCAGCCCATTGTGGTTTCAGTCACTAAAAGGTACAAAATTAACGGTTTTCCCGGCTCAAGCGGCAACAGCATGGGTGGGTTCTGTAAGTATTCCTTGAACTGTTCAAAAGCAGCTTGGCATCAGCCGTCCCATTGGAACTTCTTTCCTTTCTTCAGAAGACCAAAAAGTGGTTCACAAGTCAAGGTTAATTTTGAGATAAACCGTCTTGTGAATTGCACTTTATCCAGAAAGCCTCGCATGTCCTTTTCAGTCCTTGGTGGTGGCATTTCTAAGATGGCCTTGATTTTGGAAGGGTCGACTTCGATACCTCTCTGTGTAATCAGAAACCCCAACATTTTCCTTGCTGTAACACCAAACGTACACTTCTGAGGATTTAGCCGCAACTGAAATTCTCTGATCATTTGGAAGAACTTTTGCAAGGTGGTGTAGTGGCCCTCTCTTTCTTTGGACTTGACAATCATGTCGTCCACGTACACCTCAACCTCTTTGTGGACCATGTCATGTAATATCATGCTCGCGGCCCGTTGATATGTAGCTCCAGCATTCTTCAACCCAAATGGCATCACCCTATAACAGTAAGTCCCTCATGGGGTGGTGAAAGCAGTCTTCTCTCGGTCTTCAGGTGCCATCACTATCTGATTATAGCCCAAGAATCCATCCATGAATGAAAGCAAAGCATGCCCCGCTGTGAAGTCTATTAACTCATCAATATGCGGCAAGGGAAAGTCGTCTTTCGGATTGGCTCTGTTCAAATCCCTGAAATCCACGCATACCCGGATCCTGCCATCCTTCTTCGATACTGGAACAATGTTGGCCAACCAAGTTGGGTATTCGGATATCGGTAGGAACCCTGCATCAATTTGCTTGGTGACCTCTTCTTTAATCTTGAGGGCCCTGTCTGGGCGAATCCTGCTGAGTTTCTATTTAACGGGTCGGGCCTCAGGGTCAAGAGGGATCCAGTGCTGTACAATCTCAGGATCGATCCCAAGCATGTCTTCGTAGGACCACGCGAAAACATCTTTGAAATCTTTTAATAAAGCGACTAAGTGCTCGCGTTCCTCCGAAGACAACGTGGACCCGATCTGGACCAGCCACGTACAATAGTGATTTCATCAACTAAAGGTTTGACAAATCTTTCCTGCTCTTGATCAATTAAGCGTTGCAAAACAGGAGGAATTTTTTCCTCGTCGTTTTCATCAAAAATTTGAAAGTCCTGATTAATACAATAAATCAAGGGCACACAAAAGTACTCAGAAACCACATCCATTCCATTCTCATTAAGCATTTCCAAATCGTCCAATTCTTCTGTTACAACAGACTCAAAAGAAAAAGAAAAAATGACCTGGACAGGACTGTGGCATCCGGGTTGTCAACCCCAGGAATACCAAACTCAGACTCAGTCGAGCTGGAACCTGATTCCGACTCAACAGATTCGGAGGAATCAGATTCCGGCTCACTACCTGACCTGGCGCTGCTTGACAAAAATCCCTCTTCATACTACCAAATGAGAGAGGGTGCGATGGATGCATCCAAAATGTTTGATGGTAGGTCCGCAGTTGTTTCATTCCCAATCATGGATATCGAGAAGTTATCCCCCAAGCACTTCTGTACGATCGGAGGATCTGAAAGTAGACAAGTCAACGCTACCCCCATTTCAATTTCAGCATCCTCAGACTCCACTTTCTTGCTCTGCTCAGCCTCAACTAATGGGTCCGTCTGCTCTTCGGCAACGTCATCCCTGGATAACTGTAGGTCAAAGAAAATCTCAAACCCTGGCACACGGCGCTTCTCTTTGTTTATCCATGGCTCTAGGAAGCCACAAAATGGAAAGTCCTCCCCTTCCCGGACAAAGCGTCCGTTTAGGGTACCTTGGATGGGTTGATGTATTAGCTCAAAAGGCTTCCCCGCCTGCTTCGCTTTGGCTCTTCCAGCCATCTCCTTACCTTTCCTTATCCAATCCTGTTTGGTGGGTAGATAACCCAAACCAAAGGTGTGTGGGTTGTGTGGCACTTCGGCCAACGCTGCAACGCCCTTCCGGCCGCTCTTTCCCAATCCCATCCCGGGGATGTGTTGAAGCTTGTTCATAAGGTATACTGATTGTGCGCTAACATACACCCCCTTATTAATAGCTAAGATGTTCTGTACGACCCGGGCCTCAGCCAGGGTAAAACCCGACATGAACACATCCTCTATACCATGCTCAATTTCCAAAACTGGCGTAGATACTTCTGGCGGTAGATGGATCGACGAATTTCCAAAAACGATGGCTACTCCATTCCCCTGGGGGTATTTCACCATCTGATGCAAGGTGGACGAAACTGCCTTTACTTGGTGCAACCACGGCCGCCCCAAAAGTAGATTAAAGGTCATAGGAACTTCTAAGACGTGAAAGTCTACCTCATGCTGTCCTGGCCCAACCTTGGTCTGAATTTTCACTGTCCCCATTACTTCTCTGCTTGTGTTATCATATGCCCGAATCACCTGGGCAGTCGGCACAAAGTCCGTGGTCTTTAAACCGATTGCATAAGCAGTCCTTGCCGGGCGCACATTGATGGCGGACCCTGTGTCGACAAGCACCACGGGTATCTATTTGTTTTTGCATTCCATAGAGATGTAGAGTGGCTTGTTATGGTTTGCACCCTCAGGTGGCAATTCTTTGTCGGAGAAAGTCAATATCGGGGTTACCCCTCCCGGAAAAACTAAGCCTACCAGCAGTTCGAGCATGCTGTCTATTGAGAGCTTGGCCTTGTCCATGGCTGATAAGACAGCTTGTCGATACACTCGCGATGCCATAAGCAGTCCCTAGATGGAGATGTCTGCCTGTATCTTTTTCAACTGCTTCAGTACAGCCTCGTCTTCGAGTTGCTTCTCTTTCGATTTCTCCGCCTCCTTATCTTTCCCAGATGCCTCTGGCTGATCTAGATGTGGGGGCTTGAAATACCGCCCGCTTCTAGTCATATGATCGACTTCGCTGATGTACTAGCTATCGTCTAGCTGGTTGCTCCCCCAATCCTCATCCGTATTGGCAAGACATAGATCATCATCTTCCCACCACATTCCGTCGGCAGCCGACAAACACCTGTCCAGCTCCGGTACAATTGTACTCGCAGTACTTTTTGTCCACATGCTCGCAGCATTCTCTATCCTCGTGCACACAGCACTTTCAGTCCCCTCAGGGGCCTTAGCTTTCCTGATTCTCTAAGAATCCCCGAACCTTTCTTGTTCCAACTACGTCAATACAGCTGGCTGTTCAACACTTCCCGCATTCACAATGCCCAAGTCTTGAGCAAAATTCTTAGCATCGGCACTCTCCGGCGATGCCTTTTGATCCCCGGCCCTTTCGGCCACAATTGATGTTCTCGCACCTACCGGGCCCCGTTTCAACTGAGTTTCGTCGACAATATCTGGTAGGTCATCAAGCCACCCGGTGACCTCTGCTGACTCCTCAAAATCTGACCAGTTGACTACACTGTCCCCCGAGTCTTGTTCATTAAAAAATTGGAGGTTAGCAAAGTCCCCTTCCACAGCTGCCAAGTCATCTATCCTCTGACCAGATTCATCCCCTTGTATCACACAAAGCTCTGCCCCTGTCGGCAAATTCACATTTGGCCCAACGTGGCCTACTAATAAAATGTAGTCACTCGGACTATATACCTCCTCAGCAAAACTCCCAGATTCCTCAGATTCTGACTTAACAATCCTATTCTCCCCTGAAATCTCCCTTGTTCTGTCTTCGACAGTCACCACCATTGGTTCGGGTTGGGTTCTGGAGATGTCCAACATGCACAAGTTAGTGCAGTCAGGAAGGAGCACCTCCAGCTTGGGTAGGTCGGACGAGGGGATATATATGCTAGGATCGTAAGACACGACCCCAGTCTGGATAAAGTTGATACGTTTGGAGGGTGGAGCTTGGTTGTATGGAGGGAGAGGGTTGGTTGTGACATTGGGTTTCTCTGGTGGCACAATCACCCTGTTGTCAATGAGATCCTGAATCTCATGACGCAATCTAAAATAGTGGTCGGTATCATGACCATGTAGTTGGTGAAAGGCGTAATACTTCACCGGGTTATGAGAGGGAGGTAGTGGATTTGGCAATGGCCTTGGCTCCAGGGGGTTCCAGTGTCCTTTCCTGATTAATACCCCCAGAGCTTTGGACAGGGGCATATATAAAGGCATGAAGGTTCTTTGGCCTCGAGGTTGGAATTTGGTTGTTTGTGTGTTGCTTCCGGATGCACTGGAGAATGGTGTAGCTGCCAGGGTTTTTGGAGGGGGAGTAGTGGTGACCATGCTTACTTCCGAAGCTCTAGCATTTGCGGCATTGCTGGTGCCTGTATTGTTGTCGCGGTTGAAGGTTCTTCTGGGTTGCTCTCAGTCATTATCAATCAAGCCCTGCTTCAAAGCATCCTCAATCTGTACTCCCATCTCATGCAAATCTGAAAAGGTAGAGAAAGGGAGCACGATCATTTTCTGCATCAGCTTAGGCTGGAGATTGCGCACAATCATTCGGATTTGATCTTTATCAGTAGGCCTTAGGGTCATCATTGAGGCCTTCGCCCTCCACCTGGCTACAAACTTCGAAAAGCTGTCTTTAGGCTCCTATCTTGTTGTCTCAAGATCACGGGTTGTAATCTCAATTTGCGTGTTATAGGTGTACTGTGCAATGAAAGCCTCGACCATCTCATCCCAGTTCCACTTAACATCCTAATTTTGCGTACCAGATAGTGGTCACACTTGACAGGGTCCGGCCGAATAATGAAAGCTTCTGCGGTCTGGTGAGGCCCATCGGCCGTAGTATATCTGAGAACAACCGGAGATGCACCATGGAATCCCCAAATCCGTTAAAGCGGTCGATTTGTGGCATTTTGAACCTATCTGGCAGCGTCACAGCCACGTCAGTGTACCCATCCTCGATGTCTGGGATGGACTTTACCCCTTGGGATTTCTTGAACAACTTCTCAAGCTTGCTCAACTTCAACGCTGTATGGTCCACCTCGAACTCAAAGGGAGAGTCCGGTTGATTGACAGGCGTATATGCCTTAGATAGTTGAGGTAGAATCGGGGGCGGAGCCGAACCTGCTGGAATATCCGTATCTCCCTGGACATTTGGTGCCTCCCCGAGGGCTGGAACTCCTGGTGGGGGAGGAGCTTGGTGTGAAGCAGATGCCCCAGTTTGTTGTTGCAGCCTGGCAATTAACTCTGCTTGCTGGGCCATGATCTCGGCCTGTTGTTTGGCAAACTCATCTCGACAAACAGCATCCCGCTGCATGGCTCTCATACTTTCTTGAAGTTGGCGCACCATGTCTTTCATTCCTGCCATGCTCTGCTGTTCCACCTGACTGACTGGTATATCTATCTCCATGGTAAAAACTGAAGCCTCAGCCTGACTATCCATTGACGGGGTAGACCACTGTTCTGGCAACCTCTACTCGGATACACTGAGTTTTCTCGACCTCCGTCTGATAACCGGGGGTAAGGAACAAAACACTGGTTGTCCGTCAACCAGATCCTCAGATCGATTGAGTCGGCGACCTCTAGTCCAGAGTGCTTGGGGAATATCTGCTTGGTCCGAAGCAATTGTGCTAAACTACCTAGCAAAAAGATAAATAAAGCAATAATAAGAAAATAAACAACCAGGCAAATGGACAGCATAACAGCGTAAATAAACACACAACACACAGTTGGGCATCGCAACACAAAATTGATAAGCTGAATAGACTGTTCTCAAATACTAATCATTGTTCCCAAATCACTGCCCCCAAAACTGAATCGGATACTTGCAGATAACTGATTCCCAAAATACTGAACTGGTGCCCGCAGGCCTGATACCCAAACTTCTAAACTGATACATGCATTCCTGTAGAGACGCACTCTAAAAGCACATAGCAAACAAGTGAGAGCCAAAACACCCCTATGTTGGGGTAAGGTTTCCTTGTCCTATTTTGTCAAGAGCTAAGGTTTCACTATGCACGCAGCGGTTTCAAACAACCTATAATCGAGTAAGCAACCTATCCTATCTTGGAATGGTCACTATGGATTCCGAATATGCACTAGGTCGAATGGTCAAAAAGGGTGCCCCGGTAAAAATCGGGGTTTGTGTTCCCATCGTGGTAGAGCCCGCAATCGGTCAGCCTTATGGCACACTTCTCGAAGCGAGCCTTCGGCAAACCGCTCAGGAATAGCATATGGCAAACACGGTGTCCTAGGCGCACCAATGCAAATGCAACGCAAAGAAACACATAAGTGTAGTCAAAACCAGGTATCATGAGTTCGAGTCAAGTTTTCTAACTCCCCCAGAAAGTCGCCGAAGCTAAGACGCCCCAAACATCCTGGAGGGAATCCCGTTTTTTCATTGGGCTGACTACAGTTCAGGACTCAATGTCATGGTCCTGTATCTAATCTCGCAGAGTGCAATGCAAGACCAATGAATCATCAAAGAGTCCAAATCCGACAAATCGTTTTTGAAAACGGATTTTTTGAAAAAAGTGCCAAACATGGACTGCTTTGCCAGATACAGAGTCGCCACCTAAATATTTTATTTTGGGGGAATTTAGGAAACCTTGACTCGTGCCTCAGGCCGCGTGTTTGCAATCACCAAAGTTGCCTCAGCTCGGGAACTTGGGTACGATTGGGGAAGGTCACTTCCTAAGCACCCCCGCTCGCCCAATCAAAGATCGGCCTCTACTAACCATGATATCGAGTTTTGAAGACATTATGTCCTCTTATTCCGGTTATTAGCCTAGATTTACTACGTGTTGCACACAGCATACAAATATAGACCGGATCACCTGAATTGCAACAAAACATCTCATGTTTGTTTTTGAAAGCGGTTTGCTACTCGTAAGTAGGCTAAAATGTGGATTTGCCACCCTCAGGTGGGCTTAGAAAACATGATTTTGCCACTCTCAAGTGGGCTTAAAACTCGCAGTCGATGAATTGTTCCAATCCAAATAACCCAACCTTCACTCACAAGCATTCAGGCAATTATATCACATAAGCACATAGCCATATGGTAAGCATGCTATCATGGCAGTCACTCACACGCATGCAAGGATGCTAAAGCATAAACACTCACCGAGTACTCCAAGCCAAAGAAAGAAGCTAATTAGAAATCATGCATGAATCCTAACTATCCTGAGATGCCTAATGCAACACATACAGGTATGCAACTAAGATAGGCTCGGCTATTCTAAGATGGCATATGAAATGCAACAAATGATACACGTATTCAATTTGGAATTGAAGTACAATGCAGTTAGTATGATGCGCCGAGCCCGGTGCATGCAAGACAGATGAATAGATGCAAACATGCGAGCATAAGTATGCTAATTGAAACGTGTCCTAAAACTAACCATCATAAGCTGGTAAATAAAAGGGGGAAAGACGTGGGGTTGGAAGGCATACATCACACGCACACACACTTGTTACAAAATTTCCCTCCTCGGAGGGTCCGAATAAATAATACAGACCGAATAAATAATTAACTACTCTAGCTAATTAAATATTGCAAAACCCTAATTAATTAACAAATTAACTGAGAAACGAAATAAACTAGTATCTTGGATCTATGGATCGCCTCATTTCTCCGAATGATGAAAGATGCATGCATGCTCGAGTCGCCTTGTCGGGAAATTCCTCGCGATGCCCCAATTTGCCTCTGTTTGCAATTGATCCCAGAATATTGTACAAAGCTCTAGAAGGCTGCTGATTTCTGGTTTGCTGCAACAGAGAGCAAAAAAGGGGCATAGCAAGTATTTTCAACGTATGTGTGCACGACCACTCTCCCTGTCATTGCACAAGCTCTAGGGAGCGTAGTTCTCGATCCTCATGCCACCAATCACGCATCTCGATGCATGATGGCTGAGGAGTCGAATTGTAGAACTCAATGTGAAATGAATGCACATATAAACATAACAAGGCCTAAACTCCATCGTGGGTAATCCGGAGTGTTGGCGACTGGGAATTGAGACACGTTTCGTCACTTTGAGTACGAAACGTCCCTCGTTTCCCATGTTTGGACTAACCCTACTCCAAACACAATGCAATGAGATGGCATACACAATGCGACTAACATGCCACCCTGAATGCAATGCAACCTAATCATGCTGGCATGCGAGGGATGATATGCAAACATGCAACTAGCATACGCAATGCTATGAATTGAGAATGACATACTAAATGCAATATGGACTTAAACTAAAGTGAGTGGACCTCAGCCCCACTCAAATCAGTGGCCATACATGAAAATGAGACAACCGAAATACATGCAAACATGCACGAATACAAAGGACCGATCCTAAGGCACAACATGCAATTGTAACTAAGCATGGCAAAGGATGAAAGATGGCATGGAAACACACATTCTCCAGCTTTGAAACATAATTCACAATGGTCCCGAATCATGCAAACGCTTCACACAATGCATGCTAGATGGCACAATTACCGAAACTAGTGAAGCGGATTACACTAGAGGTACAGAAAGTGATGCAAAAATGGCAAGACCAGCCCCAAATAGACCCTAGGCAGGTCCAAGACAGTGGGAAAATGGCCTAAAATGATGGCTCAACATGCAAAAAAATGAAGCTCATGCAATGGTCCGAAAACGAGGCATTTATGCACAACTCTCAAACACGTTTAAAGAGTGGAAATCATGGGAATATGGCATACATGTAAGCTCTAAAATATGATATGCAATGGCCCCAAAATATGAAAACACCTCAGTATATGCATGTAAAAGACCTCGAAACTCAAAACTAAGCATGGACATTGAACTACGAGCATGCAAAACAAACATCATTCGACCATGAGACCCAAAAACAGAGTTAAGGCAGTCCAAAACATGCACAAAATTTGTTTAAGGCATGACCAAAAAGTGTTAACATGAAGGGCCAAAACAACATGCAACATAGGCTAGCAAGCATGGTTTACACTACATGTATATGAAGCACATGAGGGGCCACCAAACCAGCCAAAAAAAGAAACATGGCATGCCAAAATATGACCAAAAACCCACTGAAACTCAGTCAACACATGTTAGAATGAAGTGTTCCTTTGAAAGGCCAATGAGAGGGTTGTTCTACACATGTATGATGGACACAAAAAAATGGAAAAACCACCTCTGGAAAGAGGTTATGATTGCCCTAAAACTCATTGAAAAAGGCCTGAAATGAGCCTAGGAAGCATGCAAGTAAAGGCCCCTTCGAAAGGCCTTGAAGAGGATTACTCTACACAGGACAATAGACATACAACATGGCAAAAAGGGCTCTGGATAAAGCCTATGCAGGTCACAAAACTCACAAAAAGTGGCCTAAAACATGGCTTGAAAACATGCAAATAGGGGCTCCTTTGAAAGCCCAAGAAAGCTAGTAAACAAAACAAGGGGTGAGAGGGTCACCTCTCTCTGATTTTGATGCTCAAAAATACATAATAACCACTGAAAATCTGTTGGATTTCAGTGGTCAAAAGGGCCATCAAAGCTCATAACAAAGGCCCTAATGCATGGCCTAAAACAAGAGGAAATGAAGCATGCAAGGGGGTAGATGAACCTCAACAAAAAAAATAGTCTGAAACAAACATGTTTAGAAGCTCGAAACAAGACTTTTTTAAGTTTATGCCAAAGCCTAAATATGCTTGGAAATGGAGCTAAGATATGAAGCAAAACAATGCTAAAAAGGGAAAAAATGAGAGTTACCCTTGTAGTCAAAAGGGCCAGCAGCTTCTGGACCAAAATAGTAAGCCTTCAACCTCTGAAAACCAGCTCCAAGGTGCTTAGAGTGATGGTGGAGGTGTTAGGATAGGAGGTGTAGTGCAATGGTCCAAGAACAATGGAGCTTTGGAGCTTGGATGTAGAGAGATAGAGAGAGGTGTATGTATATGCCTTGGCCAAAAATTTTCAACCTTGTCTCTTGAGGGAGAGGCTCCCTCTTATAGAAGAAGAGGTCCATAGCTTCTCTAAGAAGCTTGGAGCGAAGAGGCCAAGTTTCTAAAGGAAGCTAAACCAAAAGGGTCAAGCTTCTTGAGGAAGCTAGACCAAAGGGGTCAAGCTTCCTCAAGAAGCTCAACAAAAGGTCAAGCTTCTCTTAGAAGCTAAGAAAAAGGGACCAAGCTTCTTTACGAAGCCAAAACAAGAGGGTCAATCCTTGGAGGATGGGGCAAATGCCTCCTAGCTGGCACAGCTGGATAGCACTCAAAGAGACAAAAAAGCAGAAGGCTGACCGACCAGTTCAAGTGGTCGGCCGACCACTTGCCCTGGTCGGCCGACTAGGGGTCAAAAGGTTCAAGCTGAAAAGGTGGTCGGGCTACCCATATTGGTGGTCTCCCAGGTGAATGCAACTCAGTGGTGGTATGGGAGACCAGAAAATGTGACCCAAAAGTGAGGAAGACTAGTTTCCTGACAATAATATTGGCTGGCAGGGAAAGAGGTGGTCTCCAAGAGAATTTCTGGTCTCCCATCCCCGTACCACCTTCCAAACAATGAAAATAAGGTCCATGCCAAAAATGAACCCACACCGATGCAAAACGAGGGTTCCGGGGTCAAAACGCGCAACCGGAGGTCCCTAAAACTAACTATTAAGCACCGGAGGTGGCGTGTGACCACAAAGGTGGTCTCCTGGGCCATAGTGTCCCTCTAGGGAGAGGGAACAAGGTGTGTGCCAAAAACCGGAGCAAACGGAGAAAGTTAAGCGGTGCCGAACTGATGCGGACGACTGACGGCTCCAAAAATCAAAAACTAGTCTCCAAACAGGAATAGTGGCCTACGACCACGAAACGTAGGCTACGGCCACTGAGAGATGGTCTTCGAGACCTCTCCCTCCCTTCAAGAAGAGAAAATAGAGAAAATAGGACTTGGTTCGCAAACCGAGATAGAGCACAAAAGAGTCCCGAAGTCCGGAGGCAAGGCTCTCAGCCGAGACTCTGTGACCTCAGAACAAGCACAACATACATCATCACCAAGCGCTCAATCGGCGATGTCTGAGTCTTAAGGTCGGTCAAAAATGGGGTGTCTACACCATAAAATTCTAAAAATCCCAAATAATGCATAAATCTAGTCAATTTCTTGATCAAACGCCGATAAGGGCTTCAATTCACAGAACAAAGCAAAAATATGAACATATATTCCTACGATAGACAGATATAACCACAAATAATGCAACACATATGTAATTAATTCAGAATTTCATCTTAATTACTTATTAGGCATCTTTAATCATGGTTTAGCAGTTAATCATAGGATGGGGTTATTACAGTCTTGGTGGGGTCGACCCTTTCATCGCTGCTTTGTCTTGGGTTACATACTGAAATATAGGGTCGACACGTCGAGTTCTTAGGGTCAACCCTCCCGTTACTATTTTTTTCTGGGTTACATTTTGAAAAATAGGGTTGACACCATTGTCTCCTAGGGTCGACCCTCGTCTGTTGCAAAACATTAGTGTCTCAGCTTTTCTTCTTGAGGGTGACCATTATGAATTTTTTTTTTACTGATTTTGTTCGTGTACACCCCATTTTTGACCGTCCTTAAGACTTGGATGTTCTTCTAGGTACATCCGATGATGAGTTTGATTGCTAGTCGAGCGCTCGAAGTCCGCGGAACACCGCAGGTTTGAGTTTTTCAAACCCTACATCAATTCTGTCTCATCTTTGGACCATGTTTAGGTCCTTTCAGGATGTTATTGTTGATGGCCTGCCGGCCGTGGCTCTTGGCCTACCGGCCATTAATGTGCCCTGCCGGCCATCAATGAACCCCTGCCGGCCATCACTGATGGTCGGCCAGCCACTAGTGTATTAGTAGATATTTTTTGATATTTTGTACCAGCTATTTGCACAGATTGAAGCATCTTCCAACACGTGTGTGGCTGAATCGTTATGAGGGGATTTTTCATTTTCTATATATACAAGCCCTCTCTTGCATGTGGGGGAGTTAGAAAATTTTGAAAAACAAAAAAATTCTCTCTCTCTCTCTCTCTCTCTCTCTAGAATTCTCTTTCTCTTGATATTTTGTGACTTATAGCTTAAATTCTCTACACTTTTGCATATAAACCCTTGATCAAACTTGATCACCATTGAGTTGAAGTTACTTAAGGCCCTCTTTGAGTTTTAGAAGAGGATATTGGCTTGGTTTGGCTTGATTTTGGTGCCTAAATTGCATCTTATCTTCAAGAGGTAGAATACTTGTGTTTTAAGCTTAATTTAAATACTTGTTTTGCCATATTGACATCTTTTGTTTTGAGGCTGGTTTTGACCTCTGAAAATCTCTGTTTTCATGGTCTAAAAATGGTAGTTTGAGGTTTGATTGGAGTTAGGGGTAGTCCACCATTCTTGTTGCTTGATTATTAAGTTGTTGTGCCATCTTTCAAAGCTTTTAAATCAACCTTTTTGGCCCTTTTAACCACTAAATTTTAGTGGATTTTCAGTGGTAAAACCATGTTTTGAAGTCCAAAATGGGAGGGGTTGGCCTCCCCTCCTTGTGTCTTGCTTCCATGCCTAGGTTGCTTCACATGTTAGCATGATTTTCTAGTTTAGCCTAGCATAATTCAAGCATGTTTTAGGCTTTATTTTTGGAATGTTTTAGCTTTGTTTTGGGATACTTGGAGCACTTGAGACTTGCTTTGTACGCTTGTAGTGCAATTGTGCTTAATAGTTTAGCTTGTGCTATGTTTTGGCCTCTTATTCTAGCTTTTTTTCTAGCTTACTAGAAACATGTATTAGGACTCCTTTTAGGTTGTTTTAGGACTGTTTTGAAGTGTTTGTACCTTTGGCGCTTTGTATTGTATGCCTATAGTGTATTGATCTTCATTAGTTTGGTGTTTTCGGCTTTTAAACATGATTTGCATGAGTTGCTTGCATGTTGTAGTGTCATTTTGCATGCAATTTCAGCACATGTAATATCTGCAACCTCCCTCATTTCATCACTTTTTCAATTGCTTTGAGGGTTGGTTAGCCTTCGGGTTGTGTTTAACCTTGAGATTGAGATTTGTGTTTAATGGTTTTAATCCTCTTTTGCTGGTTTCTACTAACCAAAGGCATGACCTCTCTCTTGCCTTAAGTCATCCCTTGGTTGACACCTCTCTCATTAGAGGACACTCACCTTGGACTAAATCAACTAAAGAATGAGTTGGTAACTTAAAATGAGTAAACAAAAGTGATAAGTAAAACTTGAGCAAGTTAAGCATGTTGTGTTGCATTGCATGTGTTCAATCGGACGTTATATTGAACACAAGGAAGATTGGAGCATTTTATACACAAAGTGATGAAATGATCCAATCTCCTTTGTCTCCATTGCCTTTGATCACAGATGATGAGGTGATGGTCTTGAGTCTTGTTTTTGCATACAATGAAATTGCGCTCCTTGGATCTTTGGCCATCATGTAATGAACTTGCTTGATTGGTGGTTTTGGATCCAAAAGTGCCACTCGTTCGAGGTTTTGAGATGATAAGGAGGGGCAAAGTACAAATAAACCCCTGGAAAACCATTCATTTTCCTCTGTTTGTGCTCTGTTGCAGTATGGTAACTCGGAGCACCAGTGGCCGGCAGTGGTTCACTGATGGCCAACAGTGTCTCACTCTTGGCTGGCAAGGCACATTTTTGGTCGGCAGGGACTGTATAACCTCCCATGGCCGGCAGGCCACTGGTACAATCCTCAGCAAGTTTTTGGCAAGGTGGAGCAAAAAGATTCTAGAGTATGGTCAACCTTGCAAACAGAGCCTCTTGGGAGCAAAACGGGGGGCTTTTCGGGGTGAAAACCGAGTGCATGTATCCTCCACTTCCCAAAGCAGAGCCGAGGTAGTGTAGCTCAGTGCTTTGCATGATTAGTTGGTGTACATTTGCCTTAATTAGCTAGTTTGCTAATTAGTTAAGTATTGTAATAATTAGTGATTAGTTTGCTGGTTATTCATTTGATTTGTAATAATTAGTCTAATTAGTTTAATTAGATTAGTTTGATTAGCTTAGCTGTTATTCATTCGGACCCTCCTTCGTGAGGGCACATTGTTGTAATAAATGTGTGTATGTGTGTGCGTTTGTGTATGTTGTCCAACCCCACGTCTTTCTCCCTTTTATTTAATCGCTTTTGATGGTTAGATTAAGGACATTTTCAATTAGCATACCTTATGCTTGCATGCTTGAATCCATTCATTTGTCTTGCATGCACTGAGGCTCGGTGCATCACTCAAACTGCATCACAATTTCAACATTTTATTTGAATACGTATTTAACAGCATGTTATCAAATTGAATTGTATGCCATATTAGTAGTCGAGCCTATTAATTGTATTATTGCATGTGTTGCATTAGTCATTTAACATAGTTAGGATCATGCATTTTTCTAACTAATTTTTTGTTTTGGCATGGAGTACTCGGTAAGCTTTTATGCTTTAGCATACTTGCATGAGTGTGATTGCCATATTGTCGTGTTTCACATGCTTTCCATGAGGTTATGTGCTTAAATGCTAAACTGTATGAATGCCTGTGGATGAAAGCTTTGTTGTTTGAATTGGGGACGATTCAACAAATGTAAAGTTTAAGCCCACTTTGCGAAGTGGCAAATCATGTTTTAAGCCCACTTGAGGGTGGCAAATTCGAACCATTTTCGAAAACAAAGACGAATTGAATTTGTTCCAATTCTTGCGGCATAGTCTATAGTTGCTTGTGTGCGTCACATAGTAAAGTTAGCTAATAATCAGAATAAGAACACATAAGGTTTATAAAACATCACATCATGATTAGTAGAGGCCGATCTTTTGATCAGGCGAGTGGGGGTGCTCAATTCATGACCTTCCCCCTTCGCACCCAAGTTCCCGAGCCGAAGCAACTTTGGTGATGACAAACACGTGGCCTTTGGCACGAGTCAGAGTTTCCTAAATTTCCCAAAAACAAAATATTTAGGTGGCGACTCTATAATCTGGGAAAGCAGTCCAATTCTGGCATTATTTGATTCAAAATTGATTTTCCAAAATGATTTTCTGGATTGGACTCTTTGGTGATTATTAGTTTCACATTGCACTTGTGACTAGATTCAGAACCACATGTAAAGTCCGAACTGTGAGGGCCTTTCTTTTCAAAACCCTTTTTCAAAAGGCTGGGGCGCGGAAAAAGGCGAGTCCACAGTTTCTGGCAACTCTGCTGGGGAATTAGAGAACTTGACTCGAACTTATGATATATTGTTTTATCTACATTTATGTGTTTCTTTGCATTGCATTTGCATCGGTGCGCCTAAGTCATAGTGTTTGCCATCTGCTATTCCTGAGCGGTTTGCCGGAGGCTTGCTTGGAAAAGCTTGCCAAAAGGTTGACCGGTTGTGGGCTCTGCCACAATGGTAACACAACCCTTGGATCTGGATTACCATTGTACCGTTTGATCCACCTTTCACTTCTCGGTGTTAGGTGTGAGAGGTATATTAGGTAGTCTTGCTAAGGTACTCTTTTTGACCAATCGGCCTAGTTGCATATTAGAAACCATAGAGACTTTTCCAAACTAGGATAGGTTGCTCACCCGAATGCAGGATTATATGAAACCGCTTGTTTGCGTAGTGAACCCCTAGCTCCTTATGAGATTTGAAGAGGGAAACCCTACCCCATCATAGGGGTGTTTTGGCTCTCACTTACTTGGTATGTGCTTTGAGAGTGTAAGTCTGCAAGAATGTATGTATCAGTTGCAAGTCTGAGTATCAGTTTGAGGGTATCAGTATTGAGGCAAAAAATTTGGGGCAGAAATCAGTGTTTGAGTACAGTTATCTAGCTTAAGATTACAACTGTGTGTTGTTTCTGTCTAAGCTGAGGTGCTGTGCGTTTTCTGATTTTTGTTTCTTTTTGCTTTATTTTTCTTTTTGCAAGGTAGTGTTTCACAATTGCTTCAGACGAGGCAGTTACCCCCTAAGCACTCTAGACTCGAGTAAGGTGACTTTACCGATTTGGGGATCTTGTAAGAGGACAACCAATGTTTGCTTCACTACCCCCGGTTACAAGACGGAGGAGAGTCAGGGATAATTCATCGGTTCGGCAGTTACCTTCTTTCAGTGAATTCTAGTTATCTGCTTCTACTTCAGAAAGGGAGAACACACTAGTTCTGATAAATCAGCACCCCTCAGTCAACATGGAGGATATGATGCGCCAACTTCAACAGACTATCAAGAATATGCAGTTGAATGCTACCCGCAGTTTAAAATTGCGCATCAAATAGTCGAGTTGATTGCTAGGCTACAGCAACAACTGCCGCAACAAGCAACAGCTTCTACATCCCATCCACCTCCTGCAAACGTTCCAGTACCCAGAGCTCCTACTCCCACAGCCAATGTCCAGGAAAATACAGACATCCCAGTGGATCCAATTCCACCCCAGACTTCCAAAGCACTAGTTTACCAAACGGAGGCACCGTTTGAGTTTGAGGTCGACCCTACCGCACTGAAAGTGAGCAAGCTTGAGAAGCTTTTCAAACGAGCTTAGGGTGTCAATTCGATCCCAGATATAGAGGATGGCTATATCGATGCAGCAGTGACCTTGCCAAATAGGTTTAAAATGCCACATATAGACCACTTTGATGGCTCGGGTGATCCTATGGACCACTTGTGGCTATTTTCAGACATTTTACGACTGATGGGCCTAACTAGACTGCAGAAGTTATCCCTCTTCGGTCGGACCTTGTCAGGTATCGCGGCCATTTGGTATGCTAAACTTGAGGATTCTGTAAAGAGGAACTGGGAAGAGATGGCTGAGGCCTTTATTACTTAATACTCATATAACACTCAAATCGAGGTCACAACTCGTGATCTCGAAGCAACTGGTCAAGAGTCGAAGGAGGGCTTATCCGATTTCGTCACTTGGTAGAGGGCCAAGGCCTCCATGATGACCACCCAGCCAGCTGAAAAGGACCAGATCAAAATGTTTGTCCGTAATATGCAACCAAGGCTTCTACAGAAGATGATAGTCTTATCTCTGCCTACATTTGTTGACCTTCATGAGATAGGGGTGCAGATAGAGGATGTGATGAAACAAGGTCTGATAGACCATGAGAAAGAGCAGCCCAAGAGGGCTTTTACACGAAGTTCCAATGCGGCTACGAGTAGTAATGCAGCTACAAGGACCTTTGTTGTTGGTATGGTCACCACCACGTCGAAAACTGCCACCCCTTTTGCTAGTACTTCCGAAACTACCTCACAACCCGCCAAACACCAACCCTGAGGCCAGAGGGTTTTCACCCCACTCTACATGTCTCTATTTGCGGCCTTGAGGGTCCTGATAAAAAAAAGGGCATCTGAAGCCTCTAGAGCCATGCCCATTACCTAATCCCCTCCCTCCTACACACAACCCGGCCAAATATTGCGCCTTCCACCAACAGCACGATCATGATACCGACCAGTGCTTTAGACTCCGTCATGAGATTCAGAATCTCATTGACAACAAAGTGATAGCGCCTCCTCAAAAGCCTAACGTTACTACAAATCCTCTCCCACCACATAACCAAACCCCTCCACCCAGGCAAATAAACCTTATCCAAACACTGGCCGTCCCTTACGACCCCAGTATATACATCACCTCCTCTCACCTAAGCCGTATTGTTCATCCCAAAAGCGCAGACTTGTGCATGATGAGCACGCCCATATCCCAACCCAAACCTGGTGGTGGTTATGGTAGAAGAAGGCTTCGAGGGCTCTGTGAGCTTAACTGAAGAGGAATACAACCCGTGTCGCTACATTATGCTAACCAGTCAAGCCAAACTAGGGGTGGAATTGCCGACTGGAATGGCGGTTAATGTAGTCCGGGAGGATGGACCAAGCCAGGGACTAGATGACTTGGCCGAGCTCGAGGAAGACATCAGTAATCTACAGTTCTTTGATGAACAAGATCTGGGGAGTGTACAGATTGACTGGTTTTATATGAATGGATTAGCGGATAATACAAAGTGGCTCAGTGATGAACCAGATGTTGATAATGGGTCTCAACCAAAGCAGGAACAGTTGGAAATGAGAATTCCTACAACGGTTGGAACGGTCGATGACAAGAGAAAGTTGCCGGAGAGCACCGGAACTAAGAATTATGCTCAGGAATTGGATAGCATTTGTATAGCTGATACAGAATAGGAGGTCGTGCTGAAGCGGTCCGAACGTGAAAGAACTAAGAATGATCAGAAGGCCAGAAAAGCCAAAAGCCCTGCGGCAACTGACTGTATTGTGGATGCGGGAATACTTACAATGGAACCGGACAGTTGCTTGTCGGTTGCCGGAGGAATGTGATGGGAAGATGATGATTTGCATCTTGCCCCCACTGATGACAATTGAGGACAAAATCTACCAGATTATACATGGTATTCTGAGGAAGTCGATCACGTTACTCGGAGTGGGTGGTATTTTAAGCCCCCACACCTGGACCAACCAGAAGCATCTGGGAAAGATAAGAAGGCAGAAAAGCAGAAGGAGAAATTGCTAGAAGAAGAAGTTGTACTGAAGCAACTAAAGAAGATTCAAGCAGACATATCCATTTGGGGATTGCTCATGGCTTCACGGGTGCACAAACAAGCTGTCCTATCAGCAATGGATAAGGCTAAGCTCTCTATCGACGCAACCCCCGAGTAGTTAGTGGGACTGGTCTTCCTGGGAGGGGCTTTGCTGACTTTGACCTTTACAGATAAGGAATTGCCGCCTAAGGGCTCTAAGCATAACAAACCACTATACATCTCTGTTGAATGTAAAGAGAAGTGTGTACCAGTCGTCTTGGTTGATACCGGGTATGCAATTAATGCATGCCCATCGTGCACGACCTATGCTATTGGCTTGAAGCCAGCAGACTTTGTACCAACGGCTCAGGTGATTCGGGCTTATGACAATACAAGTCGGGAAGTGATGGGGACAGTTCGGATCAGAACGCAGGTTGGCCCGACAAAATAGGATATTGAGTTCCATGTCCTGGATGTTCCGGCCACTTTTAATTTACTCCTTGGACGGCCGTGGTTGCACCAAGTGAGAGCTATCTCTTCCACTCTGCATCAGATGCTAAAGTACTCCTATGGGAAGGGGGTAGCTATTGTTTTTGGAAATTCTTCCATACACCCTCCGTCGGAAGTCACTAGACCGGTACTGGAAATTGTACATGGCGATGAAGATGTTTTCATGTCTGGGTTCACCTTAGCTAAGGCTCAAGTGGTGCAAGATATCTTGGCTATTGATGAGGGGTTATACATCAGTGCTCAATTAGTCTACCTCATGAAAAATTTACAGCATGTACCCATAATGGGATTGGGAAGGAGCGGCCGGAAAGGCGTTGCTATGTTGGCCGAAGTACCACATAACCCTTATACCTTTGGTCTAGGTTACACGCCTACCAAAGAGGACTGGGTGAGAAAAGGAAAGGGAATGGCAGGAAGAGCCAAAGCTAAGCAAAGTGGGAAGCACTATGAGTTGGTGCATAGACCCATTCAAGGAACCCTGAACGGTCGCTTTGTCCGAGAGGGGGAAGATTTCCCATTTTGCGGCTTTCCTGAGCCATGGTTGAGCTCTAAAAAGTGGCATTTGCTCGGCTCTGAGGTCTTCTTCGACCTATAGTTGTAAAGGGATGAAGTTGCAGAAGAAACGGTAGCCTACCGGTGATCTTGAGCAATCTGAGAGGATGAGTCCAATGAAGGAACTTGAGCCGAAGCGATGTGGGCTTGTCTCCTTCGGATCCTCGGATCAAACCGAGAGCTTAGGGGATGATTTCACCGTTTCCATGATCGGAGATCAATCAACTATGGACCCTTCCGGTGGTATTCTGGACGCATCTATCGCACCCTCCCTTGTTTGGCAGTTCGAGGAGGGCTTTTTGTCCAGCAGTTCTGAATCAGGTAGTGAACCAGAACTTGATTTCACAGAGTCTGTGGAGTCAGAATCAGATTCTAATTCTTCTGAGTCGGAGTCCGGTATTCTTGGGGCTGATAACCCGAATGCCGTTGTTTTGTCCAGGTCGTCTTTTTTCTTTTCTTTTGAGTCGGTTGTAACCGAGGAATTGGACAAGCTAGAAGTTGTGAATGAGAATGGTACCACTGCTGTTTCTGAGTACTTTTCTGGGCCACTTGTATATTGCATTGATCATGACTTTCAAAATTTTGATAAAAATGACGAGGAAGGAATTCCTTTGGTTTTGAAACATTTGATTGATTGAGATGAGGAAAGGTTTGTAAAACCCCTTGTTGATGAAATCGTTGCAATTAATATGGGTACTAAGAAGGATCCATGTCTGGTCCAGATCGGGTCCACGTTGTCTTCAGAGGAACGAGAGTGCTTAGTCGCATTATTAAAAGATTTCAAAAATGTTTTTGCGTGGTCCTACGAAGACATGCCTGGAATCGATCCGGAGATTGTACAGCACCGGATCCCTCTTGACCCTGAGGCCCAACCTGTCAAGCAGAAGCTTCGGAGAATATGCCCGGATTGGGCTCTGAAAATCAAGGAAGAGGTCACCAAGCAGATAGATGCAGGGTTCTTGCTAATATCTGAGTATCCTACTTGGTTGGCCAACATTATTCCGGTGCCGACGAAAAATGGTAGAATTCGAGTGTGTGTGGATTTTAGAGATCTAAACAAATCCAGTCCGAATGATGACTTTTCTATACCACACATCGATGAATTGGTGGACTTCACCGCAGGTCATGCCTTGTCCTCTTTTATGGATGGGTTTTTCGAGTACAACCAGATCTTGATGGCACTCGAGGATAGGGAGAAGACTGTTTTCACCACGCCGTGCGGAACCTACTACTACAGGGTGACGCCGTTTGGTGTAAAAAATGCTGGGGCTACTTATCAACAAGCTGCAACCACGATCTTGCATGATATGATCCATAAGGAGGTTGAGGTGTATGTGGACGACATAATTGTCAAGTCCATGGAAAGAGAGGGCCACTACACCGCCTTGAAGAAAATTTTCCAACTGATCAGAGAATATCGGTTGACGTTGAACCCGCAGAAGTGCACTTTTGGTATCACAGCAGGGAAGATGCTAGGGTTCTTGATTACACAAAGGGGCATTGAGGTTGATTCTTCCAAAATCAAGGCCATCCTAAAAATGCCACCACCAAGGACTGAAAAGAAGGTGCGAGGCTTTCTGGGTAAAGTGCAATTCATAAGACGGTTTATTGCAAAATTAACCTTAACTTGTGAACCACTATTTGGTCTCTTGAAGAAAGGGAAGAAATTCTAATGGGATGACCGATGCCAGGTTGCTTTTGAGCACATCAAACAGTACCTTCAGAACCCACCCGTGTTGTCACTGCCAGAGTCGGGGAAGCCGTTGATTTTGTATCTGTCAGTAACCGACATGACAATGGGATGCATGCTTGCGTAGGAATCTGAGGATAGACTGGAGAAAGCCATCTATTACCTGAGCAAGAAGATGTTGGAATATAAGACCCGTTACACCCCGTTGGAGAAGGCTTGCTTGGCCTTGATATGGGCTACCAGGAAGTTGAGGCACTACCTGTTAACTCACTCCATAATTCTAGTTTCGAGATTAGATCCCATTAAATATCTCTTCGAGAAACTAGCGCTTATGGGTAGGTTAGCCTGTTGGTTGCTTCTTTTCTCCGAATTTGATTTGAAATATATGACTCGCAAGTCTGTGAAGGGGAGAGCGGTAGCAGAGTTCCTAGCCGATCACCTAGTGGAGAGAGATGAAGTAGTAGAGTATTTGTTCCCAAACAGGCTATTCTGCAAGTTAAGGAAGAGATTTGGACTATGTACTTTGACGGAACATCTAACCAGTACGGTTATGGGATAGGGGTGTTGCTGATAACACCCGACAATTCCCACATAACTTTAGCTTTCAAACTCCGGTTTAAGGTATCTAACAACGAATCAGAATATGAGGCATGTATTGCTGGACTGGAAGCTGCCCTGGAACTAGGGGCAAAACGGTTAGACGCCATTGGGGACTCGAACCTGGTTGTGTCCCAAGCAAAAGGAGACTGGAAGGTTAAGGGAGAAAGGATGAAAATCTATCATCAAACCCTGGATGTTCTGATTCCCAGGTTTGAGAAATTAACTTTCATGCATCTATTATGAGAGAACAACAGGTTCACTGATGCTTTGTCAACTCTATTTTCCATGATAGACATCCCCTTGGGAGTCTGAATGCGTCTGATCATTATTGAACAGAGGTATGTGTCGGCCTACGAGCTGATTGCCACAATAGATGAAGTACAAGATCAGAACCCCTGGTATCATGATATCTGGAACTTCTTGGAAAATAAGGTTTATCCACTAGGGGCAAATGCCAAAGATAAAAAGGGTATTGATGTTATTGGGGCAGTTACTCCGAAGGGATCAAACGGGCATGAGTATATCGTGGTGGCAATAGACTATTTTACAAAGTGGGTCGAGGCCCAATCCTATGCAGTGCTGAAAGCGTCACACGTAGCCAAGTTCATCAGGAATAATATCATCTGTCATTATGGGGTCCCGAATGAGATCATCTCGGACAATGATTCCCACTTCAAGAAAGAAGTGATCGACTTGTTGGAGAAATACAACGTGGCTTTTCATAAGTCATCCACATATTGGTCGCAAACCAATGGAGCTGTTGAGGCTGCCAACAAGAACATCAAGCACATTCTACAAAAGATGGTGGAAACCTACAGGGATTGGCCAGACAAGTTGCCATTTGCTCTCTGGGGCTACAGGACATCAATTCAGACATCTACTGGGGCAGCTCCGTATTCTCTAGTTTATGGAATGGAAGCTGTTTTGCTGATTGAAGTTGAGGTTCTGTCGCTGCGAGTTATGGCTAAGTGTCAGATAGCAGAAGCGGATTGGCAGCAGAGCAGGTTCGAGGAACTTATGTTGTTCAACGAGAGGAGGCTGAAAGCACTGTACCACGTCTAAGGTTATCAACGCAGAATTTCCAGGGCTTTCAACAAGAAAGTTAAGTCCAAGAATCTGAAAGAAAGGGATTTGGTGCTCAAAGACAACCGAGCTCCCATCCATGACCCTAGGGGCAAGTTCAGACCCAATTGGACTGGTCCTTACATCATCAAATCTATTTGGTCGGGTGGAGCTGTTATTCTTATGGACCTAGATGGCCTTGAATTCTCCCAACCAATCAACATGGGCAAGTTGAAGAAATACTATCCTTGAGTGGCTCGCTAGGCTGAAAACCCGAAAGGGCAACCTAGGCAAAAGTTAGAGCACAAAAAATTAGAAAAAAATAAAAACTGAGCTCGCAAGGTTGAAAACCCGAAAAGGGCGGCCTTGGCAAAAGTTAGAGCGCAAAAGGAGAGTGTTAATACCGGAGTGAACCCGAACTGAACTACATAAGGTTTGATTCCCATCTTCGGGATACGTAGGCAACTTCATTCTGAAGTCCACCCATAAACGCTTCCAAATCAATTGTGTCCATGAGATTGTTCTGGTCATCTTTGTCTTTTATGCATGCAAGAGTTCGGTTGTGATCTTCACTTTGAGAGCTGATTGCAGTATAATGCAGTGCTCTTCAAACAAGGGGCAACTTTCTATTTGTTGGATTCTGGGTTATATAACTCGAGGATAGATTCCAAGTGTGTCGGGTTGTGATCCTTATCAAAAATGATTTTGAAAAGTTTTAATAAAAGTTGATTTTGTTGAAATTAATCTTTTTACAACTTAGACCATTTTCGAACCAAAAGGAAAATTTTCAGTGCCCACAACCTTCAATTTTATTGATTTCAATACAGAGTTCTCCAACTCTTGATACAAATCAAAGTTTCTTTTTATTACATTCAAAAGGAAAACCTGAAAGTTAGATCAAAACAATAAACCTGGGGCACATATGAGTGAGGTGTTCCTGCGTCCCCTCCCAGAGCTTGTGGAAGCTTCAGATGCTGAGGTAGGCCCGGCTTGTGCCTCATCTTCAAGCCAAGCTATGCATTTGCCAGAAAGGGCACAACTGAAATTGGGAGCGGAAGCTAGAAGTTCTCTTGTTCTCCATGTAGTAGGATATCGAACAAGTTGTGAACCTCGGTTCGGAAATGAAGCCGGGTACTCTACCCCCTCTTTTGGTCATGTCCGAACTAACGCCTGAACCGGAACGGAAACTAGAAGACACAGTGTGTCAAGCTAATCAACTGAATGCCAGGTTGTCGAGATATGCTATAGCTCATCTCGGGCAGATCAAACTAAGGGCAATGCCAAGTAATGTCAGCAGCAGATCTATTGCACATCCAGTGGCACCACCACCCTTCGTTAGGGAAATCAACTAGCCGTTGGTGAAAGAAATAGCCTCGTGCTGAATATGCTGGGCAAGAGTCCACTACTTTCAACCTGTCCATGAGCCACATCTGGGGAGAGATGAAAAATAAGAGAGATTAAAGAATAGAGAGGTGTATCTGGAGGGAAAAGTGAGAAAACGTTTTGAGAGAAAAACAAAGCTTGAGTGACGAGCAATGTGGGAAACACATATGAGAAGGGTAGGAAACATTGCCTGCAAAAGTAGTGGACTTCTTGCGAATTTGGTCGTCTCCTGCCTATGGAAGGTGTCCAAGGCCATCAAAGTCTCAACCAATGCCAGGCTAATACAGCTCTTACCCTCTTTTAAGCCTTGAGCTACTTTGATTAAGCGAATGCTAGAACCTCCGAAGCCAGGGGCAAGCAGGAAATGGGCCAACATACACAAGCAAAGGTCATGTTGTCAAAAACCTTGCCAAAGATGGTCGCCACGGTCGCCAACATCAGAAAATCGGTGAATAAGACTGGGAATTTCCAACTCTCTGTTGTGAACCAAGGATCAAGCCTCATGAGAAGTAAGCCCACACATTCTTCCTAGAGTTGGGATGTGACCAAAACGGGATTGGGGCAAGATTTTCTCACCACGCCGGGATTCCATCAAAACTTGAAATTCTTCAATTGTCGAACACATCTCTTGTCCCCCGAAGCTAAATATATGCGTGACCGGATTACAGCACCTAGTTGCGGCATGAAGGAATGAAAAACATAGCGGGGTACGACTCAGCAGGAATAGTGCATTTATCCCGAAACCTCGAAAATTCAACTTTTCCAAGCCATCTAAAGTTGCAATCCAATTTGAGAGTTTTTTGGCAAAGAATGGCTCCATTTGTGGCAAAATTAGAGCTGAAATAAATAAATCACGAAGCTAGAGCTTTTGTAGAAGATAAGGTAGTGAGTGGAGGCCAGGTGCCAACATTTTGGAGGTTCTGCCCAATGATGGTTAGCAAGGCTCATTGATGGCCGGCAGAGGCTCATCAATGGCCAGCAGGGGCACATTGATGGCCGGCAGAGGGAATAGATGGCCGGCAACCTTCCTTTTATGCCCACTGTCCTCCTTTGTGAAGATCCAGTAGCATGCAGCAGTTGTATTCTGTTATTCGCGTCTTTTGAGGTCTTGTTTTCAGCCCCTTTGGGCTTGAGCATGTTTATTTAAGTTGTATTCGTCTGGTTTTGCTTATTGAGTTGTATTTGTGTTGTTTACCAAGTCTTTGTTTTGCTTATCGAGTTATATTTGCATTGACTAGCCTGTTGAGTTTTTGTGTTGTTTATCGAGTTGTTTTACTCTGTTTGTCATTTCAGTTGTTGTTTGGTTCATTACCTGATTAAGAAAGTGCCAATACAATGTATAATTCTCAATCAAGATCAATCTTTTTTTTATGCTATGCGATGTTATGCGATGCTCAGAATCCAAAATATAACACTTTTTAATCAAAAGATATTTTCATTCCGATCATGGTCATTTTTTTGCAAAAGAGTACAAGTTTTTAAAGAAATAAAACTCTTTTGAACTGTACAAAGTGCCAATACTACTAGCAAAAAGAAACTAAGTCAAGATATAGAAAGATCAGCCCAGCTATCTCAGGCTCGAGAGGCTCTCTTCGTCCTCTTCCTCGGCGAAGTAGACTCTGTAGCACTGTCTCCATCGGCGCCACTGTCCGAATCCAAATCAGAGCTCTTCTCAGCCTCCGCAGCCTCACCACTAGCAGAATTCGAGCCAGCGTCGTCGTCTCTGTCCTCAGATGACTCTGACTGTAGACTCGCTTCCTCATCATCCTCACTTGTCTCATCATCATCATCGTCTTGGATGGCCTTTGAAGGGCCACTCTCATCACGGATGCCCCTAGCTCTGCTTCAGCTACGTGCCAAAGCTTATGTCCCTCTCTTCCCTGCTGTTGAAGGAGGTACTGAAAGTTCTGCTGCAGCTGCGGCTGCTGCTATTGGTAAAGGTGGGACCTGAAAAGGCAGTTGGTATATGTCAGCCACAGTATGTGTATCAGATGTAAAAGTGGTGTGCAGAATAGGTACATACAGAGTATGAATACAATGTGAGAATGTAGTGTGTCAGATATGATCTATACACATAGTGTATCAGTGTAGGGTGAAGAAGTGTTCAGTTGAAATGTCAGTTTCAGTATATTAGCAGAGATATGATGATCGAAATGCAAGAAGACTGAATTTTTTACCTCGATGCCGTGGAAGCCGAGTATCGCCTTCCTCCTCAAGATCATGCACTCAAATCAGGCATACATCTCGAGTAACCCCTCAACGTACTCTATGGAGGCCTGCAAATGCAATTTAAAATGATTAGTGTCTGGAATGAATAAATGTCTGAGTATCTAAGCAAGAATGAAAAATGAAATGAAAACTGCAATGCATACCGGAGGTGGATCAGGCGCCTTGACGTATTTGTGACCATCCAACGGAAGCTCGATCGAGATCTGATAACCTTCTTCGGAGTACCGCCAACTTGTCGGTTGGAAGCTCCGGCCAACCACCTCTGCTCTGCTGAAATCCCTCCGCAGTCAGGTGTGCTCGCCCGCTTGCTCACAGATCACTCATGACAGGAGCTCTCACTCCCTTGCCCCCACGAATGTCGGTCAGAGGCGGCATCAAGTGTGTTTGGATGAAGGTCGCGTAATCGCCCTCTACACGGAAGTAATCTACCTCCAGCCCTACCATGAACTGGATCACCTCGTCAGCAGATAGTCTGTGTGTCACTCTCATGGACACTGGAGGTGCCATCGATATAAATGGGGTAAGCAAGCCCAAAGTCTGGCGCGCGCTCGTCCAAGAACCAGGCGCGGCAAATTGAGCCCTCGAGAAGAATGTGATGGCGAGTGATGACCCAAGCTATATCATACTAGGCTCGGAGCCCTGACGGTATCATGACCCAAGGCTACTATGTGATTTGAAATAGAAAAGTAATAGATTAGTCACTGTTAATCGTTAATGTATGGATTCAAATGGTTGAAAAGTAAGATGGCTTTGTTTTGGGTTACCTCATGCGCCGCGACCACATCAAAATACTGGCGGAAACACATGAAGCTTTCCTAAGTCCTACAGCAGAGTTGGTCGTCGTATACCCGAGAAAATGGGACTATCGCTGGAACCTTCTCCACAGACTCTGGAGCAAGAGCCAGGAAGTACACGTACATCCATAGTCATAGGGAAAATGCGGCGAAGCATACAAAGGCATGAACATATATAGAAATTATGTGCGAAAACATACATTGCATGAGCAGATACAGAAAATACGAAGCAAAAAGCATACAGTGCATGAATAGATACTGAAAATGTAGAGCAAAAAACACATGTGTTGAACAAGTGTAAAGCAAGAAATGCTAGGCAGAAAATGTAAAGTAAAAAGGGGAAACTAAGCTATGTACCTCCTAAGCCAGCTAGTAGCCTCCAATCAAGCTTCCACTCCTGCGGGAAGTCAAGCTCATATATCTATACAAAGTGGTAAGGCCGGCTCCGCCCCAATCCTAGAACTGAACTCGATAGAGCACTACCAAGGCGCTCAGCAAATACAAGCCGACGATATTCCACCTATTCGAAAACAAGGTGGTACCAAAAATGAACATAAGGAAGCCTCTGGTGTACTGCTCTGTCACCTCGATCATCTAGGGCTTAGTCCCCCTGAACTGCTTCTCAAACCAACTGTACCGAGCCATGCCTTCCCGGAATGTCGGTAGATGTACACCAAGTAGAGTGACCCATGCTGCTTCCCACTCCTCCATATCAGGGTCAAGAGGGATCGGATCACCCCCTACGCCTAAGCCAGTGATCATGGCAAAGTCGTAAGGGATCATCGTCATCTCCCCCGTGGTGAAAAAATGTAAGAAGTTGGTAGTGTCCCACCACCTCTCCACTAGAGCCCCTAAGAGAGGACGGCTCGCTATAACCCAAGTTAGGCTGGAGTATAACATACCGAAGCCTGTCTCATCAATGATGTCGCAAACTCCAGCTGGGAGCTCACCATACCAATCTCAAACGGTCGCCGTGCCATAGCCCCTAAAGGCGCGGGACCTGTCCTATGATAATGCATGAGATGCAATCAGATCAGGTAATGAAAAGTACAGTCGGATATAAAGCAGTGATGATAGTACAGTCGGATCAAGGCAATGCATGAGATCAAATCAAAACAGTGCAAGAAATGTAAACAGTTAAGGGTAGTACTACAGAAAAATAGTTTTCGTACCTCTACGGCGATGGCCAACAAATGAGACGCTGGCTCTCTCAGTAGGAGGTCCTCTGGCGCGTCCTCAACAAAGTTAGTAAAGGATTTGATGCCTCCTACGGTGGGTACTACGTGTGTCTGAGGATGGTACCACGCGGGATCAAAGGGGCATGTGCTCAGTGGTAATGGCTCTAGCTCGACCTCGAAGTCTGCCTCAAAATCTACTGGAGGAAGCTCGGGAAGAGCCTTGTCATGAGGAACATCGTCTGCCATCTGAAATAGGTGCAAGATGAGTAAAAATGAGGAAAAGTGAAGAAAAAGGGAAAAACTTTGAAAAAGTCAACCCTAGGAGAGAGAAAAAGTCAAAGAAAGTCAAAATCGAAAAAAGTGTACAGAACTCGAGAGAAACTCGAGAGGAATGAGCCTAGAATGGTGGAAGTGAGAAAAGAAGCGTCGAAATCAAATTCTAATCGGTTCAAAGTGAAGAGAACTAATAGGGTTTCACGAATAAAGTTTGTATAGGGTGTTAGAAAACGCGTAGAAAGCGTGGATCTAGAGAGAAAGAGTACCTAGAGAGAGAGGGAAGTGATTTTCGAGCAAGGGTTTGTGGGGAAATGAAGTTTGGAGTTGTGTACTTAAAGACCCGAGAGTGAAAAGTCCAATTTGCCTAAATCTGCCATCGATGGTTGGCAGTAGCACATTGATGGCCGACAGTGGCACACTGGTGGCCGGCAGGTTTCCACAAGTCTCCCCTGCATCTCTGGCTCTGTTGCGTCTTTGGATTCTAAGAGAGTGCAGGGGCTATTCAGTGTTTGATTCAGAATGTCTTCATGGAAGCTCAAAATTGTGTTTCCAGTGCGCGATGGTCATCACTCATCAATATAAACGAGGTGTATCCTTTTTAACATATTGCAACTATTTCGAGTGGTAAATCGGAAGCTATTCTCAAAGTTGGGTTAAATGATTATATCTTCGTTATTGCATAAGAATGTGCATTTTCCGATGTTGCACAGAACATGCATTTGCTACATTTGCATAGAATTTGCATTTTATTGTTGCATTGCACATGCATTTCGCCATTGCGGCTGCTGCATTTGCTAATCTTGAATAGAATGTGCATTTGCATAGTTGCATAGAATATGCAGTTTGGTGTTGCTCAGAATATGCTCATGTTTGCAACTTTACACACTCATGCATAGAATATGCTTTCAATTTTGCATAGAGTACATCGTCACCTTTATATATCGGTTGTTTAGTTTGCATAGAACGTGCTTTCTTATCATATCACACTTGTTAAGTGTCTTTCTCTACATGCACGATATTGTATGTACGGTTTATTCAAAGGAACTCCGGGTAAGATCATTCCTGTCCCTTGAACCCCTTGTTGGTTAGAAACATTCGGGTACACCCAGTGTTTACACCACACCTTGCTTTGGTTAGAAACATTGGGACGTGTTCCCAATGTTTATACCACCCCCCCTGGTTAGAAGCATTTGGAACGTGTTCCGATGCTTATACCACCTTGCTTTGGTTAGAAACATTGGGACATGTTCTTGATGTTTATACCACCTCCTGGTTAGAGGCGTTTGGAACATGTTCCGATACTTATACCACACTGCTTTGGTTAGAAATATTGGCACGTGCTCCGATGTTTATACCACTCTCCGGTGTTTACACCACTCCCTTTTCCCTCTCGCGTGACGCGTTAGGATGTTTTTGGTTAGAAACATTCGGGTACGCCCGATGTTTACACCATCCTCTTCTCCTCTCGCGTGCGACGTGTTAGGATGCTTTGGTTAAAAGGATTCGGATGAGTTTCGATGCTTATACCGCTCTTCGTTTTGGTTACAAATATTTGGACGTGTTCCAATATTTATCACTATTCTCTTTGGTTTGGAATATTAGGGTGTGTCCCTGGGTTTACACCATCTCTCTCCTCGGGTGCGCCTGACAGTCGCTCTTAGCCTTTCTTGCGTGTTGTGTAGTTAAGTTTACATAATTTTCTTACATCTTTTCTGCATGAAATGCGGTTTGGCTTGTGATTCTCACGCGTGACGTGTTTATTTACTTACTTCTTCTCATGTATGAGATTACTGTACCTCGCTGGTTTGCTTAAAATGTGGCATTTTCTTTGTATGACATTTGCATTTAAATGCTTCATTACAGCGTCATCGCATGATCATAAGTTATGTTCTTGCATTGTGCATACCATTTTCATTTTGCCCCAGCCTGCGGGCGCAACTATATATTGTTATCTTGAATATTTGTCCAAGTCTTACGGCCCTGTCAAAATGGGTCGTCTCTAGGCTTTGACATTCACTCACGTCACTTTGTGACTCTGAGTTCTATCAAAGAGGGACAACTGTAGACACCCCATTTTTGACCGTCCTCAAGACTTTGATGTTCTTACAGGTACATCTGATGATAAGTTTGATTGCTCGTCGAGCGCTCAAAGTCCACGGCGGAATGCCACAGGTTTGAGTTTTTCAAACCCTGCATCAATTGCGTCTCATCTTTGGACCATGTTTAGGTCTTTTCAGCATGTTGTTGTTAATGGCCTGCCAGCCATCCTTGGGCACTGTCGGCCATGGCTCTTGGCCTGCCAACCATTGACATGCCCTGCCGGCCATCACTGATGGCCGGACGGCCACTAGTGTATTAATAGATATTTTCTAATATTTTGTGCCAGCTGTTTGCACAGATTGAAGCATCTTCCAACACGTGTGTGGCTGGATGTTTATGAGGGAATTTTGCATTCTCTATATATAGAAGTCTTCTTTTGCATGTGGGGGGGTTAGAAAATTTGCGAAGACAAAAAAATTCTCTCTCTCTCTCTCTCTAGAATTCTCTCTCTCTTGACAATTTGTGCCTTATAGCTTAAATTCTCTACACTTTTGCATATAAACCCTTGATCAAACTTGATCACCATTGAGTCGAGGTTACTTGAGGCCCTCTTTGAGCTTTACAAGAGGATATTGGCTTGGTTTGGCTTGATTTTGGTGCCTAAATTGCATCTTGTCTTCAAGAGGTAGAATACTTGTGTTTTAAGCATAATTTAAATACTTGTTTTGCCATCTTTACATACTATTTTGAGGCTGGTTTTGACCTCTAAAAATCTCTATTTTCATGGTCTAAAAATGGTGGTTTGAGGTTTGATTGGAGTTAGGGGTAGTCCACTATTCTTGTTGCTTGATTATTAAGTTGTTGTGCCATCTTTCAAAGCTTTTAAATCAACCTTTTTGGCCCTTTAAACCACTAAATTTTAGAAGATTTTCAGTGGTAAAAACCATGTTTTGAAGTCCAAAATGGGAGGGGTTGGCCTCCCCTCCTTGTGTCTTGCTTCCATGCCTAGGTTGCTTCACATGTTAGCATGATTTTCTAGTTTAGCCTAGCATAATTCAAGCATGTTTTAGGCTTTATTTTGGCATGTTTCACTGCTTTTGGGCTTCTTGGAGCACTTGAGGCTTGCTTTGTATGCTTGTAGTGCAATTGTGCTTAATAGTTTAGCTTGTGCTATGTTTTGGCCTCTTATTCTAGTTTTTTTCTAGCTTACTTCAAACATGTTTTAGGACTCCTTTTAGGTTGTTTTAAGACTATTTTGAAGTGTTTGTACCTTTGAAGCTTTGTATTGCATGCCTATATTGTATTGATTTTCACTAGTTTGGTGTTTTTGGCTTTTAAACATGATTTGCATCAGTTGCTTGCATGTTGTAATGTCATTTTGCATGCAATTTTAGCACATGTAATATTTGCAACCTCCCTCATTTCATTACTTTTTCATTTTCTTTGAGGGTTAGTTAGCCTTAGGGTTGTGTTTAAACCTGAGATTGAGATTTGTGCTTAATGGTTTTAATCCTCTTTTGAGGGTTTTTACTAACCAAAGCCATGACCTCTCTCTTGCCTTAAGTCATCCCTTGGTTGACACCTCTCTCATTAGAGGACACTCACCTTGGACTAAATCAACTAAAGAATGAGTTGGTAACTTAAAATGAGTAAACAAAAGTGATAAGTAAAACTTGAGCAAGTTAAGCATGTTGTATTTCATTGCATGTGTTCAACCGGACGTTATATTGAATACAAGGAAGATTGGAGCATTTCATACTCAAAGTGATAAAATGAGTCAATCTCATTTGTCTCCATTGCCTTTGATCACACATGATAAGGTGATGGTCTTGAGTCTTGTTTTTGCATATAATGAAATTGTGCTTTTTGGATCTTTGGCCATCATGCAATGAACTTGCTTGATTGGTGGTTTTGGATCCAAGAGTGCCACTTTTTTGAGGTTTTGAGATGATAAGGAGGGGCACAGTACAAATAAACCCCTGGAAAACCCTTTCATTTTCCTCTGTTTGTGCTCTGTTGCAGTGTGGTAACTTAGATCACCAGTGGCCGACAGTGGTTCACTAATGGCCGGCAGTGTCTCACTCTTAGTTGGCAAGGCACATTTTTGGCTAGCAGGGGGCCGACAGCAACCTCCTATGGCCTGCAGGCCACTGGTGCAATCCTCAGCAAGTTTTTGGCAAGGTGGAGCAAAAAGATTCTGGAGTATGGTCAACCCTGCAAATAGAGCCTCTCGAGAGAAAAATTGAGGGAATTTCAGGGCGAAAACCGAGTGCATGCATCCTCCACTTCCCGAAGCAGAGCTGAGGCAGTGTAGTTCAGTGTTTTGCATGATTAGTTGGTGTACATTTGCCTTAATTAACTAGTTTGCTAATTAGTTAAGTATTGTAATAATTAGTTATTAGTTTGCTAGTTATTCATTTGATTTGTAATAATTAGTCTGATTAGTTTAATTAGATTAGTTTGATTAGCTTAGCTCTTATTCATTCGGAGCCTTCTTTTTTAGGGCACAATGTTGTAATAAGTGTGTGTGCGTGTGTGTATGTTTTCCAACCCCACGTCTTTCTCCCTTTTATTTAATCGCTTTTGATGGTTAGATTAGGGACATTTTCAATTAGCATACCTTATGCTTGCATGCTTGCATCCATTCATTTGTCTTGAATGCACTGAGACTCGGTGCATCATTCAAACTGCATCGCAATTTTAACATTTTAATTGAATACACGTTTAACAGCATGTTATCAAATTGAATTGTCTGCCATGTTAGTAACCGAGCCTATTAATTGCATGTGTTGCATTACTCATTTAACATAGTTAAGATCATGCATTTTTCTAACTAAGTTTGTGTTTTGGCTTGGAGTACTTGGTAAGCTTTTACGCTTTAGCATACTTGCATGAGTGTGATTGCCATATTGTCATGTGTCACATGCTTGCCATGAGGCTATGTGCTTAAATGCTAAACTGCATGAATGCCTGTGGATAAAGGCTTTGTTGTTTGAATTGTGGACGATTCAACAAATGTAAGTTTTAAGCCCACTTTGCGAAGTGACAAATCATGTTTTAAGCCCACTTGAGGTGGCAAATCCGCACTTTTAAGCCCACTTGAGGGTAGCAAATTCAAACCATTTTTTAAAACAAACATGAATTGAATTTGTTCCAATTCTTGCGACATAGTTTATACTTGCTTGTGTGCGTCACATAGTAAATTTAGCTAATAATCAGAATAAGAACACATAAGATTTATAAAACATCATATCATGATCAGTAGAGGCCAATCCTTTGATCGGGCGAGCGGGGGTGGTCAATTCATGACCTTCCCCCCTCGTACCCAAGTTCCCGAGCCAAGGCAACTTTGGTGATGATGGACACGTGGCCTTTGGCACGAGTCAGAGTTTCCTAAATTTCCCAAAAACAAAATATTTAGGTGGCGACTCTGTAATCTGGCAAAGCAGTCCAGTTTTGGCATTATTTGATTCAAAATCGATTTTCCAAAATGATTTACCGGATTGTATTCTTTGGTGATCATCAATTTCACATTGTACTTGTGAGACTAGATTCAAAACCATAGGTAGAGTCTGAACTGTGAGGGCGTTTCTTTTCCAAACCCTTTTCCAAAAAAGCGGGGGTGTGGAAAAAGGCGAGCCCACAGTTTGGCTTGGCCCTACTTTTTGGGGATTTTGACTTGTCTTTTCATTTGACTTTGGAACTATTATTCTATTAATACCTAACCACTATAAATAGGCCCAAAGGCACTTCTCTCTCATTAGTTGTTTTACTTTTTCCTTCTTCACCCGTGACTCACTCTTTTTCTCTCACTTAGATCTTTAGATCCACTCACCTAGAGGTATCTTCTCATCTTGGTCTTTTGAAATTGGTCGTAGATCGAGTCAAGAGCTTCCTTTTGATCCGAGTAATTCGTGACTTCATTGACATTGGTTTTTTCCAAGTTCGTTTCTTCCACCATTCTAAGCTTGAGGTAGGGCAGTTTCTTATGAGTTTTAACTTAGCTATTTGTTTTTATAAAACCACTTTGTGAAAGAAACGGATTTTTGAACAATCTTGGGTTATGGTTCGAAATCAAAAGGATGGGGTTTCAAAAGGTTTATTAGGAATGGTTGTGGACCAATTTGTATAAATGAGATATGTTAATATGATGGGTTTTACCTTGAAAATTGATTTATAAAAAGGAAGAGGGTTTTTGTCCTAGAAATCTCAAATGTTGATTTTGTGTTGATAAATGGAAATAATGTTAAAATTGTGAAATTGGGTTGATATTGATGAGGATGTTGGAGATGGGTATGTATTACCAGTTACACCTTGGAAGTTGGAAATTTGATCTTTATGGAAATTTTTTATCATCTAGAGATATCTGTTTTGGGCTATTAGTGGAGGATAGCTATAATTGTTGTAGAAATTGCATAAGAACTATGTAAATTGGAACTATTTTCTCATCCATTTGCATTGGGCATTACTGCATCTTATCACATTGAAAATGTATCTTGTTTTGAGAAAAATGGTGAATATTTGGTGAATACTTGGTGAATTTGCGTGGGGATGTGATTACAATATTAAGTTGGTCTGTGTATCCTTGGTGAAAGACTAAAAACCTGAGCAGATAGGTGTTGAGCCTTCTAGTTAATACCGGTAAAAATGACAAATTGATAGCACTTGTATAGTCTACTTGCAGACACATACCCAGAGATTCACAACGTTGTATTCACAATTCGGTTTTCTATTAAAAGGGAAAATTGTTTCATGAATGGTGATATAAATTTGGCATTACATAATTTGAAAGAAATATAAAATGTTTTGTCACGAGCATTGTATATGCATTCCACCCTTATATCTTTGTTAAGATTCATACACTATGTTGGATTGTTTCTACTAGGCTTTGGCTCACCTTTTGTGGGAAAATCATTTCAGGTGCTGATGATATGCCTCCGCCAAAGTAATAGTTTGGGGAGACTTGGAAGCTAGAGCTTCATTTTGTGTATTTTTGGTTGTATTTATTAGTACAAGGCTAGGGCTTTAACTGTATTGGATTTTCCATCTATTTTGTTATAACCAAGCATTGTCTTGGAAAATTAAAAGCCTTTAGGTTTTTCTTTTGCTTGAAGTTCATTCTATCGTGTAACATATATGCTATAGATTCAGATAGGCTTTTGAATGTATATCCAAATATGTTACTCTTTTGTTAACTTAATTGGAACTTAATGGAAGATAATTACCTTCTTATTGTTGTCATTTATTAATATCGTAGTTGGGTTATTGTGTTTATTTCGAGACATTATAGAAAATGTTTTGTTTTGAGAAAAATGGGTGAATATCTTGGTGAATCTGGTTAGAGTTGTGGTTGTGGTTGTTATGTTGGCCTATGCGTCCATGGCGAAAGTCTAAAAACCCACGCGATTAGGTGCCGATATTTGCATTTAGTACTAGTAAAATGGATTTGGTAGTGCTTACTGTAACAACGCCCGCGGGGGACCTCGCTACAGTTCGGACTCGATTTGTGTCACAGTTCATAATCCGAACCAAAGAGTCCAAATCTGGCAAATCGTTTTGAGAAAACAGATTTTTGAAAGAAGTGCCAAACATGGACTGCTTCGCCAGATACAGAGTCGTTACCTAAATATTTTATTTTGGGGGAATTTAGGAAACCTTGACTCGGCGCCAAAGGCCACGTATCCACCATCACCAAAGTTGCCTCGGCTCGGGACCTTGGGTACGATCGGGGAATGTCAGCTATGAGCACCCCCTCTCGCCCGGACCGAAGACCGGCCTCTACTAACCGTGATATCTTGTTTTCAAAACATTATATGCCCTTATTCCGGTTATTAGCGTAGAATTACTATGTTATGCGCACAACAAACAAGTATAGATCAAATCGCCTGAATTGGAACAAAACATTTCATGTTTGTTTTGAAAATGATTTGCTACTCACAAGTAGGCTAAAATGCAAATTTTGCCACCCTCGAGCGGGCTTTAGAAAAGATGGTTTTGCCACTATCCAGTGGGCTTAAAACTCTCAGTTTTAATGCATTTATTCCAATTTAGGTAATTTGACCTCCATCCACAGGCATTCAAACAATTATATCACATAAGCAGCTAGCCTCATGGTAATCACGCTATTATGCTAATATTCACACGCATGCGATATGCTAAAGCATAAAAGCTTATCTAGTACTCCAAGCCAAAACAGAAACTAGTTAGTAATCAATGCATGATCCTAGTTCATGTTAAGTGGCTAATGCATCACAGGCAAAATGCAGCTATAATAGGCTCGGCTATCCTAAACATGGCATGTGAAATGCTGCAATTTACAAGTACTCATCTTGGAATTTGAAATACATATGCAGTTAGCGTGATGTGCCGAGCCCGGTGCATAGAAAACAAATGTATGGATGCACGCATGCATAACATAAGGTATGCTAATTTAAATATGCCCTAAACTAACCATCGAAAGCTAGTAAATAAAAGGGAAGAAAGACGTGGGGTTGGAAGACATACACACACTCACGCACACTTATTACATCATTGCCCTCGCTTGGAAGGTCCGAATAAATATTACAGTCCGAATAAATAATACTAAATTAATTATTACAAAACTTCTAATTAATTAGCAAATTAAGTGTAAAGAAGGTGGCCTCAGCCCTGCCTCGGAATACGTGAATGAAGCATGCTCGAGTCCGTCTTGCCCGAAAAACCCGTGCCATGCCATCTTTGTCTCTGTTTCATCTTCGCCTTCTCCAAAAGGCCAAAGTCTGGGGCGTTCCTTGCACACTTTAGAATACCATTGGCTGGAGGAAATGCCCACCGGCCATCTAGAATTTCCATCGGCTGCTTATGGGGTTATCGGCCATTCACAAATGGCCGGTCGGCACTGAATGTTGCCGGTCGGCAGAAACTTCCTGCAGAAGACAGTTTTGACAGCAACAGAGGACAGACAGTATATGGCATGGGATTTCTGGTATATGTGAGCGTGGTCATGCTCCCTATCATGTGTTGAACTCAGGGAAACATGGCCCTCGATCCTCGAGCCATCAATTGTACATGATAGCCTAAGAGATCAAGCTTGCCATTTGATGTGAAAATGCATGCAACACACAAATGAGGACCAAGACCCCATCATGTCGAAGTCAAGGGCCCCGATGACCGAGAGTTAAGAGGCATTACATCACTTGTAGTATGAACGCTCCTCAACCCTCACACTTGGTTTGACACCCCAAACCAAGTAATGCAATGCATGTTATGCAAACATGACTCAAAGACACAACATGAGATTAAGATACAAGGCATGCCAAATGCTATGCAACTATCATGGCAAGTATGCAATGCTAGACATACAAGATGCAAATGCAATGCAAACATGGACAATTTAAGCAATAGGATTATCATGTTACAACACCTAATGAAGCAATCATGCAACAAAGATGAGACAAGCATGCAATGGGCGACTTAAACCATAAAGGGGCAGACCTCAATCCACCCCAAATCAGTGGCCAAAAGTGCCCAAAATGGTGAACAAACACTCATGCCAACATGCAAGTCAACGGGCCTAAAGCTAAGGCACAAAAGGAAGCGCTTCACTTCCACTAACATGGCCACTCATGGCATGAATTAGACAAGCAAAAACATAATCTTAGCATGCCAAAATGGACTCCAAAACTCACTGATATAGTAGCTTAAGTGGCTCCAATGAGATGCATGCATCAAAGCTCATTTCTAAGCATAAAAGGGGACATCCTCAAAGTATGAAAGAGGTCACGTATGCAAACATACAAACATGATTTATGGACTGAAATACGATCCTAAATGATGCCAAATCATGAGGATGGTCTAAGCTAAGCATGCTAGAGGCCAATATACTCAAGGCTTACAAGCCAAAACACAAAGAGATGACACCAAACATGGCAAGCATGATTGAAACAGATGGCCAACAGACCTTAAACATGGTGAAATAATGCCAATGCCTTCATGAAATTAGGCTAACACATGCAAGAATCATGGCCTAAACACAAGATGCATTTCTATGCCAAATAGAGGACTGCAAAGCAAGTATGTTAAGCATGCAAAAGGGCACAAATCCGACCAAAAAAAGAGATGACATATGACCTAAAGACACCCAAAAACCTCTGAAATAGGGCCAAAATCAATCAAGCATGCATGTTGCCCTTTAAGCCAAGAGGCAAGGAAATGAGGCAATGAAGGGAGAGGGGTGTCCCTCCCCTACACAAGACCTCAAACCCCCCTTTTTTACCACTGAAAATCCACTGGATTTCAGTGGTAAAAAGAACCAAACACTCAAGCAAACAAAACCTAACAATGGAAGCTCCAAAAAGGCCAAATAAGGCCTAAGAGGGTGAGTTTGAACTCAAACCACAAAACACCTTTAATGAAAGTTCTAAAGCAAGAAAATATAAGACTTTTTTATGTTATACACAAAGCCTAAATCAGCATGCAAGACATGTAGAAATCTAGTGCAAATTTGGGAAAACTAAAGCAAAGTGATTACCCTTGAAGAACCCTTAAAGAACAGATGATCCAGCCACCCTCTATTGATCAAAATCAGTCCAAAAGCTCAAGAATCAACCCTCCAAGCCTCTCAATCTCGGAGCAAGGTGTAATGGTGTGTGTATTAGTGCAAAAGTAAGGTCAAAATGCACTTTTAGGCCTAAAAACACACACAAGAGGAGAGAGAGAGAGAGAGAAAAATCTAGAGAGAGGGGATATATGGCAGATATATAGATATATATGAGCTCTGGTTTTCTTTCCAAAATGGCTAACCCCTAAGCAAGGGAGAGGAATGGTGCTTATATAGGCCAAGCAAAGCCAAGAAACTTAATGGCTAAGCTAAAGAGAAAGGGTCAAGGGGGCCAGGAGGTTCATGGGAGGGGCAAGGCTTCTAAAGGAAGCCAATACAGCTGGCCAAGCTTCTCCAAGAAGCTTGGCCAAAGGGGTCATTCTTCTAGAAGGAATTAGGGGGTCAAGGGTTCAAAACAGTTACCAACCGCATAGGGAGTGATGGTGCATCCCAGCTGGCACAGCTGGCATGCACCATGCCTCAAGGGTTCAAAGGAGTCACACCGGCTAGCAAAAGAGGTAGCCGGCAAAATAAAGTGCCGGTCGGCCAAATATAGTGCCGATCGGCCATTGGTTTTAAGAAACCATGGCCGGTGGCACCCATAGACAGCCGGTGATGCGAGGGGAAGGCCGGTGGGGTGTGGGGATGGCCAACAAGCCATTCCCTGCCCTTTAAGGCAAAAACACAAGTGTTTGTGGCCACAACCAAACACAGAACAGTCGAGTTCGGAGATCCTGAGGCAAGGCGCGTAGCCGAGACCTCCGGGAACTCCAAACGAATACAAACATGGATGATCACCGTGTGTTCAAACGGTGACGTCCAAGTCTTGAGGACGGTCAAAAATGGGGTGTCTACAGTTGCCCCTCTTTGACAGAACTCGAAAGTCATAACAATGACGGGAGTGAATGTCAAAGCCCAGAGACGACCCATTTTTGACAAGGCCGAAGACTTGGACAAACATGCAAGACAAACAAGGTATGCGCCCGAAGGCAAGGGCAAAATGCAAGACGATGCACGAAGCCGAGCATAACTCATGATCATGCAAAGAAAGCTGTAACGAAGCACATATGCAACAGTTTTAAGCTAGCATACACCAAACTACACTACAATGCAGAAAGGATGTTAGAGAATTATGCGATTCTCGATACGTCTCACGCAGAGGATATAATACCTGTCCGGTTCGTCTGGTTCTACCAGTCGCAAATGAACCGTACATACAATATCGTGCCTGCAAAGAAAACAAACTTAACAGGTACAATGTGATTAGCAACCTGCATATTAATGTACTTGGAAATGCGTGACAACGCAAAGTAAGTGGGAAGCATAACAATCTTTGTGAAGGCCTGGAACATGTATGTGGAGCATGCGGTCTCACGCAGTAAACCTAAATTGAACACGAGCATGCGGTTTACGTAAGTAATGAAATTGAACATAAGAATGCGGTCCATAAGCAATGACATTGATTACAAGCATGCGGTCTCACGCAAGTAGTGTAATTAATTATAAACATGCGGTCTCATAAGTAATGAAATTGTTCATAAATATGCGGTCTACGCAAGTAATGAAATCGATTACAAACATGCGGTCTACGCAAACAAGACATGTGGTCTACGCAAGTAATGGATTTGAACATGAGAATGCGGTCCACGCAAGCAAAACATGCGGTCTACGCAAGCAAAACACGCGGTCTACGCAAGTAGGACGTGCGGTCTACGCAAACAAGACATGCGGTCTACGCAAGCAAGACATGCGGTCTACGCAAGTAAATCATGCAGTCTACGCAAACAAGACATGCGGTCTTCGCAAGTAAATCATGCAATCTATTCAAGTAAAACATGCGGTCTACGCAAACAAGACATGCGGTCTACGCAAGTAAATCATGCGGTCTACGCAAGTAAAACACGCGGTCTACGCGAGTAAAACATGCGGTCTACGTGAGTAAAACATGTGGTCTACGAGAGTGACGTGTATAAAAACTTGAGGCGTGTAATGTAAAACACTGCAACACAATACAATTGAAGCATGTTGTGGAGCTCACAAGATGCAAAAGGATACGGAAAGGGATGTTCCTCGCGCATACAGAGCGTCGTTCAAAAGGGTACGGCCTGAGGTCAACTCAAAAGCCTACTAATGTTTTAAAAGTGCGCTTCTTCGCAGCATCTTGAATAATGAAGATGTCAAATCATATAGTTGACCCTGAACAAGGGCGCAGGTGGTGCATCAATCTTTAAGAAAAAGGATCGGGGGCAATCAGTAGTAAACCCGACACTCTGCTGCCCTACTTTCCTTTTGTTTTACTTTCTTTTTTTACTAGTAGTTCAAGCACATTGCACTGCGTCAGGCAGGCTTGTTATCGACGTTTTTCAAAACTGTATATTTCTTTGCAAAACATATGATGGAAATGAAATTGCTATTTTGTTCAAAAGATGTTACATTTGCACGTTCTATGCATCGCATCGCAAGGCATCACATAACAATGTGAATGGAACTGGAATTCAATTGAAAATAAAGCGCTTGCATCGTAATAATCAGGTAGCGAACCGACTTACAACTTGATAAGCAAAACGAGAAAACTCGATAAGCTAACTAAGTGCGAGTATAACTCGATAAGCAACACGAAGATTTAAAGAGAGTGAAATACAACTCGATAAACAAATGTACAACAACTTGATAAGCAAATGGACATGACCCCTCAAGAATTGATCATCGGAGGGCATTGGAAATGGTGGGATTCCACAACCTCTGAGCATAAACAACTCAGGGAACCAAAGGGAAGACCACCGGCCTCAGGGAAAGGCCACCGGCCATGAGAGGACTCCACCGGCCAACAGTAATGGCTGATCGGCACTATATTTGGCCGGCCGGCCAAAAATGGTAGGAACCAGCAGAATGCTGACACCTGTCCTCCATTCAACCTTATTCCCTACAAAAGGCCCCAGCTTCATGGTTTTTCTCACTTCAACACTGATTTGCTCCAAATGGAAGAATTTCTTGCCCAAAATCTTGCAGCTTGGATTAACAACTTGGATGGCTCGGAAAAGCTAAATTTCTGGGGTTTCGGCATGAACGCACTATTCACTTTGGGTCGTACCCTGCTGCACTTTCCGTTTCTCCATGCTGCGGTAAGGTTTTGGAATCCGATGACGCATGTTTTTAGCTTTGGCGGGCAAGAGGTATGTCCCACTTTTGAAGATTTTCAAGTTTTAATGGAGTCTGAGCGCAATGAAGAGATCCTGCCCCAACCCCGTTTTGGCCATGCCCAAGCCTTAGGACAAATGTGTGGATTCTCCGTGCCTGATTCTCGATCTCTGATTCGTGACGGAATGCTGGATATTCCGAGTTTGGTTTGCCGTTTTTCTGGTACCGGTGACCGCAGCGACCGTCATTGGCAAGGTTTTCGACGGCATGCACTTTGTTTGTGTATGCTATCTCATTTCTTATTTGCCTCGGGTTCTGGAGGATCTAGCATTCGATTGATTGAAGTTACCCAAGGTTTGAAAGAGGGTAAGGGTTGCATTATCATGACTCTGGCTGAGACGTTGATGGGTTTGGATGCTTTCTATCGTCGCGAAGCAACCAAATTTGCGGGGAGTCCACTACTACTGTAAGTAAAGTTTCCCACCCAATCTCTCACATGTATTGCTCACGTCACTCGGCTCTCAAGCTCAATTTTCTCACAGAACCCTTTTCTTACTTTTCTCTCATCGTACATTTCTCTATTCTTTATTCTCTCATTTTTCATCCTTCCCAAGGTATGGTTGATGGACAAGTTGCAGGTTGTGGACTCTTGCCCAACATACTCAGCCCATGGCTACTTCTTCAGGAAACGCCTAGTCGATGCCCTCGATGAGGGTTGGTGGTTCGACTAGATGTGTAGCTTGTCCGCGGATCGCATTACTTGGCGATGTCCTTGGCTTAATCTACCGGCAATGAGCTACAGTATGACTCGCCAACCTGCGATTGAGCTGATTGGCCTGACTCACTGTGTTTTCTATTTTCCGTTCCGGATCCGTCGTCAATTTGGTCATGACTAGACTTGCCCACCAGAAGAGATAGAGTACCCAGCCACATTCCCGATCCGAGGCGCACAGCTTGCCTGATATGCTACAGCATAGAGAACCAGAGAGCTCCTGGCCCCCGCTCCCATTTTCAATTGCACTTTGTCTGATGAGTATTGGGATCGGCTCAATGAAGAGGCGCAGAATGGGCCTAGATTGGTATCAGAGACTTCGACCAGCTCTGGGAGGGGGCGTAGGGGCACTTAACTTGACTATGCCCCGGGTTTATTGCTTTATTAGAACTTTCAAGTTTTTCTTATGATTGTAATAAAAAAGCAACTTCAATTGTATGCAAGAGCAGGAGAACTCTGTATTGAAATCAATGAATTTGAAGATTGTGGTACTGAAAATTTTCCGCTTTGGTCCAAAAATGGTCTTAGTTGTAAAAAGATTAATTTGAACAAAGTCTACTTTTATTAAAACTTTTCAAAACCATTTTCGATATGGATCAGAACTAAACATGCTTGAAATTTGTCACTGAGGTGTACAATCCCGAATCCCAGCAACTGGAAAGTTGCCCCTAGTCTGAATAACCTTGACACCGCCGCAACAGCGGAAAGTTGCCCCTAGTCTGAAAAAGCACTTTGCAGGAGATCACGATGAATGCTGATAGACAAAGATGACTGAGATGATCAAACAGACAAAGTTGATCGAGGAAAAGTTTGTGGCTGAACTTCAAGATGAAGCTGCCTACGTATCCCAAAGATGGGAATCAAGCCTTACGTAGTTCGGCTTTGGTTCACTCGAGTATTTTCACTCTCCTTTTACGCTCTAACTTTTGCCAAGGCCGCCCTTTGCGGGTTTTCAACCTTGCGAGCTCAGTTTTTCTATTTTCTAATTTTTTGTGCTCTAATTTTTGCCTAGGTCGTCCTTTCGGGTTTTCGGCCTAGCGAGCCTCTCAAGGGTAATATTTCTTCAACTTGCCCATGTTGATCGGTTGTGAGAACTCTAGGCCATCTAGGTCCATCAGAACCACAGCTCCACCTAACCAGATAGCTTTGATGATGTAGGGACCAGTCCAATTGGGTCTGAACTTGCCCCTTGGGTCATGGATGGGAACTCGACTGTCTTTGAGCACCAAATCTCCTTCCTTTAAGTTCCTGGACTTAACCTTCTTGTTGAAAGCTCGGGCAATTCTGCGCTGATAACCCTGAACATGGTACAGTGCTTTCAGTCTTCTCTCATCAAAGAGCATGAGTTCCTCAAACCTGCTCTGCTGCCAATCTGCTTCGGCTATTTGGCACTCGGCCAATACTCGTAACGACGGAACCTCGATCTCGATCGGTAGAACGACCTCCATCCCATAGACTAATGAATATGGAGTAGCCCCAGTAGAAGTTCTAATCGAAGTCTGGTAGCCCCACAGAGCGAATGGAAACTTATTTGGCCAATCCCGATAGGTTTCCACCATCTTCCGCAATATGTGTTTGATGTTCTTGTTGGCAGCCTCAACTGCTCCGTTGGTCTGCGGCCGGTATGTGGACGACTTATGAAAAGCCACATTGTACTTCTCCAACAAATCAATCACCCCCTTCTTGAAGTGGGAACCATTATCTGAAATAATCTCATTCGAGACCCCATAGCGACAGATAATGTTATTCCTGATAAACTTCGCGACATGTGAAGCCTTCAATACCGCATAAGATTGGGCCTCAACCCACTTTGTAAAATAATCTATCACGACGAGGATGAACTCATGTCCGTTCAACCCCTTTGGAGTAACAGCCCCAATCACGTCGATTCCCCACACTGAGAATGGCCATGGTGAAGTCATGTTGTATAGCTTTGACGGTGGGATGTTCATGCGGTTTGCATGGATCTGGCATTTATGGCATCGTCGAACAAAGCCAATACAATCCTCCTCCATGGTGGACCAATAATAACCCTGTCTGAGGATCTTCCGTGCCAGCATTACCCCATTCATATGTGCACCACATTCTCCTCCATGGATGGCCTCCATCAGGTGCTTCGACTCCTCAGCTTCTACACACAGTTTGTGCATTCCCAGATGACCTCTCTTGTACAGTTTACCCCTGCAGATGATGAACTGAACAACTATTCTCCTGATTGCCCTTTTATCTTTGGCATTTGCCCCTGGTGGATACGTCTCCTTCTCCAAGAAGTTCCATATGTCATAATACCAGGGGTTCTTATCTTGAGCTTCATCTATGGCAGAAATCGACTCATATGCTGGCACAAACTTCTGGTCAATGATGATCGGATGCATCCGGACTCCGGACGGGATGTCTATCATGGAAGATAGAGTTGCTAGTGAATCTGCAAATCTGTTGTTCTCTCTTACTAGATGAGTGAAGTTCAGCTTTTCAAACCGAGGAATTAACAAATCCAAGGTCTGGTGGTAAATTATCATTTTCTCTTCTTTGACCTTCCAATCTCCTTTTGCTTGAGATACAACAAGGTTGGAGTCCCCGATAACGTCCAATCGTTTTGCCCCTAGTTCTAGAGCTGCTTCCAAATCGACAATACATGCCACGTATTCCGCTTCATTGTTTGAGACTTTGAACTGGAGCTTGAATGCTAAAGGGATACGAGAATTGTCGGGCGCTATCAGCAACATTCTTATCCCATACCCATACTGGTTTGACGCTCCGTCAAAGTACATTGTCCAAGTTTCATCTTCGACATTCAAAATGGCTTCATCTGGGAATAGATACTCAACTGCTTCATCCCCTTCGACCGGGTGATCGGCAAGAAACTCCGCTACTGCTCTCCCTTTCACGGACTTGCGCATCACATACTTTAGATCAAATTCGGAAAGCAACAGCAACCAACGAGCTAGCCTACCCGTAAGTGTCGGTTTCTCGAAAAGATATTTGATAGGATCGAGTCGTGAAACCAACATTACGGAGTGAGCTAACAGGTAATGCCGCAGCTTTCTGGTAGCCCATACCAAAATAGCGGGCTTTCTCCGGAGTGTAGCGGGTCTCGTAATCCAGCATCTTCTTGCTCAGATAGTAGATGGCTCTCTCCACCTTATCCTCTGATTCTTATACGAGCATACAGCCCATTGTAGTCTCAGTTACCGAAAGGTACAATATCAACGGTTTCCCTAGCTCCGGTGGTGACAACACGGGTGGGTTTTGTAAATATTCTTTGATCTGTTCGAAAGCTGCTTGACATCGGCCGTCCCACTGGAATTTCTTTCCTTTCTTCAGGAGACCAAAAAGTGGTTCACAAGTTAAGGTTAATTTTGAAATAAACCGTCTTATGAATTGCACTTTACCCAGAAAGCCTCGCACCTTTTTTTCAGTCATTGGTGGTGGCATTTCTAAGATGGCCTTGATTTTAGAAGGGTCGACTTCGATGCCCCTCTGCGTAATCAGAAACCCTAGCATTTTTCCCGCTGTAACACCGAATGTGCACTTCTGAGGATTCAACTGCAGCCGAAATTCTCTGATCCTTTGGAAAAACTTTTGCAAGGCGGTGTAGTGACCTTCTCTCTCTTTGGATTTGACAATCATGTCGTCTACGTACACCTCAACCTCTTTATGGATCATATCATGCAATATTGTGGTCGCTGCCCGTTGATAAGTAGCCCCAGCATTCTTCAACCCAAATGGCATTACTCTGTAGTAGTATGTACCCCACGGCGTGGTGAACGCAGTCTTCTCCCGGTCTTCGGGTGCCATTACTATCTGATTATAGCCTGAGAAGCCATCCATAAATGAAAGCAAAGCATGCCCCGCTGTGAAATCTACCAACTCATCAATGTGTGGCAAGGGAAAGTCGTCCTTCAGACTAGCTCTGTTCAAATCCCTGAAGTCTACACATACCCGAATTCTGCCATCCTTCTTCGGTACTGGAACAATGTTGGCCAACCAAGTCGGGTATTCGGATTCCAACAGGAAGCCTGCATCGATTTGCTTGGTGACCTCTTCCTTGATCTTAATGGCCCAATTAGGGCGGATCCTCCTGAGTTTCTGTTTGACAGGTCGGGCCTCGGGATCAAAAGGGATCCGGTGCTGTATAATCTCAGGATCGATTCCAGGCATGTCTTCGTAAGACCACGCGAAAACATCTTTGAAATCTTTTAATAAAGCGACTAAACGCTCACGTTCCTCTGAAGACAACGTGGTACCGATCTGGACCCGGTAGCGGGTCCTTCTCGATCTAACATTCACATTAATGATTTCATCAACCAAAGGTTTGACAAACCTTTCCTGCTCTTATTCAATTAAACGTTGTAAAACCGAAGGAATTTCGTCCTCGTCGTTTTCATCAAAATTTTGAAAGTCTTGATTTAAGCAATAAATCAAAGGCACAGAAAAGTACTCGGAAACCACATTCATATCATTCTCATTATGTACTTCCAAACCGTCCAATTCTTCTATTACAACAGACTCAAAAGAGAAAGAAAAAAACTGACACAGGCGGGACTATGGCATCGGGTTATCACCCCAGAATCTGGGACTCGAGACTCGGTCATTTGGAACGATTCGACTCAACAGATTTGGAGGAATCAGATTCCGGCTCACTACCTGACCCGGTGCTGCTCGACAGAAATCCCTCTTCGTACTGCCAGGTGAGAGAGGGTGCGATGGATGCATCTAAAATGATTGATGGTAGGCCCGCAGCCGTTTCATTCCCAATCATGGACACCGAGGAGTTATCCCCCAAGCACAACTGGTCGATCGAAGGATCTGAAAGTAGACATGCCAGTGCTACCCCCATTTCAAGTTCGGCGTCCTTAGACTCCACTTTCCTGTTCTGTTCAACCTCAATTGTTGGGTGCATGCGCTCTTGAGAACATCATCCCAGTGCTTGTAGGTCAAAGAAAATCTCGAACCCTGGTACGCGCTTCCTCTCTGCGTTCAACCACGGCTCTGGGAAACCACAGAATGGAAAATCCTCCCCCTCCCGGACGAAGCGTCCCTTTAGGGTACCCTGGATGGGCTGGTGTATCAACTCAAAGGGCTTCCCTATCTGTTTCACCCTGGCTCTCCCAGCCATCTCCTTTCCTTTTCTTACCCAATCCTCCTTGGTGGGCAGATAACCCAAGCCAAAGGTATGGGGGTTGTGTGGCACTTCGGCCAATGCTGCAACGCCCTTGCAGCCGCTCTTTCCTAATCCCATCCTGGCGATATGTTGGAGTTTGTTCATGAGATAGACTGCCTGGGCACTGACATATATCCCCTCATTAGTAGCCATGATGTTCTGTACAACCCGAGCCTCGGCTAGGGTAAATCTTGATATGAACACATCCTCCATGCCATGCTCGATTTCTAAAACAGACGTAGATACCTCCGGTGGCGGATGGATTGATGAATTCCCAAAAACAATGGCTACTCCCTTCCCATAGGGGTATTTCACCATTTGATGCAAAGTGGATGACACCGCCTTCACCTGATGCAGCCATGGCCGCCCTAAAAGTAAGTTGAAAGTTGCAGGCACCTCCAAGACATGGAAATCTATCTCATGCTGTCCCGGCCCGACTTTAGTCTGAACTTTAACTGTTCCCATCACTTCCCTACTTGTATTGTCATATGCCCGGATGACTTGGGTTGTTGGTACAAAATCCGCGACTTTCAAGCCAATTGCAAACGCCGTCCTTGCCGAGCAGACATTGATGACGGATCCGGTATCGACGAGAACCACCAGTATCCATTTATTCTTACATTCCACAGAAATGTAGAGGGGCTTGTTATGATCTGCCCCCTCGGGTGGCAATTCCTTGTCGGAAAAAGTCAGCGTCGGGGTAGCTCCTCCTGGAAAAACTAATCCCACCAGCTGCTCTGGCGTGGTTTCTATTGAAAGCTTTGCTTTGTCCATGGCTGATAAGACAGCCTGTCTATGCACCCGTGACACCATGAGCAGTCCCCAAATAGAGATGTCTGCTTGTATCTTTTTTGTCTGTTTGAATACAGCCTCCTCCTCAAGTTGCTTCTCCTTTTGCTTCTCAGCCTCTCTATCCTTCCCCGAGGCCTCTGGTTAATCTAGGTGTGGAGGTTTGAAATACCGCACACTCCGCGTCATATGGTTGACCTCTCCAAGGTACCAGGTGTTATCGGGTTGGTTGTTCCCGCAATCTTCATCTGTGTGGGCAAGACACAAGTCCTCATCTTCCCACCACATTCCATCAACAATTGACAAACATCTGTCCGGCTCTGGTATGGTTGTTCTTGTACTCACAGCACCTTCCATCCAGATGCTCGCGGCATTTTCAGTTTCTGTGCACACAGCAGTTTCAGTCCCCATATGGGCATTTGCCTTCCTGATTCTCTCGGAGTCTTTGAATTTTTCCTGTTCTAGGTGTGTCAATGCAACCGACTGTTCAGTTATTCCCGTATTCAAAATGCTCCAATCCTGAGCGAAATTCTTGACACCGGCGCTCTCCGGCGATACACTCTGTTCTTCGACCTTTCCAGCTGTTACTGACATTCTCGCCCCTACTGGGCCCTGTTCTAGTTGGAATTCTTCTACCAGATCTGGTTGATCGTCTAACCATCCCGTAGCCTCTACCGACTCCTCATAATCATACCAGCTGGCTGCTACGTCCCCCGGGTCTTGGTCACTATAAAACTGGAGATTGGCAAGGTCCTCCCCCACAGCCATTAAATCACCTGTTCCCTGTCCCAGACTGTCTCCTTGGATCACACACAGCTCTCACTCTGTTGGTAGTTTCATATATGGCCTATCCTGGCCTATTGGTGAAATGTAGTCATCCGGGCTATATGTCTTCCCAGCGCAACTTCCAAATTCCGCAGACTCTGGTTCAATAACCCTTTTCTCCTTTGGGATCTCTTTTCTTCTATCTTCGACAGTCACTACCGTCGGTTTAGGTTGGGTTATGGAGATGTCCATCATGCACAAATCGGTGCAATTAGGAAGGAACACCTCCAGCTTAGGCAGGTGGGAAGGTGTGATATAGATACTAGGATCGTAGGACACGACCCCAGTATTAATGAAATTGAGTCTTTTGGGTGGTGGAGCTTGGTTATGTGTGGGGAGAGGGTTTGTAGTAACATTGGGCTTCTCGGGCGGCAGAATCACCCCGTTATCGATGAGATCTTGAATCTCATGACGTAATCAGAAGCATAGATCAGTGTCATGACCCGTCTTTGTTGGTGAAAGCAGCAATACTTGGCTGGGTTGTGGGTAGCGGGGAGTCTTTCTGGTAAGGGCCGCGGCTCTAGGGGCTTCAAGTGCCCTTTTCTAATTAAAACCCCCAGAGCTTTGGACAGGGGCATATAAACTGGAGCGAAGGTTCTGGTATTTTTGGGTAGGTATTTGGGTGTTGGTGGGTTACTTCCAGACGCACCGGAGAATGGTGTAGCTGTCGTGGTTCTCGGGGGGTTGGTAGTGACCATGCTCACTTCGGAGACTCTTGTAGTTGTAGTGCCACTCGGGCCCGCATTAGTGTTGCGGTTGAAAGTCCTTCGGGGTTGCTCCCGGTCGTTATCAATTAAACCTTGCTTCAAGGCATCCTCAATCTGCACCCCCATTTCATGTAGGTCAGAAAAAAGTAGGAAAGGGGAGTACAATCATCTTTTGCATCAACTTCGGCTGAAGATTGCGCACAATCATCCGAATTTGATCTTTGTCTGTAGGTCTTAAGGTCATCATCGAAGCCTTGGCCCTCCATCTGGTTACGAATTCTGAGAAACTCTCTTTAGGTTCCTGTCTTGTTGTCTCGAGATCACGGGTTGTAATCTCGATTTGTGTATTGTGTGAGTACTGTGCAATGAAGGCCTCAGCCATCTCGTCCCAGTTTCTCTTGACATCATCTTCTAACTTGGCATACCATATGGCCGCCACACCTGACAAGGTTCGACCGAACAAAGACATCTTCTGTAGTCTACTGAGGCCCATTGGCCTTAGGATATCTGAAAACAGTCTCAGGTGCACCATGGGGTCCCCGGACCCGTCAAATCAATCAATATGGGGCATTTTAAATTTGTCGGGCAACGTTACAGCCGCGTCAGTGTAGCCATCTTCAATGTCGGGGATGGTCTTGGCTCCTTGGGATCTCTTAAACAGCTTTTCAAGCTTGTTCAACTTTAGAGCGGTGGGATCTGTCTCAAACTCAAAGGGAGAGTCTGGTAAGTTGGTGGGTGTCTTTGATAGTTGAGGTTGGATTTGGGGGAGGATCGGGGGTGGAGGTGGTCCTGTGGGAAGTTCTGTATCATTCTGAGCATTGGCCGTCTCCCCGAGGTTTGGAACTCCTAGTGGGGGAGGAACTTGTTGCGAAGAGAAGGCTCCGGCTTGCTGTTGTAACCTGACAATTAACTCTGCTTGTTCATTCATAACCGTGGCCTGTTGCTTGGCAAACTCTGCCTGTCGGACAGCATCCTGCTGCATCATTTTCATGCTTTCCTGAAGCTGGCGCACCATCTCTTCTAAGCTAGCCATACTGTTCTGCTCTGACTGAATTCTCGGTGTGTGTTCCCTTTCTGTGGGAGGAGCGGAGTCCTGGTCCCTACTGTACACAGGTGGGGTAGACAAAGCCCTCTGTACTGACTGCTGAACTGATGCCTTCTGCCTAGCTGTCCTCCGTCTAGTAACCGGGGGTAGAGAGTGGTACACTGGTTGTCCGTCTACCAGATCCTCAGATCGATGGAGTCGACGACCTCTCGTCCAGAGTGCTTGGGGAATATCTGCTGTGTTGGAAGCAATTGTGCTCAACTACCTAGCAAAAAGATAAAATAAAGCGTATAAATAAACAGACAATCGGACAGTGTAACGGCGTAAAATAAACATACAACACATGGTTGGGTATCATAACATGTTGCCAATAAGCCAAACACGCTGTTCCTTAAATACTGATCACTGTTCCTCAAACGACTGTCCCAAAACTGACACCCTCAGGTAGAACTGATTCCCCAAATACTGATGCCCGCAGGCCTGATACCCAGACTTGCAAACTGATACATGCATTTCCTGTAGATACTCTAAAAGCACATAGCATGTAAAAGAGAGCCAAAACACCCCTATGTTGGGGTAGGGTTTCCCTGTCCTACTTTGTAAGGAGCTAGGGTTTCACTACGCACACAGCGGTTTCAAACAACCTATATCGGGTAAGCGACCTGTCCTAATTTGGAATGGTCACTATGGATTCCGAATATGCACTAGGTCGAATGGTCGAAAAGAGTGCCCCGGTAAAACCGGGGTTTGTGTTCCCATACTGGTAGAGCCCGCAACCGGTCAGCCTTATGGTCATGCCTTGACAAGACAAGCCTCCGGCAAACCGCTCAGGAATAGCAGATTGCCAACACGGTGTCCTAGGCGCACCAATGCACATGCAATACAAAAAAAACACATAAGTGTAGTCAAAACAGGATATCACGAATTCGAGTCAAGTTCTCTAATTCCTTAACAGAGTCGCCAGAAACTGTAACAACGCCCGCGGGGGACCTCGCCACAGTTCGGACTCGATTTGTGTCACGGTTCATAATCTGAACCAAAAGTCCAAATCTGGAAAATCGTTTTGAGAAAATAGATTTTTGAAAGAAGTGCCAAACATGGACTGCTTTGCTAGATACAGAGTCGCCACCTAAATATTTTATTTCGGGGAAATTTAGGAAACCCTGACTCGGTGCCAAAGGCCACGTGTCCGTCATCACCAAAGTTGCCTCGGCTCGGGAACTTGGGTACGATCGGGGAAGGTCAGCTATGAGCACCCCCTCTCGCCCTGTCCCTAGAATTACTATGTTATGTGCACAGCAAACAAGTATAGACCAAATCGCCTAAATTGGAACAAAACATTTCATGTTTGTTTTGAAAATGATTTGCTACTCGCAAGTAGGCTAAAATGCAAATTTTGCCACCCTCGAGCGGGCTTTAAAAAAGATGGTTTTGCCACTATCCAGTGGGCTTAAAACTCTCAGTTTTAATGCATTTATTCCAATTTAGGTAATTTGACCTCCATCCACAGACATTCAAACAATTATATCACATAAGCAGCTAGCCTCATGGTAATCACACTATTATGGTAATATTCACACGCATGCGATATGCTAAAGCATAAAAGCTTACCTAGTACTCCAAGCCAAAACAGAAACTAGTTAGTAATCAATGCATGATCCTAGTTCATGTTAAGTAGCTAATGCATCACAGGCAAAATGCTTGACTATAATAGGCTCGGCTATTCTAAACATGGCATGTGAAATCTTTAATTTACAAGTACTCATCTTGGAATTTGAAATACATATGCGATTAGCGTGATGTCTTTGAGCCGATGCATGGAAAACAAATGTATGGATGCACGCATGCATAACATAAGGTATGCTAATTTAAATATGCCCTAAACTAACCATCGAAAGCTAGTAAATAAAAGGGAAGAAAGACGTGGGGTTGGAAGACATACACACACTCACGTACACTTATTACATCATTGCCCTCGCTTGGAGGGTCCGAATAAATATTACAGTCCGAATAATAATACTAAATTAATTATTACAAAACTTCTAATTAATTAGCAAATTAAGTGTAAAGAAGGTGGCCTCAGCCCTGCTTCGGAATACGTGAATGATGCATGCTCGAGTCCGTCTTGCCCGGAAAACCTGTGCCATGCTACTGCTGCCTCTGTTTCACACTGCCCTGCTTCTCCAAAGACTGCCAAAGTCCGGGGACAGGTTCCTTGCACACTTTAGAATACCATCGGCTGGAGGAAATGCCCACCGGCCATCTAGAATTTCCATCGGCTGCTTATGGGGTTATCGGCCATTCACAAATGGCCGGTCGGCACTGAATGTTGCCGGTCGGCAGAAACTTCCTGCAGAAGACAGTTTTGACAGCAACAGAGGACAGACAGTATATGGCATGGGATTTCAGGTATATGTGAGCATGGTTATGCTCCCCATCATGTGTTGAACTCAGGGAAACATGGCCCTCGATCCTCGAGCCATCAATTGTACATGATAGCCTAAGAGATCAAGCTTGCCATTTGATGTGAAAATGCATGCAACACACAAATGAGGACCAAGACCCCATCATGTCGAAGTTAAGGGCCCCGGTGACCGAGAGTTAAGAGGCGTTACATCACTTGTAGTATGAACGCTCCTCAACCCTCACACTTGGTTTGACACCCCAAACCAAGTAATGCAATACATGTTATGCAAACATGACTCAAAGACACAACATGAGATTAAGATACAAGGCATGCCAAATGCTATGCAACTATCATGGCAAGTATGCAATGCTAGACATGCAAGATGCAAATGCAATGCAAACATGGACAATTTAAGCAATAGGATTATCATGTTACAACAACTAATGAAGCAATCATGCAACAAAGATGAGACAAGCATGCAATGGGGGACTTAAACCATAAAGGGGCAGACCTCAATCCACCCCAAATCAGTGGCCAAAAGTGCCCAAAATGGTGAACAAACACTCATGCCAATATGCAAGTCAATGGGCCTAAAGCGAAGGCACAAAAGGGAGCGCTTTACTTCCACTAACATGGCCACTCATGGCATGAATTAGACAAGAAAAAATAGAATCTTAGCATGCCAAAATGGACTCCAAAACTCACTGATATAGTAGCTTAAGTGGCTCCAATGAGATGCATGCATCAAAGCTCATTTCAAAGCTAAACAGGGGACATCCACAAAGTATGAATAAGGTCACATATGCAAACATACAAACATGATTTATGGACTAAAATACGATCCTAAATGATGCCAAATCATGAGGATGATCTAAGCTAAGCATGCTAGAGGCCAATATACTCAAGGCTTACAAGCCAAAACACAAAGAGATGACACCAAACATGGCAAGCATGACTGAAACAGATGGCCAACGGACCTTAAACATGGTGAGATAATGCCAATGCCGTCATGAAATTAGGCTAACACATGCAAGAATCATGGCCTAAACACAAGATGCATTTCTATGCCAAATAGAGGAATGCAAAGCAAGTATGTTAAGCATGCAAAAGGGCACAAATCCGACCAAAAAAAGAGATGACATATGACCTAAAGACACCCAAAAACCTCTGAAATAGGGCCAAAATCAATCAAGCATGCATGTTGCCCTTTAAGCCAAGAGGCAAGGAAATGAGGCAATGAAGGGAGAGGGGTGTCCCTCCCTTACACAAGACCTCAAACCCCCCTTTTTTACCACTGAAAATCCACTGGATTTCAGTGGTAAAAAGAACCAAACACTCAAGCAAACAAAACCTAACAATAGAAGCTCCAAAAAGGCCAAATAAGGCCTAAGAGGGTGAGTTTGAACTCAAACCAAAAAACACCCTTAATGAAAGTTCTAAAGCAAGAAAATATAAGACTTTTTTATGTTATACACAAAGCCTAAATCAGCATGCAAGACAGGTAGAAATATAGTGCAAATTTGAAAAAACTAAAGTAAAGTGATTACCCTTGAAGAACCCTTGAAGAACCCTTGAAGAACACTTGAAGAACCCTTGAAGAACAGATGATCTAGCCACCCTCTATTGATCAAAATCAGTCCAAAAGCTCAAGAATCAACCCTCCAAGCCTCTCAATCTCGGAGCAAGGTGTAATGGTGTGTGTATTAGTGCAAAAGTAAGGTCAAAATGCACTTTTAGGCCTAAAAACACACACACAAGAGGAGAGAGAGGGAAAAATCTAGAGAGAGGAGATATATGGCAGATATATAGATATATATAAGCTCTGGTTTTCTTTCCAAAATGGCTAACCCCTAAGTAAGGGAGGAATGGTGCTTATATAGGCCAAGCAAAGCCAAGAAACTTAATGGCTAAGCTAAAGAGAAAGGGTCAAGGGGGCCAGGAGGTTCATGGGAGGGGCAAGGCTTCTAAAGGAAAGCCAATACAGCTGGCCAAGCTTCTCCAAGAAGCTTGGCCAAAGGGGTCATTCTTCTAGAAGGAATTAGGGGGTCAAGGGTTCAAAATAGTCACCAACCGCACGGGGAGGAGTGATGGTGCATCCCAGCTGGCACAGCTAGCATGCACCATGCCTCAAGGGTTCAAAGGAGTCACACCAGCCAGCAAAAGAGGTAGCCGGCAAAATAAAGTGCCGATCGGCCATTGGTTTTAAGAAACCATGGCCGGTGGCACCCATAGACAGCCGGTGATGCTAGGGGAAGGCCGGTGGGGTATGGGGAAGGCCGGTGGGGTATGGGGATGGCCAACAAGCCATTTCCTGCCCTTCAAGGCAAAAACACAAGTGTTTGGGGCCAAAACCAAACACAGAACAGTCGAGTTCGGAGATCCTGAAGCAAGGCGCATAGCCGAGACCTCCGGGAACTCCAAATGAACACAAACATGGATGATCACTGAGTGTTGAAACGGTGACGTCCAAGTCTTGAGGACGGTCAAAAATGGAGTGTCTACACTTATATAGCCCACTGGAAGACACGTACCTAGAGATTCCTTGTGTTTTGTATCCAGTGCCCTGTTTTTTATTATAAAAGGATTATTTTTGTGAATTGATTTATAATTTTGCATTGCATATTTTTTAGATGGAGATGAGAAAGGCTTGACAAATAGCATGTATGTGCATTCGCCTGATAACTTTGTTAAGATTCATGCATGGCGTTAAGTTAGATGAAGGCCTTGAAGTCAAATGAAGGCTTTGATAAACATAGAGATTAAACTTAGAAGGAGAGAGTGGAGTGCCGACAGTAGTGAGTTCATTGGCAATAATTTTGGCATCATGAAGGAAGGCAGTGACAGAGCGATCATTTTGTTTCAATTGGTGAAGGCTCAAACGTAGTTGAAGAAGGCGAGTATGAGGCGAGGATACAAGGGATTGTTCAAGCGTGAGCCAAATATCACGATAAGAGGTACATTCGATGACAATGGGTAGAATTTCATCGGAGAGAGAAGCAATGATAAGGCTCATGATTAGTTGGTCTTGACATTGCCAGGCGGAATGAGTAGGATTGGAAGTGATGATACTGATGGTTGATGATAGGTAAGAGAATGAACCATCAATATATTGGTATAGTTGTTGGTCACGTAAGTATGGGAGAAGTTGAGTTTTCCAATAGAGAAATTTTTTCAATGCAAGTTTAAGAGAGGAAATGACGAGCATAAGTGAAGGTGATGTTGCTGATATTTATAACGAAGTAGGAGTGCTTGAAGAAGTGATTTCGGATGCCATGGCTTTGATACCAACTTAGAACAATTTTCTCTATATTGATCAGATTCAATGAATAGTTTGTATTACATATTCCATTATATTTATCCACTTTATATGATAAGGATAAATATAAACAATGATAAATACAAACAATAATAAGATGATGAGAAAGAATTTGAGATATAAATCATATCTCAACAGTAATGGTTAATTTTTAACGATATATGTAAAAAGTAATCACAAAAAAATTATTTTTAACGACAATTGTATTATGACTTATTTTTAAAAGGATTTGATGAAAATTAATTTAAACTATTTGGACTTATTAGTAATTTGCTCAAAAAATTTCACTCTCAGGTTAGAATATTGAGCTGACGTTTGGCATGTGGCTTTTTTAGTTATTTTTTTATTTTTTGGTTATTTTAGCTTTGATTAAAAAGTTCGTTTGGGTTGACTTTTGTGACATTTATGAGAAAAAAAATGAAATTATTATGATTTAAAAAGTGACATTTTATCTTATTGATTGTTTAACTTCTTTTTTTTTTTTTTATAACTAATTTAACAAAAAAATTTACATGTAAAACGAGGCCTGAATGTATTGAATCCTTCCCCGCATGACTCATATTTTGAGTGGCTGCTGTGTAAGGGGCACAACAACCACTGTTGTGCAGCTAAATGGACCTATTTGGATGATCTGAATTGTTCAAATTTTAGGATACATCGAGTATAACATATCTACAAAAAATCAAATTAATCGGATATTATTAACCATTTCATCCACTCACATTTATATTTTTTTTAATACTTTAAATCACAATTGTCATTATTTTTGTATTTAATACTTTAAATCACAATTATTATTTATTTTTGTGTATACAAATGTCAATAAATAAAAAAATTAACAATATTCAATTAATTTAATTTTTTAAATATATTTAAAATATAAACAATTTAAATTATTAAAATAAATCTTAAAGAAAAATGATTTGTGCCACTAATTTGTTGAGCACTAATAGCACTAATTTTCTATTTTGATAACTTTGTTTTTTTTTTTTACCTGATATAAAAATTAATACCATTAAATACTCAATAAATTAATACCAACAACTGAATACTAAAATAAGCCCAACAATAACCGTTGTGAAGGACACAGCAGCCATCCGAATTCGGCATGACACAGTATGTGATTGTTGCATTTATCTTATCGAGAACAAGAGAAAATATAATATAATAATGAATGATATATGAGATCCCTTTTTGGGGCCACTTCTAACATTTTTACAGTAACGTGGATCAATGATATATTTATAAACTTAAGGGTAGGTAACATTGTGATTAAGACTTAGGATTTAAGCTCTAAGGTCATGAGTTTAATTCCGTCACTCTTGGGTCAATCTTCTAGGCGAAGTATAGTTAGTTAGGAAATTGGACCTCAAGTTATCTAATCAGCACTTGGTGTGTGTTCAATGCTCCTCCGCTGTGCGAGTCCTGACTTAAGCGAAACTTGTCTTGGGAGGTCGGTTCGCTCAAAACGGCTAACAGGACACCTGGTGATCTTTGCAAGAGGCGCTGTTTTGAATTTGCAGGAGGACAGGGAGGATTTTCCTGTAACTAAAAAAAAAAAAAATATGTTTATATTATTATTATTATTATTATGTCTTATTTGGACCAATCATGCATACGTAGAATTGTGAGAGTGATATTTTGTGGGACAAATCATTAGTGAGGAAAGATAGAAGAATAATTACGGCATATCATTGAATACAAAACAACGCGGCAAATTACCATTGGATTCATTATTGTCGTCATCACTTACATAATCATACAAAATAGTACACCTTAAAGGATTGAACCATATATATTTTGTAATTTAAAAATATATGATATAATTTTAAATTTTTTGAGTTATAATTTAAAAAATCATAACAAATTATTATGAGGTATAATTAAAAAATTTATGAGTAATAATTAAAATAATATCATAATTAACAAAGAAAATTAATTATAATTATAAAAGAAAATAAAATAACTAAGAATATATATGATACACTCCTTTCAAATGACATGAATAATATAATTTCCCTTCAAAAATGTTAAACAACTAAATTTTTTGGGACAAACTTTACTTTACCCATTCCAGTTTGGCTCTTATCCACATTATCTCTTTTCATTTGAAAATAATCATATAGTTTTCTTTGTGATTTGTGGATTGAAATATGTTGTTTGGCCTGTTATTGATTTAATAAAAAATATTAAAATATCCTTATACATAAGCAACCTAAGTGTATGAACTATAAATATTTTCGGCATTTGTTTGGGAAGTAAAATATACTTTAATTTTCTGTACTTTATTTAATGTACGATTTACTCTCTTAAAATATGAAAATGAGGACAATGGGGTAAAGTGAAATGTACCAAAATTTTACAATAAAAAATTGAATAAATTACAAATATACTATTGAGATTTATTTAAAATACAAATTGTCCCTTATAATTTGTAAAATTACAAATACCTCTTTTAAGAATTTTTTATTTAACAGAATTAATTTAAAAAATGAAATTTCTACATATTCTACTATATAATAATAAAATTAACTGAATTATTAATTGAAATATATTTATGATATTATTAAAACTTGTCAATTGATTTGATAATTTATTAATAAAATTGGTCATTTATTATGAAATAAGAAATTTTAAAGGATGAGATGTAATTTCTAAAATTACAGGAGCAATTTATATTTGAAACAAATTTCAAAATATGTATTTATAATTTATCCTAAAACATTTATATAAAAAATATGTAATAATATTATAGGAATTATAAACAACAATTATAAATTTTATAACTTCTAATAAATAAATATAAGCTTCCGTTTGGGAAGTGGGCTGGCTTTTTGGCTTTTTTGGCTATATGAGCCTGGGGCTCAAAAACCTGGTTTGGGAAGGGCTTTTTGGCTTTTTGACTTTTTTGGCTTTTTGGTGAGGTGTCATCCACTGAAATTACCAAACTGCCCTTTTGATAACTTTTGTTTGGTTTAAAATTTTTTTTTTTTTTGGGGTGTGGTTTTCCCGAATTTTGCTTTATTTATTTATTTATTTTTTATTTTAAATTTGTGGCATGTATGGGCCGTTTTTTGCTTAATGTTTTTTTTATTTTGGGTTTTATTTTATTTTGATAAAATATGTATTTATTTATTTTATTTGTTGTTTGGATTTGCCGTATTATTTTGTTTTTTAATTTTTCGGTTTTATTTGCCTTCTTTTGTTAAAATAATTTATTAATTTATTTTTTTTGGATTTGGCGTAGTTTTTTAAATTTTATTATTTTATTATTTTGGGTTTTATTTTGGCTTTTTTGGTAAAATATATATAGATTTTTAATTTGTCATTTTTTATTAATTACTAATTTACGGTTTTGTCGGTTTTTTAGAATAAATTTTTTAATTTGTCAATTTTTTTATTAATTACTAATTTACGGTTTTGTCGTTTTTTATAATAATTTTTTTAACTTGCCATTTTTTTAATTAATTACTATTTTACGGTTTTGACGTTTTTTATAATAATTTTTTAAATTTGCCATTTTTTAATTAATTACTATTTTACGGTTTTGACGTTTTTTCATTTGTAATTTACGTGTTTTGTGCGTTTTATTAAGTTAAAATGTTATTATTTTTTTAATTTGTAAATTATTTTAAAATGTTATTAATGTTATTAATTTACGTTTTTATTTTATTTTAAATAATTTAATTTTAATTTATAATAATTTAATTTTAATTTAATTTTAAATATTTAATTTTAATAATAATTTAATTTCTGGTTTTTTTATAATACTTTAATTTTAATTTTATTTTAATAATAATTTAATTTGTGTTTTAAAATTTATATGTATTTTAATGTTTTTTTAAGTATTTAAATAATGTAAATAATCTAAAAATTCTGTCAATAGAAAAAAATTAAAATAAATATACAAAAAATTATTTTAAGGCAAAAAAATTTTTGTAATTTAAATAAAACTCACATAATAAATTATTTTTAAAACTCATAACCAAACACATAACTTGAAACTTTACACTACTTTCAAAACTCTACACTCAAATCATTACGAAACACATAACAAAAAAAATTAAAATATTTAAAACTATTTTTATAAAATAGAGTTTGAATTTATTTTTATAAAATATTTTAACAAAAAACAAAAAAATATTTTTTTTTTATTTTTTTTTTTTTGGCTGCTGCCGCATTTTCATTTTTTGAATGAGGGGTAGTTTTGTGAATTGGAGGTTAGAGTTGAAGATTGCAAAACAAGATTGTTGGTTTTGTCATTTAGTGGGCTTTTGAGCCTTTTTTGTCCTTACATGGCTCATTGAGCCCATGAGCTCTTCCCAAACATTGCCTAAATGAGATACATTATTTTCGAGGGGTTCCCTCCCGTCTACATTTTGAATTAGAGAGTACAATTTAGGCCATTTGAGCCGACCTCGGGTTGTTGATATAAAACATTAAATTTTTATTTTATTTATTTATTTTTTTTTTTAGTACTTCTCAAACAAGTCATTTATAAAAAAATAAAAATTATATTAATCAGATATCAATAATTATATATTTTGATCATATTTTTCTTAAACAAATGAACATTGTATTTTTATAATTATATTTGTTGTATTTTTTATATATAAAAAAATATGATACAACTATATAATTATCGATATTCAATTAATTTAATTTTTTTTATTATAAATAATTTAGTGAATAGACATTAAAAATAAACAATTTAGATGAATAAAGTGGAGCCCAAATGAGTTCGAATCGTCTAAACTAGATTGGAGGAAAGTTGTATCCCATCATTTTATACTTTTTTTTTTTGTACAAATATTTTCCTTTAGATCAAAATTTTTTATACAAATATTGTTTATATAGAATTTGGGTAAATTATACTCACCTTTCTTTACGTTTGAGAAAAATGCAATTAATCTTTCTCTTTTGACATACTTACATTGACTTCTAATTTATTTTTTTTAAAGGGTTGTTTATGAATAAGTTATTTAAGTAACTTTTTGACCTTTTATGAAAAAGATGAGCAAAAACGTAGATAGGTGATATGATAAAAAATAAAAAAATAAAAAAAGATAAAAAGACAATAATATGCTATTTTAGAAGGTACCCAAACAAGATAAATGTAACTGACACTAATATATGTGGTAGGCAAACATTGAAATAGAATATATATATATATATATATATACCAATTGGTTGGTGGTCAAGTGGCGATTGGAGCTTGACTTGGTAGGAAGGACCACGGTTCGATTCCCCGCATCGCCAATTGGGAGGGGATTTGAGTCTAACCATCCAAAACTACTCCCCGAATCCGGATTAGTCGGCCTAAGGGTCGGATACCGGGTGGTGAACCAAAAAAAATATATATATATATATTTTTTAATAAAAAAGATATAACAATATCATTTTTCATTCATAAGATTAACAAATTACTAATAAAATAGAATAAATTACAAATACACCCATTGAGGTTTACTTAAAATACAGATTGTCAACAAATTAAAAATAAATTTTATTTTTTTGAAACTAGAATAATTACCCATCTTTAACTCATGTCTTATAAATATGTATGTGCCCAAAGACAAAGTTGAAGCATGTGTCCATTTCAATGGCGAAAAACCACAACCATGGCCAAAATGGCCTAAAAAAATCCCAAGTTGTGGTGGTGATGGTACCATTTCCAGCACAAGGCCATCTCAACCAACTCCTCCAACTCTCTCGCCTCCTCTCGTCCTCCTCCTACCACCACCATATCCCCATCCACTACGTCGGCTGCGCAGCCCACAACCGCCAAGCCAAGCTTCGAGTCCACGGTTGGGACCCCATTTCATCAAGCAACAACAACAACATCCATTTTCATGATTTCCCAAACCCTCATTTTCTCTCTCCTCCACCCAACCCAAATGCCTCCATTAAATTCCCCTCTCACCTCCAACCAACCTTCGACGCCTCAACGCAGCTTCGCGAGCCGGTCGGGGCATTTCTACGAACACTCTCTGCCTCTGCTCGAAGAGTCGTTGTTATTCATGATTCTTTGATGGCTTCTGTGGTTCAAGATGTGGCGTCGATACCAAACGCTGAGTCTTACGTTTTTCGTAGTGTGTCGGCTTTTACTTTATTTTTATACACTTGGGAAGCCATGGAAAGGCCTTTTGCAATTGATGCCGAGATACTCAAAGACGTTCCTTCACTGGAAGGGTGTTTCACTGCTGAGTTTGAGAGATTCCTTAGCAACCAAGTTGATTACCAAAAGTACAGCTCTGGCTATCTTTACAACACCAGCAAAGCAATTGAAGGTCTTCATTAATTTCTTGATTCATATTTTTCATATATTTATTTGGGTAAATTAGGTCCTTTAAAACCTTATTTTGGTTCTCGTAATTTTAATTTTATATTTATAGTTTTAATTTTGTTACAATTTGATCCTTCCGATATCCATTGTAACATTTTAAACCAAAACAAATCATGTGCAAACCTAAAGCCTCTAAAGTGTAACCTTATCCTGGTGGTCTTTGTAATTTGTTTTAAATTCTATTTTAATTCCTCTAGTTTTATACATGTTGTTTTTTGTAACAATAAGTGATAGATGATTCAAATTGTAATAAAATTAGAAGTACAAGAATCAAATTGTTGAAATTGAAATTATAATAACTAATAATTCACTGATTCTTAAATTATAAGGACTAATAATGTAATTTACCTATTTATTTTGTGATATGTTTGTAATTGCTTTGGTGTCTAAAATCCCAACCCAACAGGTCCATACCTCAATTTGCTTGAAAAGGAACAGATCAGCAAAGGCAAGAAACACTGGGCCATTGGACCATTCAATCCCGTGGCAATACAACACAACACAAGCACCAATCAACGCCATGAATCTTTGAAGTGGCTTGACAAACAACCTCCACACTCAGTGATATACGTTTCTTTCGGAACCACCACCTCTTTCACCGATGAACAGATCAGAGAGCTCGCAATCGGGTTAGAACAGAGTAGCCACAAATTCATTTGGGTACTCAGAGAAGCTGACAAAGGAGATGTGTTTGTTGGAGAAGTGAGGAGAGCTGAGCTGCCAAAAGGGTATGAAGAGAGAGTAAAAGGGAGAGGCATGGTGGTGAGAGAGTGGGCTCCACAGTTGGAAATTCTGGGTCACCCATCAACAGGTGGGTTTGTGAGTCACTGTGGTTGGAATTCATGTATGGAGAGTCTTTCTATGGGAGTGCCAATCTTGGCTTGGCCAATGCACTCGGACCAGCCAAGGAACACTGTGCTCGTGACCAAATTTTTAAAAGTTGGTGTTGTTCTAAAGGATTGGGGCCGTCGAGAGGAGTTGGTTACGGCGACAATGGTTGCAGAGGTGGTGAAGAGATTGATGGGTTCGGAGGAAGGAGACAATATTAGGAAGAGGGCGGTGGAACTAGGCGGAGCCGTGCGGGAAGCAGTCGCGGAAGGTGGCGTTTCTCGCAAGGAGTTGGATTCTTTCGTTGCTCATATCAGTAGGTAGATTTTGAAACATAATTCCACCCTTATGTTTAAATATTTTGTTTGGTTTAAGTTTTTAAAAATTGATTCCGAAGTTGCATCTCAAAACTCATTTCACAATATGTTTGACAGAGTAGGAAGTTTTTAAATTTTGAATTTTAAAAAAAGTAGACTGGATCTATCCAATCGTCCACCTAAACATCTTCCCATACGTCTGCCCATTGGCCAAAGTTATAACTCAATTGTATGTAAGTAATGATATTTGTGGGTTTAATTGCTACAAATATTATAATTCAATTGTATGTGAGTTATACGTATAAAAAAAAATTATAACTAAACACTACATAAAATATAACCAAATAACTCTTTGATCATAATCAAAATAATGTTATAATCAACATTATAATGAGTTATAACCAACATAACAATAAATAATAATTAGGGATACATATGATACATACCTCATATATAAAAGTTTCCTATGTTTTGAGATTTCAACTTGTATTTTGATTTGATCCTTTTTTATTATATCACTGTTAGAAATTTGAATAAAAACATAAGTATGGTGGGTAATACTAACAATCTCTATAGTTTGGAATTCGTATCATTTTAGTTTCTGACTTTTCAATTATGACAAATTTGATCTTAAATTTTGAATCTTATTTCAAATAAGAACAATTGAAGATACCATTACTTAATTTCAAGGATAAAATCATCAATTTAATAAAATATAAACCAATTTGACAAAAATAAATGTAAAAAAAATATTTTTAAATTTTCTTAAATTATTTATACCTACCAAAGATAAAATTATGTAAAATTGATAAATCTTTTGGACATTTATTTATTTATTTATTTACCAAATTAATTTTTATTATGTGTTTGGATGATAATCATATAATTGGTGGTTGTTAGGATTGTAATGTGTTGTCACGACCCAAACACAGTACCCAGAGATTCGGTGTCGCAACAAGACAATAACTAAAGTCATAAAAATATAATAGTGCAGCAGATTAAAATAAAAGGGTACCTAAAACTTTATTTAATTAAAAATATATACATTGAAGTTTTTATTTGTTACATTGCCAGAGCTGGACTATAAAGTGTCTCGTGTCTACTCCATACATTGGTCTTGACATGTCACCTGAAAGTGATTAACAATTATAAATACATGACAGAGTAAGAAATATTATACTGAGAGTATAAGAGCATAAAAGTCACTTTGTATAAATATTTGGGCTAAACTGAAATTGGTTTAGTTTGAACATATAATACAGAAATCACATAAGTAAAATAATTATAACTATAATACAGAACAAAGGGTTAATGGATATTTAAGTCCCCTAGACATTAGACCTTTAGAGGGCCAGATATTTAAGTCTATATGCATGGAACCTTTAAAGGGCCACAAAAGTGACAATAGAATAAAACAGAGGGTCAGTAGATCCATGAGAAATAGAAAGTCACTTAAAGTGATAATATAACAAAACAGAGGGCCTCATAAAGTGACAAATCAGATGGCCAATGGATATAAAAGTCCCTCAAGACATGAGACTCTGTAGTGATACTTACAAAATTATTATTTAAAAACACATTTAATAAATAGTTTTATTTATAGATTTTCCTTTTTGAGTAAGTAGATTTCATTTAACAAATAATATATTTTAAAAACTAATATAATTTATAAAACATAATTTACATAAAATAATTTATAATAACTTAAAATATAATAAAACTCACATTAGCATTGATTTTTAATTTTCATCAACACTCACTGGCTCAACTCCCTCTCGTATGTGGGTTTATTTTGTGTTTCTCCATAATTTCCTTCAACATATAGGTGAGTTTTTTTTTTTTTTTTTTAACAACAAATTCCTCTCTACCCTCCTGAAAGTACAAGGCAGCGCCCTTTACAGAGATTATCAGGGTGTCCTGTTAGCTGTTTCGAGCAAAGAGACTATAATCTGATAACTTACCCGACGTTTCAAAACAAGTTTTACTTAAGTCAGGACTCGCACAGCCGAAAAACATTAAATCCACACTAAATATTAATTAGATAATTTAAAGTCCAACTTCCTAACCAAGTGTTATTCATCCAAAAACTTGACCCAGAGAAAAGGAGTTCAACCTATAACCTTGAGACTTAGGCTAAGTTTTGGTACTTCCAAATAATCTAAAAAGTCAAAAAGTTATTCAAAAAGTTAAAAAGTTAACACTATTCACCAAAAGTCAACAATTACGGCTGTACAACTCCCAATTCAAATTTTCCTCTAAAAACTAATTTTCACAATTTTTTATTACACATTTTTTCATAAAAAATTAAAAAGTTAACCCAAACATCTATATTTTCAATTTCAATTTTTTTATTCAAAAAAATAAAAAATACACTTATTTAATCTTCCCAAACAAAGCCTTAAATCCTAGACCTTAACTATAATACCATCCACCCTTTGCATAAAGGTGGGTTGGGTGAAAGATTTAGACGTTGCCTTCTCATCGTTCTCATCTGACATCTCACATCTCGATCTAAGCAAAGTTAATTAACACAACTGACTAGGCAATGACTAGGGAAGCAAATGGCTGGCAAGCTAATCAATACAAAGGACAAAGTTTGTGCCTTTTATTTTATGACCCAAATATGAAACTAATTTCATTATCATTTTTGGTAAGATATAGGCGTTGTTTGGTTTGTGTTTCTTAAAAAATTTTGAAAAAATTTTTTTACAAATAAATTTTTAAAAGTAATCAAATTAAATAATTTTTTTTAAATTTTTTTTTCAAAACTTGTTTGATTTACAAATTTTTCAAACAAATCTCTCTTATACACATCAAATCAATCACTTTTTTCAAAACTCTCTCTCAAAATACTTTTTCAAAACATCTTTTCAAAAAAAATCAAACCAAATAAATTTTCCTACTTTTTATCTCAAAACATATTTCTCAAATACAAACCAAACAAGCCCATAATGTCCCTTAATTTTAAATTAAATTACGTTTTTAACACATTAAATATTCTTTTTTAAGTGTCCATTTAACTATTTAATATAATAAGTAATTTAGCTTAAGGTATTTCAAAACTAGAGTCTCGTATAATTTTCGCAAAAAGTATTATTCGGGGTGTTACATGTGTAATCGATATATTTAATATATGACACATTTTTAGTCTTGGATCTTTTGATTTAATAGATTAGTTTAATAATGATATCAAAGTTGTCATCATATTTGACTTTTGAAAAAATAGAAATTAATTTAACGAAAATAAAAATAATTACTCATTATATGATTATCATCCAGACACATAATAAAAATTAATTTAATAAAAAAAAATAAATGTCTAAAAGATTTATTAATTTTACAAAATTTTATCTTTAATGGATAGAAATTATTTTTAAAAATTCAAAAATATTTTTTAACATTTGTTTTCATCAAATTAGTTTATATTTTATCAAATTGACAATTTTGCTCTTGAAATTAAGCAATGATATCTTCAATTGTCCTTATTTGGAACAAAATTCAAAATTCAGGGTCAAATGTGTCACAATTACAAAGTTAGGGACCACAGTGACACTACCCTCAAACTATAAGGACCGTTAGTATAATTCGCTCTATAAGTAATTAAAAGGGCATTTGATTTTAGAAATTATATCTCGCCCCTTCAAGTTTTTAATCACATAACAAATGGCACATTTTTATTAACAAATTATCAAGTCAATTAATAGTTTTAATGATGTCAGAAATTTATTTCAATTAATAATTCATTTAATTTTATTGTTGTCTAAAATAGCAGTTAAAAATTTTATTTATTTTTTACTAATTTTGTTAAATGAAATTTTTTAATAAGAGACTATTTATAATTTTTAAAACCACAAGAGGCACATGTCCCAAGAGATATTTTTCCTGGTAATTTGCAGAACATTGTTAGATTAATTATGTCCTCCAGTATAACCAGCTACACAGATGATGAAATTTTGGAGTAAGGGACATGGCATACTAAGGCTCTACAAATTGTTGCAAGGACTAGGGGCATGATAGTCGCTCGCATCCTAATAAACAATGGTTCAGCTTTGAATGTGTGTCCTTATGCAACTCTAGAAAGACTTGGCATGGACCAGACCAACCTCCAATATAGTAACATGATTGTCAAGGCCTTTGATGGTTCAAGGTGTGATTTGAGGACGAAATAGAGCTTTTGGTGGAAATAGGGCCTGCGACTTTTGCCATTTTCAAGTCCTCCAAATCCCATCCGCCTATGACTTCTTACTGGGTCGACCATGGATTCATGCATGAGGAGGAGTCCCTTCTAGCCTACACCAAAAAGTCAAGTTCGTCATCGGTGGAAAATTGATCACAATTTATGCTGAGGAAGATTTTATAGCATACAAAGCTCAAGCCATTCCATTCATTGAATCAGTTGAGCCTTCTAGTTATCAGACATTAGAGTATGTCTTTGTTGTCCAAGGTGTGGGAATCCGAATATAAAAATTAAATAAATAATTAGATAATAATAATTTTACAAATCTCAAATATTTTGATGGTGAATCTTAAAGTGCAAATTACATATTTAGAAGGTCTTTTAATTAATTTTAAATTCGAAAATAAATTATGGTGAAAGTCTTTAGTTTGGAGGCAAAATTTATTATTAAAAAAAAAAGAAAAAAAAAGAGAAGAGGGTATGACTTGAACTCTAGACCACAAAATGAATAAATAAGGCTCTTACCATTTGAGTTACATCTAACTTATATATATATATCTTTTGTATATTTATCCATTTATTTGACCCACAACTAATATAAAATAAAATATATACAAAACCTACAAAACCCTAATTCTCTTATTAGTTTACAAAACAATATAGCGGCAGCCAGGGGAAGGAATTGAGAGAAGAAGAAGAAGAAGAAGAAAAAAAAGAATTGCAAAGAAGGAAGGATTTTTGGGTGTGTAGTAAGTATTTATCTTTCTTCTTCCTTAAAGTTTTGTTCTTTATCCTTACTCTATGATTATTTAGTTCATTGATGGAGAGGTTGTAGGTTTATGTATTTTGTATATAGATATCCTATTCAGAAACTTGAGGAGCTAAATTTATGTGTAAAAATTGGGTGTAATTCTTAGTTCAAAAATTCTGCACAGAATCGCAAACTTTAAAAATCAAGAAACTATATCAAACGGATGAATTTTAATCTGATATTTTTACGGTAGATTAATTACATATTGAATTGCATATCTGAATTTTTTTCATAATTTTTGGGAGCCAAAATCCATATAAACTGATATGTTCAAATCTGTCCAGAAAACTGGTTTTTAACAGTAAATTCGGGAATGTTGTTCTCTTTGGGTATAAATCCAAAAATTATCAAATTAGTGTCATTAGAACCAATTACGAGTCTAGTTTCGTATGTTTTTGGCCTTGCATTGATTGCTTGTGTATATTAAGAGAACCGTCAATTTCTTTAAAGTGCTGCAGAAAACAACCTGTTTGGATATAATAAATTGTAGATAATTATTTTGATAAGCAAATCAAGTGAAACCAATTGGATTTGAAACTTAGGATATATTAGATCATATCTGGAGGTTATTGGAATTTTTCGAATAGCGTGGAGTGGGTTTTGTAATTTTCAAAGTTAGCGAATAGGTTGGGAAGGCTTGTTTGAAATTCTATTTTATCTTAAAGTCACAATTAATTAAGTTTTGATCGGAACCCATGTTTTGGGTGATTTTAAACCTTGAAGAACATGAACTTAGGTAATATTTAAGAGTAACGATGAGTTGAGTTGAGCCGGGTTAGTGCGTTTTAGTTGAGGTTACTTAGTTCCTATTGTTTTTAGTGTTTTTAAATTAGTTGTGACGTGCAGTTTTTATACTTGGTTCATGGCACTAATTGGACTTTTACACTCTATTCGATTCAAGGATTATATTATTTCGTTTCAGGTGAGTAGTTTCATGCTACATATTTTTATAAATGTTCCCATACCTTGAACTGTTGGAAAAATTAAATTGTTGTTTCATGACTAAACTGTTTTGATAAATTATTATATTATCAATGGAATCAAATTATTTCTGAAACATGTGTGAATTTGGCATACTGTAAACTATTTGTTTTGGTCTCATGTTTATAATGATGAACTACCATGTTTCTTGGCCCGATGTGTATTGATTATTGGGACCATATGTGTATTTAGTCCAGGAACTTATTCCATTGTGTGTGGTGACTCGCCACTAGAGAACAGATCCGGGTTGGGCGTGATGACTCTAGTGCTCAACGATTGTAAGGAAAAGACCTTTAAAACAACTAGGTGACCTTCAATCGGATCATCTTTGAGAAAAAGGCCAGTGCCACCACGAGGATGACTCTTAGTTCGGTATTGGATCCAACCGGGCTTATAGCCTTGAGAATTGTGTGGCATATTATTGTTTTTATTGGTACCCAGAAAATTATTGGTGTTCATGTTATAATCTGTTTTAAGTGGAAAATGTTGTTTATCATGTTCTTGCGAGACATGAGTATTTTAAGTGTTGAACTGTGGAACCTTCTTTTGAAACAGATTGTATTTACCAGACTGTATGCCAATCTAGTTTCTGTGATATGTATATCTTATTTTGGAATTTATTCCTGTTTTTAAAACTGTATTTACTATCCATGTTGCTACTTACTGAGCTATCAGCTGACTTAGTTGTTTACCATTTCCAAGTGTTAGAAGGACTTAGAGTGGACTCATGGCATAGCAGGGACTCCATTTCATGGACCTCTAGGGCATTTATTTAATTTGTTTTAGGTTGCTAGTCGAGTTTGTGCATATTTATATATATATATATATATATTTTTTTTATTGAAATTCATTTAGGATTATTTTTGATATGTGGGTTGTTTATATCCCATAAGTTTGGATGGGTTTGATTACGGTTGATTTTGCCGTTTACAATTGTGGCATGTATGGATCGAGTTTTGGTTATTTATTATTGGACTATTGTTTAGTTGTTCAATGTGATTATGGATTCATGTTTTAGGCTTACATGTGCCTTGAGCTAAGGCCCTGTGGGCCACGGCCGGTCATACCCGAGTTTGGGGTGTGACACAAGGCATGCCAAGTAGGGATGGCAATTTGAAGCCGACCCGATGGGGACTCAATCCCTTCGACACCGATTTGAACGGGCTTTTTCTAGAAAAATATCCCCAACAGAACGGGAATGGTATTCAAAAATCAATCCTCGATCAATTTCGGGCCGAGGACGGTAATAAATGTCTAAGCCCTAGCCTCGTCCCGGTCCGATTATCCTAAAGTGATACATATATGTATAGTTCTGATGTACTGTTGCTCTCACTCTCTCTTTCATTTCATGTTTTTTCATTTTACATCTATTCTCTCTCTCTCTCTCTCTCTCTCTCTCTCTCTCTCTCTCTTCCTTACCTTCTCTGATCTCTCTATCTTCCTCACCGTCTCTCATATCTCTCTCTCTCCCTCTCACTCACTCAAAGTCTCTCTTTCTCCCTCTTTCCCCTTCATCTATGTAAGATCTCAAAATGTGGTGCTTCGACCGGGGAAAAACCGATCTCTCTCTCTCTCTCTCTCTCTCTCTCTCTCCCTCATTTCGATTGCTAATGACACTTCCCCCGCCACCACAGACTGCCGTCTTCAGCCAGTTTCGTCATTGGCCGAGTTGCAAGACTATATATATATGGTGCTTCGTAGTAAAACCGAGCTGGAATGTCTCAAAATGTGCTGCTTCGCCATTGATCTTTATATATATATTCAGATTTGATTTTTTTTTTTTAACATATCTAAATGATTTTTTTTAGACATTTCATTTTAGCTCACAAATTTGTTGAATAGTGTTAGATTTTTATTTATTTTTTATTTTTTTATAGACATTTCAGCTCACAAATTTTTAAATTTGAATAGTGTTAGATTTGTTGAATAGTGTCAGATCTGGAAAATGATCTTGTTGTGATGTTATTTATATATAATGTTAAATTTGAATAGTGTTAAATTTGTTAAATAATGTTGTGATATTATTTATATATAATGTCAGATCTGGAAAATAATCTGAATAGTGTTAAATTTTTTGAAGATCTGGAAGATTTGAATAGTGTTAGATTTGTTGAATAATGTTGTGATGATATTTATATATAATGTCAGATCTGGAAGATGATCTGAATAGTGTTAATTTTTTATTTTTTATTTTTCCAGACATTTCAGCTCACAAAGGTTTTGTCTGAATAGGTCTTCATTCACTGATTTGGATTTGGATTTGTGTTTTGGATTTGAATCTTCATTCTCTGATTTTTATTTTATTTTTAGCCGGGGAATGTTCGGGGTTGGGGATCCCCGATCCCCATTAGGGGAAGGGGCGGGGCGGTGGTAGGTTTCCCGTCGGGGATCAGGGACAGGAAAATTTGCACCATCGGGGATCGGGGATGGGGGGTGTGATCCCCGACCCCGCCCCAGCCCATTGCCATTCCTAATGTCAAGCTATCCAACATGTTCTGATAATGGAAAAATGATAGCTAGATACTTTAAGCAAAATGGCTTTAGCTCGATAAGGGATTGGGCGCCTTACTTTAAGGAAAAATGAAGCAACCAAAAATACACACGCAGTTGCATACTTTTAGCTTGGCCTTCCACTTTACTCCAAGTCAAAATCAGAGAAGCACTAGGCAAAAGAAGAAAGCAGAAAAGGGGTATGGAGTCAAAAGATATCAGTCATTCCTCATATCAAGGAAACATTTCTGACATCAACAAAGACTTTGATCCCTGAACAACTGTTGAAAGAGATGCAAGCTACCTTTGACCAGCTTGAAGATCCAATGTTTTTCGTGCCTGCAAAAGAGCCATCACCACAACAAACATGTATAGTTGTTACCACCCATTGTCCAGGACGACACCAATACTGCAGAGAGTCAACAAGAATCCTTTCAAGTTCCAAACTTCAATTGGGAATTTGATCCAGATCCGGTCGAGACTATTGTTAGCCTGTTTAAAGAAGAGTAGGGGCTCATGATAGATATGCTTTCCACTTCTTATGAAGCAGTATTATCACTTGCTGACACCATTCGTCCTGCTTTCCCAAGAGAAAAACTCAATAATTGCACTTCCAAGGATGTGGTGAGAGCTCGCATGTTTTGGTAAACTTGTAAACACTATCATTAGTGATTTGTTTTTCTTTTTCTAAATTGATGTTTGTGGTTTGTTGAGTTTGTATCATTTTGTATCATTTTGTATTGATCATGTCATTCAGGGGAATAATATTTGCAGGTGTTTTATTATTTTTATTTTTTATTTTTAAATGTTCTTTATTTTTATAAAATGGACTTTTAGGGATCCGAAGATCAAAGCTTTCTATGACAAGATGGGCATAGTACCAAAAAAGTATGACTTGGATATTGAGCTCAATTTCAACCTTATGGGTATTGAAATTGGTATTAAAATTGAAGATGATGTCAATGCTACTGAGGAAGTACCAGAAGAAATTAGGCAGATAGTTGAGCAGCACAACAATAGGAAAAATCCTAGCATCAAAGAAACATAAACCATTAATTTGGGAACTGTAGAAAATCCCAAGGAAGTCAAAATTAGGTCATGTTTGGATCGGTGGCAAAGAAAAGAGCTCGTTGAATTAATCTTCGCCTATCAAGATGTGTTTGCTTGGTCGTGTCAAGACATGTCAGGGCTTAGTACCTCCATAGTAGAACACCGGCTGCCATTGGACCCTTCAATTTAGCCAATCAAACAAAAGCTTTGACAACTAAAACCAAAATAAAGCCTCAAAATCAAGGAAGACGTAGTGAAGCAGTTCGACACTGGATTTCTCAAAGTTGTGGCTTATCCTGAATGGCTCGCCAATGTCATCCCTATTCCAAAGAAAGATAGAAAAGTTCAAATGTGCATTGACTTTCGTGACCTAAATAAAGCAAGTCCTAAAGACGATTTTCCCCTTCCGTACATAGATATTTTGGTGGACAATACTGCAGGCCATGAGATGTTTTTATTCATGGATGGTTTCTCTAGTTACAATCAAATCCAAATCGCTGAAGAAGATCAAGAAAAGACTGTGTTTATCACGCCATGGGGTATTTATTGCTACAAAGTGATGCCCTTTGGCTTGAGGAACGCTCGGGCAACCTATCAAAAAGCCATGATTACTCTCTTCTACGACATGATCCACAAAGAAGTGGAAGTCTATGTTGATGACATGATCGTCAAATCCCAAAAAGAAGGAGATCATTTGCTCAAACTACGAAAGGTGTTCGATTGACTTCAAAAGTATCAACTTAAGCTTAATCTTGCCAAATGTATATTTGGAGTTGCATCAGGAAAGCTCTTGGGATTCATCGTCAGCCGCAGGGGCATTGAGATCGACCCTTCTAAAATCAAAACTATAATCAAGATGCCAGTACCAAAGGGAGAAACATAAATTCGTTCTTTCTTGGGAAAACTCAACATCATTAGTTGGTTCATAGCACAAATCAAACATGTGTGCGAGCCGATCTTTAAACTGGTCAAGAAAGACATGCCAAAGACATGGAATGCTGACTGCTAATTAGCCTTTGAGAAGATCAAGCGATATTTGATCAATCCACCGGTCTTAATATCCCCAGCCCATGGACTCTCTTTCATTATGTATTTATCAGTACTCGAGAGTTCATTAGGCTATGTTCTAGAGCAACATGATGAATCTGGACAGAAGGAGCATGCTATTTATTATCAGTAAGAAATTCCTTCCATACAAAGTGAACTACACAATGTTAGTTAACACATTTTGTGCCCTTGCTTGGTGTGCACATCGCTTGCAACATTGTATGTTGTATCGCACCACTTACCTCATTTCAAGGATGGACCCATTCAGGCACATCTAAAAAACCCACTCTCTTTAGCAGAATCTCTCGATGGCATATTATTCTAGCTGAACTTGACATAATCTTTGCCATTGACAAAGCAATCAAAAGAAGTACTGTTGCAGACTATCTAGCGAAAAATCCTGTAGAAGATTATTAATTGATAGAATTGTTTTTTCCAGATGAAGAAGTCTTATTTTTAGAGCCAGTTACTTTCGATGAGTCAGAATTTCCCAGCTGGAAGATGTTCTTCAATGGTGTCACAAATAAGAAGGAAGTGGGTATTGGGGTGTGGGGATGTATTTTCTGAGCACCAACACGTGGCCGAGGTGACATCGAAGTGTCAGCCGAGGTGCCACGTGACTTGACAGACACGCCGAGGTAATCTCGCGGTTGCCGAGGTTATCTCCGAAGAAACCGGAGTCCGAGATAAGTGGATAAGGGACAAGAGTCCTAGAAAGAAGAAAGACTACAAGATGGATAAGGATAGTGTTCTTAGGGAGTCTATCCTTATCTCTTGAAGAGTCCAAAGTAGATCCGGAGTTGAAGTCCATAGAAGTAAGACTTCTAGTGGGACTAGGATAAAGAGAGACTATAAAAGAAGGGCACCCCCGGCGGGTCTAAGGTACGCAATTTGTAGTCTTGAGCAGTAATTTTAGCACTTGTTATCTTTGAGAGATACTGACTTGATCGTCGGAGTGCCCCCGGGTGGAAGAACCACCGTCGGAGCCTTCTCTTTCTGTGCAGGTTACAGGGAGCCATCTACTCTGCCTGTGTTCTACCGTTGAATCACTAAGGAGGGCAGTGTGATCAGAAAATCACTCACACAATTTGGCGCCGTCTGTGGGAACGAAAGAAGAGTAAATGGCCAGTAACACGCAGAGGGAAAAGATTGGGGACGACACTCCAGCTGGGAGTGGAAGACCCGTCGACCTTAACGCGGAAGAAGGAGACCACAACGAGGAAGCTCGTTATCGAATCCTTGAAGAACGCCGTCGGCAAGGCGGTTATACATCAAAAAGCGGGAGGGCAATTACTATAACGAGGACGACCTCCAGACATGGAAAGACAGATGTCTGAGGTGGGATGAAGAAGTAAAGGAGATGGCAAATAAGTTGGCAGACCTTCAATCGGTCGTCAACTTCATGATGCAGAATAATGTCATGCAACGCCATACCCGCGCAGACACACCAATGCCCGAAAGAACGCCTGAAGGGAAAGAAATCCCGAAGCCCCTCAAAGACACGAGGAGCGGAAGGTACTCTCACCGACCCTCCAGTCGGCGAGAAGAGCCGAGAAGAGAAGAGTCCGAAGGACATATCGCGAAGAAGCGGACCCCAAGAACATCGGCATGTTAAAGACGGATATTGTGTTCGATCGTCTGCGGAGAAGGATCGAAAAGGGCCACCATGAGGCCGAGAGTAGTCTTGAAAAAATTTGAAGCCCAATGACAAATGCGGGAAGAAGTAAAGAGGACTTGAGAGATTACCTCAAGAGGAAGCAGGAGAATCTCTGGGGAAATAACTTCCCGGTTAAGCCGAGGACTCCATTCTCGCGATTGGATAGATTCGTCGCATCGAAAAGATTGATATCTGAGGCTCGGATATATGATGGTAAGTCGGACCCTAACTTCCATGTTGGATTATTTTTTAATTCAATGGCATTGTACAGTGGGAACGAGCCGTTGCTTTGCAAAGTGTTCCCTTCATCCTTTGGGGAGATTGCATCAAACTGGTTCCACAAACTACCGAAGGGGCGTGAAAAATTTGGGAAGGCTGGCGAGATGTTTGTTGCGGGTTCATAACAAACAAAGCTACTGACCGAGGGTGGATGCGTTGATGGCTCTAAAATTAGCAAAAGGCGAAAGCCTTAGGGCTTATGCAAGAGGTACTATGAGGTGTTCAATCGAATACTGAATGCAACCAGAGGTGGCGGTCGTGTCTTTCAAACGACTGAAGGATGATGGTATCCATTGCGGAAGTCTTTGGCGAAAACCACCAAGAGCATGGAAGAACTCATGGCGAGAATTGAGAAATGCCTTCGAGCGAGGAAGATACCTCGGGAACAAGGAGACGAGGAGAAAAAAACGGCTTCGCCGAGCGAGCCGAGGTAACAATGGACGAGAACAAGCAGAGACGAGTTGAGGGCTAAGCAAGCGATGGCACGGTGTTCAATTCGGTCCAAAAGTCCTTGACCAAATTCGAATCGGCCCTACTTGCATGGCAAAACACAAGGAGAATTTATGGGGAGAAACCTTGGTAGGCGTTGTGCCTACCACAATGAGCAGGGTCACCCAACTCAGGGTTGCAGAGCCCTTAAAGCACACTTGGAAGATCTGGTGAGGCAAGGCCATCTAAGAGATCTTGTGGACGAAGCCAGAACCAGGGAAGAGCAGGCACGATTGCCTCAAGCGCCAGCAGCCCCTCCTCCCCCAGCACAGCAACCACAGGCAGGTGGACCTCGGGTGGTTAATGTGATCCACTCAAAGGTGAATGAAAACGACATACGGGGAGAGACGCAGAGGGTGAAACATCTGCGGCCACGTCAACCGTCGGATGAAAAAGACCTCGGCTGAAGATTGCCAAGGACCAATGATAACCTTCACAGAGGCCGACCTTGACATGGTTCGACCCGCACAATGATGCCTGGTAGTATCCCTCCGGGTTGGGGAGTGCGGTGAAAGCATCTTGATTGATCAAGGCGACTCTGCGACATCATGTATGTCAGATGCTACAAGGAGTTAGGCCTTCACCCTGATGACATGGAGCACTCAAACGGCCCGATGGTCGGCTTCAATGGAACGCCGACATGGCCTTTAGGGGCAACAAGCTTAGAGGTACAAGCTAGCACGAAGAAAATCAAGACAGAATTCATTGTGATCGATACGCCCTCGCCCTACAATATCATCCTGGGGAGGCCGTGGTTGCATGCAATGGGGGCAGTTCCCTCAACATTGCATCAACTGCTACGGTTCCCAACAGAACATGGGATCGAGAAAGTCAGAGGAGATCAGTTACAGGCAAAAAATTGCTCCATGGCAGCAATGAGGTTAACGTGCAACATTCGAGAACCAGAGGAAGCAGAAGTTGATGAAGAGGACATGAAGGTCCTAGATGACGTCGGCAAGGAGCCGACCGAGAAAAGTGAAGAAGCATTGAAGAAAATCTTCATCCAAGAGGGCGATGAGGAACGCTTCTTTCTTCTCGGCACAGGATTAGTCGAAGAAGAAGAAAGGGAGTTGGAAGCCTTTCTCAGGAAAAATATCGAGGTGTTTGTCTGGACGCCCTACGAAATGCCTGGCATTGACCCCGAGGTCACATGTCACAGACTTAACGCTGACAGGTCAGCCAAACCTGTGATACAACGGGCGAAGGCGGCGTTGATGCGTCGAAGCGATGGAAGAGGAAGTAGCGGACTTCTAGAGGCCAGGGCCATCAGAGAAGCCAATTATCCGACATGGTTATCAAACACCGTGGTAGTAAAGAAGAAGAACGGCAAGTGGAGGGTCTGCGTAGATTTTACAAACTTGAACAAAGCTTGTCCCAAAGACAGCTCCCCTCTGCCAAAGATTGACCAGTTGGTAGACGCCACATCTGGACATGGAAGGATGAGCTTCTTGGATGCATACAGGGGGTATCACCAGATAGTCATGTACCCCCCAGATGAAGAGAAGACAGCGTTCATCACTCCGAAAGGTTTGTATTGTTACAAAGTCATGCCTTTTGGGTTGAAGAACGCGAGCAACTTACAAAGGTGGTGACCAAGATGTTCAAACACTTGATTGGCGAGCTGTAGAAGTGTACATTGATGATATGGTCGTGAAGACCAAGGAACCAAAGGATCATCTTCTTGACCTAGAAGAGGTCTTTGACATACTCAAAACATATCGGCTCCGACTAAACACATCAAAATGCGCGTTTGGAGTCGGATCCGGTAAGTTCTTGGGATACCTGGTGAGTAGGAGGGGCATTGGAGGCAGCCCAGATAAGATCCAGGACAATCTAGGATTAATGAGTCCGAGATCGGCTAAACAGTTCGAGATGCTTCTTGGAAGGCTGACCCTAAACAGTTCATAAGCAAGTTCGGACAAATGTAACCCTTTTTTCAATCTGGTGAAAAAGGCCGCGGATTTTCTATGGACAGAGGAATGTGAGGCCGCTTTGGCCGACCTGAAGAAATACCTCACCTCGGCTCTAGTCCTCTCAACACCTCAACACAGAGGAACTGTTTTTATACCTAGCGGTTTGAGCCGCGTGAGTGCTATGATTATCCGAGAAAGAAGAAGGAGAAGCGTGTACTATGTAAGTAAAACCTTGGCGATCTTGAAACAAGGTATTTACCACTGGAGAAATTAATGCTGGCCTTGGTAATGGCCTCAAAGAAGCTAAACCATTATTTTCAGGCTCACAAGATAGTGGTTTTGACAGAGCACCCATTAAAATCCTTGTTGCAACAAGGAGACTTGACTGGAAGAATTGCAAGATGGGTAGTAGTTTTGGGCCAGTATGACCTGGAGTTCAGGCCGAGAACCGCGATTAAGGGCCAAGTCTTGGCCGACTTCGTGGCTAAGTTCTCGCCAGAATACATCGAACATCGGGCTCCGTCGAGCCGAGATGAACGATGTCCAAACAAGGAAGGAGAAGTCCAGCCAAAGGCTAAAGAACTAAGGAAGGAAAAACTCAGACCCTGCAGCATTTACATCGGCGACTCTTTTTAGCTTTTTGTTGATGGGAGCTCAAATCGGCAGGGGACAGGGGCAGGAGTAGTGTTAATTTCCCCCGATGGGGAGATATTGGAAGCGATCTATTGGGGTTCAAAGCCTCGAACAATGAGGCGGAATATGAAGCATTGATTCTTTGGATTGAAGCCGCAATAGCAAGGAGAGATGAGGTAATAGTTTTTTGTGACTCACAGCTTATAGTGAATCAAACTACAGGAGAGTTTACTGCCCGAGATGAAAGGATGTCGACATACGCAAAAGAAGTCATCAGGCTGGCAGACATGTTTCAAAACTGCCGACTTCTTCAAGTTAGCCGAGAAGATAACAACCACGCCGATGTTGGCCAATTTAGCAAGCTCAATGCAAACCGGAAAGATGAGGACAATAATGATCGATTACCTATCAGGCCCGAGCATAGAGTCACCACACACAATGCAAGAAGCATTATGTGTGGACATGGGACCAAGCTGGATGGATGCAATTGTTGCATTCTTGAAAGAGAGAAAACTGCCAGAAGATCGAAAGGAAGCACACAAGGTCAGACTGAAGTCGGCAAGATTCAGCTTGACAGCAGAAGGACATCTCTATAGAAGATCCTTCACTGGACCTCTTTTAAGGTGTGTACACCCTCTTCAAGTCGAAGATTTTTTGTATGAAATTCATGAAGGAGTTTGTGGAAGCCACGCAAGGGGCAGATCGTTAGCGCATAGGGCCATTACCCAGGGGTATTGGTGGCCCTACATGCAAAAAGATGCAGAAGCCTATGTGAAGAAGTGTGAACAATGCCAGAGGTTTGCAGATTGATACATCGACCCATTCTTGACCTAAACCCTATTTCCAGCCCTTGGCCATTTGCCCAATGGGGCATGGATCTCGTTGGACAATTACCCCCAAGCAGGCGTGAGAAGTACTGCTGGTTGGACTACTTCACAAAATGGATAGAAGCAGAGCCTCTTGCCAAAATCCGAGATGTGGATGTGAAGAACTTCATCTGGAAAAACATCATCATCAGATTTGGGATTCCAAGAGCAATCGTTGCCGACAACGGAACAGAGTTTGACAGCAAACTCATCAAGAATTTTTGTGCAAAGTTCAAGATAAAGAATTATTTTTCAACACCAAGCTTTCCCCAAAGTAATGGCCAAGCCGAAGCATCAAACAAAGTCATTTTGGATGGAATAAAGAAGAGGCTGCAGGCAGCAAAAGGAAAGTGGATAGACAAATTGTCCAACGTGCTCTGGGCATATCGCACTACGCCGAGAAGATCAACAAGGAAATCCCCCTTTGCCATGGCTTATGGCACAGAAGCAGTCATTCCATTGGAGATCGACATCCCAGGGATCAGAACACAGGGAGTTGAGAACGGGTCTAATGATGTGCTCTTAGCCCGAGATCTGGACCTACTGGAAGAAAGAAGAGAGAAAGCTGCAATCCGACTTGCGAGATACCGACAACGACTTGCCAAAACTTACAACAAGAAGGTCAATCCAAGGGATTTTCAAGTCAACGACCTAGTCTTGAGAAAAGTAAATCGGCAATAAGAAGGATCCCGAGAGGGCAAGCTTGGCCCAAAGCGGGAAGGTCCCTATAGAATCACTTGATTGTTAGGGAATGGGGCATATCGGCTCGAAGATAATGAGGGCAAGGCATTGCCTAGACCATGGAACACTTGTAATTTAAAGTTTTTCTATCATTAGATGTTCTTTGATCTTTTTTGCCGATATGATCAATAAAATCTTAGCAGAATTTTTCCGAACTTATACAACTTTGCATGATGTTGTTTTTTGAATAATGAGAACCCAAGAGGAACTTAGGTTCACATTGGGGGCAGAGAGAAGACATTAGTAATGCTTAGCCGAAATTAAGCCGAGATTATGTTTAAACATAATCTAGCTGAGATAAATTCCTTTTCTTTACTTGTTGAAATTTGTAGCAATTTACAAGTTAAAGTTAAGCTGAGATAAATTCTTTTTCTTTACTTGTTGAAATTTGTAGCAATTTACAAGTTAAAGTTAAGCCGAGATAAATTCCTTATCTTTACTTGTTGAAATTTGTAGCAATTTACAAGTTAAAGTTAAGCTGAGATAAATTCCTTTTCTTTACTTGTTGAAATTTGTAGCAATTTACAAGTTAAAGTTAAGCCGAGATAAATTCCTTTTCTTTACTTGTTGAAATTTGTAGCAATTTACAAGTTAAAGTAGCAATTTACAAGTTAAAGTTAAGCCGAGATAAATTCCTTATCTTTACTTGTTGAAATTTGTAGCAATTTACAAGTTTAAGTTAAGCCGAGATAAATTCCTTATCTTTACTTGTTGAAATTTGTAGCAATTTACAAGTTAAAGTTAAGCCGATATGATTGTTTATCTTCACTTATTGAAATTTGTAGCAATTTACAAGATGAAGATTAATTGAGTTTATATGCTTTATACTTGTTGAAGTTTATGGCAAGTTTACAGGTGAAGTCCTAGCCGAGGTAAATCTTCAGGTAAACATGCCCGAGGTATGTAACCCCGAGGAGATTGTGCAAGGGAAGAATTGTATGAATCATGCGAAATATTCTAAGTATAGAATCAAATAGAAGCAATGAAGAAAGATTAAAGACTACAGCATTCAAAGAGAAACAGTTGTGTATAAAGGAGGCACAATGGCCTAGCAGAAGTAAATTGTTCAAAAGCAACAAAGAAAGGCACATCGGCCATAAAGAAGAAGCTTACATTGTTCAGGGAACATTAACAAGAGTAAATAAAAAGAACAAAACAAAGTACAAAAAGCATCAAGGCTGTCCTTCTTCAACTTGAACAGATGATTGGGATGGAACCTCGGAGGGCTCTGGAAGAACCACCTCGGCATCCTTTTGCTCCACAACCTCTGCATCTTTCTCTGAGGCGACCTCGGTGTTTTTTACGACCTCGGCCTCCTTATCAGCCGCGATCTCGGCGTCTATTTCAGCCAAGGTCTTCTCCACGCTTTGCTCAGCCACCAGAAGGTCGGATGAAAGGTGGGTGGGGCCAGCTTCCTTGGGCACCTTCTCAACCTCCTCATCCTCCTCTTGGGTTAAATCCATTACTTGATCGCCCTGAGGAGGTGACTTGGTTTCAATGGCTTCCTTGGATTTCCTGACCAATGGTTCATCTTCATCTTCACCTTCATCTTCAACCTCGGCTTCAGAATCAGCTTCTTCTTCAACTTGGCTTGGAGGTGAAGGAAGAGCAAAGGGAAGACGAATGGCTTTGGTTTTGCGCCAGGGCGAGTCGGCAGGAAGATCAAGCTGTTTGGCCAAAGCATTCCAACCTAGGGAAAATCCCCTGTTGCATGCTTGCTTGACTTGAAGCTTATACTCTTCTGCCACATCGGCCATGCCTTGGGCGTATGCCTTGTCATCGGCCGCTTTTATTTCGGCATCCTTTGTAGCCAGCGCTTGCTGGAGCTCTTTCTCGGCCTGGGCCGCTTTTTCCTCGGCCTCCTTCTTACGTAGCCGGCGTTTTTAATGGCTTCAGCAGCCTCGGCCCTTTCATCAGCCTCTTGCTGAGCCTGAGTTGCAGCCTCAGCTTGGTCCTCTAGAGTCTTCATTTTATTTTTAAGACTTTTGTTCTGTTTCTGGAGAGCAGCAAACTCCTTCTCCATCTCGGACAACCTCTCATTTGCTTCAAATGCTTGCATGGAGAAGGTGTGGGCGTGTTGGATGGCCTGAAAGTTCACAAGATAGAGGTTATCACGAAATATTGCAAAACTTTATAAGTTTAAAGAAAGCAGCAGAAAGAAAAGTTGCCAAATTGAAAAACTTACTTGCACAGAGCGCTGCAGCATGAGGGCATAGTTCTCGTATTCGTTCATCTTGGCGTTACGCTCAAGATCACCCTCAAGGAGCACTGCAGTGCTGAGTGCCACGCCGATGTTTACGTCGGCGGCGCTTTCATTGGCGTAGACTGGCCTGTTTTCAAGCGTAATTTTTGGCTCCCAAGGAATTTTGGGAACCCTGGACCTCGACCCCGGACCGAGTCATCGAGCAGCGACCTCGGCCTTTTTGGCTGAGTCGACCCCGATGGCTGGGCCTCAGCAGATCTTTTGGCGGATGTAGTAGTGGTCTTCAGAGTTGAAGTAAGTTGGGAGATGGGCAAAGCATCTTCGACCTCGGCCTCAGTAGCTTTGGCCTTTGGCTGGGCCTTTTTGACTCTTTTTGGTTTTGGTGGGGGCCCCGTTTAGGATGGTGCATCATCCACGTCGGCTGGTAGGTTGGCAAGGAGATCTAGAACAACGGGCTTCGGGCGGACCATCTCGGCTGTTTTGACAAGACGTCGGCGACGCTTTCTTTCTTGAACTGGTACCAAGAATGGTGCTGAAGTAGATGAAAGATCATTTGGGTCGAAGTAGAGCCTTGATCTGTCGGGATGTGGATCTGGTTTGAGTCGTGGCGGTTGGTGGAAGGCGCTCTTCTTCTTCTTCTTTGGAACGTCGGCCAAGGTAGACTTGTATGTTGGGATAAAGTTCACAGAGGCGGAGCTTTGCGTTTATGGATTAGTAGGTCAAGAGCTTCTTCAAACCTTTCGGGGTAATAGGGTGGCGAAAGTCCTTGGGAGGCTTCTTGACGTCTGCAAAAGGAAACACAACATCAGAAACAAATTTGTTGGAGAAATTGTGGGAAGCAACAGTTAAGCAGTTAACACAGGGATCTTACCCTTGCCCTCCTTGACCGTTCGAGGAAGAGGGAAGAGATGAACTTCTTCATTTGGGCCAAATTCCCAGTTCCCAGAAGCGATGAGATAATCATCTCCAGCCCCTTTGTTAGAATCTGGAAGGTCGGCTACAATCTCAAACTCTGTGGACCTCGGCTTAAGGTAATAGACATAACCTTTTTCCTTAAGGTTCAGGGTACACATGGTGTAGCAGTATTGGATGTCGGCAAGAGTGATCCTAACACTCTCCTGCCGAGCTAAGGCTATTATACCATTAAGCGTCCTATAGGCGTTGATGGCAAGTTGCATAGGGTTCAAAGAATAGTAATGAAGGACCTCGCGAAAGAGAGGATCAAGAGGAATCGAAGTCCACACTGGACGAAGGCTACTATAGGAAAAGGCATGTTATCATCCTCGGGCATAATGGAGTCGTTCTCCCCAGCTAGCCTGAGGTGAACATCGGCGGGGATGGAGAATTCTTGCCTAAAATACTCTAGTTTGGTTGGGGAGTTAACCCTGTCTCTCCACACACCCATGGTTTTGATGTACGAGTATTTAGCTACAGAGACAGGATATTCCTAAAGGGCTCTAGGGACCTCGGCAGGCACAGAAATGTATATTGGTGAAGTTTGTTTCAGTTTTTCCTAGAAAATGAAGGTCCTACAGACAAATCCCAAACCTAAACCTACAAAGAACGAGTATAGAAGGCAGAAAATCTGGAAAACAGAAAAGCAAAAGCGAAGTCTCAGATTCAAGAACACAAAGGGTGGAAGACCAAGAACAAGAAGTGCAACAGTGCAAGTGTTCATAACATGTGCAAGAATCAAGAAATAAAGACGTATTCAAGTGAGTGATTCACAGATTGAATGATGGAGCAGAATAAAGCGAACAAGAAATTCCAGAAATAATCAAGAACTGAAGGAGAAGAGCCAGTTGCTTACCAGAAAAGATGGAGGCCGGAGTAAGCTTACGAGATCGAGGCAACGAGAACAAGATGGCAAAAGCAGAAATGGCGAAGGAGGCGGTTGCAAACGCGAGGGCAATGGCGGAAGCGGAAGCAGAGAAAGAACTCTTTAGAGAGAGGTAAAGCAGGAAAAATTCGAATGAAAAAGTGAAGAGGAGAAGAGAGAGACAAACGTTTTTGTCAAAAGTGAAGCGGCAGCAAAATCAGGCAATAATTGTACCTAGGGTAACGCACGCGTCAGACGGCGCAAGCAGAGGAAAGACGGCTTATGGGCGCGTCGCCAGCACGGACCAATAAGGGAAAAACGCGTCAGTGAAACGGTCGAAAAATGATGTATGACAGCTCATACGCGAAGTAAAATCGATCTGAATTCTTGTTCTGAGAAGAAGACATATCGACCTGAAATGAATGATCTCGGCTAGAAAGTTCTTCAGCCGACGTACGAGAAAAAGTTCGAAGATAGGTTCCATCACCTCAGAATGCCAAGGTAATAGAACCTAGGGGGCAGTTGTGGGGATGTATTTTCTGAGCACCAACACGTGGCCGAGGTGACATCGAAGTGTCAGCCGAGGTGCCACGTGACTTGACAGATACGCCGAGGTAATCTCGCGGTTGCCGAGGTTATCTCCGAAGAAACCGGAGTCCGAGATAAGTGAATAAGGGACAAGAGTCTTAGAAAGAAGAAAGACTACAAGATGGATAAGGATAGTGTTCTTAGGGAGTCTATCCTTATCTCTTGAAGAGTCCAAAGTAGATCCGGAGTTGAAGTCCATAGAAGTAAGACTTCTAGTGGGACTAGGATAAAGAGAGACTATAAAAGAAGGGCACCCCCGGCGGGTCTAAGGTACGCAATTTATAGTCTTGAGCAGTAATTTTAGCACTTGTAATCTTTGAGAGATACTGACTTGATCGTCGGAGTGCCCCCGGGTGGAAGAACCACCGTCGGAACCTTCTCTTTCTGTGCAGGTTACAGGGAGCCATCTACTCTGCCTGTGTTCTACCGTTGAATCACTAAGGAGGGCAGTGTGATCAGAAAATCACTCACACATGGGGCAATCCTCATTTCAGAAGGAGGCATGCATTATTCGACCGTAGCCAAATTAAGGTTTGAAGGATGCACCAACAACATTTGTAGAATATGAAGTGTGCATCCTTTGTTTACGTATGGTGCTCCAATTTGAAATCAAGGACTTAATAGTTTGTGGAGATTTTGATTTGATCATTCAACAATCAAATGAGATCTACCGAACGAGGGACCATAAGTTAGCACCATATCACTGAAAAGTCAAAGAATCAAGCCAATTCTTCCATATCCTTGATTTCATTCATGTTCTAAGGATAGAGAACTCCTTCGCAGATGTATTGGCCACTCTAGCTGTTGTAATAAAGTTTCATGATGGGGAAGAGATCCCTCCGCTTAAAATTGAATCAAAATATGCCCAAGCATATTGTTCGGCACTTACGAAGGAATCGAGTGGGAAGCCATGGTATTACGATAACAAAAATTTTTATATAACAGAATTAACTAAAAAATTAAATTTGTAATTGCTTTCGTATACAATAATAAAACTTTTGAATTATTAATTGGAATAAATTTCTGACATCATTAAAAACTGTTAATTGATTTTATGATTTATTAATAAAATGGACTATTTGTTATGAAATTAAAATTTTATGGGTACGATGTAATTTTCAAAATCGTATTTTAAACAAATTTTAAATGGTGTATTTATAATTTAACGATTATGTGAATTAAAGTTTTAAGAAATTAATTAAATTATGTTAAAAAAATGATAAAAATAAATTTTATTTTTTTGAAACTAGAATAATTACCCATCTTTAACTCATGTCTTATAAATATGTATGTGCCCAAAGACAAAGTTGAAGCATGTGTCCATTTCAATGGCGAAAAACCACAACCATGGCCAAAATGGCCTAAAAAAATCCCAAGTTGTGGTGGTGATGGTACCATTTCCAGCACAAGGCCATCTCAACCAACTCCTCCAACTCTCTCGCCTCCTCTCGTCCTCCTCCTACCACCACCATATCCCCATCCACTACGTCGGCTGCGCAGCCCACAACCGCCAAGCCAAGCTTCGAGTCCACGGTTGGGACCCCATTTCATCAAGCAACAACAACAACATCCATTTTCATGATTTCCCAAACCCTCATTTTCTCTCTCCTCCACCCAACCCAAATGCCTCCATTAAATTCCCTCTCACCTCCAACCAACCTTCGACGCCTCAACGCAGCTTCGCGAGCCGGTCGGGGCATTTCTACGAACACTCTCTGCCTCTGCTCGAAGAGTCGTTGTTATTCATGATTCTTTGATGGCTTCTGTGGTTCAAGATGTGGCGTCGATACCAAACGCTGAGTCTTACGTTTTTCGTAGTGTGTCGGCTTTTACTTTATTTTTATACACTTGGGAAGCCATGGAAAGGCCTTTTGCAATTGATGCCGAGATACTCAAAGACGTTCCTTCACTGGAAGGGTGTTTCACTGCTGAGTTTGAGAGATTCCTTAGCAACCAAGTTGATTACCAAAAGTACAGCTCTGGCTATCTTTACAACACCAGCAAAGCAATTGAAGGTCTTCATTAATTTCTTGATTCATATTTTTCATATATTTATTTGGGTAAATTAGGTCCTTTAAAACCTTATTTTGGTTCTCGTAATTTTAATTTTATATTTATAGTTTTAATTTTGTTACAATTTGATCCTTCTGATATCCATTGTAACATTTTAAACCAAAACAAATCATGTGCAAAACTAAAGCGTCTAAAGTGTAACATTATCTTTGGTGGTCTTTGTAATTTGTTTTAAATTCTATTTTAATTCCTCTAGTTTTATACATGTTGTTTTTTGTAACAATAAGTGATAGATGATTCAAATTGTAATAAAATTAGAAGTACAAGAATCAAATTGTTGAAATTGAAATTATAATAACTAATAATTCACTGATTCTTAAATTATAAGGACTAATAATGTAATTTACCTATTTATTTTGTGATATGTTTGTAATTGCTTTGGTGTCTAAAATCCCAACCCAACAGGTCCATACCTCAATTTGCTTGAAAAGGAACAGATCAGCAAAGGCAAGAAACACTGGGCCATTGGACCATTCAATCCCGTGGCAATACAACACAACACAAGCACCAATCAACGCCATGAATCTTTGAAGTGGCTTGACAAACAACCTCCACACTCAGTGATATACGTTTCTTTCGGAACCACCACCTCTTTCACCGATGAACAGATCAGAGAGCTCGCAATCGGGTTAGAACAGAGTAGCCACAAATTCATTTGGGTACTCAGAGAAGCTGACAAAGGAGATGTGTTTGTTGGAGAAGTGAGGAGAGCTGAGCTGCCAAAAGGGTATGAAGAGAGAGTAAAAGGGAGAGGCATGGTGGTGAGAGAGTGGGCTCCACAGTTGGAAATTCTGGGTCACCCATCAACAGGTGGGTTTGTGAGTCACTGTGGTTGGAATTCATGTATGGAGAGTCTTTCTATGGGAGTGCCAATCTTGGCTTGGCCAATGCACTCGGACCAGCCAAGGAACACTGTGCTCGTGACCAAATTTTTAAAAGTTGGTGTGGTTCTAAAGGATTGGGGCCGTCGAGAGGAGTTGGTTACGGCGACAATGGTTGCAGAGGTGGTGAAGAGATTGATGGGTTCGGAGGAAGGAGACAATATTAGGAAGAAGGCGGCGGAATTAGGCGGAGCCGTGCGGGAAGCAGTCGCGGAAGGTGGCGTTTCTCGCATGGAGTTGGACTCTTTTGTTGCTCATATCAGTAGGTAGATTTTGATTGATAAAAGCCTATCTTCCAGAAAAGCACAAAATCTTTTCTTTTCTGATTCCATTTTCTGGGTCAATAAACATGCTGTTTGTTTGTGATTATGACCTGCATTTGGATTGCAGACATCTTTTGTTATAATAATGGTGTGTGATGTGCTCTACTCAGTGTTCCTTTAATTACATGCTCACGAATTTCTTAAGTTTAATGTTAAAATTGCGGGATTGTTTATTTATTTATTTATTGGATAAACAATATTTTTTATTCTTAAATTTTCATTTGAATTTTATTTTGATTGATCTTCTTCTCTCAAAATATCAAAGTTAGGACATTTGTAGGTTTGATTATCACAAATGTTATAACTTAATTGATTGAGACTCATAATTATAAAAAGAAATGAGTTATAATCAAATACAACATACAATATACTCAAAAGCTTTTAGTCAGAACTAAAATAAGATTATAACTAATATCATAATGAGTCATAACTAACCTAACAATAAGTCATAATTAAATATTACAAATATCATAACTAGGAGTGCATATAGTGCACATCCCGTACAATTTCTCAAAGTTTTGAAATTTCAACTTGTATTTTGATTTGATCATTTTTTATTATATTACTGTTTGAAATTTGAATGAAAATATAAATAATTAAAAGGTTAAATTACAAATACAGTAATTGATGTTGGCTTAATATACGGATTGATCTATAGTTTTGGAAATTATATGTCGCTTCTTAAAGTTTCTAATCACATAACAAATGGTCTCATTTTATTAATAAATTATCAAAATAATTAACAATTTTAATAATTTCAAATATATATTTCAATTAATAATGTAAATAATTTTATTATTATATAAAAGAGTAGTTATATATTTTTATTATTAATTTTGTTAAATAAAAAATTCAAATAATAAAATATTTGTAATTTTTAAAATCACAAGAAACAATCTATATTTTAAACAATTCTCAAAAAGTATTTTTATTTTACCCTAGTTAAAATGTGAGTGAAAGTTAAATAATTTATCATAAAAGTTGTTTCTTTAGCCTCCGTTTGGGTAGTGAGTTGGCTCTTTGGCTTTTTGGCTCTTTTGGCTATATGAGCATGGGTTCAAAAGTTTGGTTTGAGAATGACTTTTTGATTTTTTAGCTTTTTTGACTTTTTTGTGAGAAAAGAGTGTAATGATTATGAGTTGGATGTGATTTTTTATTTTTTGTGATTCCAAATTACTATTTTGTCTTTTATGACTCATTGAGCCAAAAAAAACCCTTAATGTCTGTGAAAAAGGTTCACGCGGCCTCTAATCCCCTCTTTTGATGAGTTAAACAAATAGAACCGCGGAATTAGTAAGTGATAAGGACTATATTTTAAACAATTCTCAAAAAAGTATTTTTATTTTACCCTAATTAAAATATGAGTGAAAGTTAAATAATTTATCATAAAAGTTGTTTCTTTATACTGTGTTTGGTTAGGGGATTTGAGAAGGGATTTAAAAAGAGAAATGGAAAAGGTAAGTGAAATGTGAATAAAATATGCCTATATTTCACTTAATTTCACACACCTTTTCTCTTTTCCTTTCCAAATCTCTCCCTAAATTTTCCAACCAAACATAGCATTAATGTCTCTGAAAAAGGTTCACGCGGCCTCTAATCCCCCTCTTTTAATGAGTTGAACAAATAGAACCTAGGAATTAGTAATTGATAAGGTTTATTTATTTATTTATTTATACAGTGTAATGTTTAAAATAATAAAAAAAAACAATCTATATTTTAAATCACTCTTAAAAAGTATTTTATTTTACCCTTATTAAAATACGAGTGAAAGTTAAATAATTTGAATAATATTTAGAGGCCCTAAAAACTGTGGCTCAAATGGTTCAAATTTTTCAGTTTGGTAACTTTATTTTTTTTTTTTTGTTTTTTTTTTAACCTGATAAGGAAATTTGAGCCATTAGGGACACCCAAATTTAGGCCCCCTAACAGTGCTGAAATAATTTATCATAAGAGTTGTTTCTTTAATGTCTCCGAAAAAGGTTCACGCGGCCTCTAATCCCCACTTTTTTTGAGTTAAACAAATAGAACCTAGGAATTAGTAAGTGATAAGGTTTATTTATTTGTTTGTTTAGTGTAATTTTTTTAAATAATTAAAAATAAAAAATATATTTTATAAATAAATTTATAATAATTTTATGAAACTATGATAATTTTTCCTTTATCGTTGTTTGGTAAGACCACCAGTCCCAAAATAATAATATTACGAATCCAAATTTAATTACTTATAAATTATCTAAAATTATCATTTAATGATTCAAATTTATTCTATTCGTGAATCACACACTACACATATTTAATTTTCACTGCAGAAACTTCCACTTAAAATTCTAGATGGTTAAATCTAGCTCCGCAGACTTTTTGTCCCAAAAATAGATGAATCTCAAACCCAAAATAAAAAAAATAAAAAATTCACAACCACACACAAAACATAGATCAAACCCCACCCCCTTCACCTACTAACAATTAAAATTTAGATTAGGTTTTTCTCAAGTTCTAATATGAACTTGAGAGAATTAAAGAATTAGTAAGGTTTGTCACGGGTCTTATTGCGATAATTTGAATGTTTTCTTTTGTAAAGCCGTCTATATATATCATTTATGAAAAAAATTAGGTCGATATTATAATTGTATTATTTTCATTTTATTGTATTTGTTTGACCAAAAAAAAAATGGACGATCAATTTTTAAAAACATACGTGTCCTCTATTTTTCAGAAGACAAACGTAATAAAATAAAAATATTATGATTATTAAATTAGCTTAATTTTTTTCATGATTGATATATATATTTTTTTGGTCAACATTCTAGGTAGTTAGATTTGTTAGTAAAGTTAGTGTACTACTTAAAGAGTCGTCACTGCTCTATCAGCTAGAACCCTTAACCTTTTCTTATTGGGGGATTTGGTGATAGCCCCCTCACTATCTAATTTGTCTTTTAAAATGACAAGAATTATATAAGTACTTTCAAAACCCCCTAATATTTTAAAACTTGTTTCTTTTACTATATTATCCTCATATCTATCAGCTTTCCTATTAAGCCATCTTCGATGTGTATTTCAGAATAAAATTTTACTCTGTATAAAAGTAAAATTTTACTCTGAAAAACGAGCAAACTGTGAGACTCTGAAGCTAAAAGTAAAATTTTACTCTGTATAAAAGTAAAATTTTACTGTGAAAAACTAGTAAAATGTTAGACTCTACACAAAAGTAAAATTTTACTCCATATAAAAGTAAAATTTTACTCTGAAAAACGAGTAAATTGTGAGACTCTGAAGCTAAAAGTAAAATGTTACTCTGCACAAAAGTAAAAAAGCGAAGGCAGTGTTTGTGGCGGCTGAAGTGTGTAAGGCAATCTTCACTGTATTTAAAAGATATTAATACTATTGTGTACAAAACAACAATTAGATAGAATTAAAGAAATAAAGAAAAGGAGAGGATATGTTTGATTACAAAAATCAAACTCGAAATAAAAATAAATAAATAAATAACAGATTTTATTTTGTTACAAAAAACAAAATTTAATATCTGATTAAATAAACAAATTAAAAACAGAATAAAATTAAACAACTTACTTGGTTAATTTCTTGAATGATTTTTCTGATCAAGTCCAGTGTTTAACACTGTGTCCTTAAGACAGATTCGTCCTCTCCACGGTTCTTTCAGAATTTGGACGTCTACCTCCCGGGATGAAATGATTTTACCACAAACAATAGCAGCACTACAAATTGTTTGCCTCACGAACACACTAAGTATTTACACTCTTTCTTTCAGAAATAAAATGCAGCAAAATGAAGAGGATGTTTGCAGAATTATGAAGGACGAAAATTAAAGATTTCTAAATCCAAATGAGGGCTGTCCTATTTATAGATGGAATGGTGGCTGTTGGATTTGAATTGAACAGGTATGAAACCTGTTGGCTTTGAATTCAAACAGATTTGAATCTGTTGAATTATATTTCAAACAGATATCAAAACCGGGAAGGGCCCTGTTTGGGTGTGCACAAATACCAAACCTGTTTATTTTCGGGAAGGGCCCTATTTGGATGTACAATAAAACCAAACCAGTTTAATTTCGGGAAGGGCCTTGTTTGGATGAACATAAAATCCAAACCAAATTAATTTGAATTCTTTCAAATGTTTTTGGCCCAAAAAGATTAGTATTGGGCCGAATAAGCCCAACCCAACCTCACACCACGCACCCGCGCCCAGGCCTAGGCCAGCCCCGCCCGGACGGACCCGGACGGCGTGATGGCAGCAGCAGCGTGTATGGATTTTGGGTCCAATGGGTCTAGCCCATTTTGTCCATAACCACTCTCTCTAAAACACTTGGGTACCCCTTGGGGCACACCCCAATTACCAAACCCATGCTTTATAAACCCTCTCAAAACCTCCCACCAAATCAATGTGGGACAAGCCTTATTCAACCTTTAAGGAATTTCCACCAAAACTCCATTTCCATGGAGCTTACTTTGGCTTCAATTTCCCATTCACTCGGTAATGGTTTTGAACAACCAAATATACCACGTGAATCAGAATGCGGCAAAGAACGCGTTACCACTTTGACCTGTGTAAATCGATGCACGGGGCCCACCTAAAAATTAGACCAAACTTAGGAAAAAATTCTGATTTTACCTAGAATTTTATAACCATTTCCAACAATCCCCCACATGAATGGAATTTGATGACAATGGAAATGCAACAATATGCAGACTTAACGAAAGAGTATAAGTTGAAAATATCTTGCATCAGGATAGGTAGTTTTCGGCCTTGAACCTTCCCTAGTGATAACCTATCGGACTTACTGGCTAACCAATGGACGCGATGCCTTGAATTGTTCAGCCGTTTGTGTAAGCCAAGACAATAGATTTCACACAAAATATCTTCTAACACATCGTGGTTCTCCTTTATTGTGTTCATTTTGGCCTTGAACGCTCTTGGTTTTCATGAGTGTTTCTAGAGAATGTAGCCTCTTTCATTCTCATAGAACCGGCCCTAGTTCAACACTCATATAGGTGATTCTTATTGTGAGTATCTTCTTATACTTGTCTTGATTTTATGCCTTAATCAAGATATAAGTAATAATTAAAAGCAAAGCTTATCCTTATGCCCCTGCAGACAACATATGTTGCAGATATCACTCTCACCATAGGAATGGGTAGGGAATTCAAATCCCTTGGTGATTTTTGGCGAGCCATACATAACTTAGTTGTCCCTTTGAACTTAGTTCTTGGGATCTCCAGTCATATAAGTAGGGTTACCATTATGACGACTCTTATGTAATAGGCTTTAATCCCATCCCCTTTGATGAACTATATACTAGCTCTTTTGTCAAACCTTTTGTTAACGGATCCGTAATATTCTCTTTAGATTTTATATAATCTATTGAGATTATTCCGTTTGACAATAATTTCTTTACGGTATTATGTCGACGACGAATATGTCGTGACTTATCGTTATACATGTGATTCTGTGCCCTGCCTATTGCAGATTGACTATCACAATGAATGCAAATAGCTGGCACAGGTTTTGGCCACATTGGAATGTCTTCTAAGAAGTGACAAAGCCATTCTGCTTCTTCACCTGCTTTGTCTAAAGCAATGAACTCGGATTCCATTGTGGATCGTGCGATGCAAGTTTGTTTTGTGGACTTCGAAGAAACAGCAGCGCCTCCTAGAGTAAAGACATATCCACTAGTGGATTTTAAATCTTTAGTATCCGATATCCAATTGGCATCACAATAACCTTCGAGTACTACTGGATATCGAGTAAAGTTCAAACCATGATCACGAGTAAATCTTAGATATCTATGACCCGAATGATCGCTTTCCAATGGTCTTCTCCAGGGTTACTAGTGTACCTACTCAATTTACTGATAGCATAAGCTATATCAGGACGAGTACAATTCATTAGGTACATTAGGCTTCCAATGATTTGGGAGTATTTTAATCGAGACAACGCATCACCTTTATTTTTCGATAAATAAAGACTGATGTCTACAGGTGTTCTAGCTAAATTCAAATCATTCTTGATAAATTTATCAAGTATTTTCTCAATATAATGAGATTGAGATAATGCATATCCGTCAGATATTTTAGTAATTTTCATTCCTAATATAACATCTGCGACCCCCATATCTTTCATATCAAATCTTTTGTTAAGCATTTGCTTAGTTGATTTGATCATGTTTTGACTGCTTCCAAAGATAAGCATGTCATCCACATAAAGACAAACTATGATATATCCTTGGTCAGTGTTTTTAACATAGACGCATTTGTCACATTCGTTTATCTTAAACCCATTTGTAAGCATTGCTTGATCAAATTTTACATGCCATTGCTTAGGTGCTTGTTTTAATCCATAAAGGGATTTTCCAAGTCGACAAAATTTCTTTTCTTGCTTTGATACTACAAACCCTTCGAGTTGCTCCATATAGATCTCTTCATTTAGATCACCGTTTAAGAAAGCTGTCTTAACATCCATTTGATGTATTTCTAAATTAAACAACGCTGCTATAGAAATAAGCATGCGAATGGATGTTATTCTTGTCACATGGGAATATGTGTCAAAATAGTCCAGACCTTCCTTTTGTCTGTAACCTTTAACTACAAGTCTTGCTTTATACTTGTCAATTGAACCATCTGCTTTCATTTTTCTCTTGAATATCCATCTATATCCAAGAGGTTTAGATCCTGGTGGAAGATCCACCAATTCCCAAGTATGATTTTGCATACTAGATTCAATTTCATTATTAACAGCCTCTTTCCACAAAGGTGCTTCAGGACCTGTCATTGTTGCCTTAAAGTTTTGAGGTTCATTTTCTAACAAGTATGTCAGAAAATCTGGACCAAAGGATTTTGATATTCTCGCTCTCTTACTTCTTCTTGGTTCATCATCAGTTAAATCCTGTTGGTTGAGACCATTACTAGTCTCTTGTGATTGATTGTCATTAGTCGCTTGACTTTGTGTACAATCATAAGTTCTCTTCTCTGAATTTAATTCCTGTCTTTTCTTGTAAGGAAAGACATGTTCAAAAACACAGCATTCCTTAACTCTATAATAGTGTTCACATTTATATCAGGTATTTCTGATTTATAAGTCAGAAACCGATATGCACTACTATTCTGAGCATAACCAATAAACACACAAACTACTGTTTTTGGTCCAATCTTAGTCTTTTTAGGAACATGTACTTCAACTTTTGCCAAACACCCCCACACTTTTAAGTATTTGTAGGAAGGTGGTCGACCTTTCCACAATTCATAAGGAATGCTTTTGGTTTTCTTGTGAGGTATTCTATTAAGAATATAACTAACAGACAATATTGCTTTCCCCCACAAGTTCTGTGGTAAGCTTGAATTTAGTAACATGCCATTCATCATTTGTTGTCTATGATGTACTTGATTCATAAATTTCAAATCCAAAATAATTATGACTACACAAATCAGAATTAATGTTTTGACAAAATCATATCCACATAAAAAATTTGTCTAAGAAATGAACAATTCAAAAACCCAATTGATTGTATACATTCTTGCAACTCATTTATAAATAAATGTCACTGTCATAAAAATATTTGTGACAGAAGAAAATTAAATTATCTCAATTAATGCAAGAGATACACCCCATATTAATAAAAATGGTTTATGGTTTAACAATTTCTACTATGCAAGTAAAATAATTATTAACGACATCTCATGCCACATAATTCAAAATAAACCAATAATCAACATAACAGATTTCTTAAATTACTTTCCAATTAAACGAAACGATATAATTACATACATCTTCATGTTTAAATTTCTATGGTGTTTAAACATCCATCAAAATTGATTTAGAAAAATTCAAATACTGCTTATGTCCAAAGTCGACATAACAATTTATCATTTCAAATCACTTGAAATTATTGTTAAGAAATAACTTGAGTTGATAACATACATACATATCAAACGCATCAAATAAAGAATTAACAAAATAAATTAAACATGCATGATCCCATCACTTGCATCATGAAATAAAAGAATTCTCAACTCATAAATAAAATCCAACGCATTTAAATTGTTGGGCAAAATATACCTTCATTTAATAAGTTTGATTTGTACATAAATAAACAAATTAAATATGCATTAAAATGTTCTTGTGAATATATATATATATATATATTTTCCCTCAAGTGCAGAAACAATTCAAGACTATGAATCCACATTGTAATAAAAATAAAATTAGTTTGTAAAACTAATATTTTACTCTAGAAACAAATTCTTCCACGTATACTCACGATGAACTATGATAAAGTCAAAAGAATTAACACATTTTCACAAAGGATTCAAAAATAAGTGGTCTACCAAACGAAACCATAAGTCACTTACAAAATTAATTGATTGTGACCGAGTCAGAAAGTTACATGATTGATTGACAAAATTAATTTTCTAGTTACTAAAAACAGAAAATAAATTACAATACAAAAATAATTTTATTTTCCTTGTTATCAAAACTAGTAAAATAAAATACCGAAATAATATCTGATTACAAAAATCAGAAAACCAAACTATAAATTACTTTTCTAGTTACTTAAACTAGAAAATAAATTATAGCACAAAATAATTTTATTTTTCTTGTTACTAAAACTAGAAAATAATATAATTTTTATTTTCCTTGTTACTAAAACTAGAATATAAAATATCACAAAATTATCTGATTACAAAAATCAGAAAAACACAAAATTATTTTCTAGTTCCCAAAACCAGAAAATAAATTATAGTTATTAAAACCAGAAAATAAATGATAACAACAAAATAACTTTATTTTCCTTGTTACTAAAACTAGAAAAATAAAATAGCACAATAATTTTCTGTTAACACAATTAATATTCTGCAATTGTTAATGTCACCAGTATATTACTACTAGTTGTCAAAGAAAAGAGACAGTATATTACTACTATCTGTCAAATAGCATAAATCACTATTTGTTTTTCCAACCAGAATATTACTTTGAAAAACAGAAAATTAAATACAATGAAGATACCAAAAAGGAATCTGTCTAAAGATTGTAGGGCAATCTTCACTGTATTTAAAAGATATTAATACTATTGTGTACAAAACAACAATTAGATAGAATTAAAGAAATAAAGAAAAGGAGAGAATATGTTTGATTACAAAAATCAAACTCGAAATAAAAATAAATAAATAAATAACAGATTTTATTTTGTTACAAAAAACAAAATTTAATATCTGATTAAATAAACAAATTAAAAACAGAATAAAATTAAACAACTTACTTGGTTAATTTCTTGAATGATTTTTCTGATCAAGTCCAGTGTTTAACACTGTGTCCTTAAGACAGATTCGTCCTCTACACGGTGCTTTCAGAATTTGGACGTCTACCTCCCAGGATGAAATGATCTTACCACAAACAATAGCAGCACTACAAATTGTTTGCCTCACGAACACACTAAGTGTTTACACTCTTTCTTTCAGAAATAAAATGCAGCAAAATGAAGAGGATGTTTGCAGAATTATGAAGGACGAAAATTAAAGATTTCTAAATCCAAATGAGGGCTGTCCTATTTATAGATGGAATGGTGGCTGTTGGATTTGAATTGAACAGGTATGAAACCTGTTGGCTTTGAATTCAAACAGATTTGAATCTGTTGAATTATATTTCAAACAGATATCAAAACCGAGAAGGGCCCTGTTTGAGTGTGCACAAATACCAAACCTGTTTATTTTCGGGAAGGGCCCTGTTTGGATGTACAATAAAACCAAACCAGTTTAATTTCGGGAAGGGCCTTGTTTGGATGAACATAAAATCCAAACCAAATTAATTTGAATTCTTTCAAATGTTTTTGGCCCAAAAAGATTAGTATCGACCGGACGGACGGCGGCGGCGGCGGACGCACGTGTGTGGTGGTTTTTGGGTCCAATGGGTCTAGCCCATTTTGTCCATAACCTCTCCCTCTAAAACACTTGGGTACCCCTTGGGGCACACCCCAAGTACCAAACCCATGCTTTATAAACCCTCTCAAAACCTCCTACCAAATCAATGTGGGACAAGCCTTATTCAACCTTTAAGGAATTTCCACCAAAACTCCATTTCCATGGAGCTTACTTTGGCTTCAATTTCCCATTCACTCGGTAATGGTTTTGAACAACCAAATATACCACGTGAATCACAACGCCAAGAAAGAACGTTACCACTTTGACCCGTGTAAATCGATGCACGGGGCCCACCTAAAAATTAGACCAAACTTAGGAAAAAATTCTGGTTTTACCCAGAATTTTATAACCATTTCCAACAAAGTGTTTGGCAATGACCACCACTTGACAGTAAAAATTTACTGTCATTCTAACACCAGAGTAAAATTTTACTTTAATTCTCTCAAACAAAAAACAGAGCAATAGAACAAGAGTAAAATTTTATTCTCATTATCTGAAACAAAAAACAGAGCAATAGAACCAGAGTAAAATTTTACCCTGGTTCTGTCAAATGAAATTAGATAAAAAAACAACAAAAATAAATCCAAAAAAAAAAAAAAAAAAAAACAAACAAACAAAAACAAAACAAAACAAATTAATCAACAAATCAACATATCTAATTGAGAAGAAAAACTTCTAAAACTCGATCAATAATCACAAATCTCAATGAAAAGAATACATGTGTTCAACATCACTCATACACAAATATATATATACATATATTCAAAACTCAAATATGTGTTTAAAAAAATATGTATAACCAAACAACTCCACCAAACATGCCTCAATCTAGAGACGACCTATTTCTCCTCGTAGACGATCTCCTTCGATTCCGACACCAGAAGACAATTTTCCGGCCCGTAGTTGATTTCGTTTCCAATGTTCTTGATGAGTTCATCGTAGAGATCGGTTTCGACATTGTTGATTGCCGGAGTTTCGCCTGATAACTGATCGGACTTGGCTAGGAAAGTGATGACGATGACGTTGCTATCATCGCCAGAGAAGAAGAAGTTACCAAAATTGTCGAGAAACAGAGCTTCAAATCTAGAAGGGAAAGAGGGAAGAGAGAGACAGAGAAGGTAGAGAGAGAGTGAGTGGAAAATGTGAGAAAATTTAGTTGAGGGTATAATCGTCTAATAAAATATTTAAATAATAAATTTTATCCTTTATGCAAGACTTTATAATTATGAGGGGGTTTAGAAAGTATAATTTTTTTCTTAGTCCTTTTAACAATAAAAGGAAGATAAAGAGGGTTTATAGCCAAATTTCCCTTTCTTATTGCACCTTATAGTAAAGCTATGGGCCAACTTGCCACAAGGGCCATGGCTGATTGATATACATTGAGAGCCCTATAAATGAACGTTTTGAATCATCGAAACGGAACCTGTGTAGACCTCATGAGTTCCTTAAATTTTCTCAAATTCAAATTTGAAATCGAAAAAAACCAATCCCTAAAATTTAATCTCCTACTTATAAATACCGTGTGAGATAAAAAAATAAAATAAAATAAATAAAATTTAAAAATTTTAATAAGTTCAAAATAGTGAATGTATCTAAAAAAAAATGTATTACCCTACCTAAAAAAGTGTAGATCCTACTATTTTTCACCAATAAAAAAGTTTTTATATCAAACTCCTTGATGTTGTGAGGAGTAGATCCACCTATTTCTATAGCCTCGAGCAAGCTCCTTGAAACTCTTTAGCTATTTATCTCAACTCTTTACTTTCATTTCCATTCATCTCCAATCTTTTCACAGCCTGAGTAATTATTTCTCTCTCTCAATCACATTTTCTGCTCCCACTTTGTGCTTCAATTTCACACCAATTTCCGCCTAATATTATGGATTTGGATCCATAGACAAAGGAAAAGTGAGCATAGAACACTAGCAAAAGTGACAGTTTTTCCTCGAACAAATCAGAAGCCAAATTTTAAAGTTATTCAACAGAGGTGATCTCAATCACCTTCAATTGGATGGTGCAATTTAGGTTTGTGAGATATATCATCAGTTTCACCCTAATGACTTGATTTCGTCATCTTTTAAGCTTATGTGAATAGATAATAATAATAATAATTCACATTGATATTGTAATTATAATTTTATAATTTTATCAAATTTATTTTCTAAAAAATAGACAGTGCCACTGTGGGAGTCGAATGTCACGGGATGCAGATAGGCCGAGTATACACTTAGAAAGTTAGGATATATATTATATGCGGCCCCGTCTTGTACATTCCAGATGCCGAATATCCTAATCGGCCATAGAACCAGTTGAGCGAGGAGCTAAGTGGGAATTGGCATACGACAAAAGGGGGGCTGAGTGAACAATCACACGATGGATTCAGAGTGGGCCCGACCCTGATGCACAAAAGCGAATATAAATAGAGGAACAACAGCCAAAGAAAGGTATGCGAGAGATAACCCCAAGAAACTTAAGACATAAGCAAACGTGAGACATATATTGACTTGTCTGTCGGAGTGCTAATTCCGATACCTCCGACCAGAGTGTTAATCCCTTTTCAAGTGGCAATCAGAAGATCAAAAACGTTCTTCAGGATCCAAAAGTATTTCCAAACCACATTACTATAGCCATCAATTTTGTTTTGGAAAAATATAATAAAATTATGTGGCTATAATTTATCGGATTAATATGATATTTTTGTAAATGATCTATATACAAGAGCATAAAAAATAAATAGATCACATTTGAGTGAGACCTGTGGTAGGCCATGGACCCCAACAACGCAGAGAGAGGAAGGGGGTGGTTTTGAGAATGACCATAGCTTTTTGTTCATTTTTTCTTCTTTTTACTCAAATTTCTGGTTTTTTGATAGCCAAAATTATAGATTGGTTTAAGTAGAAGCCGTATTTTCTTCTTGTGGAGCTTTGTTGGAGAAGATGGAGAAAAAATGAAGCTGTACTGATGTGGGCATTGTACTTTTTTTTTCGAGTTTAAAGCATGCATTTCATATCGACTTGTTTGAATCAACGAAGAGTCGTCACTTAATTTTTAAAAGAGAATTAAAAAACCTTTACGTGCCTGTTTGGTAACGTTTACGTTTTCAGTTTATATTTACAAAAATTTTATAAACTGATTTTTGTTTATTTTTAGAAAAACATAATCTACAAACACGTTTGGTTTAGACAAAATATTTAAAAAAATTTAAAAATATAAAAAAGAGTAAGAAATGGCAAGTAGTGGCGACGGAAGACGGTGGTGGAAAATGATGGTGGGAGGTGGTGGCGAAACACGGCAGTGGAAAATGGTGGCAGGTGGTGGGTGATGGTGGCAGAAGACGGTGGTGGAAAGTGGTGGCAAGTGGCGGGTGGCGGCGGCGGCGGAAGACGGTGGTGGAAAGTGGTGATGGTGGGTGGTAGGTGGGTTGTGGTGACGGGTGGTGGCGGGTCGCGGGTAGGTGTGGTGGTGGATGAGTGGGTGGGTGATGGTGGTGGGTGGTAGCGAGTGGGTGGTGGTGGTGGGGGGTGGTGGTGGCAGGTGGTGGGGGTGGATGAGCGGGTGGTGGTGGCGGGTGGTGGGTGGTGTGAGTGGGTGGTAGTGGTGGCGGGTGGTGGGTGATGGTGGCAAGTGGGTGGCGGATAACGAGTGGTGGCAAGGTGGTGGGTGGTCGTGAGTGGGTGGTGGTGGTGGTGGCGGGTGGTGGGTGGTGGGTGGTGGTGGGGTGGGTGGTGGTGGTGGGTGTGGTGGGTGGTGGGTGATGGTGGTGGGTAGTGGTGGCAGGTGGGTGGCTGGTAGTGACGAGTGGTGGATGGTGGTGGCAAGTGGGTGGTGAGTGGTGGTGGCGGGTGGTGGTGGTGGACGGTGGGTGGTAGTGGCGGGTGGTGGTTGGTGCCGGATGGGTGGTGGGTGGTGGTGGCGGTGGTGGCGGCGAGTGGGTGTCAGGTGGGTGGTGGTGTCAGGTGGTGGGTGGTGGTGTCAGGTGGATGGTGAGTGGTGGTGGCAGGTGGTGGTGGCGGAAGACGGTGGTGAAAAATGGTGGCGGGTGGTGGCTAGTGTTGGTTGATAAAAATAAAAAAAAAACTCAAAACTCAAAACGTAAACTCATTTTTTGTGTTTTCATTTTTTGGCCAAATTTATAAACTGAAACCATTGATTTATAAAAAAAAAAAATTACCAAACAAGTTTTTATTTAAGTTTTTAAAACTTTTGTAAATATAAACAGAAAATTGAAAATGTAAGTGTTACCAAACAGCACCTTAATAATGACAATTAGGTTAAGGCCTAATCCGTCAAAACGAAGAAAATTTCATATTCAGGAGCTTAGGTAAAAAAGGAGAAGGCCATTTATGTTGAAGCACCTCTTTTTATCCAATCCGAAGATTAACCTTTACTCACTCTCTATTTTATGATTTTAGTGATTAATTAAAACCCTTAACTAACCTAAAACTATGTGATTTGAAGAAAAATGAATATAATTTATTTTAAATTGAAAGAATAAAGCCATAGTTTCAAAACAATAATGATTTTCCAATAAAAATTTGATTTTATCAATTCATGACTATAAACCCAATTTAAGATAAACAATACTCATAAAAACATTCAAAACAAATAATTTTGCATATGAGTATATAGACTTGGATTATTAAAAGACAATGCAAGGAGGACACACATGCTATGAAGATTAAGAGGACTTACCTAGTCACCCACTTTCAGTGTCTTACATGCAATACATAAATTAAATATGGCTTAAATACAACTAAAAGGCACAAAATATGGTCTTAGGCCTGGTTTGAGACTATTAAATGATGGTTATGCATGAAGAGGCAAATAATAAGTAATTAAAAAAAAAAACCAAACAAACAAACAAACAAAAGCCAAAAACAACTAAGCTACATGATGATTCAAACTGGGCCATGCATGATTATTACATGATAAAAATAAACCTAAAACATGTTGTTTTAATTAAAATAAAGAGAATATGTAAGAGGAGGCAAGAAAGTGAGAAAAACTAAAAAACTATATGATGGAATGATGAAACTAACAATCTAACATGAATAATATATAAAAATAGACAAATAATAAAAACAATAAAAAGTAAAGCAAAAAGGGACTGAAATAAGAGAGGTAAAGGAGTTTTACCTGCTGGTTTGATTAATCGAAGAACACATGAAAAAAAATGCAAGAAAGCTTCAAGTTCCTTGCTCGTAAGCTGCCCTCACAATTAGGTTTATGATTTTGGGTCCAAGTGCCAAGTCCTTAGAATGTTTTCACAAGTTTTTAGTTGCTGTGGGGGGTGAGAAATTTCGTGGCTAAGGCTAAAGAGAGAGGAGAGTAGTTTTTGCTTTCAAAAGCTTGTAAAAGGTAATTCTTACCCTTGGCCCCCCAAAGAGAGATGGAAGGGCTCTATTTATAAAGCTAGGGGGAAGCTCTGGAACCCTCCTAGGGTTTCATCATTTCCCCTTCTGCCATTCCCACAAAAAATGCACTAAGATTGACTTTCCAAAAACAAATCTGTCACGCTTCAAAGTGCGCATGCGCAACGATTGTGCATACGCACAAATAATGTGCGCACTCACATCTAATATTTGCATAGACACTTTGTTTTAGTACAGGTGCCATGCATACACAAGTGCGGGGTCCCATGACTTTGGCTTGCTTGCTCCATAAGTAAGCTAGAATTGCATTATGATTTATGTTTTTGATAAAACTGGCCACTAATTTTTGGAAATACATTTGATTAGAGCACAATTGAGCTTGTCTCTTTTTTATGGGGTTACAAGTTCGTTTTTGGCTAAAAACGGGCTCATGGGAAAAATGATCATTCTGCAAAAAGTTGATTTTTGTCCAAAATGGGTTTACATAGCAACTACAAACATTCTTAAACATTCTAAAGATAAAGTAATATACCATTTCATCATCGGGAGGCTTGCAAGTGCCTGAAGTCTGAGGATCAGTCAAAATGTAGTGTCTATAGTTGCCCTCTTTAGCAGAGCTCAAATAATCATGAAGTGATGAGAAATGAATGTCAATGATCCAAGACCATCCCAGTTGACATGATTCTAAGGCTTAAGGCAGTACCATTCATTCATGCAAGTGATCGGATCCGCAAGTTACTTAGATGTCCTTGTTTGCAAGGAATCAGATCAATGTAGTTCAGGGGCGGTGGTGTAACAATCTCATTCGTGAGTGAGTGTGTGCAACAAGCACTCAAGCATGCATTAAGAAGATGAGAGCGGACGATACCTGCAGTACTCGCCTTGCCGTTTCTATGTCAAGTTCCTTTCTATTCTTTTCCAAGTTGTACCAATCCTGCAAAATTTTCCCAAGGAAAGTTATTCCAGATAATACAGACCATAGTGTGGTAAAATGCCATGTCACACCCCACTTTTAATTACACGAATAACATTACCATGTCCATTAACATAAATCCATTTCCATTAAGAAAAAGCAGAACTATACATACATTACCTCCATAAACAAATGAAAGTCCTCTCAATCATATATATATGGAATGCAACAGAAATTATATTTAAACAAAATGCCCATAGGCTTACATCTTTACATTAAAATTTAACACTTTCACAATAATGACGTTCTGCCAATAAGTATAGGCTCCGTGGCTAACAATTAAGAAAGATCATTGATCTTGAATCATCTCTCCACTTGCACTTGAAAAATAATTAGTAATGTGTGATGAACATAAAGTTCAGTAGAGATCCCAACATGATCTTAAACAATAACAACATACATATATCTATAATCATGAATGCACCAGATGTACAATATAAATAATGTGACAATTTAATATTCAAAATATACTCATATAAGTACATTTTCTTCAAAAACATCCATTTGAACACTACAAGGTGTAAAATCATTTGTTTTCTTTCCAATTATCCTGTTTAGTTCCAAAAGCATTTCTTCACAATACAACCTTGGTTATCTAAACCTCGACATTAATATAAAAGAATTCCGTCTCCACATTTATTTTGAATGCACGTTCACAAATACAAGTCATAGCCTAATCTCACAACTCATCCACTGCACACACTTATATAATAACACATCTACTATTTTCCTTGGCCATAGGTCCAAGGGAAAGGAACACCCATAATAGAAATACCGAGAAACATATATTTTTAAATATAATTAACTGAACGTAATACATACTTCTATTTCCACTAGCCTACAACATGAATGTCATATGATAGAACCCACATAACATGTAATGCTTTACCGACCTCACTCGAAGGGGAACAACCCTAAAGTCACACTTTACCAAGTGAAAACCAGAGGGGAGAGGAACGTATCACAAGGTGCCATACTTTACCGACTCAATACGGAGAGAAACAGACCACTTTTCACACCTTACTGAGCCCAAATTGGAAGGGACGAGGAACCTTTGTCAAGGTGCCATGCTTTACTGGCCTTAACTGGAGGGAAATGAACCCCCAAACAAAACACAATAACAGCATAACATGCTAAACTACATGATACCGTACAAGTGTAATACATACAGATCATCTACTTAATAACAACAATGTCATCATTTCCTGATGACTAAGGACAAAACCTTTAAATAGATAAATAGATACATGACTCATACAATAAAAATCCATAACTAATATTACGAAATCCATAAGCAATGTAACTAGTATTGTTATCTGGGAATGTGACATGTTGGGTGCTATTGGCGAGTTTGACTCGTATCTTGGCGAGTCTGTTGAGTTGGCCATCTTGTTTACTGTAGTTTCACAACCTACATTAGTAAACCAAGTTATAGAAGCACAGCAAGGTGATCATGAGGTAGGGGCTATCCGAGGAAGATATCTAGTGGGAAAGTAGAAAATGGCTTGAACATGTATTCTGACTCTAGTGTGAGGTATCTGAACCATATTTTCATGCTGAAATCTTATAGAGAACAGGTACTTTGGAAGTTCTACTATTCACACCTTGCGGTGCACCTAGGAGGCACGAAGATGTACCACAGCCTTGGTCACCAGTTTTGGTGAAGGGGGATGAAGAGAGATGTAGCCTTGTTTGTTTCGAGGTGCCTTACTTGCTAACAAGTGAAGGCTGAGCATCACCGACTACCAAGTTTGTTGCAATGCTTACCTATAGCTGAGTGGAAGTGCGAGCATGTCATGATGGATTTTGTTGTGGGTCTTTTGAAGACTCAACAAGGTAATGATATTGTGTGGGTGATAATTGATCGGTTAACTAAGTCCACACACTTTGTACCTGTGCGCACGAGTGACTCGGTAGATTAACTTGCCGACCTTTATGTTAGGGACATAGTTTGACTTCATGGCGTCCCTGTGATTATTGTTTCAGATAGAGATCCACATTTTACGGCTCGATTATAGCAGAGCCTACAAAATGCTTTGGGTATTAGATTGACGTTTAGTATCTCCTATCATCCTCAGACTGATGGGCAATCTGAGTGGACCATTCAGATGTTAGAAGATATACTTCGGGGTTGTGTTCTTGATTTTAAGGGGTCTTGGGAGGGGCATTTGCCTTAAGTGGAGTTTGCCTACAATAACAACTTTCAAGCAAGTATTGGTATGGCACCATTTGAGGCCTTGTATAGCAGACCGTGTAGATCTTCTGTGTGTTGGGTAGAGGTGGGTGACACACCTATGTTAGGTCCTGATCTAGCCCAAGAAACAATTGAGAAAGTTGCACTTATCCGTAAGAGGTTGACTTCGGCTTAGAGTCACCAAAAGAGCTATGCCGACCGTAAGAGGAGACCTTTATTTTTTGAGATAGAAGATCATGCATTCTTGAAGATATCACCAAAATGGGGTTTGATAAGATTTGGCAAGAGTAGGAAGTTGTCCTCTAGATTTATTGGGCCTTTGAGATCCTAAGCCAATTGGGAAAATGACTTATCGTTTGGCCTTGCTGCTCCAACTTTTCAGGGTTCATGACGTGTTCCATATCTATATGCTTTGGAAGTATGAGCTGGATCCCTCACATGCGTTAGGTTAGACTAAGTTAGAGGTAGATGAAGATGCCTCGTATAAGGAAAGACCGGTGTACGTTTTAGACTCTTGAGACCAAGTCTTGTGGGGCAGGACTATTCTATTGGTTAAGGTGATGTGGCGACAACATGAAATTAAGGAAGCAACTTGGGAACGTAAGGCAGAAGTCCACGAGAAGTATCTGGACTTATTTGTTGATATATGATACTTATGTTGAAGCCTTTATGTATGTTGTAATACGTGTATATATACATACATTGTACATATTTTTGGAGAATTAAATGGTGATAGTTGATGTTGAACAACTCAGGTATCCTTGTTACAAATCTGGATGTTAGGTGATTTGCTTTATTTTAATATATGTTGTTGATTTCAAATTTCGGGGACGAAATTCCTTAAGGGGGGAGATTATAACAATTCTAGTTTTGACCCAACCCATTTACTTGACTTTGAATCTGGGAACCTATGTATTTAACTATTGTTCAGCTCATTTCCATCTTGTTGTTTGTTGAGTTTGGCCATTAGGAGTTTTAGTTGTGTTTGAAACAGGTTGGGAAGTTAGTTTTTTTTTTTTTTCAAAGTGTTGTTGCCGAGAATTTTTCTTGTTCGCTCGAGCGACCATTCCTATGCTCGATCGGTCTTTTACAATCTGTAAAACTGCTGAGGGTTTGATATTTGCTCTCGAGCAATCTTTTGCAGTTTGCAAAAGTACTAGGAGTTTGAAATTTTTTCTTGAGCGGTCTTTCTTGTGCTCGAACAAACTTTTATAGGTTTGAACTATTGGAAGGGGGTCATTGTGCGCTCAAGGGGTGGTTTTGGTCATTCGAGCGGTGTCTTCTTTTTTGTATCTTTCACTCGAACAACCATTTTTGTGCTCAAGCAATCTGTGCATATATCAGTCCGCAAAGGAGCCATTTTCAGTCATTTTTTTCATCTCATTCTCTCTTTAAGCATTCCAAAACCCTAGATCTACTCTCTCTCGCTAGTTCTTGAACTTTATCTCCAAATACTTTCAATCTGTGAGTTTTCTCACCTTGGTCCTTTGGAGAAGAATGTAGAGCAGGTCGAGGGCTTTATTTTAATTAGAGCATCTAGTGTTTTCGTCGCCATCAAGTTCTACCCACCTTTTCTTCGTGTCTTCTACTTTGTGGTAGGGATTTCTTTGATTCTTTTATATGGTTTTTAGCTTAGTTATTTGTTTTTTGAAAAGGGGTTAGTTATTTGAAGCTCTTGGTAAAACCTAGGGTTTGGTTTGGAATCAAAAGAGGGGTTTTTCAAATTGATTCTTGAAAATGGTTGTAGAAAGATGGTTATGAATGATATGGGTTGAGATGACAGAAATCTTTTCTTAAAATCGATTTTGTGAGAAATGGGGTTTTGCCCTAATTTTGAATAATTGGAAATTGAGAAGGAAAATGGAAAATGTTGTTGGATATTGTGAAATTGGAATAAGGTTTATGTTGATGATGATGGTAGAGTTGGATATGTATTATCATGCCCATTGTAATTGATGAAATTGTATATTTTGAATTGAATTTATCTATGGAATAGAAATATCTGTTTTGGGCTATCGATGGAGGATAGTCTTAATTGTTGTAGACATTGCGCGAGGGTTAGGTTAAATTGGAACAAATTTCTCATACATTGTGCATTAAGCATCATTTACTATTGAACATATTAAATGTATTGGTTTTTGAGAAAAATGAGTGAATATTGTGGTGAATTTGGTTAAGGGGTGTGGTTGTGGTTTAATTATGTTAGCCTGTGTGTCCTTGGTAAAAGTCCAGAAACCCACGCGGTTAGGGTCAATCCTTTCGGTTAATATTGGTAAAATGGCTTAAGTAGTGCTTATATAGCCTACTGGCAAACACGTTGTAGACACCCCATTTTGACTGCCTTTAAGACTTGGGCATCTCGCTTTGAACACTGATGATGAAATGTTACGTTGTGCAAAACGTTCGATTTCTTCAGCAAAAGGCTTCGTTTTAGGTTTCAGAGCCTAAACCTTGCCCTCCTTTTGAACCAAAACCTAATTTTTTTGAGCTTAACCACTTAGAGAAGAGCTGCCAGCAAGTGGCCGGCAGGCCATTTTTGATAGGCAGACCGTCCCTCCTGCACCCTTCATGGCTAGCCGGCCATGTTTTGCGACAAAAGATATTTTGAGACAACTAGGTGTCCCATGACTATGCCTCGCACCAACTGTCTCATTACGAATATTTCCAACGTGAGATAATGTTTTTCTATAAATACATGACCTCCCTTAAGGGTTTGGAGTTAGAAAATTTTGCCAAGAGCCTATAGCTTGCTCAACACACTATCTCTCTCTCTCGCAATATACATACACTATATACACACTTCCGAAGCCTAAACTTGAGGCCTCTTGTTGAGATTTTTGAACACAAATTTTAACTGTTCAGAGTGCTCAATTTGTGGTTTGTGAACTAAAGAGCATCCTTGCTTTAAAAGAGGTATAATTTGAGCTTTTATACCATTTTTTTCTATCTCTTTTCCCTGCTTTTTCATACTATTTTTTAGAGTTTTTTTAAGCTCAAAATTGTGATTTTAAACAACAAAAAAGAGGAGGGGTTAGCCACCATTCCTTAGGCTCGTTGATTGTTTAAAACTCCTTGGTTTTAGCCCATTTTTGCTCACTTTTTCAACCTCACAAATTCAATTGTCAGCACTGTTTTTGTGCTATTTCAGTGCTATTTTTGGGTGTTAAATTTTGCTTTGAATACTATAGATGTGTTGGTGTAAGTCCTTATAGATGTAGCTTTCAATCCATTTGAGTTGATAGTCTTTTCTTCCACTTTTTTTATAGCTTTCATACATGTTCATACCATTGTAATCACCTTTGCATAATTATCTCTACAACCTCCCTCCATTCTTTGTTTATTTTGATAAAGAGTCAAATCAAACAAAAGATTATTGTTCAAAGCATAAGAAAGAGACCTCTCATGCTTAATGGTTTAATCTCTTCGGAGGTTCATTACCAAGGAATTACATCTCTCTTATGCTAAGCATAATCTCTTGTTTGATACCTCTCTTTATCGCTTTTGGACTAAGTGGATGTAATCTACACTTTTGGACAAAAATGAAGAAAAGATAAGAAATGGAAAGGCAATGTAAAAGAAGTTAATAAAATTGGAGTAAAAAGAGGTAAAAAAAAAAGGTAATAAAATTGAGTTGGGTTCAATCAGACATTATATTGAACCCATTGCGTCATGGACCATTGCATACTTTTTAGTGATGTTCAATGATTCATGAAGCAATGTCCACTCTTTTCGTTGAGGTAACTCCATGATAGAGAGAAGTTGTTGTTCGTTGTTTGTTTCATTTTATTGAGCTTTTGTTTTATCGGTTCTAAGATCATCATGCAAGAATTTTGCTACAATTGATGATTTGTGAACCGAATCTACTCCTTCCTTGATCGCCTTCATGATAAGGAAGGACAGAGAGGATAAACATCTCGTAGAAGCACTCTGTTTTTGCTCTGTTTCACTTTTATGGCAGTAGGGCATTTTCCAAAAGTAGTGGCTGGACAGCCACCATTCTGCACGGCTGACCACTTTGCAAGGCTGGCCAACCACCCATTTTTGTACAGGTAGTGGCATTTTTGTGGCAGAACAGAGCATAATATGAGGCCAAAATAGAATAATTTTCTGACTGCAAACAAAGTAGCTTCTAGAAGCAAACAGAGAGGTTTCCAGGAGAATGTTCACAATTGTACGCATGTAGCCCCTCGCCTCCCGTTCAAGTTCATTAAATTAATGCTTCAATATTACTATGTGTAATTAATTAGTTACCTTCATTCGAGTTTGTAATAAGCTAGTTAATTTAGTTAATTCATTTGGTATTATAATATTAGTTAATTGGGACATTCATTCAAACCCTCTTGTGCGACGGCAAATTTGTAACACCTGTAATATTTTGTATGTCTTTCAACACCAATTTCTTTCTCCCTTTTATTTACATGCTTATTGTGGTAGCATTATATTTTTCGTTTCATATCATTACCATGTGTTGTATCCATTTTTGCAGACATTGGGTTCAATTCACCATTTTAACACTGCTGTCATTTCCTACTTACTTGAATATATGTGTCGCCACATGCTTTGAGTTGATTCATATGACATGTTAAAAACCGAATCTAGTAGTTGCATTTTGTATGTGTTGTATTAGTCACTTGTATAGTAGAGCATGCATTTTTCTAATTATTTTCTTCTCTTTGGCTTGCCTCGGTTGAGTAGTAGGTGAGCATTTATTGCTTTAGCATATTGCATATGTGTTTGTGTTGCCATATCAAGCATATCACCATGAGGCTAAGTACTTATTTGATATATCTCTTTGAATGCCTGTAGATTAAGGCCATTTCACTTAAGTTGGGATGGTTTTGATCAATGTACATATGAGCTTGCTTTTTCAAGTAACACATATTCAAAACTCTTTTCAAACAAACATGAAATTGAAGCATTTCAAAGTGGGCGAAATAGTCTATACTTGTGTACCTCACATAGTAATGTTAGCCTAATAATCTGAACATGAACATATACTGTCCATAAAAATCACATCATGATTAGTAGAGGCCGATCTTTGATCGAGTGAGTGGGATGCTCAATTCATGACCTTCCCCTTTCATACCTCAGTTTCCGAGCCAAGACACTTTGGTTATGATGGACAAGTGGCATTTGGCACGAGTCATGGGTTTCCTAAATTTTCTAAAATATTTAGGTGGCAGCTCTGAAATTTGGCAATGTAGTCCATTTTTGGCATTTCTAATTGTAAATAGATTTTCCAAAGATTTTCTGAATTTGGACTCTCATTTGTGTTTTTCTGTTTCGTATTGCACTTGTGAAACTAGATTCAGAACCACGGTAGTTTGAACTATAGGGCTATTATATGCAAGGAGACTAAACCCCTCTGAGGAGCACAAGAAACCAGTTACAGTTTTTGGCGACTCTATTGAGGAAATTAGAGAACTTGACTCAAACTTCATGATGTAACATTTTATTTACAGATATATGTTCACTGCATTGGTGCTTCTAAGTCACTACATTTTCCATCTGCTATTCATGGGCCGCTTACCGAAGGCTTGCCTAAAAAGCTTGCCAAAAGGCTGGCCAGTCGTGGGCTTTGCCATGTTGGAAACATAACCGTTGGATCTAGATTACCTTCGTACTGCTTGACGCTTGATCCTTGATCCTCCTTTCACTTCTCGGTGTTAGATATGAGAGGTATATTAGGTAATCTTGCTGATGTACCCTTTTTGACCAATCAGCCTAGCTACATATAGTAAAGCCATAGTGACTGTTCCAACATAGGGCAGGATGCTTACCCGTATGTAGGATTTTGTGAAACTACTTGCTTGAAGTACTAAAATCCTAGATCATGCCAAAACTAGGGTAGGTTAACCCTACCCCCTCATAGGGATGATTTGGCTCTCTTTACCTGGTATGTGCTTTATAGTGAAACAATGCAGGGGTGCTTCATATTAGTGGTACAGTTGGTATCTATTTGTGGAGGAGAATTCAATAGAGAGTACAGTCCTACAACTTTGATCATATCTGTTCTGATGAAATCTTAGCTGAGGTGCTGTCTAATTTTTTATTGTTGCTTTTTCTTTATTTCTCTTACTAGGTAGTCTAAAACTATAGCTTCATAAAGTTTTAATATCCCCCAAGTACTTTGGACCTGTGTCGGAAGACTTTGTAAGGTCGGAGATCTTGTTCAAGGACAACCAGTGTTTGACTCAGCATCACCAGTTGCAAGGTGAAGAACAGTCAAACAAAGTTCACCGGTTCAGTTATTTAAATAATCACCCCTCAGCTTATCTGTACTTAATTCACCTTAAGCACAGTCGCCTACTCTTGGAATGGCACAGTATCCCTGATCAGACCTGGAGGACTTAATAATCCATCTACAGCAGTCAGTCGACTGACTCCAGCACGACATGGCCCGTCAAGCCGAAGTCACGAATAGGTTGCAACAACAATAACAATAGCCAGCTACACTTCTGCATCACAAATACCTAGCATGGCTAATCCCATAGCCAACACCACTGTCAATGCTGCTACCGCTTAGGATCCACATGTTGAGGGTGTCTTGACTTTTCCCGTCCAAGTAGATCCAAATCTAGCACAGACATCCAAAGCCCCAATTTACCATACTGAGGCACCATTTGAATTCGAGGTTGACCCAACCATGCTCAAGGTCAACAAACTTGAAAAACTGTTCAAGAAAGCACAAGGGGTTAACTCCATTCCAAACATAGAGGAGGGGTACATTGAATTTGCAATTGCTTTGTCAGAGCGGTTCAAAATGCCATATATTAACCGCTTCGATGGCGCTGGAGACCCAATGGTACATCTATAGCTGTTTTTGCATATTCTACGAGCAATGTGTTTGACCAGACTTCAGAAGTTGTCACTCTTCGGTAGAACCATGTCAGGAATAGCTACCATTTGGCATGCTAAGTTGGAGGACTCTGTGAAGCAGTATTAGGAGGAATTGGCCAAGTCTTTCATTGCTCAATACTCCTACAACATGCAAATCGAGGTCACAACTGGTGATCTTGACGCAATGCGTCAAGAACCGAAAGAGGGCTTCTCAAAGTTTGTAACTAGGTGGAGGGCTAAGGCATCGATGATGACCACCCGACCCTTAAAGAAGCACCAAATATAGATGGTTGTCTGGAATCTTTATGGCAAGCTGTTGTAGAAAATGATCGTTCTCCCCTTATTCACAAAAAGAACTTCATGAAATGGGAGTTCAGATTGAAGACGCCATGAAATAGGGTATCATCACAAATGACAAGGAGTTGGCTAAAAGGCCTTTTGTTTGTAGTTCCAATGCTTGCCAGGGGTAGCACAACTACGAGGCCTTCAGAGGTGAGTGTTGTCACCATAACCAAAACTGCCGAACCTTTTGCCAATATGAGCTCGCAAGCTTCCAACCCTACCTGAACTCCAAGTAGAACTTTTAAGTAGCTTTACATGACCCTATCTCGAGCCATGTAGGTGTTAATAAAAAAAGGGCATCTGAAACCCCTAGAACCTTGACCACTTCTAGACCCTTTTCTACCCAAGCACGATCCCACTAAATACTGTACCTTTTATCAACAGCATGGCGATGAACTGACCAGTGCTTCCGCCTACATCATGAGATTCAAGATCTCATCAACAACAAAGTCATAGCTCCATCCCAAAAGCCAAATGTGACCATTAACCCACTCCCCGTCCATAACCAAGTCCCCCCACCCAGAAATATCCACCTCATCCATACACTACCCCCCTCTTAGAACCCGAGCATCTATATCACCCCCTCCCTCTTACCAAAGCTGAAGTTATTCATTCTTGAGAGCACAGACTTGTGCATGATGAACGCATCCAACCTATAACCCGAGCCTCACAAATCTATGGTGACAACGCCCGAAGAAGATGAGGTTTTGACCCTAGAAGGAAGTGCCAGTCTGTTATTAGGAATTCTCGGGAAATTATCTAAGGAGGATTATGACTCGAGCCACTATATTGTTTCTATTATTCAAACTAGGCCTGAGCTAGTACTGTTAGTGGACATTAATGTGGTTAGGAAAGACGACCCAAGGCAAGGGCTGGATGATCTGGTGGATCTTGAGAAAGACTTGGACAACCTTTGATTCTTCGAAGAACAGGATTAGAGCAATGTGCAGATTGGTTGGTTTGATTTGAGCCCGTTGGCTGACAATAGGGGATGGTTGAGTGATTAATCCGACAAAGAAGAGGAAACTAGAGTTAAACCAGAGAAAAAGAAATTTGTGGTAGCTATGGTAGCTGAGAGAGCTGAGGAAAAAGGGAAAGTGCCAGAGAGCAGTAGTATGGAAAAGCAAACCCAAGAGTTGGGTGTTGATGAAATTACAAATGTCAAGCTGAAAGCTGTGCTGGGGTAGTTTGAACAAGAAAGGGTCGAAGATAGCTGGAAGACCGCAACAACTTGTTTTCTTGAGGTGGATATTTGTCCTGTGGGAGTGATCCAAGTTAAGCCGGACAATTGTTTGTTGGCGACAAGAGGTGAGTGGTGGGAAGATAGCAACTTACATCTTGCTCATACAGATGAAGACTGGTGAGGTCATATCCCAAACAGTACTTGGTATTCGAAAGAAATAGACCATCTCACCCGGAGTGGACAATATTTTAAACCTCCACATTTGGATTAGACTGAACCCTTAGGAAAAGACCTAGAAGCTGAGAAGGAAAAGGAGAAGAAGCTGGAGAAGGAGATGGTCTTGAAATAACTCAAAAAGATCCAGGCTGAGATTTCCATTTGGGGCCTCCTTATGGCTTCGCGAGTACACCGATAGGAAATATTGTTTGCAATGGATAAGGCTAAGTTTTCCATTGATACTACGCTACAGCAACTTATTGGCCTAATCTTCCCAGGTAACACTAAGCCTATGCTTACCTTCTCCGATAAAGAAAGATCGACTCACAACAAACCATTGTACATATCTGTCGAGTGCAGAGGGAAATGGGTTCTAGTGGTTCTAGTAGACACCGGCTTTACTATCAACGTCTGTCTTTCTCGTACCGCCTATGTAATAGGCCTGAAGCCGACAAATTTCATCTCCACAACACAAGTGATTTGGGCATACGACAATACGAGCACAGAAGTCATGGGGACGGTGAAAGTGTAAGTCCAAGTGAGCCCTTTCGAGCATGAGATTGAGTTCCATGTACTTGATGTGATAGCTACATTTAATCGACATCAGGCCTTGGTTGCATTACATGAAGGCTATGTCCTCCACCGTACACCAAATGCTGAAATCCCCTCAAGAGGGAGGAATGACAACCGTTTTTGGGAATTCATCTATTTATCCACCACCGAAGGTAACTACATCGCTGCTGGAAATTAATCACGGTGATGAGGATGCATTTCTTTCAGGATTCACTCTAGCAGAAGCCTAAGTGGTACAGACCATCTTAGCTGAGGACAACGGCATGTATGTCAGTGCTTAGTTGATTTATTTCTTGAACAAATTACGGCATATCCCAGGGATGGAGCTTGGAAGAAGTGGGACAAAAGGTGTTATGGCGCTAGCTGAGGTGTCACACAATCCATATGCCTTTGGGTTTTGCTATGTGCCCACTAAAGATGGCTGGAGAAGGAAGGGAGAAGAAATGAGAGAAAGGGCCAAGGCCAAAAGAGCTGGGAAACACTAGCAGCTGGTTCACAGGCCAATTTGTTATTGAATAGGCACTTTGTCAAAGAAGGAGAGGATTTTTCGTTCTGCGGCTTTCCCGAGCCTTGGGTTCATTCCTCAACAAAAAAATGTTTCCCCATATTTGAAATCTTTTTTCGACCATCAGCTTCAAGGTAATGATGAAGAAAGCATTGATCCGATCACCAACACAGGCCAGAGCAAAGATGACGATTTAGACATCAGTGAGGTTGGAGTAGGGGTAGCATTGGCTGATCTCCTAATTGATCTTGAGACTAGTATAGAGAACTTGGGGGATACCCTTATTGTTTCTATGATTGGAGAAGAACTGGTTGTGGACTCTACTAGTTGCATTCTGGATACGTTAAAGGCGCTATGCCTCACTACGCAGTTGGAGAAGAGCTTTATTGCTAGTTCTGAATCAGATGATGAGCCTGAGCTTGATTTCACCGAGTCTATTGAGTTTGAATCAGACTCGAGTTAGTCTAGTGGGTCGGAGTCTGGCACTTTAGGGGGTGGTAACCCGGATGCCAAGGTCTTGTCTAGGTCCTCTTTTGCATTTTCTTTTGAGTCTGTTGTAATCAAGAACTTCTGCATGAGAATACTGTAGATTCTATTTACTTTTCTGTGCCTTTAGTTTATTGCATTGACCAAGATTTTCAAAATTTTAATGAAAACGAAGAGAAAGAAATTTCTCGAGCTTTGAAAAACTTGATTGATCGAGATGAGGAGAGGCATGCTAAGCCTTGCATAGATGAGATCATTGCAATTAGCATGGGTACCAAGAAAGATCCACGCTTAGTCCAGATTGGGTCCACATTGTCTTTGGAGGAATGCGAGCATTTAATCACTTTATTAAAAGATTTCAAAGATGTTTTTGCGTGGTCCTACGAAGACATGCCTGGAATTGATCCTGAGATTGTATAGCATCGGATCCCTCTTGATTCTAAGGCTCGACCAGTCAAGCAGAAACTCCGCAAGATTTGTACCAATTGGGCATTGAAGACTAAAAAGGAAGTCACTAGCAAATTGACGCTAGATATTTTATGGTGTTCGAATATCTGACTTGGTTGGCTAATATTGTTCCGGTTCGAAAGAAGGACGAGAGAATCAAAGTTTGTGTCAACTTTCGGGATCTGAATAAGGCTAGTCCAAAGGATGACTTTCCACTACCGCACATCGATGAATTGGTAGACTTCACCACTAGCCATGCTTTGTTATCATTCATGGATGGGTTTTCTGGATGTAACTAGATCTTGATGGCACTTGAAAACAGAGAGAATACTACATTCACTACGCCGCGGCGTACCTATTGCTACAAGGTTATACCTTTTGGGTCGAAGAATGCTAGGGCTACATACCAGAAAGCTGCAACCACAATCTTGCATGACATGATCCATAAGGAAGTCAACATGTATGTGGATGACATGATTGTAAAATTCAAAGAGCGAGAAGGCCACTACATCGCGCTAGAAAAATTCTTTGAACAGATCAGGGAATACAAATTAAGGTTGAACCCGCAGAAATGCACTTTTGGGGTGCCTATAGGGAAAATGTTGGGATTTCTGATTATGCAGAAGGAATTGAAGTAGATCCATCCAAAATCAAGGCCATCTTAGAAATGCCACCACCAAGGACTGAAAATGAGGTGTGTGGCTTTTTGGGCAAAGTGCAATTCGTAAGATGGTTTATCTCAAAATTAACCTTAACTTGTGAACCACTATTTGGTTTCTTGAAAAACAGAAAGAAGTTCCGATGGGATGATTGATGGCAATTCGCTTTCTAATGGGTCAAGCAATACCTTCATAATCCACCTGTATTGTCGTCTCTAGAGCTAGGGAAGCCACTAATCATGTATCTATTGGTGATAGAGTCAACCATGGGGTGCATGCTAGCACAAGTATTAGAAGCTAAGTTGGAGAAAGCCATCTACTATCTGAGCAAGAAGATGTTGGATTATGAGACCCATGACACTCCTCTTGAGAAGGCTTGTTTAGCTTGGTTTAGGCCACTAGGAAGTTAAAACACTATCTATTAGCTCACTCTGTAATTCTACTTTCGAGGTTAGATCCCATCAAATATCTCTTTGAGAAACCAGCACTTACGGGTAGGCTAGCTCATTGGTTACTTTTTCTCTCTGAGCTTGACCTCCAGTATATCCCTCGCAAGTCCGTTAAAGGAAAAGCAGTAGTAGAATTTCTGGTAGACCACCAGTGGAAGGAGATGAAGTAGTAGAGTATCTACTCCCAAATGAGGAGATTCTGCAGGTAGAAGATGAGACGTGGACAATGTACTTTGATGGAGCTGCTAACCAATACAATTATGGGATAGGCATGTTACTTATAGCACCCGATGATTCCTATATACCCCTAGCTTTCAAACTCCGATTCAAAGTATCCAACAATGAAGCAGAATACATGGTGTGTATTGTTAGACTAGAAGCTGCCCTAAAACTAGGAGCAATAAGGTTGGATGTCATTGGACACTCAAATTTGGTTATTTCTCAAGCTAATGGAGACTAGAAGGTCAAAGAAGAGAAAATGAAGGTTTATCATCAGACCCTGGACATTCTGATTTTGAGGTTTGAAAAACTAACATTCACACATCTACTAAGACAGAACAACCAGTTTACTGATGCATTGGCAACTCTATCGTCCATGGTAGACATACCGCTCGGGGTTAAGATGTATTTGTTCATCATTGAATAGAAGTATACACCTGCTTACGAGACAATAGCTGATATAGACGAAGTTCAAGACAAGAACCCTCAGTATTATGACATTTAGAACTTTCTAGAAAAGGACATATACCCACAAGGGGCAAATGCCAACGATTAATGAAAAATATGTTGTTTGGCCGTTCAGTTCATCATCTGAGAACGTAAGTTGTACAAGAGAGGGCATCTGGGAATGCATAAGCTCTACGTTGAAGAAGAGGAATCAAAATGTCTCATAGAAGCCATCCATGGAGGAGAGTGTTGAGCACACATGAATGGTGTGATGCTAGCTAGGAAAATCCTCAAGCAGGGATATTATTGGTCAAACATGGAGGAGGATTATATCAACTTTGTTCGGCGATGTCACAGATATCAAATCTATGCTAACTGCATGAATAGTCCATTGTCAAAGCTTTACAACATGACTTTACCATTGCCTTTCTTAGTCTGGGAAATTAACGTCATCGGAGCTGTCTCGCCAAAGGGTTCGAATAGACATGAGTTGATTTTGGTAGCAATCGACTAATTTACAAAGTGAGTGGAAATACAGTCGTACTCAGTGTTAAAAGCATCAAATGTGGCCAAGTTCATCAGAAATAACATCATTTGCAGGTACAGGGTGCCAAATGAGATCATATTGGACAATGGCTCACACTTTAAGCAGGAGGTGGTAAATTTGCTCGAGAAATACAATGTGGCTTTTCACAAGTCGTCAACACACAACCCATAGACCAATGAAGCCGTTGAGGCCACCAACAAGAATATCAAGAACATCTTGTAAAAAATGGTGGAAACTTATAAAGACTTGCTGGATAAGCTATCGTTTGCACTGTGGGTTATAGAATGTCCATTCGAACATCTACAGGGGCCACCCCCTATTCTCTGATATATGGGACGGAAGCTGTTCTACCAATCAAGATTAAAGTACCATCACTGAGAATCATGGCCGAGTGTCAGATAGCAGAGGCAGATTGGCAGCAAAATACATTCGAAGAATTGATGTTGTTTGACAAAAGAAGGTTGAAGGCGTTGTATCACATACAAGGATATCAGTGTAGAATCGCCAGGGCCTTCAACAAAAAAGTCAAATCCAGAAACCTCAAGGTAGAAGATATGTTGCTTAAGACAATCGAGCCCCAATCCATGACCCTAAAGGAAAGTTCAGACCAATTGGACTAGTCTTTACATCATCAAATCTATCTGGACGGGAAGAACAATCATCCTTATAGATTTGGATGGCTTGGAGTTCTTTCAGCCGATTAACATGGACAAGTTGAAGAAATACTATCCTTGATAGGTTCGCTAGGTTGAAAACCCGAAAGGGTGACCTAGGCAAAAGTTAGAGCATGAAAAATTAGAAATAAAGAAAAATAAAGCTCGTAAAGTTGAAAACGCGAAGGGCGGCTTTAGCAAAAGTTTGAGCACAAAAGGAGAGAGTAAATACTCGAGGGAACCCTAACCGAACTACGTAAGGTCTGATTCCCATCTTTGGGATACGTAGGCAACTTCATTCCAAAGTTGATTTTCTCAAAATTTTACCTTTTACAACACAGACCATTATTTAGACCAAAAAGGAAAATTTTCAATACTCATAACTTTAATTACATGATTTCAACACAAGTACATCCTCTAACTCTCGGGTTAAACCAAAGTTGCTTTTACTTCATAAAAAAAAGCTTGAAAAGAAAAGTCAAAGCAATAAACTAGAGGCACCGATAAGTCAAGTGATAGTTCTCTATCTCCTGCCCGCACTCTAAGAAGTCTCTGTAGCCAAGGAAGGTCCAACCTGTGCCTCGTTCTCAAGCTAAGGCAAGCAGTCTCCAGAAGGGGTGTAACTGAAGTTAGTTACAGGGGCCAAAAGCTCTCTCATTCTCCAAGTAGCGAGGTATCGAGTCAAGTGCAAAGCACGAACTGGAAATGGAGCAGTGTATTCCATCCCCTCATCTGGACGGGTCTAATCACGCCTAAACTGGTGTCTGAATTGGAAGAGATGTAGAAAACGCAGTGTATGAGGCCAATCAACTGTATACCCGACTGGTGAGATATGCTGTAACTCATCACAATGAAATTCAATCTAGGGCAATGCCAAGCAATGTTAGCCACAAATCTGCTGCACATCCAATGGCGCCACAATCCCTTTATGGAAAAGTCCACTAGCCATGGGCAGAAAAAGTAGGATCTGGCCGAATACCTGGGGCAAGGGTCCACAACTTTCAGCTTATCCATCAACCACACCTAGAAAGGGATAAAAATAAGAGAGATTCAAGAATAGAGAGATGTACGTTGAGAGAAAAGTAAGGAAAGGGCTTTCAGAGAAAATAGAAGGTGAGTGCCAAAGTGATGTGAGAAATCATAAATAACCACGGGTAGGAAACAGTACCTGAAGAAGTAGTGAACTCCTCGCAAACCGAAAAGTCTCCCGCCGATGGATAGCATCCAAACCCATCAAAGTTTTGGCCAATGCCAAACCTATGCAACTCTGACCCTCGTTGAGGCATTAGGCCACTTCGATCAACCTAATGCTAGCTCCGCTACAACTATGGCCAAGTAGGAAGTGTGCAAGTAAATGTAAGTAGAGGGCGTGCTGACGATAACCTTGCCAGGGAAGGTCACCTCTGCCTCCGATGCTAGAAAATCGATGAATCAACCCAGATATATCCAACTTCTCGTCATGAGCAAGGACTGAGCCTCATGTAAAGTAAACCAATACATCCATTCTAGAGCCCGAGCGTGGCTAAAACAGGGTTGAAGCATAATCTCCTCATCTCGGCGAGACTCTATTAATGCTTGAAACTCTTCAAAAGTTGGGCACATCTCTTGTGTTCTGAAGCAAAACACATGAGTGAATAGGTCCCAACATCAGGCAGCGGCATGAAGGAACGAGAAACAAAGCGGAGTGTGACTTAACGGAAAAAGAGCGTTTATGCGAAAACTGCAAAAGTTTACATTTTTCGTGCCATCCAAAGTGGACATCCAATCCTTGAGCCTCTTAACAAGAAAAGTCCCCATTTTTAGAGAAAACAGTAGAAAAGATGAGGTTCTATTGAAGAAAGGGCAAAAGAAGACCTTTTATAGAAAATAAGGTTATGTGAGTGGTTGAAAGCTATTGCCAGCTGTCCAGCCACAACTCTTGGCTGGCTAGCCACTTGCTAACCCAGCCGTCCATTCTTTGGCTAGCCGACCAAGCATGCTGGCCAAACAACTCGGCAGCAGTGTTATATTGGCCCTTTTTACTTTTGAGTCTTGTTTTGAGTCTTTTGTTTCCAGCAAGTGTGAATAGTTCTGTGTAGGTTGTTTTTTCTTTATTTTTCCTTTATTGAGTTGTATTTTATATATTTTGGTCGGTTGTAGGCTCAATATCTAGTTAAAAACTCATTCAAATGTGGTCATTCTCGGTTTCAAATTCAAATACAATCAATTTTATGAAAGTGCAATGCCATTCTCGAGATGCTGTGCAAAACAAAATCCTTTCTTTCATAAAACTATAGGTTTTGACCCCGATCTTAGTTTTTACAAAAGAGAAAATACAAGTTTTCAAAAAAAGAAAAGAAAAGTAAAGACCCGTTCGAAGCTATATAAGTTTTGAACTACCAAAACAAAAGAAAAGAGCAAAAAGAGTGAAAAAATTGGTATCAGTCCCATCAGGTGCTTCGAGAGGCCCTTTTCGTCCTCGTCCGAGGAGGGGACTCAGGATCACTGCTGCCATCAGCACCGTTATCATCAGAGGAATGTGACTCAGAGCCAGCATCATCCTCTCCACTCCCTAACCCAGAATCAGCCTCATCGTCCTCGCTTCCAGACCTAGAGTGCTCGTTCACCGTCTTCTCAGTGCCACTAGTCTTAGCACCAACTCCACTCAAAATCGACTCCGAGGATGAGGAAGTCTCCTATGCTTAGGACTTTCTGCTCTAACTCCGGGCACCCCTATCTTTGCCTTGACCTCTACCCTTGTCCCTTCTTCATATAGGAGCTTGTCTACCTCCTTTCCTCGCAACTGGAAGAGGTGCTGCCAGTGTCGCAGGTACCGCATGTACAAGTGGAGGCTGAAAGCAAGAAATAGAATATCAGAATAGTATTAGTACAGAATCAGCATGAGTGTGGGAAATCAGTACAGTTTAGTGCAAAATCAATGTGGCTATGGTAAAAGGAAACTAGTGCATCTCAGATGAGAAAAGCGAGATACCTAATGACCATGAAGAGCAAGTAGTGCCTCCCTCCTCCGTACCATCTGGACTAGGGAGTCGACAAACTGAAGGAGGCCGTGTATGTACTCCACCAATACCTACAAAATGAGTATGAACATCAGTATACCAAAAAAGAATGTGAAACATAAACTGTAAGGCAAAGTACATACCTGCTGCACGTCAAGGTCCTTGACGTATGCACGCTCCTTCAAGTACTCAACCAAAATCTGATAGGCCATCCCACTCAGCCGGTAGTAGGCGATCGTGGTCAAGATCTCGGGTAGGCAAGCAACTTGTATAGTAGGGGGAACATCCCGAGCATTAGGCTTAGCCGCAAGAACAACCCCCCTAGCATGAGGCTTAGCTAGACATGCGGCACCTTTGGCTGCAGGAACATCTATAGCACCTCCCGTGTGAACTCTACTCAGAGGCAGCATGAGGTGGGTTTGGATGAACTCAGCATAATCCCCAACCTCGTGGAATAGATTAGCATTCTGCTCGCCATGAATTGTATAATAGCCTCGACTGGTAGGCTATCAGCAATCCTCATAGATAGTGGAGGAGAAGCAGGAACAATGGGGTCTGATAGCCTTAGGGTTTGGTGCATAAACCTCTTCCCTAAGTACCAAGTCTGGCAAAAAGGACCCTCTAGCAAAATCTGTAGCCTGGAAGTATCCCAAGACCTGGCATACTCATCCCTCGTTCCAACTGGCATCGCCATCCATGGCTGCAATGTCACCTGCAAACAAAGAATTCACAGTTGTATTTGTCTGTTGTTAGAATATGGAATGGAAATAAATAGAACTAGAGTAAAATAGGCATGAGTTTCAGATTACCTCATGCCCCGTCACTATATTGAAGAAGTGGCAGTAGTAGGCGAAGATGGTGACACTGTGGCATCGAGGGTGGCATCTACCGTCATATCTTCTGGAGTAGGAGACTGCTGCCTTTATCTCATCCTGTGGAACCGAGGCCAGAGTGGGGAAATAGGATTATACCTAGAGCTGCAAGAAAAGATTAGTTTGTAAGTTAACAGATAGAGACATAATACAGGCAGAAATAGAAAGAAAGGCAGAAAGTATAATGTACAAATAGAAATGGAAATAGAAAGTGCAATATGTACCTCCTAGGCTCTCCAGTAGCCTCCAACCTTGTTCCCGTTCTTATAAGAACCGGTGCTTATGTAGCCGTATAGAGTGGCGAGGCTAGCGCCACCTGTAACAGCGCCCGCGTGGGGGCCTTGATGCTACTACAGTTCGGACTCCCCTTTTTGTTTGTGGTTCTAAATCTTGAACCAAAGAGTCCGACTCTAGCAAATCGTTTTGAAGAAAAATAGATTTTTTGAAAAGTAGTGCCAAACATGGACTGCTTTGCCAGATTACAGAGTCGCCACCTAAATATTTTTTTTAAAATGGGAAATTTAGGAAACCCTGACTCGGTGCCGAAGGCCACGTGTCCGTCATAACCAAAGTAGTTTTGGCTCGGGAGCTTAGGTACGATCGGGTAAGGTCAGCTATGAGCACCCCCTTTCGCCCGGTTCGAAGACCGGCCTCTACTAACCGTGATATTCGATTTTGAAAACATTACATGCTCTTATTCCAATTATAGCCTAGAATTACTATGTTATGCGCACAACAAACAAGTATAGACTAGATTGCCTAATTTGGAAATCAATATTGCATATTCGTTCGTTTTGAAAATGCTTCGGAATTTGCTACTCGCAAGTAGGCTAAAACACGGATTTCAATGAGTTTTCCAACTCAAGCAACCCAACCTCCACCCACAGGCATTCAAACAGTTTATCTCACATAAGCACTTAACCGCATGGTAAGCATACTGTCATGGCAACATTCACACGCATGTGGTATGCTAAAGCGTAAAATACTTACATCGTACTCCGTGCCAAAACAAGAAACTAGTTAGCAGACATGCATGTCCCTAGGTCGTGTTAAGTGGCTAATGCAACACAGGCAAGGATGCAATTTAGAGTAGGCTCGCTAACCCTAAAATGGCACGTGAAATGCAATCATTTGATGCACGATTCAAGTTGGAATTTAGAATACAATGCGCTTTGTATGATGTACCGAGCCCAAGCATGTTTAGACAAATGCATGGATGCACGCATGCATTGCATAAGGTATGCTAAAATAGACGTGCCTAATCTACCATCATAAGGTGTAAATAAAAGGAAGAAAGAAGTGGGGGTTGGAAGACATACAAACCACTCACCCACACTTATTACAAATTTGCCCCCACTCGGAGGGACCAAAATAATAATACAGATTAATTAACTACGCAAACTAATTAAAATATTACAGTCCAACTAAATTAATCAAATAAATTAATTAATCTAATTAAAGCAGTAAACCGCCTCGAGATGAGGGCCGGATGCAACGCATGCTCGGGACTTGCTCGGAATTGCACTACCATGCTTAGATTGCCTCTGTTTTCCCTACTTTGCGTCTCAGAAGACTGCCAAAGTCTCAGGAGTGCCTCCCAGGACACTGAGGGACATCATCGGCTGGGTAGGACTTCCACCGGCATCAGCATGAGGTCACCGGCACAAAATTCATCCATCGGCCATCAATAGATTGCCGGTCGGCACTAAATACTGCCGGCCGGCACTGAATGTCTGCAGAACCTGCAACTCACAGCAACAGAGGGCAAAAACTTGCATGGCAATGTAATTCCAACAATATGTGCACCAATCATGCCCCTTATCATATTTGTGACTCAAAGGGGCATGTGCCTCGATTCTCGGGCCACCAATCACGCATTTCCATGCATGATGGCCCAAAGAACCAAATGTGCAACTTCTATTTCAAATGCATGCAAACCAAACAAACACACAAGGATGCTAAGCCTCTATCATGACTTGGTCAAGAGGTAGAGCATGCATGTTTATGTGATGCAATCCTAGACATGTCAACTAGTATGCAACCATGCCAATGCAAAGGAGCATACAAGCTAACAAACATACAAGGTATGAAACACCAATGTCAACCATCAAGTATGCAAGGTGTAATGTGGGTGTCCAAGCATGCAAACAAGCATGTGACTTCATTCAATCATGTTAGTCCCAACATGCATTTACTTACCAATACATTACAACACTCAAGGAGCATATGCAAGCAACAAGAGGATGGACTTGCACATAGGTTAGGCAGCTCTAAATAAGCCTAAAATCAGTGGCCAAATGCCATAGAAGTGAAGGCTAAGATATATGCAATACATGCACACATGCAAGCATACATGATCCAACACTTAGGCATAAACAAGCAACTCTTAAGAACACTTAAAAGAGGTTAACATTGACATATTAACATGCATATATAAGCTTTAAAATCATGTTGGACATGGTGCCAAACCAAGCAACAAAATAGACTAAGCATGCAACAAATGGTCCAAGCATCCAAGGCAAGCCAAAGGAGACCTAAACCATGGCTAAGCCAACCAAGCCTCACAAGGCCAAGAAGGCTTAAAACAGGTCTAAGGCATCCCTAGACCATACAAAAGGGACCTCCTAGATGGCATCTAAGTGGCTCTAGAGCAAGGCACACACAATGACCAAATCATTAGGCATACAACATATGCTTTCAAAACTTCAAAGAGGCATGCAAGGCAATCATCCAAGCATGTCTAAGGGACTGAAATAGCATGCTAAATGGTTCCAAACCATTGAAAATAATGCAAGCAAGGTATGCTATACTTTCATGCTCTTAAGGCCAACAAGCCAAATACAAAGAGGCTATGTGATGTAAGCTAAGATCGACCAAAGTAACCATGGACAGACCTTATTCATGGAAAAAAATAAGCATACAAGCTTTATGAATCTAAGCCTAAAACATGTTAGAATAGAGGCACACAACCTAATGCATGTTAAAGGACTAAAGAGGCATTACAAAGCATCTATGCAAAACATGCAAGGAGTACTAAAACCAACATGATAAGAAGTTATAATATGGAAATATGAGCACAAAATACAGCCATGGCACAACCAACAAAGAACCAAACATGGGGCTCCCTCAAGAGGCAAAATAGGTCCTTTTCAAGGACAACAAGGAGAGGGGGTGACCCTCTCCTTCTTGGGACTTCAAGGCATCATCTTCACCACTGAAATCCCTCAAGATTTCAGTGGTAAAGAGACCCCAACACCAAAATCCCGGAGCTCTCACAAAATAGCACAAAATGAGGCCTTTTCAAGGCCTAAGGGTGGTCAAACCTCCCCAAAGCACAAACACTCTTAACCAACAATAAAGAGGACTAAAAAACAAAACTTTTTTGTATTAAATGCTAAGCACAAAAATAGTTCTAATCTATGCAAAAATGGAGTGCAAAAATGGGGTAAAAAGGGGTAGTTTCTTACCCTTGAAGACCACCTTCACAAAGGTTGATGTTGTTGCTTCCTTAAGCTCAAATCCAACCAAAAACTTCAAGAACCAACCCTTAGAACCTCAGTAACCGAAGGAAGGTGAAACACTAGGTGCTTGTGTGCACTAATATGGATTAAAGCACCTAGTGTAGAAACAAGAGAGGAAAAGAGAGATAAGATAGATACACAAGTTCTAACCTAGAACCAGAGCTTCTTCTCTGTTTTTTCTCTCTAAAAATGTCTAATTTTTCTAACCCTTGAGCCAAGAGAAGAGAGCCCTCTCTTATAGGCAACAAAGCTTACAAGCTAAGCAAACCAAAGGCTCATCCAACCATACACGTGTATGGAGGGGAAACAAATGCTATACAGCTGCTTCAAAATATCTCAAAAAGCAACTGAACAGTAGTTGGCAGGGCAAAATTGTCATTTTGACAAAATTGACTGCCGACCGGCACAAAAGAGTGCCGAACGGCACAATATAGTGCCGATGGCAACACCAACCAGCCGGTGGCCTCTAGCCACTGCCGGTGGTGTGTGGGGATGCCTCACAAGGCATTCCCTGCCCCTCCAAGGCAAAGCACAAGTGTTTTGTGCAAAACCAGACACAAAACGGTCAAGTTCGGAGGTCCTGAGGCAAGGCGCATAGCCGAGAACTCCGGGAACTCCAAACGAACACGAACATGGATAATCACCGAGTGTTCAAGCGGTGACGTCCAGGTCTTGAGGACGGTCAAAAATGGGGTGTCTACACTACCCCAGTCATAGAACTGTACTTGGGGTAAGACCACGAAAGCACTGAGCAGATACAAACCTACGGTATTTCACCTATTTGCAAACAAGGTGGTACCAAAAAGATAGATCAAGAAGCCTTGGTGTACTGCTCGACTTGCTCCTGAGTCTTTAGCTGACTCCTGTGAAGGTGCACATAGAACCAACTATATCTTACCATAGTCAGCCTATCCAAGAGAGGGCGTGCTCTAACTAGATAAATCCAAGCAGCCTCCTACTGGCCCATGTCGATGTCGAAAGGGATCGGATCATCCCTACTCTCAGTCCTGTGAGCATGGAGAAATCATATGGGGTCATCATCATCTCCCCAATGGAGGAGAAGTGGAAGCAGTTGGTGGTATCCCACCACCTCTCCATTAAAGCACCGAGTAAGGCTCGACTGGCCTATAGTCACACCACTCAAAGCGTAATAGGCCAAGCTCGCTTCATCCACTAGCTCTTTGACTCGAGCAAGAAGATCCTGGTACCAATCTTTAGCAGTGACTGCTCCGTATCCTCTCCAAGCGAGAGTATCACGTTGTGTTGAAAGAGGACTTTGTTAAGTATATGGCAAATGAAAGACTGTAATGAAATATCAAAACAAGAAAAATGCATAAAAGGAGTAAAGTTTCTTACCTCAGTGGCATCGTAGGAGAGATGAGAGGCACACTTCCTAAAAAAAAAAAGCCCTTAGGCATGCCCCCGGCGAAGTTCTCTAAACGTAGCATGACTCCGGGGGCCATTGCATGCGTGTGTGGGTAATAGGTAGTAGGGTTGAATGGCCTCACCCTCAGCGGTGGCAACTCAGGCTTAGGTTCGGGAGGATAGATCTCCTTTGTCGCAATGTCGGTGGCGATGTCCTCTGCCACTCTGCTAGCCTCATCGATCATCAGCTCCTCAACACCCGCAGCGGGTAGAAGCATTGGCACTTCGGGAGGAGCACCATCATGTGGAATATCATCTGCCATAGTGAAAGTAATGGGTGGTGAGAGAAAATGAGAAAAAAAATTAGGGAAATAGGCAAAAAATTCCAAAGTCAAACCCCAAGACAGAGAAAAAGAGAGGAAAAAGTCAAAACTTGGGAAAAAAGTACCAAAGACCAAGAAAAACCCATGAGAATGAGCTAAAAACAATGAGAAACCCAAAAACTCGACCAAAACAAAATTCAATCGATTCAAAATGTAGAGGGCCAAATGGGTTTTACGAATAAAGTTTGCGTGGGTCGTTGGGTAAAGCGAGTAGAATGAAAATCTAGAGAGAAAGAGCACCTAGAGTGAGAGGAGAGTGATTTCGGCTGGGATGTGTGTGAAAAAGTAGGCCAAAACCAAGTTTAACTAAGCTACGCGGTGAAATCCCGTTTCTGCCCTCGTATTCGGATCAGGTGGCCGGCCGACCCATTGTTTTGGCCTGCCGACTCCTCAAGTGGTCCAGAGTTGATTTTTGTTGAGGCCTTTTTTATTCTATGCATATTTGGTATTGTATTCATCCTAAAGTGGAAAACTGAAGAATTTGGGTTTGTTTCAGCTTCTGAAAATTTTGAGATTACATTCCGAAGGCACCGTTCCAATCCCCGTCATTTATCTGAAGTAGGAAATTGCCCCGATCTCAAGCTTGAGAAAGTTGTATCCTTTTTTGAGCATTTGAAGACCTCCGAACGGTAGTCAGAGATTTTTATAAGGTGTTTTCAAAAACCACTGCTTTCTGTTTATCTGTTCAAATTCTGTTATATGTTGCATGGAGTGTGCATTGCATCATATTTCGCATCAATTATAGCAATCATGTTGCATTCATGAGCATCGTGCTTTTTATTTATTATGCTCATCCTTATCACACTAATGTGATGTGGCATGTACCGCTTCCCCTTTCTGTGCGAAGTGTAGTTTGGCTTATACCTTTTGTCTTACCTCCTCCCTGCATGAAACGCAGATGGACTCGCATCTTACCCTTGTTCCTCAATTAAAACATTCCCTCTCTCCGTATGAAATACGTTGAGATACGCCTACTGTTTACACCACCCTTGCTTCCCGGTTAAAACCTTTTCTCTCTTCGTACGAAATACGTTGAGATACGCCTGCTGGTTACACCACTCTTGCTTCCTGGTTAAAACCTTCCATCTCTTCGTATGAAATATATTGAGATACGCTTGTTGGTTACACCACCCTTGTTCCCCAGTTAAAACCTTTCCTCTCTCAGTATGAAATACGATGAGATACGCCTGTTGGTTACCCTACCCTTTCGGCCTTGTGCTTGAAACGCGTTAGGATGTAGCTTACCATGGTTAAAACCTTCCCTCTCTCCATATGAAATATGATGAAATACGCCTGTTGGTTACACCAACCTCCTGGCTTTTCGCTTGAAACGCGTTAGGATGCTATTTACCTGGTAACAACCTTCCATCTCTCCATATGAGATACGGTGAGATAAGCCTGTTGGTTGCACCATTTTTCCTCTTTTCACGTGCAACATGTTTGGAATTGTTATTTTCTTACTCCTTTCTGTGTGAGGCATGGTTAGATTTGTTGATTTAAGCTTTTCATTCATATGTTGTCATCTTGTTATTACTCATTGCTTTGTCTTACATGATCATAGATTTTCAAAATAACCAGCTTCGCGAAGTGTATAAGTCCAGTTTCCAAAGTATATTCTTGTGCATATCATTTGCATCTTGCCATTAAACTACATTGGTTTCATTCCTTGCAAAAGGATACGTAGGCAACTCTTGGGTTCAACCAATTGCATTTACATTTTGATTGCTTGCCCAAGTCTTACGACCTTGTCAAATGGGTCGTCTTTGGGCTTTGACATTCACTCACGTCATTTCACGACTTTGAGCTCTATCAAAGAGAGGCAATTGTAGACACCCCATTTTAACTGTCCTTAAGACTTGAGTGCCTCGCTTTGAACACTTAATGATGAAATGTTACGTTGTGCAAAACGTTCGATTTCTTCAGCAAAAGGTTTTGGTTTTATGTTTTAGAGCCTAACCCTTGCCCCTCATTTGGACCAAAACCTAATTTTTTCTAACTTAACCACTCAGAGAAGAGCTGGCCAGCAAGTAATCGGCAGGCCATTTTTGATGGGCCGACCGTCCCCCTCCATAGCCGGCCGGCCATGTTCAGCGACAACAGATATTTTGAGACAACTAGCTGTCCCCATGCCCATGCCTTGCACCAACTGTCTCTTTACAGATATTTCCGATGTGAGAGAGTGTTTTTCTATAAATACATGACCTCCCCTAAGGGTTTTAGGTTAAAAAATTTTGCCAAGCGCTGATAGCTTGCTTAACACACTACCTCTCTTTCTTACAATATACATACACTATACACACACTTCTAAAGCCTAAACTTGAGGCCTCTTGTTGAGATTCTTGAACACAAATTTCAGCTGTTGAGAGTGTTCAACTTGTGGTTTGTGAACTAAAGCGCATCCTCTCTTTGAAAGAGGTATAATTTGAGCTTTTATACCATCTTTTCTATCATTTTTACCTGCTTTTTCATACTATTTGTTAGAGTTTTTTCAAGCTCAAAAATATGATTTTAAGTCACAAAAAAGAGGAAGGGTTAGCCACCATTCCTTAGGCTTGTTGATTGTTTGAAACTCCTTTTTGCTCACTTTTTCCACCTCACAAACTCAATTGTCAGCATTGTTTTTGTGCTGTTTTAGTGCTGTTTTGGGTGCTAAATTATGCTTTGAATACTATAGATGTGTTGTTATAAGTCCTCATAGATGTAGCTTTCAATCCATTTGAGTTGATAGTCTTTTCTTCCACTTTTTTTATAGCTTTCATACATGTTCATACCATTGTAATCTCATTTGCATAATTATCTCTACAACCTCCCTCCATTCTTTGTTTATTTTGCTAAAGAGTCGAATCAAATAAAAGATTGTTGTTCAAAGCATAAGAGAGAGACCTCCCATGCTTAATGGTTTAATATCTTTGGAGGTTTGTTACCAAGGCATTACATCTCTCTTATGCTAAGCATAATCTCTTGTTAGATACCTCTCTTTATCGCTTTTGGACTTAGGAGGCGTAATCTACACTTTTGGACAAAAATGAAGAAAAGATAAGAAATGGAAAGGCAATTTAAAATAGGCTAATAAAATTGAAGTAAAATGAGGTAAGAAAGAAGGTAACAAAATTGAGTTAGGTTCAATCAAATGTTATATTAAACCCATTACACTGTGGACCATTGCATATTTTTTTAGTGATGTTCAATGATTCATGAAGCAATGTCTAGCCTTTTCGTTGAGGTAACTCCATGATAAGGAGAACGTGTTGTTCGTCGTTTGTTTCATTTTATTGAGCTTTTATCCTATTGGTTCTAAGATCATCATGCCAAAAATTTGTGACAATAGATGATTTGTGAACCAAATTTACTCCTTCCTTGATCGTCTTCATGATAGGGAAGGGCAGAGAGGATAAACATCTCCTAGAAACACTCTGTTTTTGCTCTGCTTCAACTCCGTAGCAATAGGGCATTTCCCAAAAGTAGTGGCCGACCACTATGCAAGGTCGGCTGACCACTTTGCAAAGCCGGCCGACCACCTATTTTTGTACAGGTAGTGGCATTTTTGTGACAGAACAGAGCAGAATCTGAGGCCAAAACAAAATAATTTTTTGACTGCAAATAGAGCAGATTCTAGTAGCAAACAGAGAGGTTTCCAGGAGGATGTTCTCGATTGTACCCATCTGGCCCTCGCCTCTCGTTCTAGTTCATTAAATTAATGCTATAATATTAGTATGTGTAATTAATTAGTTACCTTCATTCAAATTTATAATAAGCTAGTTAATTTAATTAATTCATTTGATACTATAGTATTAGTTAATTAGGACATTCATTCGGACTCTCTTGTGCGAGGAAATATTTGTAACACTTGTAATATTTTGTATATCTTCCAAACCCCATTTCTTTCTCCCTTTTATTTACATGCTTACTGTGGTAGCATCATATTTTTTGTTTCATATCATTACCATGTGTTGTATCCATTTTTGCATGCATTGGGTTCAGTTCACCGTTCTAACACTGTTGTCATTTCCTACTTACTTGAATATATGTGTCGCCACATGCTTTGAGTTGATCCATATGACATGTTAAAAATCGAACCTAGTAGTTGCATTTTGTATGTATTGCATTAGTCACTTGTATAGTCGAGTATGCATTGTTCTAATTATTTTCTTCTCTTTGGCTTGCCTCAGTTGAGTATTAGGTGAGCATTGATTGCTTTAGCATATTGCATATGTATTTGTGTTACCATATCAAGCATATCACCATGAGGCTAAGCGCGTGTTTGATATATCTCTTTGAATGCTTGTAGATGAAGGCTATTTCACTTAAGTTGGGATGATTTTGATTAATGTACATATGAGCTTGCTTTTTCAAGTAGCACATATTCAAAACTCTTTTCAAACAAACATGAAATCGAAGCATTCCAAAGTAAGGGAAATAGTTTATACTTGTGTGCTTCATATAGTAATGTTAGCCTAATAAACAAAACATACGCATATATTGTCCATAAAAATCACATCATGATCAGTAGAAGCCGATATTTGATTGGGTGAGTGGGGTGCTCAATTCATGACCTTCCCCTCTCATACCTAAGTTTTGGAGCCAAGACACTTTGGTTATGATGGACAAGTGGCCTTTGGTACGAGTCACGGGTTTCCTAAATTTTTCCAAAATATTTAGGCGGTGACTCTGAAATCTAGCAATGTAGTCCATTTTTGGCATTTCTAATTGTAAATAGATTTTCCAAAGATTTACTAGATTTGGACTATCATTTGTGTTTTTCTGTTTCACATTGCACTTGTGAAACTAGATTCAAAACCACGGGAGTCCGAACTGTAGGGCTATCATATCCGAGGAGACTAAACCCCTCCGAGAAGCACGAGAAACCAACTACACACGTACCTAGAGATTCCCAGTGTTTTGTATCCACTGCCCTCACTACAACATATAAGACTTTTGATGACCAATTATTTTGGTCCTTAAAACCATTTCGGTCCCTAAATACTTTTTGTGACAAAACTAATTTCGTCACCAAAAAAGTCACTAAAAGTTCGTCCAAGAAAGTCAAAATTGACTTTTGGAAACGAATTTTTGAAAGTGTCTCTGAAAATAACATTTAGCTGCGAATTTTCTATTGCCATAAAATGCTTGATTTTGCAAAACTAAAATATTTCGTCACTGATACTTCGTCACAAAATGTCTCCATTTGGTCGCAAAAAGCAAAATAGTGACCTTTTTAACAACAATTATATTTGGTCGCTAAAGGTTAAAAATAACATTTTGAAAGCATTCAATTTCATAGCTAAAAATTGACATCCACATCCCAAATGTATTCCTGTATATAGAAAAAAAAAAAAAAAAAAGAAAGATCAAATCCTGTACACACGATCATCATCAAAAATGTAAACAAGATCAAATCCTGCACACAAGATGAAATCTATTCCTGTATATAAAAAAAATTATAAAAATCAAAACTCTAAGTATCCAAATTCACTTCAACATAGTTCATTGTATGAGTTAAATCCCAAAACAAGATCAAAATATTTCAACGTTGTATGAGTTAGAACTCTATGACAACTTCAACTTTGTCTTTCTCTCACACCACCTCTTCACAAGTCCAGTTACAAGAGCAACATGCCCTAAACAATTAGTTGTTCCATGACCACAAAAGCTTATCACCGTCTATAGTCATAGAGAAAGGATGAAAATCCTACACACATGATCATCATCAAAAGTGTAAACAAAGTTCAAAAATGTAAAAGAGATGTAGATGAAATCCAAAAATGGATATCAGTTGTGTTATTGCCTGTCTCATTGTTGTCAATTGCACATATATAATCTAAATTACACTTTTAGAAATGGATATTTTTGTTCCACTAATTCAGTCATGTAATTTCCACCATTGGTGCATAGAAAAATACTGGACAATTATAGGATTCTCAAGGAACTAATCAATGTATTTGCAATTTCCACAAATAATTTAAGTGAAACACAAGCAAGTCAGCTTATTATTATAGTAATTTTCCACCAAGATATCATCCTTGAAGAACTTGAAAGATTTTGAGTATCAAAACTTCAAAATGTAAATAAATAATTAAAATAAAAAAAAAATATTTTCTCAACATATAAAGCATTTGAGAGGAAGAAAGAAAGGGGGAAAAGAGAAAGAAACTTATTTTCTTAATGTAGCATATGCCTCAGCCTTTTAAGCGGATAACCAGAGGAATAGAAGGCAATCAAGCAATCACATATTATCTCATTTACCTTCACATATAGAACAAAGTGGCAGGCATCAGAGTTCAAGATTGAAAAGCATAACATCTGTTAATCACTATGAATATGTTTATTAAAAAAAAAAAATGCTTTAAGGATGTAGAAACTCATCCTTAAAGAGAGCAAGTAAATAGGAAAGATTTCATCCCTCCTGCCTAGCAAGGTTACTTGGCCAACAATTAACTGAAATTAAGAAAAGAAAGCGACTTCCAACCATGGTCTCAACATACAATCCTCAAAGCCAACTGTAGATTGGCTTACACCGTCAAATACAATACCAAGAGGAAATTGCTCTAGATAGTATTTTAACATAATGGCTCAACAATAAAAAGTAGCAGATTTGGTCAGCTTAATTCAACAGAATAGCTATAATCCCACTTACAAGGCAAACTTCCAAAGGTCTTAATGCCATCATTTTTTTTTCTCGATGCCCAATTGTAAGGCACACTCCAGAAAAAAGTCTAAACATTTTCTCAGGTTCGTGCATCTAATACAAAAGCTACATTGTGTTGATATTGACATCAAACTTACATTATATATACAAACATCATGTTATCGGCTATTCCCAAAAAACAAATTAAGAAATAAGACTAATTGAGTTATATACTGGTGTATAGTTGCTGAATGTTTGCTAGAAAACAGAGGAAAATGGAAGATGAATTTTAGTATATAGTCTTGCTAGTGATTACAGTGGGCAACTAAATTTAGAAATAAGACAGATATCTATGTAGAGCAAAAAGTACTTACTATGATGATAAATCAGAAGTAAAACCTCCTCAACTAATCTGTTGCAACATCAAATCAATCTTATCATTAATCTCCATGCTATTAGACTCCAAGTGGTGCACTAATGCATTCAGTTCCTCATTGATTCTTCGTTACTCTTCAAGCTCCCTTCTAGTTTCCTTATTTTCTATCTCAAGAGCAGCACGAGTACGTTGACCAGATGCTGTTATACTAGGCTTCGGACCATGTCCTAAACCACTTATGTAGCCAGACTTATGCCCAAATATCTCAATGGAAAGCTGCTCATCAGATAGTGGGCCAAATCCATCTTCTATAGCTTCATTCTCCTGCTCTTAAGTTTTTTCTACAGTTGTTCATGAAATGAAATAAAGCTAATTGTCCATCATATATGTAGCATTTGTTTTCTTTATGTTCACTACTAAGGCCTTAGGCAAGTAATCATTAACAGGAAAATACTTACATTTAACATTAGAAAATTCTTATATGTCTAAATTCAGCTTCATTGTGGACCCATGCTTGCCTTTTCTGAGTAAAGTGTGTCTTGTGATACAAATCAACAAGTACAAGCTCCTTTCCATCCTTGTCTTGCTGTCAAAACCTTTATAGTTAGTATCCTATGAGTACATATATCGCCAAATAAAAGAAATAAAAAAAGTATAACATAATACATCACTCAAGTGCCATGAAGACCCTACATTTTAAATCTACCAAATCCAAAACACAACCTTACAACAAGTATAACATAATACATACTTTAATAAGTAGGACATAAAACCAAGATGAAACAAAAAGTGCCATATAGACCCTATGATTTAAAGGTTAGTTGTTTACCTCATCTTATTGCACCTTTCTAAATGCCTTTGAGCCAATAGTATGGAGGACTTTAAGCTCAAATTGATTTTCCTTGTTTTTCAGACATTTCTCTTGCATGAAGTGTAAAAATGAATTCAAAAGAAATCAAGTCCATGTGCCCAATTGCTTAGCAACAACTATAGCTACACGTGTAGCAGCAGCTTCAGTCACAATAGCAATTGTAGCATCATTAGCAACCTAAGTACAAGCAGCCTACACAAGAGCTGTAGCCTTAGCACAAGTGTGTGCAACTACATTACAAGTGTGTTCAACAATTAAATCTAATTTGTAGCATATGCAAAGGTATTAACTTCTATTATCAATTTCAGCATGTATTTTCTAAGGAATAATTTTAATATTTAAAATTCAAAACATTACCTAGTACGTCTTATCATCCCATAATTGACACAGGTATCGTCGCATCTCTTTTTCGATGTCTTCATGTGGGTTTGTAAGGGCAAATTCCATTATAGGGAAACTTCTAAAATGTTGGTGTACATTAAAGCGGTAGTTCTTGTACTAGAGTTTCATCATTCTAAGGATAGAAGTAATAGCATAAGGCTCATTACTAAAAATTAAACCTTCCTGCCATACCAATAAAATTAAACACTTCAAAATATTGAGCAACATAATTCTTAAACTAGAAAAGAATATTAAACTAGACTAAAAAAAACTATCTTACTCGAAGGTATGAAATTAGCGCTTCTTTAGCCTCGAGGCTAATAAAATTCCTCTTCAGCACATTTTGTGAGGCAAATTGCCTAGTGACGATCCCTAACTCGGTGGTGAATTTATCATACCACAGTCCCAATGGATTCCCGATAATCCTACAAATTTCAATATACAATCGCTTCCCTTGACTTTTTATCTTGATTAATGGCAGGTTTCGTGACTTCCCGTGTCCTTTCTTACGCTCAGTTGTATCTATTAAAAACAACATATAGAAAAAACACATCAATGTCTAACATATGAATTGGATGAAAAGAATAAACAACTAACCAAAAAAGAATATAAAATTAAAATATTTTCAAACCTACCAGCAATACAATAGTCCATGCTAGAAGTAAAGTATGAAGATTGTGATTTAACTTCATGTATAGATGTTGATGCTGATGCAGATGTTGTTGGGGGCACAAACTTTGATGTAGATAAAGGAATTGACTGAGTAGATATGGATGCAAAAGATGTAGCTGCTAATTTGTTGGGCACATAGCCTCCCCGACCTCTACATCTAGTAGACATACTAATAAATGTAAGATCCAAAAGTGTTGTCAAATCAAATGCCATACTAGTAAATCTGGTTCTTCTCTAAAAAATTTAGGAAATAAACTTCTCATAATCTATTCAAATACCATATCTTGCTAATAGAAGAATGAGATCAATTATTTCACCTTTCTTGGCAAAGTTTTTCTGCCATACGATCTAGGTGCACTTCCTTCACTACTTCAAGAATTTTTCCTTTATGTACACTCGTTTTTGCACTTGTTTTCTTGAGAACCTTTTTTGCAGTAGCTGCGGGTGCAGGTACCTGATCATATCACATGAAAAACAACAAATTATGCACCAACAAATTCTGTAGATCAAAAACAGAGTAATAGCTCTTTGCTACTGCAACCAATAAACCCTTTTAGTATCTAGGTGTATATTGTCTTTTTTTCCTAGTAACAAAAGCTCAAGCAATAATAATAGATAATAAGGAATAATGCTTATTGATAGTACCTTTGCAGCAATAGATTCCATTTCATGCTTCCTCCATATATCAGCTTTCTAAACTTCAAATTCCTCACTGCTCATGATAGGGGCTCCAAGATTGATGCCCATCCTAAAATCCGCAAGATCCTTATGATCAGTAAAATATTTACAATCCAATTAATAGCATGAACATCAAACACATCTTAAAATATGGTAATATGATAAATATGATACTAAAAACAAACAACAAAACAAAGCATACATCCTCAAAATAAGGTAGTTAGAAACAGAAGTACACATAGTACCTTTTCTCAAGAATTCACAAAAGTCCCTCTTTTCAATTGGAGACAACATGAAGCAAGCAGGAGGTAGGAATGTTTGGCCATGTACTTCCCTTGGATGTAATTCAGGCCTTATACCCATATCCATTAGATCAAGACGAGCCTTGTATGTGTCCTTGGTTTTTCCATCAATGTTCCTAGAACACTGTCACATACATTTTTTCAATGTGCATAACATCAAGGTTGTGACGAACTTTGAGGGTTTTCTAATAAGGGAAATCAAAGAAAATGCTCCTCATTGTCCAATTTAAATATTGAGGAGAATGGTTTTCGCTTCTTTCCACGTTGATATATTTTCCCAAATAATGATGGGTTTATGTGCCCCAATTGTCCCAAAACCTCTCTCCTGACAACAACTTGCGTGCCAACCTAAGCTCTGGCTCACCATTGAATGACTTGCTTGTTCACAAAAAATGATCATGCGGCAAAAAAAAAATAGTGTCCCATGTAACAAGTTTTTTTACAATGATGCAAGTATTGGTAAGATGCATTCTCGTTGTATGACGGACAAGCCAATTTGCCTTTGGTGCTCCAACCAAACAAGTAACCATACATAGGGAAGTCATTGATAGTCCATAATAATGCCGCATGCAATTGAACATTAGAGCCACTTGATGCATCGTAGGTCTTTACCCCTACCTCCCATAGCTCATTTAGCTCATCTATTAGCGAACGTAAAAACACATCAATGTTAAATCCATGAGCTTTACTCCCAAGAATCATAAAAAAATGAATCTTTCATGCATTTTCATGGTGGCAAATTGTATGGGACAATAAAAACTGGCCATATGCTATATGAAGTACTCATATTTCCAAATGGATTGAAGTCGTCCCTTGCTAGTCCTAGCCTAACATTTTGAGGATCTTTGGCGAATGATTCATGCTTTTTGTCAGAGTCTTTCCACACTTCAGAGTCCACTGGATGGCGCATTACATTTTTCTCCTCTATGCGTTTATCTTTGTGCCACCTCATATCAGTAGCTGTCTTCCTTGATATAAATAACCTTTGTAGCCTTTGTTTTAAAGGAAAGTATCGCAGAACCTTATGAGGGATCTTTTTACCTTTACCTTTATGAAATTTGTATCTAGGATCCTTGTAAGTAGGGCATTTATCTTCATTTTCATACACCTTCCAAAAAAGTACACAATCGTTCTTGCATACATGTATTTTTTGATAATCAAGGCCCAAATCTCGAATAACTTCATTGTATGAGCATGGAAGCGTTTCATCGATGGGAAGTGCATCCTTCAATAGTTCTAGCATCATTGTGAGTGATTTGTTGCTCCATTTATTGAGCATCTTTAGATGTAGCAACTTAACAATGAATGATAATTTGGAATATCATTGGCAATTTGGATACAATTCCTACTTTGCATCCCTCATTAATCTTGCAAATGTATTTGCTTCAACACCATAACCACCATACAAGTCAGGATTATGGCTACTGAATGCTTCCCCAATACAAGCAAATGTGGATGGTCCACTATGTATGTCACGGACAATTTCTCACACCTCGGTATTAGGAGAATTTAATTTCTCTATCACATCATTGATATATTCGTCATTTTCACTTTCCGAGGGATCACTGTCATTCAACTCAAAGTCTTCCCCATGATACATCCACCTAGTGTAAGTTGTGACAACCTTATGCAGACAAATGAATTTCAACTTCATCTATGGTTTTTTGGGTACAGTTATTGCATCTATTACACAGACACCAAATCTTATTAGTCCCTAATTTCATATGATCACGAGCAAACATGATAAATTCTTTTACCTCACCAATGTATTGATGTAACCTTCTATTATGAAGTTGCATCTAACTCCTATCCATCCTAAAATCCCTATTACAAAGTAAACAAAGACATTATCCTTAAATTCCAATATCTTGAACATGTGATTCTTCTAAATGGCTAAGAAAAGGCCAATATGTTCTATAAATTGATTTCCGGGTATTAGATGTATCATCATTCATTTGCTATTGGGCCAATCTAAACTAGAAGTTGGTAACATAAAATTAGAGTGCAAAAACAAAATTTTGAATATGGTTAGCTAATAAACGCAATTCAAACTCACGCAAATAGAACATTTTATGTTACCCACTCCCGCCAACTTGTTCAATAATGTGACTATGTCTTTTAAATTAATTATTTTTTCTTTACCAAACCAGTAAGTTATTTGGAAATTTATGAAAATACTCTACATTGACCAAATCCAGATTCTCATACTCTTATACTCTAGTGTTGTGATTTTTTTTTTCCTTCCCTCAACTACTTCCAGTGGGACTAAACTAGTAGTATTTTCTACATTTTTTGTTTTTGTTTTTGTTTTTTTTTTTCTCCCCTCTTTGTTGCCAAGAACATGCATAAATAAACAAGAAAAGTAATTCCAAAATGCTAACCAAACATTATCACCTCAACAATATTCCCTAATTTTTTCAATTTCTTTGCAACCAAACAAATGCTACTACTCAAAAACCCTCTAAACTCAACAAATAGCAAAAACAACATAAAATGTGAATCAGAGAGTAGTAGTAGCAGTGTGCAGGAATGGGGAAAAGAGTGTATGATCCTATTAGAGGAATTCAAGCAATTTCTAGCATAAAAATAAAAACATAGAATACAAATGAATACAGAATTTCAAATTCAAACAATTTGAATGAACACAGAGAAGTATATATATAGATATGTACATGTATATATGTTGTGTCTGTAGGGGGGAAGAGAGAGAGAGAGAGAGATTGAAAACACACCAAATCACCATTGAATCCAAATTACTACGATCTCTGTTAGAAACCAAATCAATTTACTCAAACTTATATATATTTTCAAAAAATTTGAAAATGATGAAGAATAAATGATATGCATTGAGATGAAAATCTTAGCGGCCATGAAAATCATTGATTAACCTTTAGATTGAAGCCAAAGAACTCAGATCTTCAATGATCGATTTAGATTTAAGCTGAGATCATTAGCTAAGATCTTAATTGATTCAGATTAAAGTTACAATAGGTAAGATCGATTGAAGCTAAGATCTATGGCTGAGATCAGTACAAAGATCGATTTGGATTAAAGTGAAGATCGATTTTGATATGAGGCAGCACAAAGATCGATTTGGATTTAAGTTGAAGATCAATCGAAGTTGAAGATCAATTGAGTCCTAGACAGAGGAAATAGCTAAGATCAATTGTAGTCGAAGATCGATGGAGTCTTAGTGAAGATTGATTCTGATATCAGTGTGTGTTTGACAACGTTTGGAAACCAAATTAATTGGTCTCCAGTTTTTTTATCCACCTCACACACATGGGTCAAGTGCCCAAATGAACATAAGTCCCTAAAAGGCTTTAAATAATTTTTTTTGGCCTATCATAAAGGAATATGGTGTGTTTGTATAATTTTCTCTTAAAGTTTATTTTTGTCCCTAAATGATGGTTTTTAGAGACTAATACTATTGACAGATGGGGAATCAATATAAATATATATATATATATCAGCAGCTTTTCTCAAAGTAAGAGTAGTGACTGAAGCTGATGTATATATATAGAATCCAATGACTTTTTTAAACCTAGTTACACTTCGACTCTTGCCTTAGACCCTTTTGCCTGCCAATCAATTACGCCAATGCCTCCTAACAAGTTTACCCCAAGAACAGCTTATGTTCTTAAACAGTCATTCAACCTTTTTTTACAAAGAACCAGTCTATAAAAATATCCACAATGTTCTTGAATTAGTCAAATCCTATTTCCTTAATGGATGACATTTCATTCATTTCCATCCCGAATAGTCAATAGCCTCTATTAGTAGCCACCCACCTTTCATCATGCACCTGTGTAAGTCCTTAGGTTTAGGTAGTTAACGGAAATAGGGGTTCTCAGAAAGGGTATGAGTGAACACATTGCATGTGAAAATATGATAAGTTAACCCAGAATTTAGATTTTTGACAATCTTTTATAAGTTTAGAAATATGAGTCGATTATTTAGAAACAACTCTATAGTTAGCTCTAGATCTACAACATTAGCTCCTATACCTGATAATGATTTACTTATTAACAAAGAAGAACATGAATTTCAAGATGTTAAACTTGATTTAAGTTGGAATATCCCTAAAGTAAGGATTAAAGAAATCTACAAAACCATTATTTTACAATCAACCTTTAATGTAGATTTACAGGTCAAAACTGTTGAACAAGTTTATGCTTTAATTAAAATTAGAGAAACTTGCCAATTATTATCCAAAGAGTCAATTAAAAAACATATCAAAGATGGTCATAACTTTATTCATCTAGGATTAATTCAAGTTGGAATCAAACCATTAACTCAACAAGGTAAAAATACTTCTGTTCTTTTATACTTAAGAGATTTACGATTTATTAATTATCATGATAGCCTAATGGGTATGATGGAATCAGGCCTTCATGAAGGACCTGTTCACTTTAATTATTTTCCTGATTTTACTTTAAGTCTTAGAGATCCTCATATATTAAAAGCATTAACATTAAATATTCAATTGTCTGGCGTATTCACTAATATGTTAGCTAATGTTCATAATATTACTTTGATTTATTGCATTTATTATAAATGTATTAAAACTAATCTCAATGTTCAAGCTTTAAATAAAAGTCCAAAAGATAAAACATTACGTATTCAAGGTAGTACACGTGAAACTAATATTTTAGTCCCCAAAATGATTTGTTGGAATGATGTTACTCTTCCTGAAGACTGTGTTACAGTTAACAAAAATTATTCCTAAAATCAACAATCTTCAACTAGTCAAGATATTCAAACTATTCAACAATTTAATGATGGTTCAGTTTATATATGCTTTAATCGCCTTCCTAGTCACTCATCCTGTCATAGTACTTCTAATATCCCCCACCAACTTAGAAGATGATGAAATATTTAATACACCTCTATTTACTCGCAAAGATAGGAAACTTCATCTTTGTGAACATTATTCAATTAGTAAATTAAAAGAGATAGATAATTCCTCTACTTCCCAAATTAGTAAACTAGTTTATTCAACTCACACAAATTTCTATGAAGATGAAACCATATCTTAGGATTCACCTACTTAGATTGATTTTGAAGTCGTTCCTCCTGTTAACTCACAATTATTAACTCTTAGTAAACTTTTTACTCCAGATCTTAATAAACTCCATCCTAAATTTAAATCTAAAGCCAATAAGTCTAAACGACAAACCTATAGGAATAATTATAATGAACACCAACAATCCAAGATTACCAAGAAATGGTATAAATTTATGCACGAAGTAAATACTGAAATTCACTTCTTTGATTATCTTGAAAATTATTATCAAAAGATAAGTACTATTACAAAAACTAAATGGAAAACTTCCCCTAATACTTTTGTTTCTTCTAGTCATTCCCCTCTATAAACTATTCTCATTGAACGTAAAGGTGCTATTGTGCATGCTTCTCCCTTTAAACTTCTTGATGATGAATCTGAAATCAAAAAAGTAATTGAACAAAATAATTATACCAATTAATATTTAAAAACTATTAGTAAACAATTAGATAAAATAGAAACTTCTTTTGAGGATTACTCCACTAGTCATACATCCACTAGTAAACCTTTAGACAAACCTCTTATTAATCTTCCTAGCACTAGAAAACGGTTAAGCCTAGTTATCCAAGACACTAATACTGTTAAAGCAATTCAACAATTAGTTATTGAGATATCTACTACATCTAACGAAAAAAGAATTATTGTCCTAACACAACAACCACTTGTTGAATTTAGTAGTGACTCCGACACATCCACAAATGAAATTGATAAATTAACCCAACAATTCCAGACTACTAATCTTAACCAAATCACACATCCCAAAGTTAATCCTACTACTCTTACCAAAAATTGGTATCCTAAACCTACACCTCTCGATCTTCAATTCGAAAAAACCAATATTAACAATCAATTTTCTATTTCGGCTAAAAAATTATATGAATGGAATATAGATGGTCTTAGTGAAAATCAAATTCTTCAAAAATTAAATCTTATGTCTATGGTTTCAAATAGTTACCTTAGTAATTATCCAGATTACACTCAACCTAAAATAGTCTCTTTACTTGCCTCTGGTTTTACTGGTATGCTCAAATCTTTGTAGGATAAATATCTCACTTCAGATCTACATGAATCTATACAATATGCAGTCCAATTAGATGAAAATGATATCCTAATTTTTGATGAAGATATAGGATCAAGTAAACTTGATGGTATTAATACTTTAATATTTACTATAGTCAAACATTTTATTTGCACACCTTCTAATGTTCATTCTCATATCCATGATCAACTTAGTAATTTAACTTACCCTACTTTAAGTAATTTTCGATGGTATAAAAATGTTTTTATCTCTAGAGTCATGCTTAGAGATGATTGTACTAAGTCATTTTGAAAAAAAAAAATTCATTAATGGATTACCCAATCTTTTTGCCCATGAAATTCGAGATGCTACCTACTGGTATTATAGAATGTGATAATTTAACTTATGGTGATATAATTAGTACCATTCAAAAAGAAGGATTAAAAATGTGCATAGACTAGTCAAAAAGCTGCTAAGGATAAACACAAAGCTAAATATGAATTAGGAAATTTCTGCGAATAATATGGTAAACCTCCTGTTGCACCATCACGACGCAAACATAATAACAAGAGATCTTCACACAAATACCCTGCTATTATAAGAGGAAATATTCACCTACCAAATCACCTGATAAGTATTATGCTAAACCAAAAAAGAAATATCACAAACAAACTAATCACTTTAAGAAGTCAAAATCTACCCAAGATGTAACTTGTTACAGCTGTGGAAAAAAATGGTCATTATTCTAATAAATGTAAAGTTAAAGAAAAACTTAAGAATAAGTTTAATCAACTACAAATTACTGAAGAACTTCAAAGTCAAATATTCGACATATTTAAACTAACTAATGCCCTAAATCAATCTCCTGATCATTCTAGTCCATCATCCAATGACACCACTCCCTTGAGTGATACTTCTACTTATTACTCTCCTAGTGAGAATACTGACAGAGAGATTGAATTAGGATGTAATGATACTTGCTGTAAACAAATCAATGTTCTTAGTAAATCACAACAAGAAGAAGATTCTTTAATAGAATTAATTAGTAAATTAGAAAATCCTGAATTAAAAAGAAAATACACTAATAAGTTAAAATCTTTACTAATAAATAAAGATAAAAAACTTCATTAAGATAAACCAATTATTAGTCTCACAACTACTTTAGAAAGATTCCGAAAAAATAAACACAAAGAAATCACTTTACAAGATTTACAAAATGAGATTAACCAAATTAAACTAACCATTCAAGAGTTAAAAGCTAAAAACAAATCATTAGAAGAAGAAATTGCAATATAAAAAATAACAAAAATCTTAATGATTTCCAAAATAATAATGATACTTCCTCTGATGAATCTGACTCTAGTCCTGATCCTAGCCACATCATCTTTGATAACCGATCAACTAAATCTCATAGTGATAATCACAATGATAGTCATCGTTTAAATATTATTAATAAAATTCATATTCAAAAATGGCATTTGAAAGTCAAACTAGTTATTAATAATTTTAAAATAGAAGTCATAACCCTCACTGATACCGGCGCTAATTTAAATTGTATTTAAGAAGATTTAATCCCCACAAAATATTATCATAAAACTAGTGAACAATTAAGTTCTGCTAATGGAAGTCAAATGCATATTAAATATAAATTACCCCAATTACATATTTGTCAAAATAATGTTTGTTTTAAAACATCCTTTGTTCTAGTCAGAAATATGACTGACAAAATCATCCTAGGAACTCTGTTTATCTTTTTACTATATCTATTTACCACTACTAACCATGGAATAACCACATAAGCTTTTGGTCAAACAGTGACTTTTGAATTCTTGTCTCCTCCTGAAATCACAGAATTAAATCAATTAAAAGAATATTTTATATCTTAATCTATTAATCAATTAACCAAATCTTTGTTCTATTTAACCTTATCATCTCTTTTCCACTCTGTCAGTAGCCACCAACCTTTCATCCCGCATCCTGTGTAAGTCCTTTGGTTTAGGCAGTTAATGGAAATAGGGGTTCTCGAAAAGGGTATGAGTGAACACATTGTATAAGAAAATATGATAAGTTAACCCAGAATTCAGATTTCTCAAAGAAGAAGTAAAATACAAAAGAATTGAAACTCAATTGACTAATCCAATTCTTATATCCAAAATTGATAAATTTAAAAACCAATTAGAAAATACCGTTTGTTTCACTTTACCTAGTGCTTTCTGGCATAGGGAAAAACATGTAGTTACACTCTCTTATATTAAAAATTTTAGTGAAAGACAAATTCCTACTAAGTCTCGACCTATTCAAATGAATCATGAATTAGTGAAAATGTGCAAAAAAAGAGATTAGTGAATTATTAAAAAATAACATCATGAGTAATAGTAAGTCGCCATGGTCTTGCCCTGCTTTTTATGTTAATAAAAATGCTGAACTTGAACGTGGTGTTCCACGATTAGTCATTAATTATAAACCGTTAAACAAAATTTTAGAATGGATGTGCTATCCAATCCCTAATAAAAAAGATCTCATTAAAAGACTTAGTCAAGCTATCATCTTTAGTAAATTTGATCTTAAAAATGGATTTTGGAAAATACAAATTCATCCTGATGATCATTATAAAAATGCCTGTACTACACCTTTTGGCCATTACGAATGAAATGTCATGCCCTTTGGATTAAAAAATGCCCTTAGTGAATTTCAAAACATTATGAATGAAATTTTTAATTCCTTTAGTCATTTTTCTAGTGTCCACATCGATGATATCCTCATTTTCTCTAAATCAATAGATGAACATTGGAAACATCTTGATTCCTTTCTCCATATTATTAAATACAATGGTCTAGTCATTTTTGCTCCTAAAATTAAGTTATTCCAAACTAAAGTTAGATTCTCAGGTTATGATAGCCACCAAAGTACTATTCTTTTTATCAATCAATCTATTGAATTTACTTCTAGGTTCCCTGATGAAATCTTAGACAAAACCCAGTTACAATGGTTTTTAGATTCCTTAAATTACATTGCTAAATTTTACAAAGACCTTAGGGAAACTTGTCAACCCCTTTTTGATAGGTTGAAAGATAATCCTCCTCCTTGATCTTCTACTCATATTGCTATTGTTCAACAAATCAAAAAATATGTCAAGACCTTGTCTTGTCTTGGCATTTCTATTGAAAATTCATTCAAAATTATTCAGACTGATGCTTCTAATGTTGGTTATGGTGGCATTCTCCTTCAGAAAATCACTCCCCAGTTATCTGAACAAATTGTTCGTTTTCATTCTGGTGTTTGGAACAAAGCACAGAAAAATTATAGTACTATTAAAAAAGAAATTTTATCGATTGTTTTATGTATTAGCAAATTTCAAGATGACATCTTAAATCAAAATTTCCTATTACGTGTTGATTGTAAAAGTGCTAAATATGTTTTGGAAAAAGACGTTCAAAATATTGCTAGTAAACATATTTTTGCTCGATGGCAATCCATTTTAAGTATTTTTTATTTTGATATTGAATATATTCCTAGTAATCAAAATTCTATCTCTGATTTCCTTACCTGAGAATTTTTATAGGGAGGATAGTGCATTATACCTACTCCTTATTGTCCTACAAACAAGTTACAAGTCACCCAATATCTCAAAATTATTCGCTATTAAAAGTTTAAAATATCCTATTTAAAGTCACTACAAAATGACCCTTACCTTCATCAAGACCCTTACCTTCAATTCAATCAGATTAGAAGGTATCGCAATTTCATTGCTCGTTACACTAATCTAGTTAACTTTCATATGGATAGATTAGATCTCTTCAGTGGATGCTAATATACTTCTGTCATTTTTATTATAGATGTCAAGCCGCAAACCTACTACAAAATCTCTTGCCATTATGCCAACCAGTCAACCCATTGCTGCACCTCCAATTGATCTAGTCAACCGATACCAAATTCTTTAGTCTTTAAATCATTATTTTCTTGTAGTGCATTTTTTCTGTTATAAAAGAATTATTTTCATGAATTGATTATAAATTAGCATAGCATTGTTTTGAGATGGAAAACGATGAAATGTTTGACAAATGGCATGCATGTGCATTCATTTTATAACTTTGCTAATATTCATATACTGTGTTAGAATATCTCTACTGGGCTATGACTCACCCTATGTGGAAAACAATTTTCAGGTGTCGATGATATGCCTCCGTCAAGGATGTAATTTGGGAGGACTTAGAGCTAAAGGCTTCATTTTTGTTTATTGATGTAACTATTTTGTTTAAGCCTCGGACTTTACCTGTATTGAGTTTAAACTCATTTTGTTATAACCAAGTAACATATTAGAAAGTTGTAAGCCATTAGGGCATTTCCTTATTTGATTCTATTTTGCTTTTTACTCTTGTATTTATACCATATGCTATAAATTCAAAATTTATAATTTATGAATATATATTACATGTGTCATCTTTTATAATCATCAAGAATAAAATGAATAGAAGATATGAGATTATTGACCAATAACATCACTATTATGAGTCGGATTCAATATTAATTATTTCGAGAGTTCACATTTTATTTTAAAGTGGTAATTCACAACTCATCCACGCCATTCTATACAAATTTTAAACATGTACTCATATAGTGAAGCACACATGTAGTTAAAACAACTTTATAATAAGAAATTTTTTCTACAAATCCCAATATGGGATCTTATAATCGATTAAGTTTCATAAAACATTCTTCCACCTATTAAGTCGTATGGAAGACCTAATTCACATAATACTCCTAGTGGTTAAAATGTGAGATAGTGTCACGTTTGACACTTTACCTTCTTTTTATTGTACACCTTAAAATTATAAATTTTTATTATACAAATTTAATTTTTATAAAATTTATATTTTTGAAATCTATTCAAGAAAATTTATCAAACAAAAATTCATGTTTTATATGAAATTTTGTATAAAATGTATAATTTTACAATTTCGCTATTATAGAAGGAAACAAAGAAAAAAAGAAAAAAAAAGGTGCAATTACATTTCATAAAACTGACAAATTTCTGAATTTTCATAAACTTAATTAAGTTCTAATTCCATATGAAATTTTGTATAAATAAAAATGTGAAATTTTAAAATTTCTGTAACACACAAAAATACGAAATTTCACATTTAAAAAAATTAAAAAATTTATCAATTTAATAAAATTTCTTGATTTTTGTGTACAAATCGTGAAATTTCATAATAATACGCAAGCACAAAAACTATGTAATTTTCACAGTTTCTAAACACAAACATATGTGAAATTTTGGTTTATTCTACATAATTTCTTATCTAATACAATTTTTGCTAGATAAATTTTGATAAGATGAGTTTATCAAAATCCAATATGTACAATGAAAAATGATAGTTTAAAGTGTGAAATTATAAAATAATTAACTTAACAACTCAGCAACGTGAATGGTGTTGTTGAGTGCTCCACCAAAGGTCAAATCAATTTGAATCTTTCTTACAATTTTGAAAAAAAAAAAAAAAAAAATGTGTTAAGCTACCAAAAATTAAATTTTACCTAATGGGTTAATAAAAAAATCGTGGGACCTAATATATACCATTTTACGGACTAGCATATTCTAATATATAAGCCACATGAAACATTTCAACAATATAATACATACATATTATAGTGGATCAATAATTGGTAAACACTCATTATTTATATATTTTTCTAACATGTTTTATTTATTGTGTGGTGTGATATTAGTGCTCAATATTATTGGACTTATGTAGGAACTGGTGCATTAGTTATGGAGGTACCACCTTATCTATTGACTAAAATTTGAATAACAAATGTTTATTTGGATTACATTCTAGCCATAATGATAATCTAAACCACTTATATTATAAATCTCACAATAAAGATCTTCTGTGTAAAAAATCATCTTCATTGAATATCGATGAAAGGTTTAAGTTAAATTCATAATTATTGTCTGTTTTAAAAAACAAGATACACTTTATTCAAATATCTAGTGAAATCTGATAAAACTAATTTTTTATATAACTCATCTAAATTGTTAGAATTACGAGATAGACGGTTTAGATTATCAATGTAGGCATAGAATGGAATTCAAAAAATAAAATATGGAGAATAAGAGTATAAAGGGGAGTCATTCTCTCTCAGTAATTATCACATTTCTGCATTTAAACACCACGTGATTTTCATTGCCTCTTTTAATAAAAGGAAAATTCCATATTACATACATCTAGCTACAAATTTTGTGATATTTGGTTATAATCAATTATGGTGTTTGTTTTAACTTAGTTATAGCTCATTATAATATCAATTATGAATTAATTATCACTTATTGTGATTGTTATTCTAATTATGATCGAAAAAGTGCTTGATTATGCCACAAGTAGTTTTTTTTTGTTAAGACTTGTTAGGATTATTATTTTAATTATAAGCAAATAGGTCTTGGTTATGCCTCAAATACAATTTAGTTATGACTCATTATATTTTTTTGAAAAAATTACAAATTTATTTAAAATACAAATTGTCCCCTATCGTTTGAAAAATTAAAAACACCATCTTGTCAGAATTGTTTATTTAACAAAATTAACTGAAAAATAAAATTTCTAATTGCTCTCATATACAATAATAAAATTACTTGAATCATTAATTAAGATGAATTTTTGATATAATTAAAAATTATTAATTGACTTAATGATAACGTTCCTAATTTATTGTAGTGCACTTTTGCAATTAATTGAATCACTACAAGAAATTTCCCTTTTGACGACCAAATTTTTAGTCGCCAAAAGTCAGATTTTAGTTGCCGAAAAGTTTTCCCGACAAAATACTTTGGTCACAGGCTTGATTGCGGGAAAACTGTCAAAGAAGGTATTGGCGACTAAAAAATATTTAGTCGCCAAAGGTCCTAAATTATAAACGAATCGTGATTCAATTAATTAGGTTAAAAAAGATCTAAAAATTAGGTCAAAAAAGAATCGTGATTCAATTAATTTTTTCATGATGATAAAATAATAATAATAATAATAACAGGTAATTATAAACGAATCATGATTCAATTAATTAGGTCAAAAAAGAATAAAATTTAATAATCTAAAATAATTTACCAAGTGAGATTAGAGTATACAGTCCCCACCATTGACATAATTAACCAATAATTAAGTATGGACTAATTAAATAAGATCTAAAAATTAAATTTATACACGGAGATAATACCTAAAAATAAAAATTAATTAAAACTAAAAATCGCTGAGTGATTGTCACGTGGTCAAAATCAAAAGGTAATAACATAATTTATTTTTACTAATTTAAATAGAATAATCTACGACACTACAATTATAATAATAATAACTACACAATTAAATGACTTGAAAATTCGTATCAATCCAACTCCAATCAATGTCTGAAACCACAATATATTAAGAAGATTATTAAACAGATATAAAAAATAAAAATAAAAAAAACTAAACAAATAAATACATCACATTTGATTTGACTGTTTACAGTTTGAAGACAAAATAATAATAATAATAATAATAACCTATATATTATATAAATAAAATGTAGTTTTTAGTAAGAAAATTTAAGAGAGCTATAAGTATTCAATTTAAATTTCTTGATTTTTCAATTTAAAAAAATAATTAACAAATTACACACTGACACTTTCTTTTTAAATAAAGAATGTATTTTTTATTCATAAAATCATTCCTTCCTTACCATCAAACAAGGAAGGAGTTCTCCATTGAAGAAAAAATAATTAATAAATCACATACTATAACATCCCAAAATAATTAACATTAACCCATTATCTAACTGTGTTAGAATAGATCAACAATCTCATATTTTCTATTCATTTTATCATTGATGATTACAAAAGATGAGATATGCGATATATATTCACAAACCCTAAATTTTGAATCTATAGTATATGACACGGATACAAGAGTAAAAAAAAAAAAACAAAATCAAATAAAGAAATGCCCTAATAGTTTACAACTTTTTAAGATGATACTTGATTACAACAAAATGAGTTTAAACTCAATACAATTAAAGCATGAGGCTTGAACAAAAATATTTACATCAAGAAACAAAAAAAAACAAAAAAAGCCTTAAGCTCTGAGTCCTTCCAAACTATGTCCTTGGCAGAGGCATACCATCAATACCTAAAAGTTATTTTCTACATAGGGTGAGCCAAAGCCTAGTAGTGATACTCTAACTCAGTGTATGAATATTAGCAAAATCATATGGTGAAAATACATGTATGCCATTTTCCAAACATTTCTCATTCTCCATCTCAAATACAATGCAATCTCAGATTTTATATCAGTTCATGAAAATAATCATTTTATACAGAAAACAGGACAGTGGATACAAAACACTGTGAATATCTAGGTACGTATCTGTCAGTACACTACAAGAAAAGGGGACAAAAAACACGGAACCATTAGCAACTGCGTGTGTCCCGTTGCAAAAAATGGTTTTTTGCGACGGCAGCTAACAACCGTCGCAAATGATGGCTTTAGCGACGGCGTAGTCCCCGTCGGTAATAAAAATGCGCGGGTAGGGGATAAATGCATCAGTATTAGCGACGGCTGGTTTTACCGTCGCCAAAATTGTTGTTTTCAGACAAGTAGTTTACATATTGCGACGGCAAATGTCCGTCGTAAAAAAGTCTAATTTAAACGGCGTCGTTTTACCAACAACATAATTGCCATTTGCGACGGTATGAAACCTACCGTCGCAAAAAGTGAAAAAATATTTTGGCCCGCTCTTCCCTATTCATCTTGCCGCTCGATCCAAATCCCTAAATCCTCACGGTTTAACAAATTTTTTTCCTCAAATCCTCACGGTTGAGCCGAATCGGCCAACGGCCAACGGTGATGGAAAGCGGTGCGTATGCTCTCTCTCTCTCTCTCTCTCTCTCTCTCTGTATATATATATACGATCATCTGTATCATCTATATCATTGTTTTGAAAACCGGACCGGTGAGCGAACCGGAAAAGGGACCGAGTGGACGGGTCACTAGTTCAACCGTCGGGTCGAAACGGTCGAACCGTGACGTCATAATTAATATTATATAATTAAAAATATAATTATAAATTATAAATAAATAAAAATATATATAATTACTGAAATAATAAAAAAAAATGTTGCATAATATTTACTAATAATATTTAATAAAGTCATAATTGATAAAAAAAAGTCACTAGTTTTAAAGAAATTAAAAAAATTTAACATTCCCTCCAAACAAATTGATTGAATACTAGATTTAATTTTGGAGGGAAATAAAATTTTCAACTCTCCCTCCAATCAAATATGATTCAAACAATTTGATTGAATCCCACATTCAATTTTTAGGTTCTCTTTGAACAATTGTTTTCCTATAAATAGGAATAGACTTTCATTATTTCTTCAAGCTTCCAATGAGACTCCTCCTCATGAGAGGAGACTCTTGAAGTAAGAATTTTTAGTCAAAATTTTGATATATAATATAATATATATATATATATATATATAAATATAAGAAAGAAAGAAAGAAAGAAAAAAAGAAAAAAAAAAGAAGAAAACCAACCGGGTTGGTCCACCGAACCGGCACTGGTTCTCCCGGTTGGACCACCGGTTATTCCGGTTTTTGCAAAAAACACCGGTTTTTGGCTAAGTCCGGGTCTTGAGGGTTTTCCGGACCGGAGAGGGGACCGGTTCCCGGTTCTACCGGTCCGACTGGCCGGGCCGGTCCGGTTCTGAAAACCATGATCTATATATATATTGATAAATCTGTAACATCTACATATATATATACAGATCTGTAGATCATCTGTATCACCATTATTTTTTCTTAATTCAATATGTATATTAGAAGAAAAATAACAAAAGTCTTGTGTATTGAATCACTCTTTTTAATAAAATGTATATAGTAGAAGAAAATGTAAAGCTAACATGTAATTTTCTTGCTAACATGTGTATATAGTTTTTTTGTGAGAATTTGTTTGGTCCATATTTGAAAAAAAAAATTATATTTTTTTTTTGTTTTAATGAATTTATATATATATATATAAATTAGTCATTTGCCTGTGAATTTTTTTTAAGAATTTATTTAAAAATATTTTACTTTTTAAATATATCAAGATTAGGTGCATTTAATATATATATATATATATATATGTAAAGTTTATTATAGATTAAAAAAAAATTAAAAAAACAGTTTATGAATATGAAAGCCAAAGTAAGATGAGATTTTGAAGTAGAAAGAATGGTAAACCTGCATTCCTCTCTGTTGGACATTCTAATTGTAAGTATCCCAAGTGGCATCAACAATCCCATTGAAGCCCACAATAAAACTCCATGAACTGTGATGTCAAATGTCTTTTTATGGCTCACCACCACCTAACAATGAAAATATAGCAATTTTGAAAAATTATTAAATACTTTTAGAGTACCATGTGTTATTATATATATGGTATTCTTGACCAATGAGAAACTGCAACACATATTAAGGAGGTCCCTAGTGTCCGACAGAGGAATTTATGTCAATTTTTTGGGTAGTGTTTCCAACTTAAAACTAAAATATGTTTTCATTGTTTTCCAATCATTTTATTTTTTTGAAAATAAATAATAACACTTAATTTGTATATCTTTAAATAAATAATAATAACATTTATGGAAACACTCATTATTTCCAATCATTTTATTTTTTTTTAAACATTTTGGGTTTGATGTTGTTGAGGTTGTATTTTTGGACCATTATGTGCCTAAACTGTGGAATATTTAGACTAATGCTTTCTATGTTTTTAGATATAGAGATATACATGCTCACTCATTTATGTATCCACAAGTGTTATGGATATGAATATGCTCACTTAAAATTGCTAAGTTTGTGATTGTATTAAATTAGTACTTGTATAATTCATGAGGGCTGGCGTTTTGGTTTATCCTTCTATATGGAGATTTTAAATTTAAAGAACTATAGTGATGGAGAAGCATAGTATTATGGAATACTAATAATTTGGAGAATTCTACCATACACATCCATTTATCATATGCATCATTAGTTATGTCATTTTTTTCTTTCTTTAGTTATGATGAATTATCTTCGTTAATTATGATATTATTTTAGTTAAGACTTATAAGATCTTTGGTTGTGCCTCATGTGGTGTTTGGTTATGATTTATTTATTTTTTAAGTTATGACTCAAAAAGTATGAAATTATATCATTTTTTTCTTCAATTAATTGCTCTCATGTGTTGTTGTATAAGTATTTCATTTTTTATGTTCTCCTATTAAATCGGTAAATAACTAACTAGGATAAGACTACCTACCTATTTGAGAGAAATTGGATGGATAGGTATCATGGTACATGAATACGTAGGTATTATATTTAGAGTTACTTTGATGAGATATTTTTGTGGATGTGTACAGATGATGGATAAGAGTTGGATCGATTTGCCAAATAGGATGTCGAGCGAATACATTAATGGAATTGATGAATTCTTTGTGTTTGCCTACACCAATAGAGTTGAAGGTGAGATAATAAGTTGTCCGTGTAGGAAGTGTGAGAATCGATACTATTTTGTACGAGAGGGTGTACGGGAGCATCTGATTTTGAATGATTTTTTTAAAAAATACAAACATTGGATTAATCATGGGGAATCTTACGTATCTCTGCATGGTAATCGAGAGAATGAAACAATAGCTAATTTAGACATTGGGGTTGATATGATTGGAATGATACAAGGGGCTATGGGAAATCCACATGCTGGTACAAGTGTTGAGGGTGATGAACCACAGGGGCCTGATCCCCATGCATCTGAACCCCAGCTCGATCCAAATGCAAAGACTGCAAAGTATTTCAAACTGCTTCAAGATGCACAAAGTGAATTGTATCCGGGTTGTTAGAAGTTCACATCTTCGTCATTCATTGTTCGACTTCTACATTTGAAGGTGCTTAATCAGTGGACAGATAAATCTGTTGACATGTTGCTTGAGTTATTGAATGAGGCGTTTCCGTTGGGTGTAAAACTCCCGGACTCATATTATAAAGCTCAAAAGGTCACAACAGATTTGGGCTTCACGTATGACACGTGGGATGCATGTCCCAACAGTTGCATGTTGTTTCGAAACGAGGACGCCAATCTTGATAAATGTGTCATATGCAACAGTTCTAGATGGAAATCAAATGGTGATGGTGGTTCAAATGGTCCTAACAAAGGTGGCAAACAAATAGCTGCAAAACAGATGAGGTATTTTTCTTTAAAGCCAAGGTTGCAGAGGTTGTTTATGTCATCCAAGACGGCCAAGTTCATGAGATGGCATGCAGATAAACGAACTGATGATGGTGTCTTTAGGCATCCTGCTGACTCCCTTGCATGGAAAGATTTTGACCGTCGGCATATTGACTTTAGTAATGATTGCCGAAGTGTAAGGCTTGGCTTAGCATCTGATGGTTTTAACCTATTCAGGACGATGAACATAGTTCATAGCACTTGGCCTGTTGTGCTCATTCCATACAACTTGCCGCCATAGATGTGCATGAAGCAACCATTTCTAATTTTATCCGTGCTTATTGACGAGCCGAAAGGACCTGGTGACAAGATTGATGTGTATATGCAACCGTTGATTGAGGAGTTGAAAGAACTATGGAATGAGGGTGTGTCAACATTTGATGCATCAACAAATCAAATGTTTCAAATGCATCAGACTTTCCTGTGGACAATTAGTGATTTTCCTGCATACGCAAACTTGTCAGGATGGAGCACTAAAGGCGAATATGCATGTCCTTGTTGCAATAAGGAAACTACATCGTGTTGGTTGAAGCATAGTAGGAAACAATCATACTTGGGTCATCGCAGATTTTTACCTACTGGCCATAAATTCCGGAAGGATAAAGTATCATTTGATGGTAGTCGGGAAGTCAGACTCAAACCAAAATTGTTGTCTGGAACTGAGATGTTGCTACAATTAGAATCTGAGGGTATTTTAACCCAATACAAGAGGGATGACCTTAAGGAGAGGCATAGGAGACAGGTAGAGAAGGAGAAAGCTGGACATCGCACCCATAGTTGGAAGAAAAAAAGTATCTTTTATGAATTGTCATATTGGGAGCACAATCTAATAAGACACAACCTCGATGTGATGCATATAGAGAAGAATGTTTGTGACAATGTGTTGTGGACAATATTAGGGGTTGCAGGAAAATCGAAGGATGGTGTTAATGCTCGGTGTGATTTAGAAGATATGAATATTAGAAAACCCCTACATTTGCAGTTAAGAGAGTCGAATAAAGCCTATTTACCACCAGCACAATTCACGATGACCAAGGATGAGAAAGATTTGTTCTTGAAAGTGTTGAAGGAAGTAAGAGTTCCCGACGGGTATTCATCCAATATATCACGTCGTGTACGCTTACATGATAGAAGCATTGGGGGTCTTAAGAGCCACGATAGTCATATTCTGATGCAACAACTTATTCCATTGGCTATTCGCAGATCGTTACCGAAGAATGTAATTGACCCTTGATTGAATTGAGCAATTTCTTTAGACAATTGTGTTCGAAAGTGAATCGTGCGACGGATTTGCAATATATTAAAGATTGTATCGCTATAACACTTTGTCATCTAGAGAAAATATTTCCTCCGAGTTTTTTTTTATATAATGGAGCACTTGCCTATACATCTAGTTGATGAAGCCTTATTGGGTAGAGCGATTTAGTTTCGATGGATGTATCCAATTAAGAGGTATCTTCTTACTTTGAAGCAATACGTGCGTAATAGAGCTCGTCCTGAAGGATCAATTGCTAAAGGATATCTTATGGAAGAATGCATGAATTTTTGTGCACAATATCTCAATGATGTGGAAACCAAATCTAGTCGACCCGTGAGGAACTACAGTGGTGATGATAATTTGGGTCATGCTATTGGTGAAAACACAAGCTTTTATCTTGATAATACTTCTTGGATACAAGCTCATCGGTACATCTTATTCAATACAAGCGTGGTTCAACCATTCATAAAGTAGGTTAAGTCACTCACTCAATATTTTATTATGTTTTCTTGAACTTTCAACTAAATTTTTTGTATTGCTAAAATTTCAATCTACACAGCAAACACCTTGAAGTACTTAAGCTCAAAATGCCTCGTGTCGACGATCATCAACTTCGGCGTGAACATTTTGAAACTTTTCACATTTGGTTCAAGGAATATGTATGTATTTAACTCTATAGATTCTAGTTACTTAAGTCGATCTACATTTTAAGTTTTACATTTTCGTGTTAAATAGGTTCAAACTTTGCGAAGGACTACTGATGTCATATTTTCTGAAGAGATTATTCTATTGGCAAATGGTCCTCATAACCTGGCAAGGAGGTTCAACGGGTATATACTGAATGGGTTTCGGTATCGAGTAAAGGCCATGGATGATCGTCGAGCCACACAAAATTGTGGTGTAGCTTTGAAGGCAGATACCATAAGTTATGCTAGTCGAAAAGACAAGAATCCTCGTTTGGGGTCTGTGTACTATTATGGACAATTGACAGATATTGTTGAGATTCGATATTCCAATGAGAAGAAACATGTGTTGTTTAAGTGTGACTGGATTGACAACATTCACGGAAAGAAAGAAGATGTCTTCAATTTCACGTTGGTGAACTTCAATCATTTGTTGTACCGAGATGATCGAATTACCAATGAACCTTTCATCTTGGCGTCCCAAGCAGAGCAAGTTTGGTATGTTTCAGACCCGTTACAACCAGACTGGCAAGTCGTGGTGAAGATGTCTCAAAGAGGTTTATTTGATATGAGTTCGACTGATCCACAAATCGAGCCATACATGAGCCAACAATTGGAAGAAAATATAATGCTTCGTGATGAAAAAATTGGTTGGGTGAGGGAAGCCGCAGAAGGGGAAACAGTTGATGTTCAAATAGGCTGATATTTAATCAACATTAGTAATTCAATTAAGGCTAAGGTTGTAGTTAATCATCAATTTCTTAAGTTACTTTGTCTTTGTAATTGTATTAGTTCAATTAATGTCATATTATAGTTGATGACAAACCATTGTCTATGTTTCTAATGTCAATTAATGTTATATTGCTTATAGATTATTATGGGAAGGAAGAAGAAGCCTGATAATCCCCGGCACATGATGTCCGATGTGCTACATAACAGGACATCAGTAGCACCACCATCAGAGGAGGCATCACATCGGCCAGCATCGAAGGGGCCATTAGTGCCACCACCATCTGAGGGGCCATTAGTACCACCGTATCGACCACCATCAGTGGCACCACAGCAGCTACCATGTACTCAGCCTCCACGCCTACCATCGGTGCATCCACCATCAGTGGCACCACTGCAGCTATCATCATCAGCTTATGAGCCATCCACAGGTATATAAATTTGCTTTGATTTGTATGAAAATTATTTACACATACATTTATTTATGCTCATTATATATAACTTGTTTATTCTCATTGTATTTTGCAGACCCTTCGACTTCTTCACATCCCACCTCAGGTTTATTTGATATGATTTGTATTCACATTATTTAAATTTGCATTTGTTTATTACCATTGCATATTGTTTATTATTATTGTATATCGCAGGTCATGTTAGTTCTTCATCAACCTCGACTAGGCGTGGTAGAGGATATGCCAAGGGCATTAAAGAGTGGGGTACTAGTAAAAAGCTGGACATACAATTTGATAGAAATTACTACCCAATAGGGGATAACGTGGCCAAGTTAACTACTCAACTTGGCATTATTGTGCGGAATGGTAACATTGTTCCTCTTACTTTTCTTGACTGGAACAATGTGCCTGATGATATTGTTGATGCTATCTGGAAGGATATGAAGGTAAAAGTATATTTTTGTCCACAAATTCGAATTCCAAATTTGTGTTATACTTAGCCTTAAACTTTGAAATTGTGTTTTATAGGACAATTTGAATATATGTCCAGAGGAGTACAAGCCAATCTGCATGAAAAACTGTAACAGCATATGGAAGGATCACAAGAACAAGCTTAAGGCTAAGTATTTCAAGCCTAAAAGTTCTGATCCTAATATGAAGGATGATGTTCCTATGAACGTTGTGCCAAGCCAGTGGGAACAACTTGTGGAGTATTGGCGTGCTTCGATCTTTGAGGTATACAATTACGTTATATTTATGATATTTAAACATACAAATCATATTTACATACTTACATTTGTTGAACCTGTTATAGAAAATTGCAAGTAGGAACGCTAAAAATTGGCGAGCTCACGGCATAGCTCATACCACAGGACGTACTACTTTCTCTCAGATACGGCATGAGGTTTACATTTTATTGTTTTATTTTTGTATATAAACAAACATTGTATATTTGCAAATTATTTGGATTCTAATTTTCATATTTCTAAAAAAAATGTAGATGACCAATAAGGGAGAGTCTACTGATGAGATGAATGTTTGGCTTATGACACGTAGAGTAGATGACCCAGAGGTTATCCAGACCTTGGTAGTTTCCAAACACCTTTGATTGTATTTAAAGTTTATTTTTTTTGTGTCAACCATCTTAATTTGGCATATACTTGTCTGTCTTATTCAATACAGGATGAGTTTAATCGTCAACTCTCTATGCTACCTGAAGATGGTCAGACTTTGGAGGCTAGGAATGCCATTTTCCATGAGTTGATAGGTCATGACGGATATGGATATTGTCGCACATACAGGAGAATTGTGCCTCGGAGAGCGGTGTATAAAGATGGTGTTGGGCCATCACAGTCAACACCCCAGCCATCGACTATTGATCAGATCACGCAGAAGGTTCATGCAGAGCTAAGGGATGAGTTGAGGGAGGAGCTGCGAGCAGAGTTCTCTACACATTTACAGCAGATGAGAGCTGAGATGATGGCCCTTGTGTCACAGGGGGCGAGTGTGGATCCCAACAGACAGGTTCCATATAAATTAAATCGTTTGATAGTTCAATTTTCACTCAAGATTATGTATAAAATTCAAATATGATTAACACATTATGCATTGACTAACATAGGTTCCTGATGCATCGAGTGGCCACCGGGCATTTAGGGAATCTGCAGAAGATGAGAATCCATATACACCACCACCAGAAGATCAGGTATAAAATGTATCTTTGTATTCTAAGCTAAAATGTATCTTTGCATTCTTTACATTCTAAGTTAAGAGACTTGTGGGAGAAGACGGGGCTCGAATCGGGTTCCCGGTTTGGGAGTTAGAGCCGGATTTCACTTTAGGCAAACTAGTTCCTTAAGGAACTTGAATTCGAGGAGTTAATGTCCCAAATTCACCAAACCGCGTCGGTTGAGCACGAAACTTGGCACACACGACCTCCTAGGCACGAGAGACTTGTGGGAGAAGACGAGGCTCGAATCGGGTTCCCGGTTTGGAAGTTAGAGCCGGATTTCACTTTATGCAAACTAGTTCCTTAAGGAACTTGAATTCGAGGAGTTAATGTCCGAAATTCACCAAACCGCGTCGGTTGAGCACGAAACTTGGCACACACGACCTCCTAGGCACGAGAGACTCGTGGGAGAAGACGGGGCTCGAATCGGGTTCCCGGTTTGGGAGTTAGAGCCGGATTTCACTTTAGGCAAACTACTTCCTTATGGAACGTGAATTCGGAGAGTTAAGGCCCCAAAATCACCAAACCACGTCGGTTGAGCACGAAACTTGGCACACACGACCTCCTAGGCACAAGAGACTTGTGGGAGAAGACGGGGCTCGAATCGGGTTCCCGGTTTGGGAGTTAGAGCCGGATTTCACTTTAGGCAAATTAGTTCCTTATAGAACTTGAATTCGGAGAGTTAAGGCCCCAAAATCACCAAACCACGTCGGTTGAGCACGAAACTTGGCACACACGACCTCCTAGGCACGAGAGACTTATGAGAGAAGAGGGGGCTCGAATCAGGTTCCCGGTTTGGGAGTTAGAGCCGGATTTCACTTTAGGCAAACTAGTTCCTTAAGAAACTTGAATTTGAGGCGTTAATGGCCCAAAATCACCAAACGACGTCGGTTTGGCACGAAATTTGGCACACACGACCTCCTAGGCACGAGAGACTTGTGGGAGAAGATAGGGCTTGAATCGGGTTCCCGGTTTGGGAGTTAGTTCCTTAAGAAACTTGAATTCGAGGAGTTAAGGCCCCAAAATCACCAAACCGCGTTGGTTTAGCACGAAACTTGGCACACACGACGTCCTAGGCACGAGAGACTTGTTGGAGAAGACGGGGCTTGAATTGGGTTCCCAGTTTGGGAGTTAGAGTCGGATTTCAGTCTAGTCAAAATTATTTACTAACTATCTTTCTAATTATATAGTAGTCAATTTTTTTTTATATTTTTCTGTAATTAAAATATTAACACCATTATATGGTTATTAATTATTTTTATCTTGTTTTTTTTAGATATTTCCTGAGTAGCAGTTTGCTTCTTGTGGAATGCGGGCGTATAAAGATTATGTCCAACTTTTGTTTTTGTAACCCACGAAAGAATCAAGACGAAACTTTTGGTTTTGATTTTGATTTTGATTTTGATTTATGTTATTTAAATTTGTGAACAACATTATGTATGTATTATGCGACATTATGTAATGGCATAATTTTTATTGTTTTAAATTTTTATTTATGTAATATTATGAATGGAACAACATTATGAATTTTCATTATTTGTCAACTTTTGTTTATGTATGTATTTATATTATTATGTAATTTTTGGATTTTTTTGTAATTATTTTTCATTTAATACAAGTTTTTTTAAATTTTTTTAATAATTTAGACGAGGTTTTTTTTTTTTTGAGACGGCATAACAACCGTCGCAAAAACATATGTAGGAGGCTTTTAAATGACCGCATCTTGTCATAAATGCTTTCGAAAAAACCTAACATATACCTTTAGCGACGGCTCACCATGCCGTCGGAAATAGTTATATGCAGTAGGAGACTTTTAGCGACGGTGCTCTGCCGTCTCAAAAGACCAATGTTAGCGACGGAAAAACATTACCGTCGCAAAAACTTAGATTTTTTTCACTTATTGGCGTAAAATCGCCGTCGCAAAAAATACCCTCGTCGTCAAAAAACCATTGGCGACAAAGACTACCGTCGCTAAAGACCTTTTGCAACCCCCTTTGTCGCGACCCCCACTTGCCGTCGCAAAAAATCAAATTACCGTCGCAAAAAGTATTAGCGACGGCGTGTGGAGCATTTGCGACGGCGTTTTGCCGTCGCAAAAAACTATTTTTTTTGTAGTGGTAGGCTGTACAAGCACTACCAAAGCCGTTTATCAGTACTAACCACAAGGATCGACACCTAACCGCGCGGGTTTTTAGACTTTCACAAAGGACACACAGACCAACATCATAGCCACAACCACATCCCCTAATCAGATTCACCACGGTATTCACCCATTTTTCTCAAAAACCAATACATTTACAATGTTTAATGTATAATGATGCTCAATGCATAATAGATGAGAAATTAGTTTCAATTCAACCTATCCTCATGCAAAATGTACAACAATCAATACTATCCTCCACCGATAGTCCAAAATAGATATTTTTATTCAATAGATAAATTCCAATTAAAAGATACATTTTTATCAATTACAATGGGAGTGATATTACATATCCAACTCCAACTCCACCATCATCATCAACATAACCATTATTCCAATTTCACAATATCCAATATTATTTTCCATTTCCTTTCCGCAATTCCAATATCCAAAATTAGGGCAAACCCCATTTTCTTACAAAATCAATTTTAAGAAAGATTTCCATCATTTCAGCCTAACTCATTTATAACCATATTCCCACAATCATTTTCAAGAGTCAATTTAGAAAACCCCTCTTTTAATTTCAAACCAAACCTTAGGTTTTCTAAAAAAAATTCCCCAAATCAATAACCCTTTTCAAAGAACAAATAACTAAACTAAAAATCATATAAAAAGTCAAAGAAATCCATACCTCAATGAAGAAGGCACGAAGAAAAGAGGGGTAGAACTTGACGATGCCAAAAACACTAGATGCTTTGATCAAAACAAAGCCCTCGACATGCTCAACGTTTTTTTCCAAAGGACTATGGTGAAGAAACTCATGGATTGGGAGTATTTGGAGCAAGAAATGAGAACTAGAGCGAGAGAGTGGTTGGATCTAGGGTTTTGGAATGTTTGAGAGAGAGAGAGAGAGAGAGAGAGAGATAAAAAAAAGTGATCCAAAAAGTACTCCTCTTGGATTGATACACGCACAAACTACTCGAGCGCAAGAATGGTTGCTTGAGCGACAAACACAATAAGTGACACCACTCGAGTGACCAAAACACCATTCGAGTGCATAATGATCCCCTTCTAGAAGTTCAGACATGCAAAAGTTTGCTTGAGCGCAAGAAAGGTCGCTCGAGCAAAGATATCAAACTTCTAATAGTTTTGCAAATTATAAAAGACTATCGAGCGTAGGAATGGTCGCTCGAGTGAACAAACAAAATTTTGGGCAACAACTCTTTGAAAACGAACTTCCTAACTTGTTTTGAATACAACCAAAGCTTCCAATAGCCAAACCCAACAAACAATAAGATGGAAATGAGCTAGACAACAGTTAAATACATGGGTTCTCGGATCCAAAAGTAACAAATGGGTCGGGTCTAAACCAGAATCGTTATACACACTCAAAAAAGAGTTTTTCAACTAAAAAAAAATTTAATAAATCACACTCAAAAATATTTAGTCATAAAATATTTTCTATTAAAATATTTTAAATTATTCACCATAAAGCATAAAATAATTTATATAATTAAAATTTTGTAACATTTTTTCTTTTTTTCTTTTTCTCTCACCGTGGTCATTACTACTCAACGTTTATATCAAATTTCATTATTTTCATACACAGTAAACGTTAATAGGGTTTCTTTAAGGTTCGAACTCTCAACTCAATTTTTTTAAAATTTTTTAATTTTTTTAATAGTAAAAATACTAAATGTCATTATGTGCTGCATTTTAATTAGTTTATCATTAAATTCATGGAGTTTTATATTAAACCCTTAAATTATGCTACCATAATTACCATTTCAAATTAGGAGAAATTAGTGAAACATCCCTCTCCAATTTTGTATAGTAAAAGAGGTCCAAATTGTTTTGTTTTTTTTATTTGCCAAGGTCCCACAACATTTTCACAAAAAAAAATTAGCCCACACAAAAGCAATCCACAAAATATAAAAAAAAATTAACCATTAGCACTTATTCAATAAAATTAACATTTCAAATTATAACAATTATAAAAAATAAAAATAAAAAAAATAAAAAAATAAAACTAAATTAGGATACCTTTAATGGGTTAACATGGTGCACTGAAATGCTATGACCAACAGCTACAAAAAAATAAAAAATAAAAAAAATTTGAAATGTCAAATAGCTCCAACTATTCAAATCCTTCCTTAAGCAAAATACCAAACAGGTTTCTCATTAGCTTAAAATGCCTTTGCTTCTGTTCAGCAAATTGTGCTTCATAACCATTCAAACAGTTGATCAAAATCTGTAATTAAGATCCTATTAATATACATCAATAAAAAGCACCAGATGGCATTTAAAAGTGTGTATTTTTGTAACCTTACCTTCTCCATGTTTGGGACAAGGTCTTGTAGTTTTCTCATTCTTTCACTGATCCGATTTCTCCTCACCTATCAATCACATGAATAAAGAAAGAAAACAAGTCACCAATAGAAGATTTGAGGACATATGATTTAAAAATTGACATCCCGTAGACCAACTTTATAGCGACCCCGGTCTTTTCCCATTTGATTATTGTATCCGGACTTGGGTTCCGTAGATTCTGTCATTATATAATTGTTGTTGTCCTTTAAATCCCTATTCTTAAGTTATGGGTTGTGTTGGGCAGGTGTGTTACAGGTTGGTTGGGTCCGGAAACCAAGTGTTGCTGTTCAGTTTTTGGGTTGATCGCTCGAGCGAGGGTTTGGTCGCTCGAACGAGGGTTGAGTTTTGTCTCTGGTGGCTCGAGCCAGGGTTTCTTCGCTCGAGCGAGCGATTGCGTCTAGTATAGACCAGAGAGCAGTGTTTCTTCACTCGAGCGAGCTTCCTTCGCTCGAGCGAGCGAGGTGTATGTTTTCGGGTTCTTCGCCGGCGAGCATTCATCGCCGAGCATGCTTCGGGTTCCGCACTGAAGCATTGCATTCTTCTTGGCTCGAGCGAGCTTTTCTTCGCTCGAGCGACTTTCTTATGTCTGGTCGCCGTGTCTTCGCTTCGAGCGAAATTGCTGTTTATATAGGCGGCCGGTTTTGATCAGTTTTTCATCTTCTTTTTCGATTCCAAACCCTAGGTTTGACTTCTCTTTCTCCCTACTCACCTTTTTCTCTTAGGTTTGATCTATTTAGAGTGCGTTTCTCCCCTAGTTGCTTTATTAAAAAGGTTGTGTGGGTCGAGGGCTTCAGTTTAATCTAAACGATCTTGGATTTGGAGCACTTTGGATTTTGGGTCGTTATCCCCATCTTCTCCATTTTTGTTAATTTCTCCGAGGTAGGGATTTCCTACTCCAATGTATACGTTTTGTTCTAAGTTCTGACATTTTAATATGTTGGGGGTATTTTGGTAATTTTGGAAAAAACCCTAGTTGTTTAAATAAATTGAATTGTATATTTAATTTGAGGAACATTGGGGAAATTAGTTAAATTCATGTGATTGAAGAATTTATTGATTAAATGGGGTAGTTGGTTAATTGAAATCACTCGTCTATTTCATTGTTGAATTATTTATTTCCAAGTCTAGAAATAACTATTTTGGGCTATCAGTGGAGGATAGTCGTGATTGTTGTAGACATTGCATGTGGATTAGGGATAACTGAAACTAATCATTGGTTAAGTCATTAATCTTGACTGTTGAATTAATACAAACATTATGTGTAGTGATTGTGTGTTGTATATGTTATGTGTTTACATACATTATTTTGTGTGGGAGGAGATAGGGGATGTACTCCACGGTTTAGGGGAATATAGGGGATGGACCTCTAAACCGGATTTTGTTTGGGAGTAGGGGATGGACTCCATTAGCATCACTTTTATGTGTGCTTATTTATGTTGAAGTGTTTTATTGATACAGTACTAAAATATGTATCAATCTGGAAGTATGAACTGTTTTGATATGAGCCTGAGTCTCATTTGTGTTGTTGATATTGGAAGTAATGTGAATATGCTATATAGTTCGCCGTTGTAAGTTTGGCCAGGTTCTGAGCCACATTGATAATAATGGATATGGACAAATGTCATAGACATTAGTGTCTAAAGATTGTATACTGATATAACCGATTATCAAGGTTAACCATCTATTAAGTGTTATTGTTTTATTCAATGCTTATATTTGGTTTAGTATATTTCTACTAGGCTGTGGCTCACCCTATATGTAAACATCATTTTCAGGTCCAGGTGATTCGCTACCTCCAAGGAATTAGCTTGGAAGGAATTAGACTTTGAAGCCTTGATTTTAGTTATTTGTTTTTATCTGAATTACATGTAAACATTCAAGCCTAGGGCTTTATTTGTATTTGAGTTAGAACTCATAATTTTGTGTCCAAGTGTTGGCTTGGCAAGATGTAAGCCCCTAGGGCATTTATTTTGATGTTACATGTAATGTCTTTATTTAGAAATACTCTGATGAATGAATTGTGGTTTATTTACTTCAGTAATGTATCTTATTATTGTGTATGTTGGGTGATTATTTTGAGGGCGTTACAAACTTATTTAAAGATCTTCTAACCTCAAGTAAAGTACTCCACTCACAATTGGAATTTATGACTACTAGTAAGTTCAATGTCCCAACCTCTATTCTAGGGAAGTTATGGCTACTGGGAGTAGGTTGTTTGGTTGTGTAGAATTAGAATTTGGTTGGAAAGAAATATAAGAGTTCTTTTAGAGCAAGATTGAAGAGAGTGGAGGGTTGCAGGACAATATTTGTTATTTGTCTTTCTTTTGGGCTTCAATGTCTTCTCCTATTAAGGGAATACCAATATTTATCAATAAATAAATAAATAAATAAATAAAAATCAATGGGATACCTTTATTTTTTATTTCTAGAAATTGGAGGGCTATATGTGACTCGTCATTTTGTTTCTACATTTATTCCACCCCCCAAGAGAGCATCCACTCTACAAAGAACAAAAGAAACAAACCCTCGATGATGTGCTAGAACCTCATAAAAAGAATATACCTTGGTTTCAAATCAATATTCAATAATCTATTGCATTTTAACTTCTTTAACAGTAGAAAACCAAATTCTACTACACCTAGTCAGCCAACTTGACAAGGAAAAAAACAAATTGTATACTGTCAATGCTAGGCGCAAAAACTTGAATAATTACAACTAAACATTGCTAGAAATATATACAAGAGTTGCATACCAGTTAAACCAATAGGATAACTTCGTGGAAAGGGTGAGACATCATTAGAATTGAAGCCTGACGTGTAGAACTCCACACCAGCTGGTAGAACACACTGCAATTCAGCAACCCCACTATGTTGGATGAGGATGGTTGAAAGAGAGAACATATAAAATAGCCAAAGTGAAGCAGAGTAATAAAGTAATGGCTTTGCCGACAAAAACTAGCCAAACTCAGAGAATGTGGGCACCATAGTAGCACATGGTTCACAGTCTCTAGTTCAACATTACAGAACACAAAATCCATATTGGCATTGCCATTGATAACACAAACTCTTTGCAAGTATGTAGTAGTCTTCAATCTTTGTCTCCAAGCTAACCAAGCAAAACATATGACTTTGGGTAGGGTTACATTCTACCAAATCATCTTATCAACTCCTCTTATATCATTGGAATTTGGACTGAAGTATAAACTAACCATAGCTCTTGGTTTTCCATAACAAACTGCCATCCTTATCTGCCTTCAAACCATTTGTTGAAGCTAACGTGTTGACTCTAGCCACATCCTCCCTTTCCCACTCCCTCAACAGTCTTATAAACCCCAGCTCCCAATCAGAAAAACCTCTTATAAACACTATTCCATGGACCATAACACTACCCAATTCTATAGAACTTTTATTTATAATCACTATGCAGTTTTTGATACCATGTCATATTCTCTTTTTCTTAGACTGGTTCGTGTTTCAATTTCCAGAGTGAACTATGGTCCAATTAGTCTTTAGGAATATTTAGATAAAAAGACAAACAACAAACCAAAACAGTTAAAAAAAAAAAAAAAAAGAAGACAAACAAACAAACAAAGAAAAAAACAAACCAAAACAGTACAAACACATAAGAGAATTAGAATGCATCATTTTTTTTTCTTCAATTTGAACTGCTTCCCTCAAAAACTTTACTAACGCTGTATTTGGTTGAGAGATTTGGGAAGGAATTTGAAAAAGAAAAGGAAAAATGTGTGTGAAACTAGTTGAAATGTAGATATATTTTATTCACATTTCGCTTACCTTTTCTATTTTCCTTTCCAAATCTCTCATCAAATCCCCCAACCAAACACAATATAAGAAATCAAGTAGAATCTTACACATTTGACCATGATAATGGCACGTTTTTAAATCAAATACGTTTATTTCATTTTTGTGCTGCTCTATTTCTCTCTGATTATCATTTTTTTTATTTTTTATTTGTGGTTCTTGGATTACCAAAACATGTTATTGATTTGATTCCAGGAGAACTACAATCAACAGCACACAATCTATTGTTTTTGATTTATTAGCATTTCCAATTACAAAAGAAGAAAGCGGTATGGATGGACTATATATGTGCATCAATTGAATGTCTGCTTGTAAACCGAATCAATTATAAGGAGATAAAATCTTGAAGTGAATGAGTACCAACTTGGGAGATTACATCAAACCATAGAATTAATATATTACAATGGTCAAAAATCTAACTAATAAGAATTTGATTAAAATAATGAATAATAGTAAAGGTCAACCGTTTATTCAATCCAAACACGAAAATATTTCTCCGATGGGATTTGTCTACAATAGGATGCCCAATGAAGCCAACTTTTGAATAAAAGAAAACTAGAAATACCAAATGTGATTTCTATACTTACTTCTTCCCCAAAACTATACTTACTTCTTGGCCAATTGGGGCATTTTTAGCAACTAACAATTATTTTAGCTGCCAATTGTGGCATTTTTTAGCGACTAAAATTTCTTTTAGTCTCCAATTGTGACATTTTTAGCGACTAATTTTTTTTTAGTCGCCAATAATCAATATACCACGGATAAAAAAAAATTAGTAACTAAATTTCGTACTTTTGCTGACTAATATAATTTTTGGTCGCCAATTCCACAACTTTTGGCTACTAAATTTTTTTTAGTCGCTAAATTTGGTCACCAAAAATGTAATTTCATGTAGTGAGCAGAGGTCCAAGATATTTTTTTTTATTAGTTAAGGTCCCTTAACTACTATGAAAATATTTTTTGTCATTCATCGAAAAAATCTTAATATTAAGGACTTTAAAAGAAAATTCCAAAATTTATTATTATTTAATTTTAAACTTATTTTTTGATTATTTATTTATACTCGTGCATAGCATTACCAATGTTACTTTACCGACTCTTAACGCAAAGTAAAAATAAAACTAACTAATATTTTTTAAAAAAAAATAATTTTTATTTATTTATTTACTAGCTTCAAAATACAAAAATTGCTAAAATTTATAGGTTATTGACCCGAAACAAAATTAAAATCAAACTAACTAAGATTTTAAAAAGAAAAGTGATGCTATTTATTTTATTTTATTTTAATTAGGTAGCTTTACAATATAAAAGATGTTGAAATTTATATGTTATTGAAACAAAACAAAATTAAGATATAAAAATGTGATTCCTTGAATATTTTTTTTTTTTAATTAGTAGCTTGAATTGTTAAAAATTATTAGTAGTAGACACAAAATAGAGTTACAATTTTTATCATAAGATATCATAAATGCTTATTTTTAAACTACACAAACTTTAAATTTTAAAAAATTATAGTCGTCATTTAACTCTTATCTAATTTTTAACTTACTACATCTCAGTTGTTATTTTTGAGTTTTTTTTTTTTTACAGATTTTTAAAAATTATAGGTGACATTTCACGCTTATTCAATTTTTAAATTACTACCCTCTTTTGTTCTTCTATTATTAGAATTATATTAGATTATTTTTTTAAAAGATTTATCTTATTTTATTTTCTAATTTTTAAATTTCAACTTGATTTATTTTTTCAATCTTCATTTGATGTTTACTGAATTTATTTGTAACTCATTTTTCTATAATTTATTTAATTTTCTCTTTTTATATTCTTATAGTTCTTCCTCAAAGTTATTTAGAATGATCTAAATAAGTGTATTTTTTTTTTATTTTTTACGAAAAGTTGTGCAGAAAAATAGAGAGATGATGACCCAATAAAGATAAAAAGATAAAAAGTATAATAATATAGGGGATGTCAAACAAACTTATTTTTATCTTTATCTTATATATATAAAATCCACTCTTACTTTTAATTTTCAGTTAAGTTTATTATTTTTCAAAAATTTATTTAATTTGCTTTCTCTATATTCATCTTCAAATTTAAATTTAATTTTTTTTTTATCTTTATCTTAAATTTATAGAATGTCACTCTTACTCTTCATTTTCAATTGAGTTTATTTGATTGAGTGTATTTAAAAAAAATTAATTAGTCTTGCATGTTAATATAAATATAATGAAATCATTCAAATCTATTATTTAAATACCTATCTAAATTAACATCATAATATTTAATTAACTTTTAACATATTTAATATTATTTATCATATTTTGTTACTTATCTATATATAATACGGGTTTTACACTAGTAATAATAAAGAGAGATTCGGTGCAAGTAATAGAGAGTGTTTTTCGCGTAATGAAAACAAAAAATAAGAACAAAGGCCCTATTTGATTCCAGGATATAAAGGGTGGAATTGAATATTATATACTGTGGGGTCCACATATCCCATGTTTATAATTTTTTTTAAAAAGGATATAATATACTGTGGAATTGTATGTCCCCCAAAATTGAAGGATATACAATACCAACATCCCCCATTATATCATATCCCATAGGTTGGGATATGATTTAAAAAGTCAAATTTACCCTCTTGTCTATCTAATATAATATAATATAATTTTTGAATTTAATATAATATAATTATTGAATTTAATATAATATAATATAATTTGATTTAATATTATTGAATTGAATTTAATTTAATTTAATTTAATATTATTGAATTTAATTTAATATAATTTTTGAATTTCATATAATATAATTTTTATCATTATCAAGTTGACATTAATATAATATAATTTATTTTTTGTTTGGAAAAATTATTGAACTTAATATGAATCTTTAATTTGTTCCAATAAAAAATAATATGCATTTTTAATTTATTTATTTGCATTAGTTCTGAATTTTTACTTTGTTTATTTGCATTAGTTCCAATATGGGTATTTAAAATACAGCAATGCTAGGTGTCATGAAAAAGTTTTCATGAAAATAATCATGAAAGTTTTGTGACTTTTGGATTACATTTAGAATAAAGCACCACACACTAATCAAAGTAATCCAAGGATCATAAATTTTTCATAATCACTTTAATAAAAAAAATTTCATGATCCCTAACTTTTCTCTTTAAAATATATTATGAGGGCAATTTTGAAAATTACTTGTTTATATCTCACGATATATTTTGTAAAACAAACATGGATAATACATATCCAACCTTATATATCACGTCAACAAACATGAATTGGAAGACATATTATCAAATACATATATCATATTTATTATATATCTTGACAAAATCTCATATCATATTATATTTTTTTCATTTTATATCTAGCGAAACAAATAGGGCTAAAGGGTAGAAAGAAGGGAAGGATACTAGGAAGGGAAGGATACTGGTAAGAGAGACACACGTGCATGCATGAGATATTATTATCCAATGGTTTTTACTTCCTAAATCTTGTCAAAGCGTAAAAAGGGTTGAAGCACAGCCTTGACATTGGGAGGGTCCCACTCTAGCGATTCCCACCAATCTCTGTGAACGTTGATCTCCTTAAGAGTCATGGGAGCAGACGCTTGTCCATTGTTATCAAGGGGCAAAAAGAAAGGGAGCCTCTTCAACTTGGGACAACGGCTTACATGAATTTCTTCAATGGAAGTGCAAACCATCATTCCTTCGCAGATGCTCCCCAATTTCGGTAGAGATTCAAGCTGCAGTTTCTTTAACTTGGGAAGAATGAAAGGCATATTGTGATTATTTCTGAAGAAGCGTATTCCCATTCCTTGGCAGATGCTCTCAAATTCAAGCAGAGAAGAAGAAAACCACAATTTATGTAACTTTGTGAGATTGTCATGATTATTTCTGGAGGAGATTGTTCCCACCCCTTCATGGTCGAATATCTCCTTAATTTCATCACAAAATTTGATCGTTATCTCTTCCAAGTGCGGTAGCTGCAAGCCAGGCGTGAACACGCTATTCATTTTGTCACAAAATGAAATGCCCAACTTTCTAAGATTGGAAAAGGTGCCATGAGGTGCAAGTACTCTGAAACCCAACCCCCTCAACTTCCTCGATCTAATTAGGCCCCTGAGATCCTGCAAATGAGAGAGCATCAATATCTCAACGCTTTGAAATGGGGCATTATGGGACTCTTGTATTTGATCATCATCTACTTCTATCTCCTCCTCATTGCGGGGTGAAGACAAGGAAGTGGAGGACGAGCAAGCGGACAGGATGCCCTCTATCCCTCTGCAATTATTGATCGCACAAAACTGCAGGTGTCTTGCATTACCCCAAAATGAGGGGAAAACATCACAAAAGTAGTCGCTAGTAAACCATTGATCGCTAATTGTTAAGGCCTCAAGGTCATATGGCAGGAAACTGACATCTTCTCTTCCCTTGGTAAGAATGTAGTTTTCCCCCGTCCATGATATGGCTTTGCTATAACTTCTACATTCAAAATATTCAAAATTACTATCTCCAAGCTGAAGAAAATACTTGTCCAATGGTACCTCTTGGCGTTGTAGAAATTTGACAATTCGGTTGAAAGAATGAACATCGTCCAGACGGACATTAAATTCTTCCAGCTTCGTCAACTCCTCCAATTCCTCTGCTTGTATTTTAACAGGTCGTAATCTACATTGAAGTCCGAGGCATTGGAGATGGGAGAGTTTGCAAAATGTCCCACTTGGTATCTTCTCCAGCTTTTCTGTGCCTTCCATATTTAGATTTTTTAGATTGACCAGCATGCCCACACCTTGAGGTACTTCCTCAATTCCTGTAAAACTGAGGTCCAATTGTTCTAAGGCTCTAAGCTTTCCTAGTGGAGGCACGTATGTGAGTGAAGTACAACGCGCAAGGAACAATCCAGTGAGTTTCACCAAGTCTGATATGGAATTTGGCAACACTTTAATTTCAGAATTATCGGACAAATCAAGAACCTGAAGGGCATGCATATGCTTGAAGAATGATGATGCAAGACACTTCAACTGATTGTGTTTCAAAATCAATGTTGAAAGACTAGGACACCTTGGGGACTGGCCACATGGAATTTCTTTTATGTTATTACACATCAAGGAAACCTTTTCCAGATTTCCGGCCCATTCCTGCAGATCTGGTATTTCTTTCAATCCAACACCAGCTTTGACCATGACTCGATGATGATTCATTTCTATTATCTTTAGTGCCATGTCCCTAATCAAATCATGCATCTTCACATGTGCATACTTATCATCCCCATAATGTTCCAATAAGCAGGACCTTCCAAGTTTATTCAATATGGTGTGACCCTTGTCAAACTTTCTTATCAAGCTCTTACTTCTGTCAATCAGTCTCTCAGCAATGAAATATCTTATTAATTCATTTCTTGCTATCATCCAATCTTCAGGATACAAGGCGCAATACAAGAAACAATGCTTCAATTTCATATCATTCAAACGACTATAACTAAGTTCTAATGATGGTAATACATCCCTTTCCATGTCTTCATGCCCCATTGTAGGTTCCTTCAGTTCTTCAAACACATTCCTCCACTCACGAATGTCATCCACCCCTCTCATGCTTCCAGCCATGGTAATAATCCCAAGTGGCAAACCATCGCATTTGGCTGCCACAGACTTTGCGATATCTATTACTTCTGGAGAAAGTGTCGTGTCCTCCCCATTACAAAGTTTCTTCCAAAATAAGTTCCAAGCTTCTTCTTTAGAAAGAGGTTCCACTTTGAGTTCTTTGCAGCCCATCTTGTGGCATACATCAACTGAGCGAGTAGTGAGAATCAACTTACATCCATTAGGAATTCCAACTCTATGTAGATCAATTTTATCCCACACATCATCCAAAAAGAGAACACATTTATCCCTTCTTGCAAAGGCTTGTGACAATTTTGCTGCCCTTTTCTTCTCGTCATTCTCATTTGACAAATCTAACTTCAAACATTTAGCAATGTCACTTTGCAGCTTACCAATGCTATAGTCATGATCCTTCGATACAGTACACCAAAAGACATGATGACTAGTTTTAGAGTTTTCTATAAGTTTATTATAGATGTTCACAGCCTGGGATGTTTTGCCGACTCCCCCCATTCCACAAATCCCAATGCGTATTTTTTCAGAGTCATCCATTAAGTGTGCCCAAATTTTCTTCAAATTTTGTTGTACCGTTTGACCTATTAATTCTGTTGCCAACAGAGGTTCTCCTCGAGTTGCACACACGTCAAGTAGAAGGCCCCTTGAAAACTACATTGCTTACGGAGTAGCGCAATTTCTGCAGTCAATTTATCAACACGATTTCCCAATAAGAGCAAAGAAATCTTCCTTTCTCGTACTTCTTGTTCTAAGTTTTGGACTTCATTTTTCATCCTTTCTACATTTCTTAGCCAATTTTCAACTTCGTATTTCTGTTTCTTTCCTGTTTGCAGTTCTGCACCTTCTACTTCTGTTTTTACGTCAGCTGCTTGACTTTCCAACGCTTCAAAGTTGTTTCTGAGTGTTTTCATCTTTTCCTCCTGGCCGCTTAATTTCCTCCATAGATCCATTCCAATAGCACTGCCTGATACCCAAAAAACAAAATTGTGCTTAAATTAGTGAGCAAAGGAAAAGGATTTAGCATGTGAGAGGTCCAACTTTTGGTACAAGAAAAAATTAGAGTGTTTCTTTTGGCTTCATCCTCCAATGTACCCAAAAAAAATGATGTTGCCCAACTAATAAAATAAAATAAATGAAGAATCAGTATAATAAAAGAGAGGCAAAGGTTCTTAGAGAAGATGGTGCTAAAGTATATATGTTTCCACATCATGCTAATACCATATGAGAATTCTAATCTGTGTGTGTTGTTATTTACGTGGTCCATGCATACAAACCATTTTTTTTTGCAAATATATATATATGTATATACAAATTTTAATAACATATCACTAGCCATCAGAGTATGTAAAAATTGTCAGTTTGAAGTTTTGTCTAGCCTCACTTTGGGTCGAACTTGTCTCCAGTTGGAGATCAAGACTGGGCCATCCAGTCCGCAACATGGATTCACTTTTGGGTTTCGTTTCAATGATCCAAACTATTCATATTTTAGAGTTCATCGAGTACATTATCCATATGAAAAATCAAGTAGATGGGATGATGCCAACTACATGTTTGAATCAGTTTTGTACGAAAAAAATGGATGGTGAGAAAATAAACGATTCATAGAAAACTAATTCGAACATATGATGATTGTTATTCAGAGACGCCCCGACGCCAGGAGGATGACTCGCTTTGTTCGCTTTTATGGTCTACTACGCTCGACTCAAATTGTCACGGTCCTAAACCTGAACCAAAGAGTCCAAATCTGGCAAATCGTTTTGAGAAAAACAGATTTTTTTTGAAAGAAGTGCCAAACATGGACTGCTTTGCCAGATACAGAGTCGCCACCTAAATATTTTATTTTGAAAAATTTAGGAAACCCTGACTCGGTGCCAAAGGCCACGTGTCCGTCATCACCAAAGTTGCCTCGGCTCGGGAACTTGGGTACGATTGGGGAAGGTCAGCTATGAGCACCCCCTCTCGCCCGATCAAAGATCGGCCTCTACTAACCGTGATATCTTATTTTGAAAACATTATATGCTCTTATTCCGGTTATTAGCCTAGAATTACTACGTTATGCGCACAGCAAACAAGTATAGACTAGATCGCCTAATTTGGAAATAAGCATTGCATATCCATCTTGTTTTAAAAAAATGTTTTGGAATTTGCTACTTGCAAGTAGGCTAAAACACGGATTTCAATAAATTATCCCAACTCAAGTAACCCAACCTTCACCCATAGACATTCAGGCAGTTTATCACATAGGCATCTAGCTTCATGGTAATCATGCAATTATGGCAACACTCACACGCATGCGGTATGCTAAAACATAAAAGCTCACCTAGTATTCCGAGCCAAAACAAAAACTAGTTAGTAATTATGTGCATAATCCTAGTTCATGTTAAGGTGGCTAATGCAACGCATACAAGATGCAATCTAAACAGGCTCGGCTATCCTAAACATGGCATGTGAAATGCTACAACTAACACGTATTCAATTTGGAATTGAAATACAAATGCAGTTAGAATGATGCACTGAGCCCGATGCGTGCAAAACAGATGAATGGATGCAAACATGCTATCATACTGTATGCTAATTTAAACATGCCCTAGTCTACCATCATAAACAGGTAAATAAAAGGGAAGAAAGACGTGGGGTTGGAAGACATACACACACTCACGCACACTTATTACACATTTGTCCTCCCTCGGAGGGTCCGAATAAATATTACAGTCCGAATAAATAAATCAATTACCCTAGCTAATTAATTATTACAAAATTTCTAACTCAATTAACAAATCGAATATGCAAATAAATAGAAAGAAGGGGCCGCAGCCCTACCTCGGAATGCGCGAATGATGCATGCTCGAGTCCGTCTCACCCGAAAAACCCGTACCATGCCACTGCCTCTGCTTACATCGCTTCGCTCAAGACTGCAAAAGCCTGGGGACATGCTCTATGGATGTGGGGGAATGCCCCCGGCCAAGTAAAAACACCACCGCCGAGGGAGGAACCACCGCCAACCTTTGTATACCGCCGAAAATTAATGGCCGTGGCACAAGATATGGCCGGTCGGCCAAAACTCCTAGAGGACTGCTGCAAAGCTGAAGAGAGGACAAGCAAGGTATGGCATGGAATTTTCAAGCAAATGTATGCATGGACACACTCCCTATCATGCAATGGACTTAAGGGAGCATGGCCCTCGATCCTCGGGCCATCAATTAGGCATGGTGGCCTAAGGAGTCAAGCTTGCCATTTAATGAAAATGCATGCAACACACAAATGAATACCAAGACCCTATCATGTTAGAGTCAAGGGCCTCGGCGACCGAGGGTTGAGACGTGTTTTGTCACTTGAAGTACAAACACCCCTCGCCCCTCAAGTTTGGTTTGACACCCCAAACCAAACAATGTAGTGCATGTAGACAAACATGGCTCAAGAATGCAATATGAAATTAAGATGCAAAACATGTCAAATGTGATGCAATCTACCATGATAAGCATGCAAAGTGCTAGAGCATACAAGATGCGAATACTATGCAAGCATGGACAATTATGCAAGCATGCAACTAGAGGTAACGAGCCAAGCATGCAATCATGCACAAGGATGGACTTAGGTCGAATGGGAGGCCTCGGCCATGCCCTAAAACAAGGGCTATAAGTGGCGTAAATGATGGGCAAATGTCCATGCCAACATGCAAACCAAAGGGTCTAAGACTAAGGCATAAAAGGGGCATTTACTACCATTATCATGACCACTCATGGCATGGATTATTCAACCAAAAACAGAGTTTCAATGCACCAAAATACACCCCAAAACCTATTGATATGGCAGCCCAAATGTCTAAACATGGTAGCATACACAATGGCCAACATTTAAGGCACAAAACTACAACACTTCAAAGCATTAAAAGAGGCACAAATGACAATGTAAAACCATATTACATGGATTGAAATATGATCTCAAATGATGCCAAATGATGATAATAAGCTAAACTAGGCATGTTAGTGACTCGCACACTCAAGGCTTACAAGCCACAATGCATAGCAATTATACCAAACATGTCAAACATGACCAAATCAGTGGCCAACAGACCTTAAGCATGGAAAAATATGACCAAGGACTTCACAAAGCAAGGCCAAAATATGATAGCATTGCGGTCTAATGGTGTGATGCATTCCTAGGCAACATAGAGGAATATAAAGCAAGTATAATATGCATGCTAAGGGCCAACAAACCACCATTGAACAGAGATATAATATGACCCAAAACACCCCAAAAGCCTCTGAAAAGTAGCCATAAACAACTAGACATGCATGCTACCATATTGAACCAAAAAAAATGCACAAATAAAGCACAAAAGGGAAAGGGATGTCCCTCCCCTATACAAGACCTCAAACCTCCTTTCTCACCACTGAAAATCCACTGGATTTCAGTGGTAAGAAGGCCAACACACCAAGGTAAACAAGGCTTAACAGAAGAGTACCAAAAGAGGCCAAAATGGAGCTAAGAGGGGGAGGTCGACCCCAAATGCCAAAACAACCTTAATGAGAGATCTCAAGCATGCAAAAATAAGACTTTTTCTAGTTATACACAAAGTCTAAAACAATATGCAAGACAGGTAAAAAAACAATGCAAGATTGGGGAATCTAAAGTAAAGAGATTACCCTTGAAGAACCCTTGATGAATGCGACCAATGCAAACTCTTCTTTTGATCAAAATTAGTCCAAAAATTCAAGAACAAACCCTCCAAGCCCCTCGAGGTCGAAGTAAGGTGTGGTAGTGTGTGTCTTAGTGCAAAACTAAGGTAAAAATGCACTTTTAGGCCACAAAACACACACAAAGGAGGAGAGAGAGGGAAATATAGAGAGAGAATATATTTGACAGATATATATATGTATATCTTTGGTTTTTTTTTATCAAAAACTCCAACCCTAGATAAAGGAGGAAGAAGGGTTCTTATATAGACAAAGGAAATGGCTTGAAGCTTCTCCAAGAAGCTAAATGAAAAGGGGCAAAGGGTGCAAAGGGTGCAAAGGAGTCAAGGCTTCTAGAGGAAGCTAAGACAGCTGGCCAAGCTTCCCCAAGAAACTTGGCCAAAGGGTCCAACCTTCTAGAAGGAAAAGGGGGTCAAAGGCTCAAAATGGTCATCCCCGTGCATGGGGAGTGGGGTCTGTGCCTTCCAGCTGGCACAGCTGGCATGCACTATGCCTGAGGGGGGTGCAAAAGGGTCACCGGCCGGCAAAATAGATCACCGCCCAAAAAAAGGGCTGGCCGGCCACATAGAGTGCCGACCGACCATTGATAACAAGCAACAATGGCCAGTGGAAACAAGGAATGGTCGGTGAGGGAAAGGGAAGGCCGGTGGAGTGTGGGGATGGCCAACAAGCCATTCCCTGCCTCCCAAGGCAAAAACAAAAAAAGTGTTTGGTGCAAAACCAAACACTAAACGAACGAGTTAAGAGATCCTGAGGCAAGGCGCGCAGTCGAGGCCTCCGGGAACTCAAAACGAACACGAACAAGGGTGATCACTGAGTGTTCAATCAGTGACGTCCAAGTCTTGAGGACGGTCAAAAATGGGGTGTCTACATTATCCCATCGACTTGATTTTTCACATAAATAATATAGTAACGAATCCAAAAATGTGAATTGTTCGAGTTTTTGAAGTAGAACCCAAAAATGAGCCCACGTCACTGATTGCACGATTCAATCTTAATCTCCAACTGGAGACCACCCTTTGACTTTAAGCTAAAGTTTCATTTTAAGCTGACTCTAAAACAATATTAAAATCTAAAATCTACCCAATAAACCTAAATGTGAAATAAATATTATAAAATTAAAAATTAATAATTGCATAGTTGAGTTGGAAAAAAAGGCTTAATCATTGCATTACCGATTCAAATTGAAGTAGTGCATATATTTTCTATCTTAAAAGCATTTTCTTTGTACCAGAGTTTTATGCTAATTTCTTTTATTGGCTATTTTAACACCTTGAAGGTTGGAAATGTAATTTAAGCGTGTCAGTAAGGATTTGAAAAGTCCTTATTGATAATATACGTTAATTTTTATCAAGCTATTGTGTTAAGGTTCTGTTGGCCTCAATGAAAAAAACTTTTACTGTGTTGTGTTGAAAATATGAACCAAAACTCAAATTCGTAATAGAATGGCAGGGAGAGACTGGGCAGAAATTGCAATTAATTGACTGAATAAACAATTACAAAATGTTGCATTTAGTAAGGACAACTTCGAAACTTTTAAACCGACCGGGTTCTGGAATTACAAAACTAATCTACTCCTACAAAATGTAAGTGCAGTGTATAAAAATAAAGTTCAAAATTTAAAGACAAATGAAATTGACAAAGACATAGAGTCTGGATTTGGTCGGGAGTCCTCTTTAGTCTTTGCTTCCATCTGTTTATAGTCTGCTCTTGGTGCCTTCAAAGCAGTTAGGCCGCTCTCTTTCACCATGATATCTTTCCTTCTCACTACTTCTTAGGGCCATAATCCTCTCTTTGTGCATATGTAACTGCTACCAATTGCTTTTTATTAACTCCTTTTTCACGTGCCTCTCACATGCCGCTTATCATAATTGTTGGTTGAAGACTTGCATTTGCAGCTCACGTGGGCACCTTCGAAGGTTGGACTCTTCGGTATCTAAATACACTTTGCTTGCCACATGTCGCCTTCGCATTGGATGGTTTAAATGTGGCGCCAACAATACGTGTTGCGCTAGTGTAAGCATAATGGTTACAGTAGTGAACATAACTTTTGGCAGTTGCTCTTCTCCCATGATCACCACTCCTTAAATGTAGCCTTTATGATCAACTACCTCCACGTTCTTTTGGCTTGCACTCTTGGGTTTTTGTATTTAATGAGGTTTGAATTGAGAAATAAGACCCATTAGCTCCAAACCATTTGTATTCTGAATATTGAAGATCCAACAAGTTTGAACACAGATGGTTTTGATCCATATGATGAAGCTGAAAACAATGTGAGGCATGCCAATGCCCATGCTACCATTGGATTCAAATATCCTCCTATGAATCTGAACCTCCGTTTCAAAGCCGTTAGCCTAACTGATGCTCTTCCTATTGTCCTCGCTCCAGACGATTCCATACTTAAAGCACACCATGCTCCTGAACTTCCTCCTAATGCTTCGAAGTCAAAACCCATAGCTTCCTATTAGGAAATCCCTCATCTTCCCTAGCCTACAACGATTGTTGTCAGGGCTACATGGCCATCTCTTCCTCAAACACGAGCTTGGCCTCAACCACCAAGTCACCCGCTGGGCACATATCCATACAAATCCTACTCTGAAAATCACGGATTAGAAGACCTCTTTTTATTCTATTGGCATTTGGCTGTAAAGCCAATTTCAGCCATTCCTCAATGGATTCCCTACCTTGAGGCTAACAATGGGCTTAGTCCTACTTTGTTTGTCACGCCTTGATTTTTAAAGATTAATTAGGTGGAAAATAATTAACCTAATCGTGAGGCTTTTGAAAGAAATCTCATTCTTATTCAACTAATTATCAAAAATCCTTTTAGTTAAACATTTTCTTTATTCTTCACAAGTCAATACAAGAAAATACCATTGATAAAACTATTAAACCCACTCTCCATGTACTACATTGAATATAACATATTCTTTTACAAACAGAATGCCCCAAAGGCTTACAATAAATAAGAGGGTGTTGCCCTTTACAAAGTGTAATATTCAACCAAAGAAACAAAAAAAATGCACTACGGCTCATCACCACTTTATAACTATGTCAAGATAAACCTGTTGTTTGATCCTCAAGTCAGAAAACATTCCCTGTACTCATATTATAACATTAAAAGACATACAGGTACAATGATACTTAAACGTAAAATCATATCATGCCAAAATCTTATAATTTTATTACATAATCTCTTAAATACAATTTATTTAATTAACCCGACTTAGTTAACTTAATTAAATAAAAATGCTCTAAATGTCAACAAAATATCCTTTTTAATCTATTCAACTAACACATCCTAGTTAAATTAAATAGTTAAACAATTCATAATGGCCTCCAACAAAGCATCAAATACATTTCATTTTAACGACTCATACTAGTTAACTTAAATGAACCCATAAGTTATAATAACTATTAGCAAGGCCTCAATTTCAATCAGTTTATTTATTAACTCATGCCGATTAACTTTAAAAAATCTATAATTAACAAACTATCAACAAGTATACTCATATCTCATTGACTTAAAAAGATCCGCAGTTATTAAACTTAGCGACTGCCAATAGGACCATAAGTCCAAATTATTTAATTAACAAACACCGGTTTACTTAAATAATTAAACAACTTCAATTACTCACTTTAATCATCTACCATAATATCATCACCTACTATCACATTATATATATAATGTAATCTAGCTTCGTCAAGCCACAACCATCCACTTTACTAGGTGCTAGCTGGAGGGAACTTGGAACCCATCATTCAAAGGGCAACCACTTTACCAGACGCTAGCTGGAAGGAAATTGGTACCTCTCATTAGAAGCATAATCCACTTTACTAGGTGCTAATCGTAAGAAACTTGACACCTCTATATAACACTCACGTCGACTAATCACAATATATATACCATATCCATTTCATTTCCAATATAAAAACAACTACATTACACGTAGGGTTTTTGTTCAACCTAAATCCATATCATTCTACTACCAACAATGCAACTCTCTACCAATTGCCAAGGACAAAACCTCTAAGCAATAGGTTCATCAATATCACTAACATATAACGTAAAAGCGGATTCAAGATTTCATCAATTTCACTATTTCTAACTCACATACTTTATCAATTAATATAATTACATTCTTTCCAAAACTCATCACTATCCCAAACATTCAATAGAATTAAATTCCCATTTTTTCACATACAAGTAAAGTCTCAAGATCTTCGAAGTTAAATTGTAATTCTCAATAAGCATAAGTAAATACTTCCAACACTTAGTCAATTATATCAAAATCCTTTTTGGACTATAATTATAAAATATAACACAAGTGTTCACTTTCGAATTACTAACATTAACTTCCTCAAGTTAATTCAAAGAAATAAATTTAATAATTCAACTCCGATAGTTTGAATTTGATACTGTTGGTTTCTACTTGTTATTAGTTGTTACCGTTTTATGGCTTTTCGAAAGAGATTTGTCATCCCGAGGCTGTCAGAACTGGCTCTTATGAAGGAGAGGGATGTGCCTCCGACATCTAAGTGGAGGAAATCCCCTTATTTTGGCAAGAAGGACCCTTCCTCACGAGCGGTTATATCTACCACCTCTCTTCCATCTCTGAGGGGGACACCACTGTGTCTTTCTAACTATGTTAACTCTAGAAAGGAAACCCTCATCCCTCTTTCCTCGGTGCTATGCCTCAAGATTGAGCTAGGGGATTTCCCTTATTACTACTTCTGGTTCAAAGCTTTTTCCAATCCTCCTTTCGGCTGGCAAGAATGGGTTGATGATGTTCTCTCAAACAAGGGTTTCCATTAAAGGCTTTAGGTAGCCCAACTGTTGATTCCTATGAGGATTTCTCATTCCTTATCTATCCGTTGCAATAATGCTAGCCTTGAAGCTATGGCTCTTCGGTGGAGTATCGAGATGCACACCTTCATGTTTCGCAACCATGAGTTGGGGCTTACCCTTGAAGATGTATTTATGTTGCTGTGGTTGGAGATGACTAGCCCTGATGTTTTATGTCCTGAGTGGATTCCCCATGATGATGAGCCTCTGATTGAATCTTTAAAATTGAATCTTCAAGATTGCGGTCAGTGGAGTTCTTGGTTCGATGGTCCGAGGAGGAGAACTAAATGAGTAAGGATGGACCGCACTTCCTATACTGCATGGATCCTCCATTTCTTTAGAGATCTTCAACCCTTGGCTAGAGATGCTGACCTTGCTTCTCAGCAATACAACGTTGGTCCAATGTATGGCTCCAAGTTTAACTTTCTGAGGTTTTTGACTTGCTTCCTGTCATTTTTTATTCTTTCAAGCATGCCTCCGAATACTCTTAAACCCTTTGTCTTTCCCCTGCCGATCAGATTTTTTAAGGGTGATCGAATCCCCTTGGTCCCACTATTTTTTGGGAATCTATATTACTGATTGGATTTGCTTCACCGGGACACAATACGATCTATGGATCAATCTGAGCCTGTCTCCTTCGTCCAAAGTCAATTCCTACTTTGTTTTTTCTTTAAGAGATTCCCAAAGTTTGCTTATACTCCGACCGTATTGAAGGTGAACGTCCTTTGGGAGGTAGTGGATAAGGATGGTATTCTCGTGCTTAGAAAGGACGGATCCCGTATATTTGAAAAGGGAAAGACTTGTCAACCGTTGATCTCACGTTGGTTGTGTGTCATTTCCACCCTATCTTTGAATACTTTAGTAGATGATCTTCGAGACTTTGTGGCTCACCCTTATCCATGTCTATCAATGGGTGTGGTGACACCACTTATTTGCCATGCTTTCCCTCAGCTAGTGTCATTTCCTTTTCCAGAGGATACTTCTGCGCACCTTGTTAATATCTTGGTAATGGTTTGTCCTAGTTCACTATTGGTATGGCATGATGAAGGCTTTGGTAGCGCTATCTACCGGCCTGATAAGGTAGACTATCAATTTGGGTTTGATCAGTGTGTACCAAAGCCAACACCTCATTTGTTGTCATTTTCAGAAAGTTATGGGCACTTTACTCGTGGACTCCTACACGCTTTGCTTCCTACATTTGGCTCTCTAATACTACCGGGTTTAAGTCGGGTGAGGGGTTTCACTCCATCTTTCAAGAGATGTTGGTGAAAGAATATTGATGCATTCATTGAGTTTGTTCGGAGTAAACCAGTTATCTGTTTGCCTTCACTAATCAATAAGAAAGACTTGACTTTTCAGTTGTTCGAGAGCCGGAAGTCTGACCATATGTATGAGAGCTTCTTTTCTTTATCTACTCCGACTGATCCTTCTGTTCAGGCCTATACTACTACTTTGGCAGTTGTTGTCTCGGAGCCAAGCTCTTTGACCAAGGCTTCTGGTCCTCAGATGACTAGTCTCAAGATGATGGCCCGTAAGCGAGCTCTCAATGTTGACCCTTTTGCCCCTCGCATTTTTAAAAGGCTCCGTCAGGTACTAAATAGACATTTTAGTTCTTCCCTTGATTCATGGCCTTTTTTTTTTTCTTTATTTCTTTCGAGGTTGTCTTTTTAAATGAGCACTTTTTATCTTTTTCGCTATACAAGACCTTGCTCCACCTTTTAATCCTGCAGTTGTTAACATTCCTAGTTTTGAGGATGTTCCAGATATTGGTCATACTACCCCTATCGGGCCTGCCTCTTAGGCGGCTAGTCATGAGGGTAATGAAATCTCTTTTCTTTTTGGAAGTTTCGTCCTTTGTTAATTCTTCTTCTCAAGCTTTCGACCTTCTTTTTGCATATATACCAGACTCAGACCCAAACGACACCCTTCCTTTGTCCGCTAGGATTGTGAAACACCCCTCTGGTGGCTCTTACTGATGATGATGATGAGCATTCTAATCACCTTTCTGATCTTGTCCCTCGTGTGCATTGTCCCCTACCAACTATGACTGAGGATACCATCTTTATTGCTAGATGTTCCCTTTTTCAATCAGCTATAGAGGAGGAGCATCGCTCCAGTGACGAGATCATTGAGGGAAACGACTCCAGTGTTGAGATAGTTAAGGGGGTTGATGCCGAGGAACATGCTTCCGAAGGTAATATAGAAGTGAGGTGTGCTTCTAGTGGTGCCAAGGGACACAATTCCAGAAGCGATGCGGAAATGAGGTGTGCCTCTAGCAGTAGTATGGAGTTGGCTATGATAGAAGTTTCTAAGACTCACTCTAGCACTTCTGGGGATTCCCATCCTCCGACTTTCCTTCTTCCCACGACGACAAGTTCTCATATTCTGGCTTCATCGGACATTGAGATTGATCAAGCAGTTGATTAGGTGCCCTTCGTATAACCAAGTGGCTTTGTTGACATTGGTGTAAACACCTCATTTTGACCAGCCAAAAGACTTGGACGCTTTTTTTTATCACCCGATGATGAAAATAAAAATGTTCTATCTCACAAAATTCACAATAAGAAAAATGGAATTCGAGTTTTATTCCCAACCTCAAACCTATCTTGGCCAAGTATTTTAGACCCATTCAAAACTCTCTTTTTTCAAAATATTCTTTTTATGCATAGTTTCAATAATTCTGTTGAAAAATCCTGTTTTCCCTATAAAAAATTAAAAAAAAAAAATTTGTGAATAGTGCATGAATAGTGCCAATCAGCATGAATAGTAGCCGACCAGCCAACTAATTGGTCAATCGGCCAAATAGTGCATAAATAGTAGCCGGCCAGCCAAAAAATATGCTGGTTGGCTAATTTGTCTAGCAATAAGGCAGTTGTGGCAAAATTCTTATTTAGTGTGTGTAAGACACTCCACTATCCCATTTTCTGATCCATTCATGCACGAATGCATACACACTCAACCATCATTGCCTAGTGTTTGATCCATTGAAGGTAATGCTCTAATTTTGTCTTCCATTAGCTCCATTATCTTCACTAATGCTCCATTAGTCTTCCACCATCTCTCTACTTGCATTGCTTATATAAAAAGAGCTTAAGTTTTGAATGAGAGGACTAAAGAGAGAAGATTGATTGAAAGACTAGGAGAGATTGATAGAAAGAGAAGTCTTGCTTGAATTGAGAGTTGATCAAAATTGAGTTTAAAACTTCCATTTGCCTACCATTTACATACACTATTATAGCTCATCTTTCATTACCAATATCACACAAAAATTCCATTGCAGTCAAATTCAAGAGCCTTGATCAAAGAAAGGGTTGTTGTTGTTGAAAATAAGAAAATCATTGTGTTAATCAACCCCCCCCCCCCCCTCCCCCCTCCCTCCCCACACTGTTAGACAATCCAAAACACCATTATAGCTAAAATTCTAAGTTTTCAAATTGAGGATTAAGAACACACTTCATACAATTGAGGATGATCAAAAGGAAGTTTGGAAATTAAGAAATTCATTCTTTCTTTGAAAGGTGAATTTTTAATCTCTTTTATTTTTCTTTTTGTATTTTTTTATATTGATTTTCTTGCTTTGATTTCATATTATAAACATGTTGTAATCTAATTGGAAGTGGTTGGTTGAGCCACCTGCATATTCTTTGTTGTTCTATCTCAGTGTTGCAACAAAATTGATTTTGTTAGGCCTAATTGGCCAGCTAGCTAATTACTTGGCTGGCCGCTAAGTTTTTGGCCGGCCGGCCAACTTCTTCTAGACAAAATAGAGCAGTCTTTCGGCGTTGAGCAGAATAGTTTCTGGCGGTCTCTGAGGCACATGCAGTTTCTTTTTTTCTTTTTAATTTGAGAGATTCATGAGGTTTTATTTTGTTGTAATATTTTCTTCCTCTCATTCCTTATTTGGATATGTAATTATTCAAGTGTTGTAATAATTCCTCGCCCGCTTCTCTCTATCCCATTCTTTTACTTGATTTTCTTATTTGTACATAAACATCATATTGTCTTTTTATCCTATTTATGCCTTGCATCCATATTTCATGCATCTTGATCCAGCTAAATTTACATTTATGAATTTAATCAATTCTTATGTGATTATGTACGCTACCTTATGTTCTTAAGATGATTCCAATGTTATATATTAGAAGTCAAATCTTTAGTTGCATCTCATGAGTGACTTGCATTAGGATTTTATATACAAAATCATGCATATTTTGCTAACTTTGTTTTGTAACTGTTAGCGGGACATCGATAAATATGTAAGTTGTTATGCTTTAACATCCCGCTTTTGTATGTGTGTGTGTGTATGTGTGTTTTTTGTTTTTTTTTTATACTATGTTTGGCATCCTACCATGTGGTTGTTTGCTTATTTGATATATCTCTATGAATGTCAGTGGATGGAGGTTGTGTTTGTACATCTTCAAAACTCCTTCAAAAATACATGAAATCAAATTATTCCAAAATGAATGACATAGTTTATACTTGTATGCTTCATATAGTAAATTTTAGAATTTCTTAAATAAATCAAAATATGAACATATTAAGTTAATAAAATTTATATCTTGGTTTAGTATAGGCCGATCTTTGATCAAGTGAGTGGGGGTGCTCAATTAAAGACATTCCCCTCTCATACCTAAGGTTGCGAACCGAGACATCTTTGGTTACGACGAACAGTGGCCTTGGCAAGAGTCATGGGTTTCCTAATTTTTCCAAAATATTAGGTGGGAACTTTAAGATCTGGTGATGCAATTCATTTATGGCAAATATTTTGCAATAAAATGGATTTTCTATAAAAATTGTCAAATCTGGACTCTCATCTATGTTTCACATTGCACTCATGAGACTAGATCAAAGACATCGAGGGTCTGAATTGTTCAGCGCAAGGGTACCCCCCGGGTGATGCTATAGCTAGGGGCCCTCATACTCTACTTGATTTAGCCCCGGCTACCCCAACTCCGCCTAATGATTCTCCATATAGTAATCTTGCTTTTTGAAGTTTGTTAAGTATTTTTATTTGTGAGAGTTTCTTGCTCAAATGGTTTTACTAGTCACTGCTCCTAATAAAGCTCCACTCTCTTTTCAGTGTTAGCTGCTATTGGGGTCTCGCATTCACTTGCCTCAGACTCAGCTCCAACTCTCTTTGTGACTCCTCATAGCAGGGGACACATCTACCTTTGAGACAATTGCCAAGGGCTCTCTATTGGAAGTGCCACCGAATGTTCTAGATCTAAATCTTAGCGATTCTCATTTTGATAGTGATGCTTTTGGTCCTTTCCCTCATCGGATTGAATTCTAAAGCTTGGTACTTCTTCCAGAGGCCACTCTCTCAGGTGGCTCGTCTAACCCGATAGAGATTAGAGAGGCTCCTGAAACTAACATCTCCCCGGCCCCAACTCCATCTCTAACTTTTGGCAAAATACCATTTCTTCACTATTGGTTAACTCCTAAGTTCACATCGATTCTACAGCTTGTGCATTTGAGTTACCCCGAGACCTTTTTTCGGCTTGTGCATTGGGTAGACCCACTAATTCAGACTGTTTTTCTCGAGTCTTTTGCCACTATCCTATATAGCTTGGATAAACAATGACTATGTAACCTTAATAAGTTCACATCGATTCTAAGTTCACATCGATTCTACAGCTTGTGCATTTGAGTTACCCCGAGACCTTTTTTCGGCTTGTGCATTGGGTAGACCCACTAATTCAGACTGTTTTTCTCGAGTCTTTTGCCACTATCCTATATAGCTTGGATAAACAATGACTATGTGACCTTAATAGGAAGGTAGTCGAGACAGCATATTAGGAGATCTTGGATATAGAGCGTCACTAGGTGGATCTATCATGGCTTCAGAGGCACCTGGATATAGCCTCGAATGCCAATCATCGGGTGGAGGTTTGTATGTGCTTGACTTTATCAGACTTCTATAGATAAGACTAAGGCGACTCTTCGTGAGTTTAAGTTGGGCTATACTCAAGCCTTGGAGGTTTTAGAGGCACATTCCGCTGCTTGTCTTCAGGATGTAGAAGTGATGCATGCCTTCTTGGGCGTCTTTAGAAGGATTATGCTTCACTTTACTTTGTTGACATTTCGCCTTTTATTTGCACTTCTATTTTCTTTTCTGCTTGGGTCTGCAATAGAGATTACTAAAGGCTATTGAACATGATGTTATGATATTTTCTAGCTTCTTGTAAATGCTAAGTAGATGCACGGATCACTTAATAGGCTTGTTGATTATGACTTCACTTGGATAGTTGTATGAGTATAACCTGACTCTTCCTTCCATGAGATTTTCTTCGAGTGTTGTGTAGGTATGACTTCCTCCGAGTGTTTGTGTGCTTTTTTGATTCCTTTCTCATTGTTTTCTTGCCCCTTTTGATAAAAATGTTTTATTTAGGACAATGCAATGGAATAACAAAGTTTTGGATTTTGTCATTGTTTTCTCATTCTACTCGATAAAACATTTATCTCGAATGATGCAATGGAAAGAACAATCATAGGCATATTTTTATAAAAGTTGAAGTATTCTCATTACTTTCTCACTTTTCTTGACAAAAATAAAAAGTTTTCATCTCAAGTGATGGATCTCAAGTGACGCAACAGACATATACATCATAAAGGAAAACAACTTTTCTCATAACATAAGGAAAATGAAATTTATAAACAAAGCAAGAGAATGAAAGTGGTATTTAACATAGATGAGTTTATTTATGGGTAATAACACTTGATGAACTTTGCATTGAGCAGGCCTATTCAGAAGCCATCTTCAACTCTCATGAGCATGTAGTACCCGTTCGGGCTTACTTGGATCACCCTGTAGGGCCCCTTCCACTTTGGGGAGGATTTAGGCAAGGGTTGTCCTCACATGATTAGTTCTACAATCTTCACTACTAGATCACCCTTTTCGAACCTTCTCGGCACCACTATCTGATTATAGGCTCAGGTGATGGACTCATGATACCTTTTCATGACTTTCGCAGCCCTATCTTTATTTTCTTCCGACGTTTCAAGTCTAGTGATTCGCGGCTGAAGCACCATTCCCGAGGTGAAGGCCATCCGAGCAGATGGCGTCTGCAACTCCATAGGTAGCACCGCCTGGGACCCATACACGAGGGAGTAAGGAGTTTCTTGAGTCAACTTTCTCTTCGAGATGTTATATGCCCATAGGGCTACTATCAACTGTTCAAACCAAGTCCTGCTGAATTCATCCATCATCTTACTCAGAATTCTGATCAAGGTCTTATTTGTGGCCTCTGTTTGTTCATTCCCTTTGGGGTAGTAATTGGAGTGGATTTGTGATGCTTCACTTGGTAAGTCTCCAGAAGGCTTTTCTTGTGTTTGTTTATGAAGGGTGTGCCATTATCCAAAAGGATGGTGTTCGACACTCCGAACTTGCTAATATTTTCCTTGATAAAGTTTATGCATCGCAGCCTAGTAACATTCTAACATTCATCAAAGGGATCGCCCCAACCCATTTTCTGCTTAACTCCGTGGTTGTGAGGATCCAATTATACCTCTTGGATGGTGGAGTGATTGGCCCTATAAGGTCGAAAACCCAAGAATGAAATAGCCACAAGTGTTCAATGCTATATGGTCTATGCTCGCACATGGAGCAAGTTTACGTGCTTCTAATAGAATTGACATATCTTCACATAATGGGAGGCATCGACTCCATGGTCGATAATAATACTTGAGATGTATCAGTTGCTCGAACAATCGAGCCCCTCATTGATGTTCAATTTTGTGAACTCTTCCAAAGACTAGATCCTTAGAGAGACACCTTAGAGAAATGCCCTCAATGCTTCTTCTACAAAGTTTGTCTTGATCAAGAAAGTATTGCCTCGCTCTCCTTTTGAGGTGTGCAATGTCCCTCGAATTTTCAGGTAATGTCCCCTCCTTAAGATAGTCGATAGACTTGTCACTAGTTGGAGGTATGAATCTCGAAGCAACTTTCATCCTCCCAGATGTATGATTGGTACTTTGGGCATTGTTTTTGTACTTGGTTCGAGTCTTTCTTCATATATGGCCAATAGTAGCCCTGTCTCTGGATCCTTCGGTACAAACTCATATCTTCATCCCCGCAGGACCTTTCATGAATCTGTTCTAGTCAGAAGTTTGCTTCATCTTGGTCAATGCACGGGGCCAGGAATCCGGTACTCCCCCCAGAAGTAAAGTTCACCTCCAATAACTGTGAATTATGCAAGTTTGGCCATAGTCAACTTTTCGCCTTTACTTTTAAGTAGTTTAATGACTTCTCCTTTACAGTTCTTCAAAATGTCTTTGTTCTCAGGCACTACTGAAGGTTCCGTTCTCTTCTTGATAACAATTGTCACCTCTTACTCTAGGATGTTAACTCTTGCCCCTGGTGTTGTGAGGGCATTTGAAAATTTGTTGTCAGGTCAAGGCACATGCTTTATTTTAACCTTTTGAAATTTGTCTAGAAGTCTTTGGACCGTAGTTCGATATGTGACCAAGGCAAGTTCTTTTAAGGTGAACTGTCCTAAAACTTGCTTCACTATCAGCTTTGAGTCCCCTTGGATCCGAATCCTCTTGATATTGTGCTTCTCAGCTACTATAAAGCCTAAATTAATAGCCTTATACTTGGCCTCGTTGTTTGAACAATAGAAGTCTAGCTTATAAGACAAGTACAACTTTTCTCCACCTTTGCTTATAAGGACTATCCTGGTTCTACCTTTCCCTCCAACTGTTGCTCCGTCAAAGCTCAATGTCCAGAAGCCTTCCTCGGAAGACATAGCTGCATACATTTCTTCCCTCAATTCTTCATTCACTGACTCATAGTCGTCGTATGGAAATTGGGCAAGGAGATTGGCTAAGGTTTTGATTTTGATCGCCTTGGGAGCTACACATGTAATCTCAAATTCACCCAGAGCTAGGAACCATCTTACCACTTTTCTGATTAGAGCAGGCTTGCTGAAGAGGTAGTGCATTGGATCACTTCTGGTGACAATCTAAATTTGATGTGCTAAAAAGTAATGTTTAAGCTTTTGGGCGGTGAATACCAAAGCTAAGCAATGTCTCTCCACCAGAGTATACCGAACTTTTACCCCTTTGATGTTATGGCTGATGTAGTACATTGGGTGTTCTACTCTTGGACCAACAATGCCCTTATGGACTTGGGGGTTGAAGTTAGATACAACATCAAAGATACCTCAGGCTGCGGGCTATCATGATCTGAGGGAAAGTCAGGGTCGCCTTGATCTCTAAGGCTTTTTAGTGCTCCTTGTTCCACTCAAACATGGCATCTCCCTTTAACAAAAACTTGAAAGGGGCAGAGATCTCCGCAAGTGCTAGAATAAACCTCTGAATATAAGATACCTTCCCGAGGAACTTCTTTAACTTCTTTCAAACATTAATATTGTGTTTGGTTTGTGGATTTGGGTAGAAATTTTTAAAGAAGGGAAAAATATATATGAAATATAGATGAAACATAATTATATTTTATCAATATATGGTGAATTAAAATTACTACTATCATATGGTAAATTAAAATTACGAAACTTATAAAAACTAAATATTTTATATTTAATTGTAAATATAACTTTTGTAATTTATTATTTAATTTTTACGAATCAAATTATAACATGTATTTTTTATTAGGAACTTAGAACACATCATAATAATAAATAATAAAAAAATCATTCTCTTATGTGTAACTCTAATAAAAATGAATAAAATTTACTTAATTATAAATCATTTTACTACTTATTTTAGAAAAAATTTATGTTATTATTTAATTTTAAAAATTATTTTTTGATTATTTAATTATACCCATGCATAGCACGAATGATACGCTAATAAATAAATAAGAGGGTAAAAATAAACATGTTGATGTTGTAAATGAAAGAAGCAAATCAGCATACAATATTGCAAATTCACATAGACATAGAGATGGAAATATATCATCAATCATCTGCTTCATTTGGGAACAAGTTATTTTGGTAATATTTTAATTTTTTGATTAAAATATGAGGTTAAAATAAATGTAGTATATTTTGGATATTTTTTAATTTTTTACCAAAAGACATACAAAAAAATAAAGAGAAATAGAATCTTTGAATTTTTTGTACAATTTATTAATTTTTTGACTTTTTCAATAATTTTTTGATTTTTAAAATTTTGTTAACCTCCCAAACAAGCCCTAAGCATCTTTCAACAAAGAATCCAAAAATTAAAAGCAAGCAGGCCCTGCCTAAGCAGAAGAGGACAGTAAGCGGCCTTCTTTAGGGGAGAGGCTTCTCTCCAGTTTAACTGGACGGTCCAGTCTATGTGTTGAGATCCTGCCAGCTCATATTTTCTACAAATGGCTCAAGTAAATAGGGCTACATATGCTGAAGCCAAAACCGGTATATTTTATCTTAGAGAAGTAAAGAACCAAGGCAGAATTGTGAATAAAATAATGGAGTCAATGAATAATTACATTGATATTCTAAACAGATATTTATACAAGATATACGATTTGGAAATAGGAAAGCCAATTGTACAGAGCCTAAGAATAAGGATTGTAATTGACATATACAAGCAGTAAATCAAGGTGATGAGTCAGTGATTGTGGATCTTGCTAAGGTGAGTGGGTATTCTTTCCTACTACTAACGCTATGTTTGGATTGAGTGATTTGAAAAAAAAAAAAATTAAAGAGATATGTATTTTTCTTACTTATTTAGATAATTTAAGTAGAGAGAAATGGAAAGAAATTGAGAGAAACAGAGAGAAATTTATTTCTCTTATAATTCGCATTTTCAATCTTTCCAAAAGTAGAAAGATTGGAGGAGAAAAGAAATTAATATTTTCATAATACTAATTTTGTCCCTGTAAAAATAAAAGAAATAAAATGATTGAAAATAATAAATATAAAAATGTTATTTTAATAAATAACATAAAATAAATTTTTTTTTTTTCTCTTATGAAATCTAACCAAACAAAAAAAAAGAGAAATCACAATTATTTCTTTTCTTTTCTTTTCTTTTCGCTTATAATTTAAGTAACCAATTCTTTCCTTTTTTTGTCCTTAGATTCCCAAACATAGTGTAATCAAAACAGAGACGCTGTCTTTCCTCCCTCTTTTCTTCCATCTTTTCAATTTCTCTACTCTCTCTCCCAAGTCCTAACCAGGTTCTATTTTATCAGAAGAGAAAAAAGGGATCTAATTCTCTATAACTAAAAGCACAAAAATCCATCCATCTCTCTCTCTCAGTTTGGTATGCATTCTTCAACTCATTCGACCTCATCAATAGGAATGGATGGAGGATGATGATGTCCATTTCATGGTCAGCTCTTGATTCAGATTTCCAATTTATTTTATGGGTTGTTTTGTTTGCCATTGAATTTCTTTTGCTGAAAACATAGAGTTTCTGAAATTTTTTATTAACACTATTTGAAAGATTTAGGAAGGAATTTAAAAAAGAAAAGAGAAAATGAACGTGAAATTAGGTGAAATATAGGTATATTTTATTAATATTTTACTTATTTTTTTTATTTCTCTTTTCAAATCACTCCTCAAATTTCTCAATTAAATATAGTGTAAAGGGTTTCCTTCAAGTTGCCATGACAACCTAAAAATGGAGAAGAAAATAATTACTTTGCTTGGTTTAGTTTTTCCAAAAACACTTTTCAGAAATTTTACTTTCTTATTTTTTGTATTTTTTTTGTTTTTATTGAATTTTTTTAATAGTTTAAGTAATTTTTTAAATTTTTAGACACACTTAACATAAATACACTTACAAAAAAAAAAAAAATTGTGAAATTTTTTTTTAAAAAAAATACCAAAAATATAAATATATATATATATATATTCAGTATATTTTTTTATATTTTTGTGTATTTATTAATTTTTCAAAATATTTTTTCACAAATATTTTATTTTTTAGATATATCTAAGTAAGATTTATCTAAAAAATAAAAAATACTTAAAATTTTAAAAATATTTACTAAAAATAAAAAATTTAATTTTTTTAAAATTTAATTCAAAAAACACAAATCAAACGCACTAATGATTTGGCAAAGGTGAAATTCATGGATGGTCGTTGTGTTTGTTGTGACTTCCTGCTATAAAAAGATGCAGTTTGAACGCTGCATCACCCCCATTTGTTTGCTTAATAGAGACAAAATGACAATGTTTTGCTTAGCTAAGATAAAATATATTCGTTTGGGCTTCAGCTTACGCGGCCCTATTTGAGCCATTTGTAGAAAAGATGTGGTGGCAAGATCTCATGAAAAAACTTTCATAAAAATGATCATGAAAGATTTATGATTCTTGAATTACACTTAAAATAAAACACCACACACTAATCAAGATAATCCAAGGGTCATAAATTTTTCATGATCAGTTTCATAAAAAAAATTTCATGATCCCTATCTTTTCTCGTCCAGTTAACACGCAAACTGGAGAGAAGCCTCCGGCCGAAAGAAAATACACTATAAGTTATTACACCATTTCCATATACCCTTTTCCATCTTTTTTTTTTTTTTCTTTTTTTGGAAAACACATTTCGTATAAAATTAAAATGTTAATTAAATAACCAATTCTCAAACAAGTCGTTTTGGGAATAGTATTTTAGTAATTTTTTTTATTTTTTAGTAAAAATATGAGTTAAAAAAAAAAAACTACTATGTTTGGTATATGAGAGGGTCTGGGAATATAGCCGGAAAATTCGAATGTTGTTGGAAAAGTAGCCAAAAACTTTGAATGTCTGTCGGAAAATTAGAAGGCTTGCTGGAAAATTCGAAAATTTTCAAAGATCACTGGAAAATTTGAATTCGCTAGAAATTATGAGAAGCTTAGATTTTTCAATTATTACAACTAGAAACACAATGATAAAGAGATGATGGAGATAAAAGATAGGGTGAAGAAGAAGGCAAACTAGTTAGAAAGAGAATAATAACAAGGCTCTCCCACTTTCATTCTGAAGGTAGATAATGGAAAAAGGAAATTAGTTCTCTCCCAAATTGTTTCCCCAAAATTCATCACTGGTAAAGCTATAAATAGGTGCTATTTATAGGCACCTCATGATGTAGGATGAAGTTCATGCGCAAGGCATATAGAGAATATTCTCTCTAACTACTTTGTCTGAGGAGGTGACCTCTCCGAGGATAAGAAAAATCTCGAAGAGGAGATCAACCTCTCGGTGAACGCTTTTTCATTGCCACGCCTAACCAATGATCCCCAATCATCTCAAAGGGTCAAGGATAGTCTCAGAGGACGCCCTGTTGCGGAAGAATCAGGGGTAGTATAAGAGAACGAATTGTCGCAAATATCGTCAAGTCTCCAAGGACCCGCTAGATCGTGCCACCTAGATTCGGGTATAGGTTAGTTTATTCGAAGAGTGAATTTATATTCACTCACCATCCTCGGGATCAGGTACTTTATTTGGACTCCATCACGCCCATGGTTCTAGTGCATAGATTTCAAAAAGCTCCGAGCTCGCTAATGTCCTGAGACTCATTAACGGAGCTACTTATAGATTGCAATCGAATTCGTTTGAAGCCAAATGCTTCGAATCTTTAGGTTCATAGATCTAAACCATTCGAGTCCGAGCTCAAATAGGTCTCTAGGCTCATGGTTCGGAGCCCTTTCAAGACTAAGCAAATACCTCAGAGAATGAATTTTCTTCTAGAGTTTTATCTCTTTTGAAAGCAATGATCTACCTTCTCAAACATCCTTATTATTTAGGCCTCCTCAAATGGGCTTGTTGGACTTTCTCTAGAGAAAGCCCGATGGGTCTTCCTCGGCCCAAGTTGTTGACTTTCATATGAGCCTATTCAATAGAATTCACTTGGGTGCATTTGGCCATAACTTCTTTGAGCTCACAAATTTTTTTGGTTTTCAGATTGGGTTTTGATTGACCCAATTAATTTAGTTAATTCAAGTTAACTCCTCTTACATTTAACAAAAAAAGTAAAGAGAAATAGAATTTTTTGACTTCTTGTATAGTTTATTTGTTTTTTAGCATTTTTAATATCTATTTGATTTTTAAGCTAAAATGCATGCTTGCCAAACGAGAAGCATCCTTTGAAGCAAAAACATCAAACATATGCAAGAGAGCTTAAAATAAATAAATTACAAATAAACAAATTGAAAAGGAAAATCTCAAGAGATGCTTTGATAGTAGTTACCTGATCTTTGAAAGCTGAGAGACACTTTACTGAAAGATCAAAACAGATTGTAAGGGATGGCTCAGAAGTAAATCTATGGAGAAACAAGACAAACAAAAAATGTTTCTCCTCTTGCAAATCTTTGTCAGGATAAAGGAGAGAGAATGGGGGAACGGGAAACAAGATAAACAGAGCTTTAATCAATCTGGGCGCGGCTCTGGCTGCAGTTGTTGATGCTCCTGTCGTGTGCGGTCCCCTAGTTTGTCAACTTTGAATGCTAACCAGCCACGCGTTGTAATTGTTATCCACTAGACTTAACGGAGATTTCATTATTATACACTCACTGATCTACCTCATTGATTATTTATTACCATAAATATTATGGAACATGATATATCTATTCAGATTTTTTTAAATAAAATAATGTATAATAAAAATTAAATTAATATAATGTGTTACATATGAAATGAATTTGAATAATTAGTATAAAATTCTGAATTTTTATATCAGGTCGATAGCATTATTGATTTATTATTGTGTTTGGTAACGTTTACGTTTTCAGTTTATATTTACAAAAATTTTATAAATTGATTTTTTTTTTATTTTTAGAAAAACATAAACTACAAACGCGTTTGATAATTGACAAAATGTTTAAAAAAAATTTAAAATATAAAAAAGAATAAGAAATGGCAAGTGGTGACAAGTGGCAGCGGAAGACGGTGGTGGAAAGTGGTGATGGTGGGTGGTAGGTACCTAGTGGTAGTGGTGGTGGTTGGTGGTGGATGGGTGGGTGACGGTGGCGGGTGGTGGGTGGTAGCGAGTGGGTGGTGGCGGTGGTGGCGGGTAATGGGTGGTGGTGGCAGGTGGGTGGCGGATGGCGGGTGGTGGTGGGTGGGTGGGTGACGGTGACGATGACGGGTGGTAACGAGTGGGTGGTGGTGGTGGTGGTGGCGGGTGGTGGTGGCAGGTGGGTGACGGATGGCTAGTGGTGGTGAGTAGTAGCGGGTGGGTGGTGGGTAGTGATAGTGGATGGGTGGGTGACGATGGCGAGTAATGGGTGGTATTGAGTGGGTGGTGGTGGTGGCGGGTGGTGGGTGGTAGTGGTAGGTAGGTGGCGGGTGGTGGGTGGTGGCGAGTGGTGGTGGTGGTGGTGGTTGGGTGACGGTGGCGGGTGGTAGTAAGTGGGTGGTAGTAGGTGGGTGGCGGGTGGGTGGTAGGTGATGGTGGTGGTGGGTGGTGGTGGCGGGTGGGTGACAGGTGGCTGGTGAGTGGTGGATGGCTGGTGGTGGCAGGTGGGTGGTGAGTGGTGGTGGCAAGTAGGTAGCGGGCGGTGGATTGTAGTAACGGGTGGCGGGTGGATGGCAGATGGATGGTGGGTGGTGGTGGTGGTCGCGGCGGCGAGGGGTGGCGAGTGGGTGGCATATGGGTGGTGACTGGTGGGTGACAGGTAGTAGTGGGGGGTGGGTGGTGGTGGCGGAAGACGGTGGTGGAAAATGGAGCCGGGTGGTGGCTAATGCTGGGTGGTAAAAAAAAAAATTTGAAAACTCAAAACGAAAACACATTTTTTGTGTTTTCATTTTTTGGCCAAATTATAAACTAAGACCACTGATTTATAAATCAAAAATTTTACCAAACAAGTTTTTATTTGAGTTTTTTAAATTTTTGTAAATATAAATAGAAAACTGAAAACATAAGTATTACCAAACGGCACCTAGATTTATAAGGATGACTCTCTCTCTCTCTCTATCCTTTCAAATTTTTTTTTAAGAGTGTTGTTATTTGGGCCCAGAACCTAGGTCTACATGTTATGGAAGATTCTATTTGTACTCAAAAAATATTATTTAAAATAATTTAAATAAATATATTTTTTGACTTTTTATGAAATATAGATTGAGTTTGAAGTGATGTGATAGAGATGTAATGTAACTTAAATAAGATGATGTGACTTAAATAGAATAGTGATTTTTCGACTTTTTGACTTTTTAGATTATAACAAACAAGACCTTAGTATGCTTAAATTTTTAGATTTTTTTATTTAGAATTATAATTTATTCTCAATACACTTTATGTTTTTTTCATAAATTACCATTCAAGATAAAATTATAGTTTGTGGTACACCCAAATAATAAACAAATCAATTCAAAAAAGACTTCCTCAATCTCTTTCTCTCTTCTCAGCTACGGTACTCCTTTACTATTATCATTGGCAAATACTACTGAAGAAGAAGAAGAAAAATAATGATATTGTTTCATCTCCATAAATAGATAGATGCCTCATGTTTTTTCATTGATTATATATTTTTGTTGTTTGGTATAGTGGTTGTAAGCCTTTTAGAACCACAATGGTTGATTTCAATTTGAGAAAATTAGTCTAAGGTCTCTTTTCCATTTTTAGTAATGGAAAAGATTCACAATATTATATTATAATGTCTAAGGTCCCTCAATTTCCACACCAATATATCACAGAGAAAATTAACTCTCTCGAGTCAATCCTTTTTTTTTTCTCTCTGTCTAAACTCTGTCTTTTTCTGCTAAATTCACTTATTCTCCTCTCTCTATCATCTCTGCCTCTCTTTCTCTCTCTAAAATGTTCTCTCTCTAAAGCAGTAGTCTACACCTTTCATTCCTCCTCGTGTTTCACCGCCAATGGCCACGTTGCCGACGAGATCCAATGGCCACTGGGTAAAGATGAGGCTGCGGTTAAACTGGATGAATCGCATTACTTCTTCTCTTTTCGCGCTCCGAAAGTGGACGATTTATATTCGGATTCGAGCGATGATGAGGGAAGTGGAAAGAAGGGATCGGTGATTGATCCGGATAATTTATTGAATTACAGGCTGACGATTGCGTCCAAGGGGCAAGAAGGTTTGTTGAAAGAGTTTGATGAAGTTTTGGAGCATTACAGTAGCTTTTCGGTACAGAAGGTGTCGGAGAAGGTGAAGAAATCGGAGGTGTTGGATATAACGGTTGTGAAGGAGATTGCACCAGAGGATTTGGAGTCGGAGAAGAAGAAGGAGCTGATGGAGGAGCAGTGTGCTGCATACTGGACCACGTTGGCGCCGAATGTGGAGGATTATAGTGGGACTGCAGCAAAGCTGATGATTGAAATGGGACAATGAAGTTTTGAGGAAGATGATCAAACCCAGTGAAATTTACTGAGACAACTCAGTGAAATTTCAAAAAAACAAACTCAGAGAAATTTGTTTAATTTTCTCTGCCTTTAATTGAGTAAAATTGGTGAAATCATATGTATGTATTTATACTGTTTGTTTGTTTGTTTTGTTTGTTTGGTACACTCAGTGAAATTTACTAAGACAACTCAGTGAAATTTCAATAAAACAAACTTAGAGAAATTTGTTCTTTGAAGAGAAATTTTCTCAGAGGTCCAGAGAAATTCTGGAGAGAAATTTCTTTGGATGGGAATTTCTCTGGGAAGTCCAGAGAAATTCTTTGGATCAAATTGAGGGACCTTAGACGTTATGAAAATATTTGATGTCCTTTATGTTATAAAATCTTAATACTAGGGACCCTAAAAAAAAAACCCCTTTCAATTTCTAATCTTCGCTAAAGCCGTTCCGCCTTGATATGCCGAACATTTTGCCTTTGCTCAGCTTAGAAAGACAGAACAATATTTATGTAAAATAAACAAAATATGTGCTTTACGTTAAAAAAAATAATAATAAATAAATAAATAAATTATACTTTGACTTTTATGTGAATTTTTGCCTCTTTTTTGATAGATTGTTCCAAAAAACATTTTTGATTATTATTCTCATCCATTGTTTGATTTTGTTAAAACTTTCTTCTATTTGCAAGTAACAATTTGGTTATCATTTTTCAAAAATACTTTTCAAAAAATTCTGCTTTCTTATTTTTCGTATTTTTTTATTTTTATTGAATTTTTTTAATGTTTTGAGCAAATTTTTTAATTTTTAGACATACCTAACATAAATATACCTAAAAAGTAAAAAAATTTGAAAAAAACCTTTAAAAAATTCACTAAATACCAAAAATACAAAAAAAAATACGAGAATTCAGTACATTTTTTGTATTTTTATGTATTTATTAATTTTTAAAAATATTTTTTCACAAAGTTTTTACTTTTTAGATACATCTAAGTAAGGTGCATCAAAAAAAGTAAAAAAAAAATGTTTAAAATTTTAAAAATATTCACTAAAAACAAAAAAACACGAAAACCAAAAAACTCAGTTTTCAAAAAACTTAATTCAAAAAACTCAAACCAAACACACTGAATGATGTTGATGATAATGATGAGTTTTAGTGGGATGAATAGGAGTTTTGGGAGGAAGAAGATGAAAAGAAAATAATTGAAACTTGGTGAAGAAAGAGACTAGAATATGAAGAATATATGTAAGTGATTAGAGTGTACCATAAGAAAAAAAAAATATTTTATTTTAAGATTTAGTATGTGTTGTCCTTATTAATAAATTTATATTAGAATATAATATAAACTAAAATTATAAAATTTTAATTAAACGTACTATGTTATTATTTTGATGCAAATAGTATCCCCAGAAGCTATCCACGTAACTGGGTGCACAAATTGAGCCCAAAAAACGGATTTTTCATATCATTTTTCTTTTTGTAAGTTGTTTTTAAAGAAATTACAAAAAATCTCCAGATTTTGAGCATTCTAATAACATAAAAAATGAGTTTTAAATTTTATAAATTTAAATCATAATTTTTTTAATTCATTTTTAATCTAAATTATCGACCTATTTTCCTTAAGTAAAATCGAAAGAACAAAAATAATATTTTATTCATTAAATATGTATAAAATATTTAAAATACTCTTTTTGTTGACTTTTAATGACTAAAATATTTTTTTTTCCAGTTGTACCTAATGGAAATAGACATAATTTAAAGTGAAATCAAATTTTTAATTTGAAGTTTATTTGGTTACAATGGTTAAATCTGAAATTTATTTTTTTAAAATAAATTTTTAAATTTTTTTTTTTGAAAAAATTGGTCTAATATCCCTCTCCAACTTTGGTGATCGGAGAGATCCACAATTTTTTTTTTGATGGTTCAGGTCCCTTACCTGTTTTTTATATTATAAAATACCTAATTTTCCCTCCCATATAAGTATGTTGATTTTGATTTGATAATTGAAGATTATATATATATATATATATTTTTCTGTTTTGGTGGAGACTAAATTTTGATTTTTGATTTTTAGGTGGAGATTGAATTTTGATTTCTGATTTCGAATTAGGTTTCAAGGTTATTTCAAATTCTTTGTTCGTTGTTCCAGTGGAATTAATTTCGAGTTATTCATATTGCTGCTGTTCGTTATTTTGATCGTGTTCTTTGTTTGTTCGATGTTCGTTGATTTCCATATTGTGTTCATTGTTTGAGTTGTTCGTTAATTTCGGCATTGAAGTTGATCTGGTATGTTTTTTGAATCATTAAACTGTTCTTTTTCATTGTTCGATTTGTAGTGGAGTTCGATCTTTGTTTTTTATGCTTTTTTTATTTGCATTGGAATTGTTGTTTTGATTTGTTCAATGGACAAGCTATTATAAGTTTCTTTGGATTAGATGTATGGATTGGTAATTTAATTGGAATTTGTGGAATTGTGCTCAAATAAGATTTTCCTTGTGTTTTTGTGGAATAGTTAGCAATTCACTATGATTTTTTCTATGTTTAACATGCTTATCAATTATAAGTTTGTAATTTTCTCTGAACTTTTATTTGTAGTTAATAATTTTATATGGACATGTTGTTATAAGTTTGTTATTTTTTATTTTTTAAATTTTCTCTAGATTATTTGTATGGATTGGGAAATAAAATGAAAATTGTGTGAGCAAATCAAATTTTGTCTGTGATTTTTTCTATAGTTAACGTTCTATGTTTTGATGTGAATATATGTTTTTGTTTTTGTGATCTTCAAAGTGAATTTAAGTTTGTACGTTTATGTTTCCGTTGTAGTTGTTTTAACAGAGAGGAATTTCTTTGTAAGAAGTTATATTTGTTAAGTTTGTAAATATCTGTAGACATGATATTTTATTATGAAAAATGATTTGGACCCCCACAGGAGGACACCCCCACGACCCCCTTTGGTCTCTGATTGGTCAGTTTTTTCTTTTTTTCTTTTTCTTCTTCTTCTCTTCCAATCACCAACCCCCACGTATGTGTGGGGATGGTGGGGGTGATGGGGAAAGGGGTCTCAATCACTTTCCGTTTTATTATTTTCTCTATTGTGTAAGTTTTTATATTTATGTTATTTTTTTGACGTTGTGCTTTTTATGTGATTTTCTAAATTTATTTATATTGAACAAATTATTTTTCGTGTATTTTGTATTTTTTTTTTTTTTTGCAATTTAGATGGATAAGGCAGTGTTGTTGCTGTACAAATATGGGAATGATACTATTGTCATTAATGTTTTATACAAATTGAACTTTAAAGAGTTGGTTAGCATTTTGTGTAAAACATGAGAGAATTTGAAATCTAAAACAATCACAATTTCATATAGTATTGTGGGCCATCCGAATTGTATGGTTCGAAATAATATTGATTTTGTGAATATGCTGAGAGTTGTTTATACACATGGTGTTGAGATAGTTGATGTTACAGTTGTTAGGTGTAGTACTTCTGATCAGTGGATGAAGTGGAGTCTAATTGGGTGGATGTTGCGCATGGTGAATGTAATAGGCTTGTAGATATTGAAAAGAATTCACACTCTAAGTTTTGCTCACACCAAGAAAATGTGTTATTGTCAGCTGGTTGGCAAAATAATATTAGAAGTGTTAGACAAAAGTTTGAGGGTAGCGTGATTGAGTTCTGTACTGCTTTGTGCAAGTATGCTATTGAGGTTGGTTTTGACTTTATGTATGTTAGAAATGACAAGCTAAGGATTATTGCAGAACATGCATATAAGAAATCAAGGACATGTATGTAGCATGTACATGCTTTAGTAGAAAAAAATAAATGGGTTCTTTTACATAAGAACTTTAAACAATGAATATTCATGTGGTGTGACAATTTGTACTAGTTAGGGGTGCTCGTGGTTCGGTTACGGTCTCACAACCTCCAATCTCCCAACCATCCAAAACTATGTTGTAACATCACCCGGGGGGTACCTATATGCATTAAACAATTTGGATTCTCGATTTCTTTGATCTAATCTCACGAATGCAATATGAAACATAGATAAGAGTCCAAATCCGGCAACTTTTATAGAAAATTCATTTTATTGCAAAACATTTGTCAAAAATGGACTATGTCATTAGATCTCAGAGTCGTCACCTAATATTTTGAGAAATTAGGAAATCCATGACTTGTGGGAAGGCCATTGTTTGTCATAACCAAAGATATCTCGATTCGGACCTTAGGTATGAGAGGGAAAGGTCATTAATTGAGCACTCAAGTTTTCCCGATCAAAAGATCAACCTCTACTAAACCATAATATGAGTTTTATTTACTTTATATGTTCATGTTTCGATTAGTTAATAAATCCTAAAAATTACTCTACGAAGCATACAAGCATAGACTATGTCATTCATTTTAGAACAATTTGATTACATGTGTTTTGAAAGAGTTTTAAAGATGTACAACTCAAAGAAATTGAGTATACAAACATGAAAATCAATATCATTCCAAATTAAGCAACACAATCTCCATCCACCGACATTCATATAGTTATATCAAATAAGTAAGTAGCATCATGATAAGATGCTAAACATAAAGCATAAAAACTTACATATGTACTAACGTTCTACGAATAGCTACAAAACAAAGTTAGTAAAACATATATGATCTTATATACAAAATCCTAATTTAATTCACTTATGAAATGCAACTAAATATTCGACTTCTAATAAATGACATTTGAATCATCTCAAAAACATGAGACAGCGCACATAATCACATAAGAATTGATTAAATTCATAGATGCAAATTTAGCCAAATTAAGATGCATGGAACATAGATGCAAAGCATGGATATGAGGAAAATCAAAATATGATGCGTATTTACAAATAATGAAAGCAAGTAAAAGAACAGGATAAAAAGAAGCAAGTCGGGAAATTATTACAACACTTTCCATGAGAGAGAGAGAGAGAGAGAGAGAGAGAGAGAAAATATTACAACAAAATAAAAAAAAAACCTCACAAAACTCTTAAATGAAAATAAAATAAAAGTTTCATGTGTCTTGAAGACCACCGGAAATTGGTATGCTCAACACCGAAAGACTACTGCGTTTCTTCCAAAAGAAGTTAGCCGGCCGGCCAACCAACTAAGCCTAGCAAAACCTGTCTTGTTGCAATACCAAGAAAATAACAAACAAAGAATATGTAGATGGCTCACCAAACCACTTTCAGTTAGATTACAACAATACCAATATGAAACTCAAGCAAGAATACGAATACAAGATAAAAAGTGAAAGAAAATGAAAGAATTGAAAACTAACCACTTTCAGTTAGATTACCATAAAACAATATGAAATGAAAGCAAGAAAACAAATATAAGATAGAAAATATAAGAAAATGAAAGAATTGAAAATTCACCTTTTATAAAAAGATTGAACTACTTGATTTCCAAACTTCCTCTTGATCATCCTTAAGGTTGTAAATTATGATCTCAATCCTCAATTCAAGAGCTTGGAATTTGAACTAGAATGATGGTTTTGATCACTCTTTAATCTTCTTCAACTTGGCAAAAATTTCGCTTTTTTTGATCAAAGCTTTAGGACTTGGTTCTTGAGTATTTTTGTAAGGAAAGATGAGATACCTAGAGGCTAAGTAACTTCACTATTTTGGTAAGATAACTCTCTTGTTTTTAAAGCTTTCTTTTCTTTCTCAAACTCAAAATTCTCTTTACACTTCTTCTCTCAAATTCACCTCCTAAAACTCAAGACTTGAGCTCTTCTTACATAGGTAATGCAAGTAGAACAATGGTGGAAGACAAAGTAGAGAACTAATAGAGCTAATAAAGCATAAATGGAGTTAATAGAAGACAAAAATGAAGCATTACCTTAAATGGATCAAGCAAGTATAAATGCATTCAATGCATAAATGGGTCAAAAAAATGGTGTTGTAAAGTCCTTCACCCGAACCAACAAAATTCTGGGCAAATTTGTCACTGGGTGGTCGACCGGCCGAACAATTGAGCGGTCGACCGACCAGAGAGAAAGTTGGTCATTTTGCTCAGGTTCAGTCCAGCTTTGCTCCGATGCCCGATGGGACCTAAACACTTAGCCAAAATAGGCTTAGGGTGGAGAGTAAAGCTCAAATTTCATCTTTTTTACTGAGGGTTTTGTGAAAAACACATTCTTATTTTCATTATCAGGTAATCAAAAAAAAGTGCCCAAGCTTTAGGACCTATCAAAATGGGGTGTCTACATAGGCAGATTGGAGAAAATCAATCTGTAATCATCTGCCAGATTGAAGGATACGGATTTGCGAATTGGCGAATGGATAGGAATTGGTTTAGCGGTTTATATTTTTACAAATTCTCAACATAATAAAACCTGTTGACATAATTGTGTCTTTTATTTTATTTTTATTTTTTTTGGAGAGGAAGGGGGATTACAAGTATACAAATGCAATTAGACTGATAAGTTTTCATTTTATTTTATTTTCAAAAGTACCCAGACATTTAAATGCTTCCATGATTACAACATTTAAAGAATACATTTATTATTGTCTAAAAAAGGTAAATAATGACATACCTTAATGTTTTTATAAAAATAAGTTTGAAAACATAAAATTGAGTTACAAAATAAGATTTAAACATAATTTAAGTCTCAAAACAATGCCAATGAAGGCCAAAAACAATTAATTCGATACGGATGTCATGAAAAACTAGGAAACTAAGGTTAAATCTATGATAAAGATGCCTTTAAATTTACTCCTAAGTTGAACTAAGGTTCAACTAAAGATAAATAGCACTGAGATATGTATTAAGTTGTGTTGAATGTTTGATTGATTGGAGTTTGTTCCATCTTTATTTATTGTATTTATAGCAGTCAAGTCCTCCTGCAAATCACGTCTGCCTTCCAAAAATTTGCAATAGCCTCCTGAAAACCTTCATAAAATCTTGGAAGTTATTTTGCTGGAGAACCTTCTTAAGTGACATCTGTCCCAACTTCTTTTTTCTTCTTGGCAATTTGTTGGTTTTTTTTTTTTTTACCTCATGGATACTTGGTCAAAGTTGTGCCTTTAGTATAGGAGTTATTTGAGCAATTCAAATTCTGACCATTGGATGCTTTGAAGAGTGGATATGGAACCTTTTGGATTGTTCATTGCTGATGCATTATCCAGCAACCTATATTAATTAAGATATTTTTATAAATAAAAAGAGAGAGAAATGAGGCACATGTGAATCCCAACTCCTTAGGGATTTAACCACCAAATCGCACGATGATTGCATCACAATCATTCCCAAAGCCTATAACCATTTTGGAATGATAAAATTACTAACTTTATGTCACCAAATGGACACGCAATGTCGTCCGATTGGCGGTCATTTTCAATACAAATAAGTACCTAAACTTATTTATGATAGGCATCATGGTGATGACAACAAAACCAATAAAACTCCCAAAATTCTATAAAATAAATAAGTAAAACTCCTAAAATGACATGTGAAACAAATAAAACATTAAATACTCTAAATTAAGCCATATCAAATGATCAACTGAAACCAATGAGCCATTAAGTGGAATGTTCAAGGACGTGATATTGGTGGTGTTTGGTATAGATTATTGTAAGTTAAAAATTAATAATCAGAAATTTGTAAGTAGAAGTATCTCTTCTCGAGCTTCTAAAATAATTAGTTTTTCTCAACTTATTTAAGCTATTTTTGCTTAAAAAATTATAAGTAGAAATTGCACTAAACAATCTAGAAACAAATTCTCAAATTAAAATAAGTAATAATCACTTCCATCACAAAATAGACTAGACTTTGTTTTTTAGTTTATGGGGTTTATCATGAGTTCTATCTTACTAATTTGAATGATTTATTTTTTAAATTATAATGTATAGATTATTCATAAAAAAAAATTTAAAAAAAATTCACCATTGCCACTTTGATTGATGACATTTATTAAGAAGAAAAAAATAATAATAAATATTATTTAAAAATTAAATCATTTATTTTTTAAGAGATAAATATAATAAATTAATGTGACTACAACTGTCAAATTAACTTAATTTTTTCCCAAACAGTACGATCCGACGGACAGACTGGAGGCAACCCACATTGTTTTAAAACAACAAAATACCATAACTAAATCTAGAACTACAAGTTTACACCTCACGTGCATCCTTACGTCCCTCTGAATATGTGATTGGATACTATGTTTAGAAAAATAAAAGGTTATAATTTTTGGTTTGAAATTTTCAAAAATACTTTCGTAAATTTTTAATTTATTTTTATTTAACATTTTAATTAATTTTTTTTTTAATTTTCAGAACTATTTAATATAGATACCCTTAAAAATTATAAAATTTAGGCAAAAATCTTTCAAAAATTCATTAAAAAAAATACAAAAAAAAAAAAAAAAATCAATTCATTTTCATATTTTGTTGACTGATTTTTTAAAAAATATTTGGACACATTTTATACTTTTTAAGTGTATCTAAATTAAGTGAATCTAAAAGGTAAAAAAATATATATATATATTTGAAATTTTTTAAAAAATTCACTAAAAGTAAACAAATATGAATTGAAAATTTAGAAAATTGTTTTCAAAAATTTCAAAGCAAACCGAGACTATCTTTTCGAATAGAGAAATTTGAAAATTGTGTTAAAAAATGTGAAATTAAGGACAAGAGAAAAAAAAAATTATCAAAATATGAAAATATCTATAATTTCCTCTGCTAAAGAATTGCACAATAAAATTTTACTGTCCCAATTCAAGGAGTTTTTTTTTTTTTCCCCCTAATTATTCTAAAAAATCAAACTATTTATTCAAGTAATTCACTTTTCAAACTATTTAACAAATTAACCGACCTTTTTAAAAACGTAAATACAAAAAACGATTTTACCATGAAATCAAATGTTCTGAAATTGCATTCTTGAAGATGCAATTTTATATTGACATGACCCATTGGTGTTGTATACATGGGCATGTCATGGTGAAATTGCATGAAATTACAATTTAACCTATGATTTTCGAAAGTCGGTTATTTGATAAATAGTTTGAAATTTTGATTATTTTCATAAATAGTTTAATTTTTTGGAATATTCACAAAATATATATATACATATTTTAAAAAATCATGATTGAAGGACTTTTATTATCTTTTGTGTGTGTTTTGTTTGTTTGTTTTATTTATTTTTTTGTTTTTATTTTTTTTAACAATAAAAACTCTTGCAAGAAAAATATTTAAAAAAAAAAAAAAACCTTCACGGTTGATGTCTTGGCCTCATAAGCATCTCCAATGCACAATTGTTATGTTGGCATACTATTGCTAAATTATAGCATTGTTACAGTATCAGAATATCAAATTATAACAATTTTGCTCTAATGCATAAATGTTATATTTTGGCTAAATCACTTTTCCCTCCCCATTCATCACTCTTTTCAGTGTCGACATCAATGTAATCTCATGAAATTAAGACACCAATGTGAAATTGAGACACTAATGTCAACACCAATGTACTAAAATTGAGACACCAGTGTCGACACAGTCTCGTGAAATTGAGTCATTACACAGTGTCAACAAAAATAAAAGCTAAAAATTTTTCTTTTGAAATTTTGAAAAAAATATTTTCACGTCTACACAATAATAAAATCATATGAAAATTATAATTTTTTTTGCTTTTGTTCATATTTTTTTACCTAATTAGTTTGTATTTTTTTTCTGATTATGTATACATTTTATATGATTTTGTGAAGTATTCATATATATATGAATATATCCAAGTTTAGTTGTTTTTTTCCTGGACCCAAAATGAAAAGGCCAACGGAAAAATAGCATTGTCAAAATTTAGCAGTTTGTATTGCAGCTGCATTGGTGCTCTTTTTTTGAACGTGTTGCCATATTATAGTTATAGCAGGGGTTGTAGCAACTGCATTGGAATCATCAGTATCTTTTAAAAGAGCCCAACTAAAAATGTTTTTTTTTTAAAAAAAACAAAAATCACTCAAAAGTGAGACAGGAAAAATAAATCACATGAACATGGGGTGCAATTCATCTTGTAATGAGTTGCAACTCAAAATCCGTGAGGGTTGCACTCCTCCATATTTGTATATTTTATTTTTTACTATCTTGTCGAGTGAGTTATCCTACATATAGGATATTATTAGTCTAATTAGATTATTAGTCCAGCATTCACTTTTTCAATCCAATATTGGACTATCTACTTTGTTAAATATGGAATCCAATCTCATACTCTAATCCCACCAAGCACACACCCCCGTAGAGCAACTTCGACAATCAATATCAATTTTTTTTTTTGGTCAAAAGTCATTTTGACTTGTTACAGTTAAAAAAAATAATTTCTTTAACCACACCATTTTAAGAGCATTACCAATGGCTATTGTCATTTTAGCAATATCAAAATCATAATTTGACATGTTACAGTAGTAAAAATGACAAATTATAGCAATGGTATTACAATGGTCACGTGTCATTTTAACACAATATCAACCAACTTTTTTCATTTTTTAAGGTGGTGTTTGGATTTAGTTTTTTGAGTTTTTTATTTTTTATTTTTTTTTGTCTTTTATGATCTTTTTATCAAAAAATATCTATATATATATTTACATTCTGCGCGACTAGACAAGTGAAAAAAAAAAAATTAAAAAAAAAAAAAAAAAAAACCATTCTAAATCACCCACCATTCATATGCCACTGCAAATTAATGGCTTGGATTATTTTGTGGCAATGCCAAATCAAAGCCCATGAGGTATGTGTAACAAGCCTGCGAGGGGACCTCACCAAGCTTACAGTTGGGACTCAATTTTGTCACGGTTCTTAATCTGAACCAAAGAGTCGAAATCTGGCAAATCGTTTTGAGAAAAAAAAAACAGATTTTGAAAGAAGTGCCAAACATGGACTGCTTCGCCAGATACAGAGTCGTCACTTAAATATTTTTTAATAAGGGAATTTAGGAAATCCTGACTCGGTGCCAAAGGCCACGTGTCCGTCATTACCAAAGTTGCCTCGGCTCGAGAACTTGGGTACGATTGGAGAAGGTCAGCTATGAGCACCTCCTCTCGCCTGATCCGAAGATCGGCCTCTACTAACCGTGATATCTTATTTTGAAAACGTTATGTGTTCTTATTCTGGTTATTAGCCTAGAATTACTATGTTATGCGCGCAGCAAACAAGTATAGACCAAATCGCCTAAATTAGAACGAAACATTTCATGTTTGTTTTGAAAATGATTTGCTACTCGCAAGTAGGCTAAAATGCAGGTTTTGCCACCCTCGAGTGGGCTTTAGAAAAGATGGTTTTGCCACTATCTAGTGGGCTTTAAAACTTGCAGTTTTAATGCATTATTCCAATTTAGGTAATTCAACATCCATTCACAGGTATTCAAGCAGTTATATCACATAAGCAGCTAGCATCATGATAATCATGCTATCATGGCAACACTCACACGCATGCAGTATGCTAAAGCATAAAAGCTTACCTAGTACTCCCAGCCAAAATAGAAACTAGTTAGTAATCATATGCATTATCCTAGTTCATGTTAAGATGGCTAATGCAACACATGCAGGATGCAGCTAAAATAGGCTCGGCTACCCTAAAGATGGCATGTGAAAATGCACAGATAGCACAAATTCAATTTGGAATTGAAATACTTATACAGTTGGCATGATGCGCCGAGCCCTGGTGCATGCAATACTGACGAATGATGCGCGCATACATAGCATAAGGATGCTAAAGAAAATATGTCCTAATACTAACCATCAAAGCAGGTAAGTAAAAGGGAAGAAAGAAGTGGGGGTTGGAAGACATACACACACTCACGCACACTTATTACAAATTTGCCCTTGCTCGGAGGGACCGAAAGAATAATACAATTTAACTAACCAACTAGCTAATTAAATATTACAAACAATTAAATTAATTAAGCAAATTAATTAATCTAGGAAAGTAGTAAACAGTAGCCTAGGGGAGAGGGCTCAATGCATGCGCGCTCGGTTCCGCCTGGAAATCCACTGTCATGCTCAAGATGCCTCTGTTTTCCCTGCTCTGCTTCTCTGATGACTGCCAAAGTTTCAGGGTTTGCTCTCTGGATGCTAGGAAACACCACCGGCTGAAGGGATTGATCCCCGGCCATGAATTTGATCCATCGGCCAACAATGGTGGCCGGTCGGCACTGAAGATGGCCAGCCGGCCAAATCTTTCTGCAGAATTTGTGTTTGACAGCAGCAGAAGGCAAAACTTGGCATGGCAATGCATTTCAAGCAAATATGTGTACCAACACATCCCTTATCATGTTTATGACTCAAAGGGACATGAACCTTGGTTCTCGGACCACCAATCGCGCATTTCGATGGGTGATGGCCCAAGAGACCAAGCATGCAACTTCAATTTCAAATGAAATACAAACTGAATAAACACACAAGAAGGCCCAACCTTTATCATACTCACTTCAAGAGGTCTAGCACGCATGCTCATGCAATGTAATCCCAAGCATGTTGACTAGTATGCAACACGAAAATGCAAACAAGCATATAAAGCATGCAAGGCATGAGACAGTGCAACCAACAAGTATGCAAGGCATAATGTGGGTATTCAAGCATGCAAGCCAACATGTGACTTCATTCAATCATGTAACAACTCACCAATATGCTACAACATACAAGGAGTGCATGCAACAAACAAAGGGGTGGACTTAAACTAATTTAGGCGACTCTCAAACAAGCCTAAAACAGTGGCCAAGATGCTATGGAAGTGAGGTCCAACACACAAACATGCATGAAAACATGGACCAACATTCAAGCATAAAGAGCAACTTCTAATCACACTTAAGAAGATGCAAACACAGACAATTAGCATGCAATGGAAAGCTCTAAAATCATGCTAAAATGGTGCCAAACCAACTGAACAAGACAAGCATGGCATGCAAGTAAGGTCCAAATACTTGAGGCAAGCCAAGAAGACTTAAACCATGACTAAGTCAACCAAGCCTCACAAGGCCAAGAGGACTTAAAATAGGTTCAAGATAGACCTAGACAATACCAAAGCAACACATAGATGGCATCTAAGTGACTCAAATCTAGAAGTATGCATAATTGCCCAAAACATGGAGCATATAACACAAGCTTCCAAAGCATCAAAGAGGCATTAAAGGCAAGCGTACAAGCATGTTAAATGGACTGAAATGGCATGTTAAGTGGTTCCAAACCACTGAAATGATGCAATCAATGCATGCTACACACTCACACACTTAAAGCTACAAGCTGGCAATGCAAAGGAGCTATGCAATACATGTCATGATTGACCAAAACAGACAAGGACAGACCTTAAACATGGCAAAATAAACATAAAGGCTTCATAAAACCAGGCCTAAATATGCTTGGGTAAGGACTCAAAGCATAAGACATGTTAAGGCTAAAACAAGGCATTACAAGGCATATATGCTAAGCAACCGTGGTGTACCAAAACCAACATACAACAATGCTATATTATGACATAATAAGCATGAAAAACAGCTAAGGCATGGTCAACATACACTTAAACATGGTGCTCCCTCAAGAGGCAAAAATGGCCATTTTCAAGGACAACGAGGAGAGGGGGTGGCCCTCTCCTTCCTAGGACCTCAAGGCACCATCTTTACCTCTGAAATCCCTCAAGATTTCAGTGGTAAAGAGGCCCAAACACTATGGTCCCAGAACTCAACCAAAATGGCACAAAATGGAGCCTTTCAAGGCTTAAGAGGGGTCAAACAACCCCAAAGCTTGAAGTAACCTTAACCAACTATTTAGAGAACTAAAAAATAGAACTTTTATATGTTATACACAAAGCTTAAAAATAGTTGCAAGATAGGCAAAAAATGTAATACAAAAATGGGGAATAAAGGGACAAGTTTCTTACCCTTGTAGACCTTCTTCACCAATGGTGGACCAGCTGGTTCCTCAAGCTCAAACCAGCTCCAAAACTCCAAAAACAAGCTTCAAGGACCTCAGCTCCAAGAAAAGGTGTGATGGTGGGTGTTTGTATGCAATACTATGAACAAACACACACTAGACACACACAAAAGAGAGATATAGAGATAGGATATATATATAAACCCTAACCCTAATCCAGAGCCCTCTATGAATTTTTGTCTAACCCTCATGAAGGGAGAGAAGACTTCCTCTTATAGAGCTTGATCTTGTAAGCTTACAAGACAAGCTTGATCAAGTGCATGTTAGCTGCACAAAAATATCTACAAAAGCAGATGCACAGTAGCCGGCTGGCCAAAAGTGCAATTGACCAAAAAAAGATAGCCGGCCGGCCATCTATAGTGCCGTCGGGCCAAACATTTGGCCGGTGGCAACAAAACACAGCCGATGGCCTCAAGCCATGGCCGGTGATGGGTGGGGATGGTCAACAAGCCCTACCCTGCCCCTCAAAGGCAAAACACAAGTGTTTGGTGCAAAACTAGACACAAAACAGTCGAGTCGAGAGATCCTGAGGTAAGGCGCGTAGCCGAGACCTCCAAGAACTCAAGACGAACACAAAACATGGATAATCACCGAGTGTTCAAGCGGTGACGTCCAAGTCTTGAGGACGGTCAAAAATGGGGTGTCTACAGTGGAATAATTTTTCCTTCATCAATAATTTATAGCCATTGGATGAGTGGTTCTAGAACCATATCTCTCTCTCTCTCTCTCTCTCTCTCTCTCTCTCTCTTTCCAATTGTTAGGGTTTTTTTGTTGTGTCCCACTAAAACGAGGAGTTTACACTACAACATATAAGATTTTTGGTGACCAATTATTTTGGTTCCTAAAACCATTATTTTGGTCTCTAAATGGTTTTTATGACAAAATTAAATTTGTCACTAAAAAAGTCACTAAAAGTGCATCTAGAAAAGTCTTTAGCGACGAATTTTTGAAAATGTCGCTAAAAATGACAATTAGCAACCAATTTTATATTGTCACAAAATGTTTGATTTTGCAAAACTAAAATATTTCGTCGCTAATACTTTGTCATAAAATGTCTCCATTTGGTCGCAAAAAGCAAACTAGTAACCTTTTTAACAACAAATATATTTGGTTGCTAAAGGTTTGAAATAACATTTTGAAAACATTCAATTTCATAGCTACAAATTGACATCCATAGCCCAAATCTATCTCTGTATATATAAAAAAACAAGATCAAATCTTGCACACAAGATCAAATCTATTCTTGTATATACAAAAAAACAAATTACAAAAATCAAAACTCTAAGTATCCAAATTCACTTCAACATAGTTCATTATATGAGTTAAATTCCAAAACAAGATCAAAATAGTTCAACATTGTATGGGTTAGAACTTTATGACGACTTTAACTTTGTCTTTCTCTCACTCCACCTCTTCACAAGTTCAGTTACAAGAGCAACATGCCCTAAACAATTAGTTGTTCCACGACCACAAAAGCTTATCACCGTCTATAGTCATAGAGAAAGGATGAAAATCCTGCACACATGATCATAATCAGGAGTGTAAACAAAGTTCAAAAATGTAAAACAGATGTAGATGAAATCCAAAAATGGATATCAACCTTGAAGAACTTAACTAAGGCATTTGAAGCAAATAAAAGCTCAGATTTTTGGGGCAAATTGAAAGAAAAATTTAAAAAAAAAAATTATTTGACTTCAATTACAAGTGTAGCATTATCAGCGGCGCAAGTACAAGTAATCTACACAAGAGCTGCAGCCTCAGCACAAGTGTGTGCAACTGCATTACAAGTGTGTTCAACAATTTAATCTAATTTGTAGCATATGCAAAGGTATTAACTTCTATTATCAATTCAACATGTATTTTATAAGGAATAATTTTAATATTTAAAATTCAAAACATTACCTGGTACATCTGACGATCCCATAATTGACACAGGTATCGCCACACCTCTTTTTTGATATTCTTCATGTGGGTTTACAACGGCTGATTTCAAAATTAATATGGTTTCATCATATCACCAAGAAGAAAGCAACATAATGATTTTAATTTATGCAAAAAGGATTTAAATTTATTACCGACTAGGCAATCTAGGATACATAGTACTCCCTCCACTTAAAACTATGTGCTGGTAGAGCTGCGAAAAACAAAACAAATTAGGGGTTAAAATAACTTGAAAATAAATTCAAATACATTACAAAGTGTATATTGTACAAGGCATGAAGTGGTCACATGGTATAGAAAAAATCTATATAGCAAGATAAGTGTATCTTCATCAAAGTTGTAGGATATATATGTCATTGTTATAGCTATTAAGATTGATAATACTAAATGATTTTAAGTAAAAAAATTATAAGAATTATTCTTACAAAATGACCTACATACCATTATCTGATTATTAATGTCCATTTCCTGAATGCAACGACATACCACATCAGCCATTCCATCACCTTCGACGCCTATGAGCTCCTACAAGAAGAAAGCAATTCAAACTTTTACAAATTCCAACCTATCAAAGTATTATTAAAACTGCGTAACCTCGTAGATCTAAAAATACTTTACTGAAATCAGTATTCTACATGTTGAGAATGCTCCAACAATGTTATAGTTCATAAAAAACTCCACCAAAAATACTGATTCATAAAATGAATGAATCTGATGGGGCTCAAGATCAGCTATAGTTATAGGAAGGCTTGTTAGAAGCTCAGATACAAATGGTTCACTTTCTTCAATCTGGAAACAATAGAAGAAAAGCATGACACATTCAAAGTTATATCCAACATGGAAAATTGATATTTGACCAAGAAGATTAAAATAATATTACCTGCATAATAACAAATTTACGCTTGCACTTCTGAACAATTTTCAAGAATGTGTCGTAAGCCATATCCTGAAAGAATTATCACACACAAATTTTAACTTTAGTAATTTACTTTTCTAAGATTAAAAGGTAAAATGCTGGCCATAGATGATGAACAAGACATGAATAACAATACCCAATTAATGTAACACCACAAACTCCATATATGATATTAAGAAGGCTATCAAAGTAATTAACTAGAACAACTGAAACAATATAAACACTCCAAAATTTATAATAAAAACTAGAACATAATTAACAAGTCTAAAATAAACACATAGATAGGACACATTGTGTGGATTGCATAAGGAGCAAAAAGTTATTCCAATGCATACCATTAGTATCATAAACAACATCAAAGCCTTCGGCTGAGAGACTGGCTTTCACGAATTCAATGTCTTTCATGTCTCCTTTCAAGTGCAAGATCTACACTTAGAATACAATATTTCATTCCTCAACAAAGAAAAATATGAAACTGATAAAAAAGGAAAATAGAATTTTCTAGTGTATATGTCATAATTAATAACCTTAGAAGAAAATTCAGCATAATCTTCCTCTGATTCACCAGGCAATTGTAGGGTGATGGGAGCTTTTCCTCTTGTGAACAGAGTTATCACGGCCCCATTCCGCTTCTAGTAGAATGGTGCCATGATGGCCAGTAATCCGAGCTTACCAAAGGCCAACTTACAAAGCTCACACAATCAAAGTACACATATGGGGCTCACATGTGTGGAAACAATAATTTAAATCTAATTAGTCCATAAGAGCTGTGCATAAATCAAATGAAATGACATACATCATGACATGGGTTTTATAACTTAAATACAAATAAAACAAGGTACATGATACATCTTTGATCAAAGGCTTCTCAAGCCGACATATACAAGAAATGAACTGCGACTAAGAAGCATGATCTTCAAGATGCTAACAAAATATGGATCCAAAACATCTTGCAAATAACATCTTAGGCGTCGCCGCCTTCTAGTTCGTTACCTATATATATATATATAAAGGAGATGGTGAGCTTGGATACTCAGTGAATGATATTAGTAATAAAGGTTTGAATGAATGATATTCGAGATCTTTATCAAAACAATACATAGCATATCTTGTACAAAATCAAGGGATTAAACAAGTTCATCTATCAAGTCTTTCAAAGCTTCAAGGCATCCTCACTAGCATCAATATAATACAAGGGATGACATTCCTGACAAAACAAGGGAATAATCGACCCTGAATCGATTAGACAAACCCACCCGTACAAGACCGTCGGTGGCAAATGAGATATCTCAAACAATGATACTAGTTGCATTATAGTCCCCTAGTACTAAGGACTTTTCAAGAATGTCATCAAAACAAGATAGTGCTTGATACAAAACTAGGAATAATCATTCACACTTGAACAAATACTTTTCCAAAACGAAACAAGTAAAGCTTTTATCAAAATATTAGAACATAGCTTTATTAAAAATACCACTCACATAGCTCTTCGGGTGCAGGGATCAAAGTGTCATGATCCAAACCCGCCCCTATGGGTTTAGCACCGTAAGCAGCCAGTAATCGGTGATTACCGAAGGCCTGCTTAACAGTAAAGATAGTAATACAGAGTAAAGAGGTTGGCGGAAGCCAAAACAATAAATAAAAAATGTCCAATGAGCTATGACAATTTGAATGCAAAAAGACTTTTCTGAACATATTGACATTGAAAACCAAAACAGTATATACATACATCATATACAGACATTCAGGTTAGGGACCCAAATCCCTACCACAACGGTACAGTGCAAGTCTTAACATTTAGTACAGAACGGAGGCAAAAAGGGGGAATCTAAAACACCCTAAAATAGCCTTGTCTTGACGCACTCGGAACATCGAGGTGAGGCACAGTGGTTGGCTTGACAAAACAAGAGCTAACCTGAAGCTCCAAGCTCCGGTCCGGTACCTGGACACCTACATATATATATATATATATATAAACAGTGAGCTAAAGCCCAGTGAATAACAGTTGTGTAAAGAGGTTAAAAATGAATGTCCTTTCAGTAAATAAACAGTCATATCAGTCACTTAGAAACCATAGCAGTCATATGCGGTGCATTCCATAGCAAAACAGTACAGTAAGTCTTAATAGACCGAACAGTCAGTTGATGGCCATCATAACAGTAAACAGTAGTGGTTCCAAACATGGGAACCGATAGAGATCTCTGTAAAAGAATGCGATAAGATGAGAATAGTAAATTGCTATGGATGCCACGAATGCAGTTTACAAATAGGACAAACATTCATTCATTAAACAGTATCACTTCGGAAAACAGTACAGTTAATTGTTCAGAAAATAATCATCATTGGACATATCTTTACAACATTGTTACTCACAGAGCACTGGGCTATAAGCAACTAATGAGCGTCCTCGGATGCCAACCCTATACAGTTACAGAACGAACACACACTAAGTTACACACTTGGGAATCAACAACTTAGTCCCTATCTAGACTCGGTGTGGTTCTACATCAATATCCTCATTAAGATGCCTTAAACATGGCCTAGGAATGCCTAGGATGGAAAGAGGATGCAAAGATGCACTTTAAAACACTTTTCAAAATTTTCAGAAAACAAGGGTCTCAGCATGGCTTTCTACGCTCGAGCGGACATGCAGACAAAGGATCTCCGCTCGAGCGTGACTTCCTCTGCTCGAGCGGACTGCAAACTACATGAAAGGTACTGGATGCATGCAATTCACGCTCGATGGATGCTTGACCTCCGCTCAAGCGTGAGACTCAGGTCCTCGCTCAAGCGTGAACTCTCTCACTCGAGTGGACTGTAAAACACAAGAACTTCTGGGCGTATGCATTTCACGCTCGAGCGCAACTTTCCAAGCTCGAGCGGAAGTGCACGACTCAGAGGGTACGCTCGAGCGTGGGTCCAAAATCTGGAATTTCCAGATTCATCCCCAAGCACAAAACTCAAGCATTTAAGCCTCAAATTTGATCCTTTTGGGCCAATTTTCTGGAAAAACACTTCAAACCCATAATATAACATGTTTCAAAGATCAATTTTGTAAAATCAAGCCTAAAGGTAAACCAATAGAACACCAATTTCAAATAAACTTCAAGAACAAGATGTACATTTAAAATGCATGTGTTCAATTGAATTCAAAGCTTCAAACACATGATCAAATGAGTCAACCCTTCCAAAAACATGATGAATTCATGTACCACAACTAGAAAATGGACATGCATGTAAAGAATTCATACAAAACAACTTCAATTTCCAAGAACATGTACATGCATGCATGAATTCACTCTCAAATTCAACTCTTTAAACCAATTCTTAACTTTAAACTCTAAATTACCATGAACCATGCAAGATATAACTCAAATTCACAAATGAGAGGATGAAATCTCTACCTTAGGTCTTGAATTCAAGTAAGGAGGCTCAAATATGCAATCTCTCTTCAAGTCTTCTAATTTTCCAAGCCAATTCTAGGTGAACTCAACTTTTCTTCCAACTCTCTAGCTCTCTCTCACGTTTGGTCTAGGAAGTGGTTGAAGAAATGTTATTTCAAATGTGTATGAAGTGAAGAGGAGTTAACCTAGAATCACCCACTCAATGGCATAAATGCAAATAACTCAAGTTGATGTATTTTAACTTATTTAATCTAATTTAATCATACCAAATCACATTTCAATTAAATCTACCATAAAATCACATAAATTCTAATTATCATAAAATACCAGTCAATTTCAGATTCGGCCACCGATAAGGCCTTCAATTTACAGTTCGAACTAAAAACATGAACAAATCAATCAATTGATAAACAGATAGAAATGCAATCAAACAACACACTCATGCAATCAGTTTAGGATTTCATCCTAATCAGTTTCTTATCATGTTCAGTCACAGTTTAGCAGTAATTAAAGGTGAGGGTTGTCACACAAAGCAAGGATCCAAGGCCTACATGTACATAATAAACCCAATTGAATGCACTTCAAGAAGATAAGAAGAGATGCTCATAGATGGATATGAAATGTATTCTCAAAATAAGCTTTACATGAGCGCAAATGATCCCAGCATTTCTTTCCAAAACCAAGTCAAGACATGTGCTGGGAGTTTAAAACGCTGTTCTTCATCTCGGGAGAACATGCTAGGTACCAACCAGGTCTTGGTCGAGATTCCACACCTCTTGGCCGAGGTGTGGCCTCCTAGGCCTAGATGTGCATGCAAGATAGACTAAGGTGCAAGTGATCATGCAAGGTAGGCTAAGGTGAGAGATCTAGGTAAGAGTGGGTCTCGGTGACCACACTTAGGGAAATGAAGTCTGGAAAATCTAGGTTTCCTCTTGAAGAACATGAATGCCAAAATCATAACTTCTTTATTCAAAATCTGAGATTTCATGACATAAGTTCAAAAACATGGACCTGGATACCCATACTTGAAGATTTCATGAAAACAAACACAAAAACATGAGACTTGTTGCAAACTTTCGAATCAAAACATGGTTTTCTTCAATAGCACATGAATATCATTTTCTCTTTCTAAAACAAACTTTAAATCAACGCATGGCTCATGAATCATGCTAGATCATGCAATGCGATCGAATCAACATTAAGAACAACAAGAGTAGACCAAGAATCTAACCTCAAAACACAAATCCAATGGTTCAAACTCTAAGGATCAAGCTTGGAAATCTATTCTTACTCTAAGAACTCCTTCTTTCTCTTTCCTAGAGCTTCTCTCTCCTCAAGAACAAAGACATAGCAAATGATATGTTTTCTCAATAGCTTACTGACTTAACCCTCTGCTAGGACACGTGGCAACGTTTGGTTGGGTCTCCTCAAAAGGTGACTGAATGACAAGACAAGAGCATGACAAAGGGTGTACAACAAGTGAGGTGACAAGGCACTCTGACAAAGCAATGACATCGGATCAAGACATAGGCTACGGGAAAGAAGGTTTCAATGATCTCGGCTAAGAAGGATAACACTCGGCCTAGCTGTGCCACACCTCGGTCTAAGTCATACCAGTCCAGGAACAAGATCACTAGGTGCAAGGATCAAGGATGTTGGATGCCTAGATGATAGCATCTCGGCCTAGATGATACACATCTCGGCCTAGGTGACGCACACCTCAGCCTAGATGATGACATTTCGGCCAATATGCTAGGGTGAAGGTGGAGGTCAACCAAAGTGGTTCCAAGATGGTCCTAGGTATAAGAGGTTCAAGGGTGTGACCTAGGCTTAACACACCAAGCAAGGAACAAAGCATACAAGCAATACTCAGGCAAATCACATAAACACAAAACAAGACAGGGACCTTTACTTTAGGCAAAACAAGTCAAAATCTGCAAATACAAGCTTAACAAGACAAAATCATGCAGATGCACATGAACATGGCTAAGATGAGAATGAGGGTCATTACAGTCTACTCCCCTTAAAGAAGTTTGGTCCCCAAACTTAACTTACCTTGCCCCGAAAACAACTTCGGATAACGGATTTTCACTTCCTCTTCCATTTCCCATGTAGCCTCTTTGCCGTAATGCTCATTCCATTCAATTTTCACCATCAGTATCGACTTATTCCTCAACTGTTTCACTTGCCTACCAATAATTCTTATCGGCTTCTCCTCGTAGCCTAAATCTTTATTAACCACAATTCTGGAATAATCAATCACATGTAGTGGGTACCTGAATATACTTCCTCAACATCGAAAAATGAAACACATTGTGGGCTCGACTTAATTCTGGCGGCAAAGCATGCCTGTAGGCAACGGGGTTAATTCATTCAAGAATTTCGAATGGCCTAATGTATCGGGGTACTAGCTTACCTTTCTTCCCAAATCTTGAAACTCTTTTCATCGGAAAAATCTTTAGGAATACATGATTCCCCACTTCAAATTCTAACTCCCTTCTTCTCTGGTCGGCATAGCTCTTCTATCGACTCTGAGCGGTTTTGATTCTTTGCTGAATGAGTTTAATCTTCTCAGTGGTCACTTGAACTAGCTCGGGACCAATCAAGGCTTTGTCTCCTATCTCGGTCCAACATATCGGCGATCTGCACTTCCTTCCATACAAAGCTTCATACGGCGCCATGCCAATGCTAGCTTGATAACTGTTGTTGTAAGCAAATTCCACTAATGGCAAATGCACTTCCCAACTTCCCTTGAAGTCCAATACACATAGTCTAAGCATATCTTCAAGTGTTTGAATTGTTCTTTCTGTTTGCCGATCGGTCTGGGGATGAAAAGTTGTGCTAAACCTCAACTCGGCTCCCAAAGCTCTTTGTAAACCTTGCCAAAACCTACAAACAAATTTCGGATCTTGGTCTGACACAATAGACATCGGTACTCCATGAAGTCTAACGATCTCATTTATATACAACAAAGCAAGTCGGTCGGCGTTAAACGTAGTCTTAACGGGCAAGAAGTGTGCTGACTTAGTTAATCTGTCAACTATAACCCAAATCGAATCCATACCTCTTTGTGTCTTCGGCAAACCAACGACGAAATCCATGGAGATGTACTCCCATTTCCACTCAGGAATCGGCAAAGGTCGAAGAAGTCCGGTTGGCCTCTGGTGTTCTGCTTTCACTTGTTGACAACACAAACACTGGGATACAAACTCATCTATCTCTCTTTTCATATTTGGCCACCAAAAGGTTTGCTTCACATCTCGGTACATCTTGGTATTTCCTAGATGAACGGCAAATCTGGAGCCATGGGCTTCCTACAAAATCCTCCTTTTCAACTCTGGGACGTCGGCCACGTACAATCTTCCTTCAAACTTCAGTACCTAATTTTCAATGGTATACCCTGGTCTCGGCTTAGTGATAATCTTGTCAAATACCTTCTTGAAGAATTCATCCTCCATCTGTCTGGTCTTCACTTCCTCAATAATAGTCGACTCCACTGAAATCATTGCTAAACATGCCAAATTCCCAACTAACTTCCTACTAAACGCGTCGGCCACCGAGTTTGCTTTACCTGGGTGATACTGAATCTGCATGTCGTAGTCTTTCATAACTCAAGCCACCTTCTCTGCCTCATATTTAATTCCTTCTGAGTGAACAAGTACTTCAAACTCTTGTGATCTGTGAAAACTTGGCAAGAAGCTCCATACAAGTAATGACGCCAAATTTTCAAAGCAAATACTACGGCTGCTAGTTCTAGATCATAGGCGGGGTAATTCTTTTCATGGGGTTTCAACTGGCGAGATGCATATGCTATGACTTTACCCCCTTGCATTAATACACAACCCAAACCCTTATGCGAAGCATCACTATAACCTGAAATTCTTCATTACCTGACGGTAGTACAAGAATCGGTGTTGTGACTAGCCTCGTCTTCAGCTCCTGGAAAGCTGATTCTCTATCCTCGGTCCATTCATACGCCACTCCCTTCTAAGTCAATTGTGTCAATGGTACTGCAATCCTTGAGAAGTCCTTCACAAACTTTCTATAATAACCTGCTAAGCCCAGAAAACTACGAGCCTCGGACACATTAGTCGGCGTCGGCCAATTCACAATGGCTTCAATTTTGCTGGGATCAACCGAAATACCCTCTTCATCAATCACATGGCCCAAAAATGAAATGCTAGAGAGCCAAAACTCACACTTGCTAAGCTTGGCATACAATTTTCTGTCTCACAAAATTTGTAAGGCAAGCCTCAGGTGACTCTCGTGCTCAACTTTACTCTTAAAATAGATCAATATGTCATCAATGAAAACAACTACGAACTCATCCAAGTATGGCTTGAAGACTCTATTCATCAAATCCATAAATGCACCAAGAGCGTTGGTCACTCCAAAAGGCATTACTAAAAATTCGTAGTGGCCATATCTTGTCCGAAAAGCAGTCTTCTCAACATCCTCGGCTTTAACCTTGAGCTGATGGTAGCCCGACCTGAGATCAATCTTAGAAAAGACTCGTGCTCCTTGTAATTGATCAAGCAAATCATTAATCCTCGGCAATGGATACTTGTTCTTGGTGGTTACCTTGTTCAGTTCTCGGTAATCAACACAAAGACGAATTGCACCATCCTTTTTCTTAACAAATAGAACTGGCGCTCCCCAAGGTGAAGTGCTCGGTCTAATAAAACCATTATCCAACAACTCTTGTAATTACAGTTACAATTCCTTAAGCTCGGCTGGGGCCATTCTATAGGGTGTTTTGGAGATAGGCTGGGTTCCCGATATGACGTCAACAGTAAATTCTATTTCTCTATCGACTAAGTGGCCAGGCAAATCATTTGAAAAGACGTCGGGGAATTCATTAACAACTGGAATATCGGCCCATTTGACGTTTCCACTCAAATTACTTAGTACGCCACACAAATAACCTTGACACCCTTTTTGGATCAACTTATAAGTCTTCATGGATGAAATTAAGTAAGGTGGGGATACTACTCCTTCACCCTGAAATGTAACCTCAGCTTGATTTGGGGGTTTCAATGTGACACTTTTGGAAACACAATTAATGGATGCAAGATTAACTACTAACCAATCCATTCCCAATATGACATCAAAATGAGTCATGTTCAATGGCATCAAATCAACTAGTAATTTAACATTCTCAATTACAACTACACATGCTCTATAAATGGATGCAACAGTCATAGTTCTTCCAGATAGAGCAGACACAGATGACAAATAACCAAGGGGTTCTAGTTCTCTATTTAACTTCTCGGCAAACTTAGTAGATACAAATGAATGTGTAGAACCCAAATCAATCAATATATATGCATCTTGAGAGCAAATTGGAAGGGTACCTGACACTACAGTCTCGGCACTCTGAGTGTCTCCTGGCACTAATGCAAAAAATCTGCCCTGCCTCATCTGTCCTTTCGCGACATTGTCTTTCTATGCAGGACCCGAGGTACTTCCACTTTTCCTTCTATCATTAGTCTTTGTCTTAGGACAGTCTTTGACATGATGGCCCATCTCACCGCATTCGAAACAAGCTCCAAACGCCCAATGAAAAACCCTAAAATGTGGCTTTCCACAACTGGAACATGTCGGCCTAGTGTCACCTTCCTGACTTGAGTTGCCTGAACTGCCCATATTTGCCTTTTTCTTGGCACAAAACGGTACTCGGCGATTGTCATAATTCTGCCTTTTTCTCTGGCTCTCTCCTGAATTCTGATATCGGTTTAAGTTGGCTTATGCCTGGATGGCCTTGTCTAATACTTCGGCGTAAGTTGGCATGTTGAGCATGTTAACTCGATCTTGTATCGGTCCACGAAGCCTACTTTCAAACTTTCTAGCTTTTCTATATTCATCATTGACCATCTGAGGTGCATATCTTGCCAACTCGGTGAAGGCACAGTCGTATTCAGCCACTGTTCTGCTACCCTGTGTCAAAGTCTGGAATTCTGTGGTCTTGCGATCTTGGACACTAAGAGGGAAATGCTTGTCATAAAATAACTCCAAAAATCTGGCCCAAGTCAAACCCGGATTACCTTCCTGGATCGTCATCCACCACCTACGAGCGTCGTTTTCTAACGTGAATGCTGCCAATGACACCTTTTGAGCATCGGTGCTAGGAAAGATCTCAAATAACTTCTTCATTTCCCAAACCCACGCTTCGGCTTTTAACGGCTCTATACCCCTATGGAACTTCGGTGGATTCATCTTCTTAAATTCTTTGATCAAAGTCAATGCGCCATCCCCATACAAAGCTGGCTGTGGAGGCACTTGCGGTACTGGAGAAGGTGGAGGTGGAGGTGGAGGTGGAGGCGGAACTGCATTTTAGCCATTTGTCTACTCGGCCTGAGTAGAGGTGGTACTAGTGTTTTGTTGCCTCGTTTGCCTCAACTCACGGGCCAAACCTTCAACTAACCTTTCTAATCTGTCCAACTTGTCCTCGGATTGATGCCGGCTAACTAGAGGTCTACCCCTTCTCATGATGCTAGGAGTATGCAAAATGTGACTTTTTAAAACAAAATGAACAAATAAACATGTATACAAGAAACAAACGTTCATGCCGAGATAATGCAGATCTTGTCAAGTGGCAAGCAATATGATGCAATCCTAACATCATTTTAAGGGAAATCCTATGCTCTTTAGGACTCAAAATGTGTGAATAACGTACTATAAGGAACTTGTGCTCTGATACCAATCTATCACGACCCCATTCCGCCCCTAGTAGAATGGTGCCATGATGGCCAGTAATCCGAGATTACCAAAGGCCAACTTACAAGGCTCACACAATCAAAGTACACATATGGGGCTCACATGTGCGGAAATAATAATTTAAATCTAATTAGTCCATAAGAGCTGTGCATAAATCAAATGAAATGACATACATCATGACATGGGTTTACAACTTGAATACAAATAAAACTAGGTACATAATACATCTTGATCAAAAGGCTTCTCAAGTCGACATATATAAGAAATGAACTGCGACTAAGAAGCATGATCTTCAAGATGCTAACAAAATATGGATCCAAAACATCTTGCAAATAATATCTTAGGCATCGTAGCCTTCTAGCTCGTCACCTACATATATATAAAGGAGAGGGTGAGCTTGGATACTCAGTGAATGATATTAGTAATAAAGGTTTGAATGAATGATATTCGAGACCTTTATCAAAACAATACATAGCATATCTTGTACAAAATCAAGGGATGAAACAAGTTCATCTATCAAGTCTTTCAAAGCTTCAAGGGACGCTTACTAGCATTAATATAATACAAGGGATGACATTCCCGACAAAACAAGGGAATAATCAATCCGGAATCGATTAGACAAACCCACTCGTACAAGACCGTCGGTGGCAAGGGAGATATCTCAAACAATGATACTAGTTGCATTATAGTTCCCTAGCACTAAGGACTTTCCAAGAATGTCATCAAAACAAGATAGTGCTTGATACAAAACTAGGAATAATCATTCACACATGAACAAACACTTTTCCAAAACGAAACAAGTAAAGCTTTTATCAAAATATTAGAACATAGCTTTATTAAAAATACCACTCACATAGCTCTTCGGGTGCGGGGATCAAAGCAAGGATCCAAGGCCTACAAGTACATAATAAACCCCATTGAATGCACTTCAAGAAGACAAGAAGAGATGCTCATAGATGGATATGAAATGTATTCTCAAAATAAGCTTTACATGCGTGCAAATGATCTCGGCATTTCTTTCCAAAACCAAGTCAAAACATGTGCTGGGAGTTTAAAACACTGTTCTTCATTTCGGGAAAACATGCTGGGTACCAACCGGGTCTTGGCTAAGATTCCACACCTCTTGGCCGAGGTATGGCCTCCTAAGCCTAGATGTGCATGTGTCACAACCCAAACCCGACCCTATGGGTTTAGCATCAGAATCGCCAAGAATCCGTGATTATCAAGGCCTTGAAGGCACATAATGATAAAAGCGATATCTGATGCAGTGGCGAAGCCAAAAGAATAAAAGATGTCCAATGAGCTATGACAGTCTGTATGCAAAAAAGACTTTTCATACATATTCACATTCTAACAAAACAGTATGTACATACGTCATTTACAGGCATTCAGGTTAGGGACCAAATCCCTACCATAACAGTACAGTACAAATATCATTCTGTCTATACAGTATTACAAAATAGATACAAAAAGGGAAAATTTAAAACACCCCAAAAAGCCCTAGCTTGAAGGGCTGGGAACTTCTCAGTGAGGCATAGTGGTTGGCTTGACAAAAAGGGAGTTTAACCCAACGCTCCTAGCTTCGATCCGGTGCTTGGACACCTACATATATATATATATATAAACAGTGAGCTAACACCCAGTGAATAACATATGCGTAAGGAGGTTAAGAATGAATATCCTTCCAGTATTTAAAACAGTCATTTAAATAGCACATCAGTTATTCGATCATAGCAGTCATAAGTGGTACATCCAATAGCAAACAGTACAGTAGGTCTTAACAAACCGAACAGTCAGTTGATGGCTATCATATCAGTAAATAGTAGTGGTTCCAACATGGGAACTGACAGAGATCTCTGTAACAGTAGCAGTAACAGTTCAGTAACAGTAAATTGCTATGGATGCCACGAATACAGTTCACAAATAGGAAAAACATTCATTCAGTAAACAGTGTCATTTCATAAAGCAGTACAGTCATTTGCTTAGAAAATAATCTCAATTGAACATATCTTTACAACATTGTTACTCATAGAGTTTTGGGCTACAAATAAGCTAGTACACGTCCTCGGATGCCAATCCTACACAGTTACAGGATGAACACACACTAAGTCACATACTTGGAAATCGAAGACTTAGTCCCTACTTAGACTCGGTGTGGTTCTACATCAATATCCTCATTAAGATGCCTTAAACTAGGCCTAGGAATGCCTAGGATGTAATGAGGATACAAAGATGCACTTTTAAATACTTTTTAAAATTTTACTGAAACAAGGGTCCCGCTCGAGCGTGTATTTCTCTGCTCGAGCGGACATGCAAACAAAAGGTCTCTGCTCGAGTGTGTATTCCTCCGCTCGAGCGGATTGTAAACTACAGTAAAAGTACTGGATGCACGAAATTCACGCTCGATACCCGCTCGAGCGTGAGACACAAGTCCTCACTCGAGCGTGCATTCCCCCGCTCGAGCGGATTGTAAACACATGCAAAGTACTGGATACACGCATTTCCCACTCGAGCTTCACTTTCCTCGCTCGAGCGGACTATATGAACACAGGTTGTACGCTCGAGCGTGAAGTTCTCCGCTTGAGCGTGAGTCCAAATTCTGGAAATTCCAAATTTGAACCTCAAGCTCAAAACTCAACTTTTAAAGCATCAAATTCAATCATTTTGAGCTAATTTTCTAGAAAACACTTGGAAACTCACAATATGACATGTTTCAAAGATCAATTTGAGAAATCAAAGCCCAAATGTAGTTCAATTAAACACAATTTCAAACAAAACTTCAAAAACATAAATTAAATGTAACATGCATGTATTTAAACAACTTCAAGGCTTCAAATACTTGCTCCAAAGAGCCAATTCCTTCAAAATTAAGATGAATTCATGGACTATAACAATAATATGGACATGCATGCAAGAATTCCCATGAAAACAACTTCAAAATTTCAAGATGTGCACATGCATGCATGATTTAGCTCTAAATTCAACATATTAAGCTAATTCTTGACTCTACTCTTCAATATGTCATGAACCATGCAAGAACTAACTTAAATTCACCAACAAGAAGGTAAATGTCCTACCTTAGGTCTAGAATGCAAGATGTACAAGCTCAATTTGCACAATTATACTCCAATTCTTCTAGTTTCCAATCCAAATTGAGATGAAATCAAGCTTTCTCCTACACTCCCTCTCTCTAGTTGGTTTGTCTCTCAAAATGGTTGAGCAAAAGGTATGTCTAAGTGTGCTCAAGCCTCAAGGTGTTGGAGAAAGTGGCCCACTAAGCATGGCAATTTGGTGAATAAGTCCAATTCTCGTAAATTAGCATTATTTAATCCAATTTAATCATACCAAATCAAATTTCAATTAAACATACCATAATTTCACATAAATTCCAATTAGCATAAAACATTAATCAATTTCAAATTCGGCCGCCGATAAGGCCTTCAATTTGCAGTTTAAACATAAAACATGAACAAATAATTCAGCAGTCAAACAGATAGACATGCATTTAAACTAATATACTCAATCAATCAGTCAGAATTTCAGTCAATCAATCAGTTAACATGCTTAATCATAGATTAGCACTAATCAGTGCTGAGGGTTGTCACAGCATGCAAGATAGACTAAGGTGCAAGTAATCATGCAAGGTAGGCCAATCTGAGAGATCTAGGCAAGAGTGGGTCTCGGTGACCACACTTAAGGAAATGAAGTTTGGAAAATCTGGGTTTCCTCTTGAAGAACATGAAGAACATGAACGCCAAAATCATAACTTCTTTATTCAAAATCTGAGATTTCATGAGATGAGTTCAAAAACCCCTGGGTATCCATACTTGAAGATTTCATGAAAACAAACACAAAAACATGAGACTTGTTGCAAACATTCAGATCAAAACATGGTTTTCTTCAAGAGCACATGAATATCATTTTCTCTTTCCAAAACAAACTTTAAATCAATGCATGGCTCATGAATCATGCTAGATCATGCAATGCGATCGAATCAACATAAAGAACAACAAGAGTAGGCCAAGAATCTAACCTCAAAACACGAATCCAACGGTTCAAACTCTAAGAATCAAGCTTGGAAATCTATTTTTACTCTAAGAACTCCTTCTTCCTCTTTCCTGGAGCTTCTCTCTCCTCAAGAACAAAGACATAGCAAATGATATGTTTTCTCAATAGCTTACTGACTTAACCCTCTGCTGGGACACGTGGCAACGTCTAGTTGGGTCTCCTCAAAAGGTGACTAAATGACAAGACAAGAGCATGACAAAGGGTGTACAACAAGTGAGGTGACAAGGCACTCTAACAAGGCAATGACATCGGATCAAGACATAGGCTTCGGGCAAGAAGGTTTCAATGATCTCGACTAAGAACGATAACACTCGGCCTAGCTGTGCCACACCTCGGCCTAGATGTGCCACACCTCGGTCTAGGTCATACCAGTCCAGGAACAAGATCACTAGGTGCAAGGATCAAGGATGTTGGATGCCTAGATAATAGCATCTCGGCCTAGATGATACGCATCTCGGCCTAGGTGACGCACACCTCGGCCTAGATGATGACATCTCGGCCAATATGCCAGGGTGAAGGTGGAGGTCAACCAAAGTGGTTCCAAGATTGTCACGCCCCAAACCCGCCCCTAAAAGTTTGGGCATGACCCATTCGAAAACAGACACTAAACCTGTTATACATATCATACGGGGCCTGAATGGAAGCATTTAATATCATATAATAGCGTAAAATAATATCCATTGAGCTACCACTATTATGCCAGGATCACAGACAGAACATAATGCAGATAAATATACAATGATGTGCATCTAGAGATAGCTAAATACATATACATGTATGCACCAAACCTTAAGATCAAAGCGATAAACGAAAACATGGGAAGATATACGGATTACATACACATCAAGCTTAAAAGACACTTAGGGTACAAATTGATAATTTAGTAAAACTCCATAACATGAGCGGTCATCTTCTAGGGGTTTAGATACTCAGGGGTTGACAACTAGGTGACGGTAGCCACAAGCTAAGGCTGACCTCCAGGTTGAGTGCCTACAGAGACAGACATAAAATAAAGTGAGTCAAGCTCAGTGAATAATAGCACATAACAATTCAATGCTCAACATGAATTGTAATACATATCCGTGCATTTATCAATAAAGAGAACATATTGTTAATTTGTTTCTGTATGCATAGCAAATTATCTTATTCAAAGAACTTGTCATATCTTGAACATTCGGAGTTTTGTAGCATATCTAGGCATTTCGGGAGAATTATCCAGAAAACGTATCATATCATAAACATGTCGGAAGTTCATAGCATTTTTATCATTTCAAAAAATACTTATCATATTAAACATTTCGTAACCCAAAATATGGATTTCATTAAACACACTTTCATATACCAATATAGAGTTCACATAACGAGTCTGAATTTGTATTTAATCATAATGGTCTTAGACCTTATCTTGGAACATATCCATAACTTCATAAATTGGCCCTCGGCCTCATTGATTCATAACTTCATAGCTTCACAAATGGCCCATGGCCACATAAGTTCATAATTCACAAGTTGTATCTTTCATAACTTCACAAATTATATCTTTCAGAATCGGCCGTAGGGCCCTCATAACGCTCACATATGTACGGACTCAAGAGGTGGCTCGTCACGATTCTAGAGGTGGCTCCCACTAACGTGTAGCACTTAGTTCCGTTCAGCACTTTGTTCCATACTAGAAATCATCATAACATATTAACTTCATAATTATGCAGAAAGTACATACATTCTTCCCATTATTCACATGCATTACCATCGGTATTATAAGTTTAATGTAATGTTCTTGATATTTGTTAGCAAAGGGAACCACATTCGAGATACGTAGATATTATAGTTTCATAATACACATAATCACATCAATAGGTCGTAATACAGTTCATATCATAGCATGAATCATGTAACAATGTTATTGATACTTAATTCCTTCCTGTTAACCACCTCCACAGTGTTAATAGTTTGTATGCAATTCTTATGCAGAAGCCTGAGTAATTCGTAGGATGGTACATTAATAGTAAACATTAGCCATAACCAAAATACAGAGGAGGTTCGAGTCATACCAATGTACACCAAAATCTTTCAATGTTTCCTTGATTCTCAACATAATATTCACATAACTATTTGTGAAGAATAGAACGTTAAACAAAAGAATCATCACCGGTAATTAAATGTGCGATTCTGTACTATTACTCACAAGTGTTTGGTCATTGGTCTGCCTCAGAGTTGTCCTACATAATTTGTAATACATAAAGAAATCGGATCACATAAACTTATTTCGTTCTTAATTAATTCTCTTTATTCTAATTACACATCACTTTGCACTTCAACATAATTCAAACTAAATCTTTGAATCTCATTTCAACACCCCCAATTGAGCTCATGCCATCCAGATCCTTACTAAATTATTTCCCTAATTTTTCCTTTACTTTATTACATGAATTCCAACATTTATAACAAAGTCCATTCGCTAAATTTAAACATAATTTCGAAACATCTCAGAAATCCAATTAAACTTGTACACGTATAATTCAACCCACCAATTCCATGATTCTATGTTTAATTTGGGCAAACTTAGTATTCATCGTCACCAATTAATCTAGGGTTTCAAGAATAATGAGGGTTTTTAGCAAAAATTCAAACTTCTTAAATCACCACTTTTAATTCCAATTTTCCCAATGATTCTACACCTAGGATTCACAATCCATCATTTAAACTCATCAATTGGACCCTCAATGCTTCAAACCCGAAATTCCCCAAATCTCATAATTTACTCTATATGCTCAAAAATACAAATTTGAACATCAATACAATGGAAATACCACAAATCAAGCTCTTAATGTAAGTATTGAAGAGTATTAGAACCCTTACCTCAAGAATCAACAAAAGAGCAAGCTTGAGGAGTAACCTTTCGCAAATCCAAGTTTCAATCGGTTAAAAACATTGATCTCTCCTTAGTCTCCATTCTTGATATAAAAACCATGGTGGATTGTTGCTCAAAATAAAAGAAATCCAGGTTTTGAGGCTAGGGTTTCGGAGGATTTCGGACATAGATGAAGAGGAAAGAAGAGAGGAGAAAGAAAATGTGGAAAAATATCTCAAAATCCCGTTTTTAAGTCTTTGTTCCGTAATTCCCGCCGGCGGAGAAATTCCCGCTCGAGTGGACCTGTTTTCAGCACAGATCCCGAAACTTCAAACATGCGTAACTCTCCCATCCAGACTCCGTTTTAGGTCGTTCTTGTGTCCAAATTGAAGCCCCGGAAATAAGCTTTCCAATGATTCAAACCTCACATCCAAACTCAAAGTGTGGAAAAAGAAAAGGGCAAATGAGTGGCGGTTGGTCGCAAACAAATTATTCAAAATAAAGTTTTTGATCCAATCTTACTCTACCATCATATTACCACCACAATCAATACCCCAAAATAAAATAAGGAGGTTCCCAAATACCTTATTAAAAATGCCTCGAGCGAACCCGTGCCTCAAAATTCAAGCTCAACAAGGCGACCCGCTCGAGCGCCCCACATTGCGCTCGAGCACTCAGACGAACAAAGACGTCCGCTCGAGCATCCACTTCTACGCTCGAGCGGAAATCGACAACCCTCAGAATCTCGAGCAGCCTGCAAAAATACTGGGAGCCTCACAAGTCCGCTCGAGCGGCCACTCCTCCGCTCGAGTGGAGGAAAGAATTTCTGGGTCGTCACATCCTTCCCTCCTTAAAAAAAAAATTTCGTCCTCGAAATTTGAGAAATCCAAATAGAAAATAGGTCAAACATAAACAGAAACACACCCTATAATGTTCCAAAACTAGATCCGCACTTGGAATAGGAAAGGATCACAAATATTTTCGATCAACTTACACGTATCAAAATTTCAATGGGCAAGGAGTAACACTATCCAAGTAATCCCAAAGCCCATAACATCCTCTCAATTAACAACTAAGTGCACCACGTCTAGTGAATGCTCAAAACTCAATTTCACAGACAGTACACATTGTACAGTTTCACACCAAAATTTCATTTGTACTGCAATTAACGGCATCACCACTCTTCATTCTATTAAAAAAATCGTGAAGGCCATTATACAATTACTTCTTAAAGCCACTCACACAGAACATTTCTACTCAACTTCAAGAGAGGTCAATCAAAGATCGAACATACCTTAAGCTTTGAAATCTTTACAACCTTTTTCTCTTCCTCCCTTACTTCCTTGAAGATTAATGCTCTTCTTTTCGATCCTTGTTTCTTTCTATACGGAAGAAGACTTAAACACATATATATAGATGGTCACACATAAAAACATATAGAACAAAATCTAATGTTTACTCTTTCCGAACTTGAAATCTCGTAGACATACTTACGATCACATAAAAAAAAAAATTATGCCGGTCACGGATACATAATCAATTTCAGAGAATTAAACCTTTAAGGTTCCCAATTTCTTCTTCAATTATTCGAAATAAATGCTTACAGCATGCATTAAGTTCAATCGTACTTAACATACTCTCCACTAAGTCTCCAACTAGGTTAGCCTAGCTGTAATAATTCATACGAAATTTTGATTAAAGAGTACACGTTCGAACTTATCTTATAGTACAATTTACTCGGTGGTACATGACAAAATCTGAACGATGGGAAGAAAATCCCCATTGTAGATACCTGATCATACCGTTATAAGTTCAAATCTGAACAATAATTACAGCTATTAAACAAGGCCAGAAATTGAATTCAAAATCTTACTTGATTAATCAGTCATAACCGTAGGGTATAACATTTTCCTTTACTAGCACAAATCAGTTTGGCCTCTTTTTTTTTTTTTCACTATTCAAGCGATTCTTCCTTTTCTTACTGGAAAACACGAGATCAATCACAGAGTTTCATATTCACAACTTGTAATTATCGAGGGTCAGCAAACGGTCATACAAAAATTAGAGACTAACCATCTGGCTCAGTCAGTTAACATAAATAGAGTTTCCAGTCACTCCTCATACGTAGATTCTACCAGGTTCATTCGTAGGATCATGAATCTCATTATGTATACAGTAACCATAAGAATCACCTCCCTTCAGAGTTTATAATATCAAACAACATATGTAATAGTATAGCAAAGAAGTAATTTGATTCCGTAACATCAAGATTCGTAATTCTTGGTTACACGTAAGTCTTGGTAAGATTAATGCAATGTGGTAGTAAATCAATTCATAATCACGTAGTGAGCATTATACAAAGTTGTCTAAACATGTAAGAGATAGTAAATGTTTAATACATATTGCAAGCCCATTAACAAAATGGTATATACCCATGTCTATTTGTTTTCACCACAATTCATGATATCATGTAGAACGGTTCACATCATAACTTCTGTATAGGTGATACCAGACAATGTGGCATAGTTACACAAAATATTTCACAGAAATGAGTTTCTCAATCTTAAGTCACTTAATATACAAAAACAGAATTTGAATTCCTATCAGTAGCTTAGCTACTTACTGATCATTTAGGTTGACTTTGAAGTAGTCAACAGCTGCCATTTTCTTTCTTTCTTTTTTTTTTTTTTTTTTTTACCACCCTTATATATCACAAATCACAGATTTCACAACCAAATCCCAATTACACGTAACCTGAACTCATTCGACACTATCAATCCACATCATGTTATGACATAGCATAAACTGAACAGATAAATAGAAGCATATTCGTACAGATTCTTAGTTATACTTGAATCAGAAACAAAAATCAGAACTTATACTTGATCATAATCCACCCGTACAAGACCGTCGGTGGCAAGAGATATCTTGTAACATACTTATACCACGGTATTTTTTACCCCCGGGCAAGGGCCCTTAATACTTTTACATACATGGATCATCATTCCTTAATTCTTAACATAACGTATCAGAAAATGAAACAGTGCTTGTCATATCATGTCATTATCGTGCACTTAATGTAATAGAATAAGTCACTTCTTACATGGGTCCAACTATTATCCAAAACACAACTTATCAAAATACATATCACAATACCTTTTTTAAATCATAGGTCCAAACAATACCATAACAAGAAAGACATCACTATATCATAACTAAATCTTTCATACTTAGTGTTTAAGCAATTTATGACAATTGAAGCAGTTCGGATATATGCTCATAATCATATTCATATTTAAATTTTGCATAAGATCATATATGGCTAACTATCGATCGTAGGTCCGAAGACCACACATGTAGGTCCAATGACCTGTAGGTCCGAAGACCACAACAGGTAGGTCCAATGACCACAACAGGTAGGTCCGAAGACCACAACAGGTAGGTCTAAAGACCACAACAGGTAGGTCCGAAGACCACAACAGGTAGGTCCAAAGACCACAACAGGTAGGTCCGAAGACCACAAAATTGATACCAATAGCCACGGTATTGTTACCCCCGGGCAAGGGCCATAGGAATTAAGGGTACCACAATTACTTATGCCATTTTAACAGATTGGCATGTTGGCCCAGAATTATCATATTGGCCTTTCAGCCCAGATAGCCTTTCGGCACAGATATATCAGAAATATACAGAAGTGTGTATGGACTCAAGAGGTGGCTCGTACGGATTCTAGAGGTGGCTCCCACTAAAGTGTAGCACTTAGTTCCGTACAGCACTTTGCTCCACACCAGAAGTCAATAAGTCTCATCATGTCATATCATAAGCAAAACGAGTATCATAGCGGAACAACCATAATGTCATCAAAATAGGCTTTTCAAAAATCAATCATTTCGTATAATAGACATGAGAGGTATAATAGACATGGCTCATAATTGTTAACGTAAACAAATTACTCTTAACGTTCCTATCAGTCTTTTCATATGCACTAAGGATGTCATGCATGAAGCCTAAGTCTTTTCTAGACATCCTACAGCTCAATGGATCCGTGTGTGAGATAGCAACTCGTGCTCTGATACCACCTGTCACGCCCCACACCCGCCCCTAAAAGTTTGGGCATGACCCATTCGAAAACAGACACTAAACCTGTTATACATATCATACGGGGCCTGAACGGAAGCATTTAATATCATATAATAGCGTAAAATAATATCCATTGAGCTACCACTATTATGCCAGGATCACAGACAGAACATAATGCAGATAAATATACAATGATGTGTATCTAGAGATAGCTAAATACATATACATGTACAGACCCAGCCCTTAAGATAAGGCGTATAACGAAAACATGGGAAGATATACGGATTACATACACATCAAGCTTAAAAGACACTTAGGGTACAAATTGATAATTTAGTAAAACTCCATAACATGAGCGGTCATCTTCTAGGGGTTTAGATACTCAGGGGTTGACAACTGGGTGACGGTAGCTACAAAGTTAAGATCGACCTCCGGTTGAGTGCCTACAGAGACAGACATAAAATAAAGTGAGTCAAGCTCAGTGAATAATAGCACATAACAATTCAATGCTCAACATGAATTGTAATACATATCCGTGCATTTATCAATAAAGAGAACATATTGTTAATTTGTTTCTGTATGCATAGCAAATTATCTTATTCAAAGAACTTGTCATATCTTGAACATTCAGAGTTTCGTAGCATATCTAGGCATTTCGGGAGAATTATCCAGAAAACGTATCATATCATAAACATGTCGGAAGTTCATAGCATTTTTATCATTTCAAAAAATACTTATCATATTAAACATTTCGTAACCCAAAATATGGATTTCATTAAACACACTTTCATATACCAATATAGAGTTCACATAACGAGTCTGAATTTGTATTTAATCATAATGGTCTTAGACCTTATCTTGGAACATATCCATAACTTCATAAATTGGCCCTCGGCCTCATTGATTCATAACTTCATAGCTTCACAAATGGCCCATGGCCACATAAGTTCATAATTCACAAGTTGTATCTTTCATAACTTCACAAATTATATCTTTCACAGAACGGCCGTAGGCCTCATAACGTTCACATATGTACGGACTCAAGAGGTGGCTCGTACGGATTCTAGAGGTGGCTCCCACTAACGTGTAGCACTTAGTTCCGTACAGCACTTTGTTCCATACTAGAAATCATCATAACATATTAACTTCATAATTATGCAGAAAGTACATACATTCTTCCCATTATTCACATGCATTACCATCGGTATTATAAGTTTAACAGAACGTTACTGATATTTGTCAGCAAAAGGGAACCACATTCCAGAGATACGTAGATATTATAGTTTCATAATACACATAATCACATCAATATGTCGTAAGCTTCATATCATAGCATGAATCATGTAACAATGTTATTGATACTTAATTCTTTCGTTAACCAACTTCACACAGTGTTAATAGTTTGTATGCAATTCTTATGCAGAAGCCTGAGTAATTCGTAGGATGGTACATTAATAGTAAACATTAGCCATAACCAAAATACAGAGGAGGTTCAGAGTCATACCAATGTACACCAAAATCTTTCAATGTTTCCACTGATTCTCAACATAATATTCACATAACTATTTGTGAAGAATAGAACGTTAAACAAAAGAATCATCACTGGTAATTAAATGTGCGATTCCTGTACTATTACTCACAGTGTTTGGCTGCTTGGTCTGCCCCTGTAGTTGTCCCTACATAATTTGTAATACATAAAGAAATCGGATCACATAAACTTATTTCGTTCTTAATTAATTCTCTTTATTCTAATTACACATCACTTTGCACTTCAACATAATTCAAACTAAATCTTTGAATCTCATTTCAACACCCCAAAATTGAGCTCATGCCATCCAGATCCTTACTAAATTATTTCCCTAATTTTTCCTTTACTTTATTACATGAATTCCAACATTTATAACAAAGTCCATTCGCTAAATTTAAACATAATTTCGAAACATCTCAGAAATCCAATTAAACTTGTACACGTATAATTCAACCCACCAATTCCATGATTCTATGTTTAATTTGGGCAAACTTAGTATTCATCGTCACCAATTAATCTAGGGTTTCAAGAATAATGAGGGTTTTTAGCAAAAATTCAAACTTCTTAAATCACCACTTTTAATTCCAATTTTCCCAATGATTCTACACCTAGGATTCACAATCCATCATTTAAACTCATCAATTGGACCCTCAATGCTTCAAACCCGAAATTCCCCAAATCTCATAATTTACTCTATATGCTCAAAAATACAAATTTGAACATCAATACAATGGAAATACCACAAATCAAGCTCTTAATGTAAGTATTGAAGAGTATTAGAACCCTTACCTCAAGAATCAACAAAAGAGCAAGCTTGAGGAGTAACCTTTCGCAAATCCAAGTTTCAATCGGTTAAAAACATTGATCTCTCCTTAGTCTCCATTCTTGATGTAAAAACCATGGTGGATTGTTGCTCAAAATAAAGGAAATCAAGGTTTTGAGGCTAGGGTTTCGGAGGATTTCGGACATAGATGAAGAGGAAAGAAGAGAGGAGAAAGAAAATGTGGAAAAATATCTCAAAATCCCGTTTTTTAAGCTGTTGTTCCGTAATTCCCGCTCGAGCGGATAAATTCCCGCTCGAGCGGACCTGTTTTCAGCACAGATCCCGAAACTTCAAACATGCGTAACTCTCCCATCCAGACTCCGTTTTAGGTCGTTCTTGTGTCCAAATTGAAGCCTCGGAAATAAGCTTTCCAACGATTCGAACCTCACATCCAAACTCAAAGTGTGGAAAAAGAAAAGGGCAAATGAGTGACGGTTGGTCGCAAACAAATTATTCAAAATAAAGTTTTTGATCCAATCTTACTCTACCATCATATTACCACCACAATCAATACCCCAAAATAAAATAAGGAGGTTCCCAAATACCTTATTAAAAATGCCTCAGACGAACCCACGTGCCTCAAAATTCAAGCTCAACAAGGCGACCCGCTCGAGCGCCCCACATTGCGCTCGAGCACTCAGACGAACAAAGACGTCCGCTCGAGCGTCCACTTCTACGCTCGAGCGGAAATCGACAACCCTCAGAATCTCGAGCAGCCTGCAAAAATACTAGGAGCCTCACAAGTCCGCTCGAGCGGCCACTCCTCCGCTCGAGTGGAGGAAAGAATTTCTGGGTCGTCACAAAGATGGTCCTAGGTGTAAGAGGTTCAAGGGTGTGGCCTAGGCTTAACACACCAAGCAAGGAACAAAGCATACAAGCAATACTCAGGCAAATCACATAAGCACAAAACAAGACAGGGACCTTTACTTTAGGCAAAACAAGTCAAAATTTGCAAATACAAGTTTAACAAGACAAAATCATGCAGATGCACATGAACATGGCTAAGACGAGAATGAGGGTCATTACAAGAGTCACCTGCATTATGACACAAAACTTGTTTATTAAAAAGTCAAAGACGTCATCAAATATAAATCTGTGTAATAATTTGTCAACCCAATTTTAATTGCACGCCATAAGGTGGAAAAGATGGTTAAGAAAGTTAAAACAATTAGGAAAAGAAAATCAGTGCATGTAAATGTTAAAAAGTAAAGAGAAGGGTTCATACTTGGTGGACTTCTTTTACAAAAAGTGTTGACAAAAACACACCAATAAACCGAGTTACTCCCATTATCAGGATTTTCTTAAGATAATCTTTTCTTCTTCTTCTTTTTTTTTTTTTTTTTTTTTTTTTGTGTGATGATAATAAGCTAATAAAATAATGGTAAGAAATGGGAAATGGGAGAGTAGATAAGATAGAAAGTTATATCATATTATTATTACTCCCAATTTATTGAGGAGGCCTATGAAATCACTTTAGTTAACATATGCGACCAAATACAACCCCAAACCCCAACCCACCCCCATTTCAATCAATAAATTTGGCTCAATGAGATCACCACAAACATTTTTAACAATTTGAAAAACCTCCAGGAATAATTAATCTTAGCACTAGAATCAAACTAATCTAAAGCCACAATCAAAATCCAACTAAAATAATCTATCTTTTACGAATTGATGGTTATTCTCAGGTTTTTCACTAAAAAAATTTTATCCAAACAAACAAAGAAGGAAACAAAACAGAAAATAGGGAGGAAAAAACAAGAATACCATTCAACTAAAATAGCAACCTGAAAATCAGAACATAGGCAATGATGAAGAATGCTGCGTTGTTTGTATAAATAATCACAATATGCTCTCTATACTATGCTCCAAATTGTCTTCACTCACAAAATATAGGGGAAAAAAGCCATAAAACAAGTGTAAATCTAAGTGAACAGAACGTAAACCAAAAACACACACCAAAATCTTATTGCCAAAGGGAAATTAAGAAACAAAATATATAAATTAAAAAAAAAACCCTAAAAGCTCTTATTTAGTTGATCTTTTGGCAACTACCATAACATCAATCCTACTCATGACCATGTTTGCGGAAATAACAACCTTAGCTCTTTACCTCTGGCTCTAAAATAGTCCATAGATCATTCCAATAGAAAAAGAGAGTAATAAGTGAATGATTTGGAAAATGAGGTCATGTGCCTACTGATCCAGGATGTATCATAAATCCATCAGTAAAATAAAGAATTAGGGTCAGGTTTCATAGAAAATAGACTTGCATAAGAAATTGAAAGTTTGAGTGAAGATTGTGACATGTATGCTTCCAATCAAATGAAGATTGGAGCTCTTACAGGTTGATTAATAAAATAAACTCCAGGTCAATTACTAATGTAAATCCATCAGTAAAATGAAGATTGGAGCTCTTACAGGTCGATTACGGACATTGATTACGAAGAGAGAGAGAGAGAGAGAGAGGCACCAAAATTTGAAGAAGATTGAGCTCCAAATCTGCCTTGGAGCTCTCGACTATAGGGCTGAAGATTGAGCAAACCGAGGTACGAGAGATTGAAGATTGACAATTGAAGATTGAGCTCAATCTTCAATTGTTAATTGAAAAATGACTATTAATCTTCAAATCTGGAGCTCAATCTACCTTGGAGCTCTTACAGGTCCACTATGTATGAAGATCGATTATAGAGAGAGAGAGAGAGAGAGAATGAGCAAGTTAGGGCTGAAGTGAAGAATGAGGTCCCGACTTTTCAATTGTTAAAATGATGAAAATAATTGGTCTCAAATTGTTTTTAATTGATAATGACGAAAATATTTGGTCCCTAAAGATGTTAATAATATATTAGCAACCAAATTTATTAGTCTAAAAAAATTATGTAAATATTAAGTGAGAATATTATTAGTGATTTTTACAATTTTATAAGTAAATTATCATAGGTTTAAATTTGTCCCTAAAAAATTATTTTTAGCGACCAAATTTAATTAGTCCCTAAATATTAGTCTCTAAAGAACTAATTTCTTGTAGTGTTAGTACAATGGGTTCAATCGCCGATACTGAGGGTGAGTTCGACGTGCTGAGCTTTGATGAGTTTCTAATGCAGACCTCCCTCATTACGAGTTGCACTCTGCTGTGGAAAGAGCTTTTCGATCACTTCTCATGGCTCGAGTAGAATCTCCTAAAGCAATCCAAGGTTCTGATGCACAAAATCAGTCTTGACACTTAGACCAAGGTCCACCAAAATCCTCATTCAAACCCACCAAAACCTTAATTCAAACCATCCCAAACCGAAACCCTTTCTCAAATCGCCCATGAAATCAACTTTGATATCTTGGTATTTCTCATATATCACACACACTCATATCATAATTCGTCCATCCCTAAAGTTGCAATTACCATCTAATGATGATGACGGAAGAAAATGGATCTAAAGATCTAAAAATCGTGGCAATCCGATGATGAGTTCCAGCTTGATTCTTTGGTCAAATTAAGGTTTTTTTTTTTTAAATATAATTATCTTTTATTTGTTTGTTCAGAATTTGTTAATATTTTCTGTTTTAATTACTTTTTTGTGTTGATTATTGTCTTGTTGATGGTATGAATTGGATTTCCCCCCCTCCCTCCCCAATGTGTTTGTTTGTTGTTGGCTTTGGAGCTAGAATCAATTAACTTCAGATGATATTGCTTGGTTGGTAATTGCCAAACCTCCTAATAAATTTGGCATAAGCCAAATTTTGACAAGAGGGATAGCAACCCATTGAATAGAGGTGTCAGATAATCAATTTGGGTTTATACCTGGTAGATCAACAATGGAAGTGATTTATCTTTTGAGGAGAGTAATAGAAAAGTATAAAGAAAAGAAAAGAGACATTCATATGGTGTTTATCGACCTTGAGAAAGCGTATGATAGAGTGCCCCGAGATATAATATGGTAGGTGTTAGAGAAGAAATGGGTGACAAAAGATTACATTGACGTGATTAGGGACATGTATGAAGGGGTGGTGACTACTATTAGATCGTCAGCTAGAGAGACAAATGAATTTCCTATCACGGTAAGGTTACACCAAGGATCTACCTTAAGTCCTTATCTTTTTGCTTTAGTTATGGACGAGTTGACGAGAAATATTCAGGATGACATGCCATGGTATATGTTTTTTGCAGACGATATTGTGCTAGTGGATAAGACTAGAGAAGGAGTTAACACAAAGTTGGAGATTTGGAGAAAAGCTCTTGAATCTAAAGGATTCCGGATAAGCAGAATTAAGACAGAGTACATGGAGTGTAAATTTAGTAACAGTAACAATGAACGTAGAAAAGAAGTGAAGATTGAGAACCTATTCACCTAAAAAAAAAAGATTGAGAACCAAGAACTGCCTAAGAGTGAGCATTTTCGTTATTTAGGGTAGGTTATCACAACAGCAAGAGAGATTGATGCAGATATAGCCCATAGGATTAAGGTGGGTTGGTGTAAGTGAAGAAGTGCATTTGGGGTATTGTGCGATAAACAAATACCTACTAGACTAAAAGGTAAGCTCTATAGAACGGCTATTAGACCAGCTATGTTGTATGGGACGGAGTGTTGGGCAATCAAGAAACAACATGTAGACAAGATGAGTATGGCTGAGATAAGGATGCTAAGGTGGATGTATGGTAAGACTAGATAAGACAGAATTAGGAATGAGTGTATTCAGAAATGGGTAAGAGTAGCATCGATAGAAGATAAGTTGAGAGAGAATCGATTGAGATGGTTTGGTCAGATTCAACGAAGACCAACAGAGGTAGTAGTCAAGAAATGCAATACTGTAACGGTAGATGGAAGTGTTAAGGGACGGGGTAGGCCTAGATTAACGTTAGCTAGCGTTATAAATAGATATATGAATCTACTTAATTTGACTAATGATATGCCCTTTGATAGGGCCGTGTAAAGAAGAAGGATTCATGTAGCCGACCCCATTTGATGGGACTTAAGGCTTGATTTGGTTTGGTTTGGTTTGGTTTGGATAGCAAATCATTGAAAACTTTTTTTTTTCGAGTCTTGTCAAATTTTGGCAATGCACCTCCAATGACTTGCTAGAGATGCTTTAGTAGCAACTTGTCATTTTGACACCCTACGTCATCATTATCCAACTAATATTTTCATGATCCACAATTAAACCAATAAAATTCCAAAAAATCTATCCAAAATAGACAAATAAAAATCTAGAAATAAAAACTAAAACCATTTTATATTTATATTTTTCTGTTTATATTTATAAAAATTTTGAAAACTACATAGAAACTTTTTGATTTCTACTTTTATTTTCAAAAAGTTATAAACAATATACAAAATTTTGTAAATACAGAAAAACTAATTTCACTAGTTTATTTTATTTATTTATTTTTTTCATTTCCTCTTCTTTCTCCCAACCTTCCCAACCACCATCCATGGCTCATTAGTACTAACTACAACCACCAATGACCTCCAACGAACTCCTACTATCGATAATCACATTTGGCCACCACCTCTTGTTAAAAACCACATGCAATTACCATCTTAGACAACCAACTGGCCACCATCTCCAACCAATAACAATCACTTTCAATCGCTACTTTTCATAGCCAACAATCACCTCCAGATACTACCAACAAACTCCCACCGGTGACAACCACCTTAGGCCACTACCTTTTCATGACCGACAATAATCTCTGGCCACCATTTTCAACCGTTAACAACCAGCTCGTGCAACCATCCCTTTTCACTTGCTTTTAAAATAAAATTTTAAAAAATCTACTACTATTATAAAAGTGTGAAAAATCTGTCATGTTTTTTACTTTTTTAAATCCCAATTTTAATCTCTCAAATCTACTATATTTTTTAAAAATCATGAAGAGTTCTATATAAACCAACTATCTTTTTAGTTTTGAAGTTTGTAGACACCCCATTTTTGACCGTCCTCAAGACTTGGTTGTGCTTGTAGGTACACCCAACAACTGGTTCGATTGCTCGCCCAACATTCGACTGTCGCAGCGGAATGGCACCGGTTCGAGTTTTCCGGACCTTGTATCCTTTCTGCCTCATTTTTGGACCCTGACTAGGTCCTGTTAGAGTGGCCCTCATAGTGCACTGTCGGCCATGGCTTTTCCCCTGCCGGCCATTGATGAAGCCCTTCCGGCCATCAGTGTGGCACTGCCGGCCATTACGGATGGCCAGCACCCCCCCTATCTCAGCTGGTTTTCAGGCAGATCTTTTGAGCCAGCTAGATTTTCATTTGCTCCCCTCCATACACGTCTATGGAGGGATAGAAGCCTTGAAAAGCCTGTTCAAGAAGCTTTGGCTTTGCATTGTTCTATACAAGGAAGAGCCTTCTTCCTTAGGCAAGGGTTCTGAGTTTTGAAGAAGAAAAACTCTCTTCCTCTCTATATTGTGTGTGTTTTAGGCTTTAGAGTTGGATTTCCTTGCCCTTTTGCACTATAACACCTCGATATACACCTCCATCCTCCATTCCAGCACCTTGGAGGCCATTTGAGAAGGTTGGAAGCTCAGAATTCTGGACCAAAACCTGCTGGTTTACTGCTCTTCTAGGGTAAATTTCTATTTCCCCTAAACTTGCACTTTCTTTGTTCATTGGCCATCCTCACGTGAAAGCATTTTTGGACTTTACCATGAACTAAAAAAGGTCATATTTTGAGCTCCTGTATATGTTTGATCAAGGACTCTTTGCTGTTTGAGGTCTCCTCCCCCCTTGTATGCTTTATCACTCTTTGTAGGCCTTTTTTTGCATGATGTATTAGCATCATTTGTAAACACTTATGGGCTCCGAGCCAAACTAAAAAGTGTATTATTTTGAGCCCCTCTTCAACTTTTTTGAAGGGCTCTCCTCTGTTTGAGGCCATCTACTATCCCTTGTGCTTTATCTCTCATTTTAGGACCATTTTTGCATGATAGATTAGCCCTACTTGTGATTATTTTCGAGATTTGATATAAATTGGAAAAAGTTTTGTTTTGACCTCCTCTTTAAGATTGATTGAGGTCTCTTTGCTTTTTGGGGTCATCTTCCCCCATGCATGCTTTATCTCTTCATGTTTAGAGCCATACATGTGAGTATTTGCATTGGCCTTGTTTTGGCCTATTAGCCACTAAAATCCAGTAGATTTTTAGTGGCCTTGTTGTGTTCTTGAAGGTCAAAATTAGAGGGGGGTGACCCCCTCTCTCCTTGTCTTGTTTGGTGGTCTTTTGGGCCTTCCAAAGAGACTACATTTTGCATGCTTCTAGGCCTTGTTCCAGGCCCTTTTCAGTGGGCTTTGGGACCCTCTTGAGCCATTTCCAAAATTGGTTTGGCCTTGTTGAATGTCCATCTTGCATGTGCCCAATAATCCCTTGTGTGGCCCTCCAAAGAAGCCCCTCATTTTGGCATGCATTGGCTGCATTTCCATGATTATTTGGGGGTATTTTCATAGGTTTAGTTCACAGATTTTGGCTGATTTGGTGAGATTTCATATGCTTCATATACATGTCATACAACGCATGCCTACTAGCCAATCTTGCATGCTATGTTAGTCCATCATGCTAACATCTTTTGGCCATGCTTTGAACTAGAAATGTTCATGTGTTGGGGCTGCTTTGCCTCTGTATTTATGCTTCTTAGTCAAATAATGCATGCTTTGTATAGCTGTAGTGTAATTGACCTTGCAAGTTTTGTGTTTCGATGATGCATGCATGCTATCTTTGAGATATTTAGATGATTTGGCATCATTTAATGCTTCATTTCAGAGCATGTACCATTGTCACATTCTCACTTCATTCATGCTTCAAGCGCCTTTGAATGTCGTGCATTATTGCCTAGTTTAAGGCTTAGCTTGTATGATTGCATGTCTAGGTGTTTAAGTCGTCATTCCAGCATGTTTAAGTCCTTGTTTAGGCTTAATTAAACTCTGTCCATGCTTAGTTCATGTGTTCGTGCCATGTATCGCATGCCTCCTTTGTATTGCTCTTTGCTAGCTTTCATGACTTAGGACCTTCGCATGTTTTACTTGTGTTGTTTAAATGATTTGGCATCATTTATCATCTCATTTTAGTGCATATAGTGTTGTTACACTTGCACATTTGTCACTTCTTAGGCCCCTTTGTTGAACCTTTCGCTTTTTGCATGCTTGAGTGTTTTTGTGTGGCTTAATTCATCGCTATTGGCTACTAATTTGGACCTAGTTGAGAGTTGTCCATCTTTGGTGTAAGCCCATTTTGCCATGTTGTCGCATGCTCGTTACATGTAGTATGTTGTTGCGTACTTGCTTAGCTTTACATGCCTTGCCTGTTCATATGTTCATATTGCATTTTGTCATAGGTTGTTGCCTCACATTATGTTCATATGCTTGTCGCATGTTTGGTTTAGTTGCACGTTTGCATACTTAGGTCATGTTGCATGTTTGCCATGCTTATGTGTTGCATTGCTTAGATTAAGTATTAATCTGAGCACGAGGAACGAGGGGCATTTCATACTTCAAGTGATGGAATGTGTCTCAATTCTTGGTTGCCGAAGCTCTTGATGATTCATGATAGAGTTCTAGGCTTTATTTGTTGTATTTGTGCATTCATTTCTATATTGATTTGCACAAGTTGGAACTTTGGCCATCATGCATCGGGATGCGTGATTGATGGTCGTGGATCCGACTTGGCCTCTCCCTTGACGTTTTGAGGTGATTCGGAGTGCCATGGTGCATACATGTCCTAGGGAAACCCTCATTTTCCTCTATTTTGTGCTTCGTTGCAGTTTGGTGTCACAGCACACCAGTGGCCGGCAGCCTGCCATTGATGGCCGGCAGTGGGCCATCTCTGGCCGGCAGCTTTCCATCCTTGGCCGGCAGGCCACTGGGAGCTTCCCCTGCAGTGTTTTGGTAAGTTTCAGCACCCAGAACTGGAGGACACCCTGCAAACAGAGCCTCCAAAGAGCAAATGGAAGGCATTCCAAGGCGAGGAACCGAAGCGAGCATGTGCATCCCTCGTGTCCCGAGGTTTCTAATTATGTAATAACTTAGATTAATTAGCTTCAGTAGCTAGCTAGATGCATGCTCAGTTGAAATTAGTTAATTTGTTAATTGGCTCATTTGTTTTTGTAATTATTTAATTAGCTTAGATGGTTAATTAAATTAGTTTGTGATGTACTAAGTAATTAGCTTAGATTAGTTAGTTGTTTATTTTTGCTTTGGACTGTACCTATTTTAGACATTCGGACTCCTTTTTTCGGACCCTCTCTGTGAGGGCACAATTTGTAATAAGTGTGGGTACGTGTGTGCATGTCACCCAACCCCATTTCTTTCTCCCTTTTATTTAACCGCTTATAATGGTTAGATTTAGGGTATATTTCAATTAGCATACCTTATGCTATGCATGCGTGCATTCATCAATCTGTATTGCATGCACCGGGCTCGGCGCATCATACTAACTGCATAGTATTTCAAATCTAACTTGAATACGTGTTATCTGTTGCATTTCACATGTCGTCCTAAGATTAGCCGAGCCTATTCTAGACTGCATTTTGTATGTGATACATTAGGCACTTAACATGGACTTGGATCATGCATGATTGCTAACAAGTTCTCTGTTTTGGCTCGGAGTACGTTGTGAGTAATTTATGTTTTAGCATCTCGCATGAGTGTGAATGTTAACCTGACAGCATACTTACCATGTGGCTAAATGCTTATGTGATAAACTGCCTGAATGCCTGTAGGTGAGGGTTGGATTGTTTGAGTTGGAACAACTCGTTGAAATCCATGTTTTAGCCTACTTGCGAGTAGCAAATTTCAAAACATTTCTAAACAAACGGATATGCAATGCTTTGTTCCAAATTAGGCGATCTAGTCTATACTTGTTTTGCTGTGCGCATCACATAGTAATTCTAGCTATTAATCGGAATAAGAACACATAACGTTTTGTAGACGCGCCCGTGGGCTTCACTCTACAGTTCGGACTCCCTTTTGTGTTACGGTTCTAAATCTGAACGAAAGAGTCCAACTCTGGCAAATTGTTTTGAGAAAAAACAGATTTTTGAAAAGAAGTGCCAAACATGGACTGCTTTTCCAGATTACAGAGTCGCCACCTAAATATTTTTTAAATGGGAAATTTAGGAAACCCTGACTTGGTGCCGAAGGCCACGTGTCCGTCATAACCAAAGTAGTCTTGGCTCGGGAGCTTGGGTACGATCGGGGAAGGTCAGCTATGAGCACCCCCTTTTGCCCGATCCGAAGACCGGCCTCTACTAACCGTGATATCCGATTTTGAAAACATTACATGCTCTTATACCGGTTATTAGCCTAGATTTACTACGTTATGCGCACAGCAAACAAGTATAGACCAAATTGCGTAAGTTGGAACAAAACACTACATGTTTGTTTTGAAAACGGTATGCTACTCGCAAGTAGGCTAAAATACAGGTTTTGCCACCCTTAAGTGGGCTTTAGAAAAGATGATTTTGCCACTAACTAGTGGGTTTAAAAACTCACGGTTTTTAATGCATTGTCCCAATTTAGGTAATTCAACCTTCATCCACAGGCATTCAAGCAGTTATATCACATAAGCACTTAGCCTCATGGTAGTCATGCTATTATGGCAACATTCACACGCATGTGTTATGCTTAAGCATAAAAACTTACCTAGTACTCCAAGCCAAAACAGAAAACTAGTTAGTAATCATGCATGATCCTAGTTCATGTTGAGTGGCTAATGCAACACATGCAAAGGTGTAATCTAGACAGGCTCGACTATCCTAAACATGGCATATGGAATGCTACAAATAACACGTATTCAATTTGGAATTGAAGTACAATGCAATTTGTATAATGTACCAAGCCCGATGCATGTCAACAAATGCATGGATGCACGCATGCATTGCATAAGGTATGCTAATTTTAAATATGCCCTAATCTACCATCATAAGCAGGTAAATAAAAGGGAAGAAAGAAATGGGGGTTGGAAGACATACACACACTCACTTACACTTATTACAATTATGCCCTCTCTCGGAGGGACCAACATAATAATACGGATTAATTAGCTACGCAAACTAATTAAAATATTACAGTTCAACTAAATTAATCAAATAAATTAATTAATCTAATTAAAGCAGTAAATCGCCTCGAGATGAGGGCCGAATGCAACGCATGCTCGAGACTTGCTCGGAATTGCACTGCCATGCTTAGATTGCCTCTGTTTTCCCTGCTTTGCATCTCAGAAGACTGCCAAAGTCTCAAGAGTGCCTCCCAGGACACTGAGGGACACCATCGGCTGAGTAGGACTTCCACTGGCATCAGCATGAGGTCACTGGCACAAAATTCATCCATCGGCCATCAATAGATCACGGCCAAAGATCGAATGTCGCCAGAACTCGCAACTCACAAAGAAAGAGAGGGCAAAATCTTGCATGGCAATGTTATCCAAGCAATGTATGCACCAAACACACTCCTTATCATGTTTGTGACTCAAAGGGGCATGTGCCTCGATTCTCGGGCCACCAATCACGCATTTCCATGTATGATGGCCTAAAGGATCAAGTGTGCAATTTTCATTTCAAATGCATGCAATGCAAACAAACAAACCAAGGGGCTTCTACCTCCATCATGACTTGGTCAAGAGGTGGAGCATGCATGCCAATGCAATGCAACCCTAAGCATGTTAACTAGGCATGTAACATGGCAATTCAAGCGAGGATGCTAGTATGCAAACACATATGCAAGGCAATTATACAAACCTAACAATGGGGTGAACTTAAACATGACTTAGGCAATTCCAAATTAGCCCAAAATCAGTAGCCAAATTGCCTAAAAATGAAAGCTAATCACATATGCACACATACACATGTTATGGTTCAAACTTCAAGTACTAACCAAGCTACATTCAAGCATACTTGAAAAGAGATATCATGGGCAATTAGCATGCAACACAAGCTCTAAAAATCATGTTAGAGTATGGTGCTAAACCAACCCAAATGAGACAACATTAGCATGCAAGTATGGCCCAAGTGCTCAAGGCTAGTCAAAGGGCATTGAACTACGCTTGACAAGACTAAACATGGCAAGACTTAAGCAACTAAAAACAGATTTCTAGCATACAAAATCAAGCCCAAAGGACCACTTAGATGGCATCTATATGGTTTAAATTAAAGGGCATGCACACATGCTCTCCCGAGGAACATACAACATGAGCTTTTGAAACATCAAAGAGGCATGCAATACAAACATTTAAGGGACTGAAATAACATGGCAAATGGTCTCAAACCATTGAAATGATGCAAACAAGGCATGCTACACATTCATGCTCAAGGCTAGCAAGCCTAAAATGCAAAGAGGCTATACAATGCATGCTAAGATCAACCCAAACATTTATGGACAGACCTAAAGCATGGCAAAATAAGCATACAAGCTTCACAAATGTAAGCCTAAAACGTGCTAGAAACAAAGGCACACAACCTAAGACATGTTAAGGGATCACAAGTCATTACACGGTAGGTATGCTAAACATGCAAGGTGTACCAAAACCAACTTAAAGTCATGTTATATCATGGTATAATAATCATGAAAAACAGTCATGGCATGCTCAACACACACTTGAACATAGGCTTCCTCAAGAGGCCAAAACTTGTCCTTTTCAAGGACAATAAGGAGAGGGGGTGGCCCTTTCCTTCTTGGGACTTCAAGGCATCATCTTCACCACTGAAATCCCTCAAGATTTCAGTGGTGAAGAGACCCCAACACCAAAATCCCGGAGCTCTCACAAAATAGCACAAAATGAGGCCTTTTCAAGGCCTAAGGGTGGTCAAACCTCCCCCAAAGCACAAAACACTCTTAACCAACAATAAAGAGGACTAAAAAATAGAACTTTTTTGTATTAAATGCTAAGCACAAAAACAGTTCTTATCTATGCAAAAATGGAGTGCAAAAATGGGGTAAAAAGGGGTAGTTTCTTACCCTTGAAGACCACCTTCACAAAGGTTGATGTTGTTGCTTCCTTGAGCTCAAATCCAACCAAAAACTTCAAGAACCAGCCTTTAGAACCTCAGTAACCGAAGGAAGGTGAAACACTAGGTGCTTGTGTGCAATAATATGGATTAAAACACCTAGTGTAGAAACAAGAGAGGAAAAGAGAGATAGGATAGATATAAAAGTTCTAACCTAGAACTAGAGCTTCTTCTCTGTCTTTTCTCTCTAAAAATGTCTAATTTTTCTAACCTTTTTAGCCAAGAGAAGAGAGCCCTCTCTTATAGGCAACAAAGCTTACAAGCTAAGCAAACCAAAGGCTCTTCCCACCATACACGTGTATGGAGGGGAAACAAATGCTATATAGCTGCTTCAAAATATCTCAAAAAGCAACTGCACAGTAGTCGGCAGGGCAAAATTGTCATTTTGACAAAATTGACTGCCGACCGGCACAAAAGAGTGCCGACCGGCACAATATAGTGCCGATGGCAACACCAACCAGCCGGTGGCCTCTAGCCACTGCCGGTGGTGTGTGGGGATACCTCACAAGGCATTCCCTGCCCCTCCAAGGCAAAGCACAAGTGTTTGGTGCAAAACCAGACACAAAACGGTCAAGTTCGGAGGTCCTAAGGTAAGGCGCGTAGCCGAGAACTCCGGGAACTCCAAACGAACACGAACATGGATAATTACCGAGTGTTCAAGCGGTGACGTCCAGGTCTTGAGGACGGTCAAAAATGGGGTGTCTACACGTTTTCAAAATTAGATATCGTGGTTAGTAGAGGCCGATCTTCGGATCGGGTGAGAGGGGGTACTCATAGCTGACCTTCCCCAATCGTACCCAAGTTCCCGAGCTGAGGAAACTTTGGTGATGATGGACACGTGGCCTTTGGCACCGAGTCAGGGTTTCCTAAATTCCCCCATTAAAAAAATATTTAGGTGGCGACTCTGTATCTGGCAAAGCAGTCCATGCTTGGCACTTCTTTTCTAAAAATCTGTTTTTCTCAAAACGATTTGTCGGATTTGGACTCTTTGGTTCAGATTTAGAACCGTGACAAATTGAGTCCGAACTGTAGTAAACCCAAAAGAACAGAACGGGATTCATCCTCCTGGGGCGTTCGGGGACGTCTACAGTTTCTGGCGACTTTGCTGGGGATTTAGAGAACTTGACTCGAACTCATGATATCTTGTTTTGTTCACACTTATGTGTTTCTTTGCATTGCATGTGCATTGGTGCGCCTAGGACACCGTGTTTGCCGTATGCTATTCCTGAACGGTTTGTTGGAGGCTCGCTTCGAGAAGCGTGCCATAAGGCTGACCGGTTGCGAGCTCTGCCACGACGGGAACACAAACCCCGGTTTTACCGGGGCACCCTTTTTGACCATTTGACCTAGTGCATAGTCGGAATCCATAGTGACCATTCCAAGCTAGGACAGGTTGCTTACCCGATCATAGGTTGTTTGAAACCGCTGCGTACGTAGTGAAACCCTAGTTCCTGACAAAATAGGACAGGGGAACCCTACCCCAACATAGGGGTGTTTTTGGTTCTCACTTGCTTGCTATGTGCTTTTAGAGTGCATCTCTACAGGAATGCATGTATCAGTTTGCAAGTCTGGGCATCAGGCCTTTGGGCAACAGCATCAGTGTTTTGGGAATCAGTTTACCTAAGGGTATCAGATTTGAGGCAAAATTTTGGGGCAAAATACTCATTCAGCTTTGCTTATATTGGTTTTGGTGAAATTAGGCTGAGATGCTGTCTATTTTCTCTTTTGCAAGGGTAGTCATGGAACTATAGCTTCAGAGGGCTCCAATATCCCCCGAAGTTCATTGGACTTGTGCTGATAGACTTTGTCAGGTCAGAGATTTAGTTCAAGGGCAAATCAGTGTTCCTTCGCCGTAGTAGGTAAAAGGCCAAAGCCTGATCACCGCTCAAAGAAGCTACGATCAAGGGTCTTATCCACCCCACCAAAGGAACAGCCGAGGTCTCGCCATCAGTAGGATAGATATACTAGTCAGTCAAATGGATCAGCAGAACACGTCAGAGATGGAGGCAATGATACGTCAGATGCAGGAAAGTATGAAACTCATGCAGCAAGATGCTGTCCGCCAAGCGGAATTTGCCAAACAACAGTCATGATCATGACCCAAAGAAAGTGAGAGCTAATTACTCCGCCAAGAAAGAAGTCAGAGACGCCTCACATCAAGCTCCTCCCCCACCAAGAGATCCAATACCCGGGGAGACACCAAATGTTCAGAATATCTAGGAGGATACAGACATCCCGACAGGGCCGACTCCGCCCCCGATTCTACCTCAACTATCCAAGGCACCCACTCCTATCAATCAACCGGACTCTCCCTTTGAGTTCGAAGTGGACCCTACAGCATTGAAGTTGAGCAAGCTTGAGAAGCTGTTCAAGAAATCTTAGGGTGTGAAGTCCATCCCAGACATTGAGGACGGGTATACCGACGTGGCTGTGACGCTGCCAGATCGGTTCAAGATGCCACAAATCGACCGCTTTGATGGGTTCGGGGATCCCATGGTGCATCTTCGTTTGTTTTCGGACATACTAAGGCCGATAGGCCTCACCAGACTACAGAAGCTTTCATTGTTTGGCCGGACCCTGTCGGGTGTGGCGGCCATCTGGTACGCGAAACTGGAAGACGATGTTAAGAGGAATTGAAATGAAATGGCCGAGGCTTTTGTCGCTCAGTACTCCTATAATACGCAGATCGAGATCACAACCCGTGATCTCGAGACGACTAGGCAAGAACCAAAGGAAAGTTTCTCTGAATTCGTAACCCGCTGAAGGGCCAAGGCCTCAATGATGACCATAAGGCCGACAGATAAAGATCAGATTCGGATGATTGTGCGCAATCTCCAGCCCAAGCTTATGTAAAAAATGATTGTTCTCCCCTTTCCCACCTTTTCAGATTTACACAAGATGAGGGTGCAAATCGAGGACGCTATGAGGCAGGGCCTCATTGACCAGGAGAAAGAGCAACCCATGAGGGCATTTTTCCGCAGTTCGAATGCAACCACCAGTGGTGATGCAGCTGCAAGATCTTCTAAAGTGGGCATGGTCACCACTACCACATCAAAAACAGCCACCCCATTCACCGATGCGTCCGGAAGTAGCTCGTGAGCAGCCAAATATCCACCCCAAGCCAAGAAGGTTTTCACCCCACTTTATATGCCTTTGTCAAAGGCTCTAGGGGTTTTGATCAAGAAAAGGCATCTGAAGCCCCTAGAGCCGCGACCATTACCAAAGAACCTCCCTCTCACACCGACCATCAGGTTTTCCATCACGAAATAGCCATGACACTGACATGTGCTTTCGTCTCCACCACGAAATACAAGATCTAATCGACAACGGGGTCATCGTCGCACCAAGTCCTGCAAAGTCTATCGGTACTTGATTAGTGAACTTGGGGGGAATAATGTGACTATGTGATTGGGGGATGAACCGCCTGCGGATAGCACTCGATTTACTCCAGATATGGCGTATGGCACGTACCGTTTTGAGCATTTGGCGAATGCTACATTCTGACTTGGGTATTGAGTCAGTCTTGTTGTTTTGTTTTGAGTCTATCCTTTTGTTTTGAGTCTGTCCTTTTGTTTTGAGTCAGTCTTTTCATACTGATTCAGTTGAGGTCTGTCTTGTCGTACCGAGTTAGTCCTGTTGTATAGGAGTCGGGTGATCCCAGGGGTATTACCTCGGACATCACTGTTTTGTTTCGTGTTTGTCTTTTTGCTTTCTTTGAGTCTGTTTCTACCAAGGAGCCAGTTGTGCCAATAGATCTCAATGAAACAGCAGTGATTTTCACACTCTTGTATTTGCTTCGGCCGTGTGCTAGTTGTGCTAGAAAATTTGAATTGAACGGCAGTACATTTCGCCTACTTTTCTGTGCCTTGAATTCATTACATTGACCTAAGTTTTTCAAAACTTTTTGAGCACTGCGGTGAAAACAAAGAGGAAGGGATTCCTCAGGATTTGAAAAAAATTTGATCAATTGAGAGAAAGAGAAGCACGCTAAGCCCTTAATGAATGAAATCATGCTTGTTAATGTGAGTATTGAGAAGGATCCTGGCTTGATCCAGATTGGTTCTACACTGTCTTCAGCGCGAGCGATTAGTCGCTTTCTTAAAAGGTTTCAAAAGCGTTTTGCGCCGTTCTGCGAAGACCTGTGTGGAATCGCTCTTAAGATTGTGCAGCCTAGGATCGCTCTCAGCCTCAAGACTCGACCCCTTGCTTTCGAACCTTGAACTTAGATTCAGAATGTTCAACGGTCAACCACCATGTAAGGGCTGTGTGGCTGGATCAGAAGCAGCCCTTGAACTAGGGGCAGGGAAGTCAGATCAAGAAGATCAGATGTCGTCAAAAGAAGCTTGCAAAGCTAGATCAGAAGCACCCCTCGAACTAGGGGCAAAAGATGCCAGATTGTGCTCGAAGAGCCGAAGATGGATCATTCTACAAATCAATGAAGATCGGCAAGAATGCCAAACCCCAGAAGGGAGAAAAGAAAAAGACATTGCTGAAGGACAACTGAGTTCCTATTCGCAACACTAGGGGAAAATTCACCCTCCATTGGATGGACTTCTGCCTCATTAGCGAACAACAGTTATTCTCCTAGATTCAGATGACTTCAAGATCTCAAAACCATTTGACATGGACAAAGCTACACTTTTACCCTTGAGAGGCTCGCTGGGCCGAAAACCCAGAAGGGCGACCCAGGCAAAAGTTAGAGCAAGAAAAAGAAGAAAAAGAAAAAAGAGAAAAATGCAAAAAAAAAAAAATGAAGAAAATGAAAATAAAAGAATGAAAAGAAAAGAAAAACAAAGCTCACAAGGTTGAAAACCCAGAAGGGCGGCCTTGGCAAAAGTTAAAACGCAAAAGGAGAGGTTAAATACCCGAGTGTACCTTAACCCCGAACTACGTAAGGTTTGATTCCCATGTTTGGGATACGTAGGCAACTTCATCCTGAAGTCCAGCCCCCAACGCTCTCATAGCATCTCAGTCCATGTCATGGTTTTGATCACCTTTGCCTCCTCTGAATCTGATAGTTTGGTTGTGACAACCGGAACCACGTAGGCAACTTCCCCTTGAAGTCTAGCCACCAATGCTCTCACAATGACTGTGTCCATATATTGGTCCAGACCATCTTCGTCTTCTCTGTGTCTGAGAGTTCGTTCGCAATCATCACCGACGAGGACTGGTTTTCAGCATGCTGCGGCATCATCCAAACAAGGGGCAACTTTCCGTTGCCATGAGTTGCCACGAGTCACCATTCAAACCAGGGGCAACTTTCCGTTACCATGCATCCCTTTCAAGCAATTTTTCATTACCTCCGATCCGAGATTGTGCATCTCGAGGGTAGGTTCCGTGCTCGTTGAGCATCGACCGTTTGCAAAAATAGTTTTTGGAAATTTTTACTGAGGTTGACTATTTTCTCGAAAACTATTTCATTTTCCAAAACTAGACTATTTCTGAGACCCAGACGGGAAAATTTTCAGTGCTCATAGTCTAACTTGCATGATTTTCAAATCAAAAATCGAACAAGCATGTTAATTTAACTCTTATTTTGGTCAAAACTATTTTAGTAGAAAACTAAAAAATGGTCAAGATGATGAACTAGGGGCACAGTCGAGTCAGGTGTTCTATCTTTCCTCGTCATCAACGTACTTGCCAGAAGGGCATTTTATTCGCCAGAAAGGTACAACTGCAGCTGTCAATAAAGGGCTGAAAGCTCTCAACATACTCCAAACAACGAGGTATGAAGCCAAGTGCGAAGCACAAATCGGAACAGATCTAGATACACCATCTCCTGTCTGGAACATCGACTAGACGTCACCGGAAGAAATAGCCGCAAGCCAATAGTATTGGGCGTGAACCCACAACTTCCTATTCACCCATTAACTACCCAAGGGAGGGATACAAAAATGAGAGATTGAAGAATAGAGAGATGTGCGCTGAGAGAAAAAGTGAGAAAAGGGTTTTGAGAGAAAAAAGAGCCTGAGGGCCGAGTGATGTGAGAATCACAAATGAGGAAAGGGTGGGAAATATTACCCAGAGAAACTGGCTCCTCGCAAACTAAGAGGTCTCTCGCCATTGAAACACGTCTGTGTGTTGTGTCAGTCATTTTGTTTGTCTCAATTCTTGTTTTGAGTCGTTTCGGGTGTCTGTAGATATGTTTAGGTTGTCTTACCTTGTCTTTCTCTTTGTTGTTGAGTCGTGGTGTGCTGTGTTTAGTCATAGGCTCAATACCCAGTCGAGAACTTATTCTCACTCTCAATTTCAAAAAATTGTTTTGTGCTCAGAGTGCCGTGCCGTTCTCCACATTTGTGCAAAACAAGATTTTGTTCTTTCAAAAACCGCAGGGTTCAACCCGGGTCATGTGAGAACAGTAAAATCAGGACCTATCTGAAGCTATATAGGTTCCAGACTTCGAAGCAAAAGAAAAAAAAAAGGGAAAATGTCGGGTATCTGAGTTTGTTTCAACTTCTGCAAGTTCCGTCATCGCATCCTGTATGTTCAGAATGGGTTGTGTGTTCACCATCAAAAGTTTGGGCTGCGTGTTCAACTTTCAAAAACTGTGGGCTGTGTGTTCACATCAAAAGTTTGGGCTGCATGTTCAACTTTCAAATAAAACTGTGGGCTGTGTGTTCACTCTCAAGAGTTTGGGCTGCGTGTTCAACTTTCAAAAACTGTGGGCTGTGTGTTCACCATCAAAAGTTTGGGCTGTGTGTTCAACTTTCAAAAACTATGGACTGTGTGTTCACTCTCAAAAGTTTAGGCTGGGTGTTCAACTTTCAAAAACTATGGGCTGTGTGTTCGCTCTCAAAAGTTTGGGCTGCGTGTTCAACTTTCACAAAACTGTGGGCTGTGTGTTCACCATCAAAAGTTTGGGCTACGTGTTCAACTTTCAAAAACTGTGGGCTGTGTGTTCAATCTCAAGAGTTTGGGCTGCGTGTTCAACTTTCAAAAACTGTGGGCTGTGTGTTCACCATCAAGAGTTTGGGCTGCGTGTTCAACCTTCAGAACTGTGGGCTGTGTGTTCGCCTCAAGAGTGTGCTGTGTGTTCACATTCGAAAATGAGCTGCGTGTTCAGAAATTCAAAAGTTTGGGCTGTGTGTTCAACCTTCAACAAATGTGTGTTGTGTGTTCACATTCAAAATGGGCTGCGTGTTCAACTTTTAACAAATGTGTGCTGCGTGTGCACAATCAAAATTTGAGCTGCATGTTCAGAAAGTCAAGTGAATGAGTTGTGTGTTCAGGCTTCAAAAAAAAAAAACTATGGGTTGTGTGTTCATCTCAAAGTTCTAGGTGGTTACACATTATGCACGTTTCGGCGTGTGCTTTACTGACATGTGTTCATACCTTTGTTTGCTTTACACATTGCATGCGTTTCTGCGTGTGCTTTACTTACATGTGTTTATGCATCTTACAGGAGGTTACACATTGATTGCGTTAATCGCGCTTGCTTTACTTACATGTGTTCATTCCTGCTATATACATTGCTTGCATTACTGCATGCTTTACTTACATGTGTATAATGTATCTTCTAGGTGATTACACATTGTGCACGTTTCGGCGTGTGCTTTACTGACATGTGTTCGTACCTTTGTTTGCTTTACACATTGCATGCGTTTCTGTGTGTGCTTTACTTACATGTGTTTATGCATCTTATAGGAGGTTACACATTGCTTGCGTTAATCGCGCTTGCTTTGCTTACATGTGTTCATTCCTGCTATACACATTGCTTGTGTTACTGCATGCTTTACTTACATGTGTATAATGTATCTTCTAGGTGGTTGCACATTGTGCACGTTTCGGTGTGTGCTTTACTGACATGTGTTCATACATTTGTTTGCTTTACACATTGCATGCGTTTCTGCATGTGCTTTACTTACATGCGTTTATGCATCTTACAGAAGGTTACACATTGCTTGCGTTAATCGCACTTGCTTTACTTACATGTGTTCATTCCTACTATACACATTGCTTGCGTTACTGCATGCTTTACTTACATGTGTATAATGTATCTTCTAGGTGGTTGCACATTGTGCACGTTTCGGCGTGTGCTTTACTGACATGTGTTCATACCTTTGTTTGCTTTACACATTGCATGCGTTTCTGCGTGTGCTTTACTTACATGTGTTTATGCATCTTACAGGAGGTTACACATTGCTTGCGTTAATCGCGCTTGCTTTACTTACATGTGTTCATTCCTGCCATACACATTGCTTGCGTTACTGCATGCTTTACTTACATGTGTATAATGTATTTTCCAGGTGGTTACACATTGTGCACATTTTGGCGTGTGCTTTACTGACATGTGTTCATACCTTTGTTTGCTTTACACATTGCATGCATTTCTGCGTGTGCTTTACTTACATGTGTTTATGCATTTTACAGGAGGTTACACATTGCTTGCGTTAATCGCGCTTGCTTTACTGACATGTGTTCATTCTTGCCATACACATTGCTTGCGTTACTGCATGCTTTACTTACATGTGCATATGTATCTTTCAGGTGGTTACACATTGTGCACGTTTCGGCTTGTGCTTTACTGACATGTGTTCATACCTTTACTTGCTTTACACATTGCATGCGTTGTCGCGCACGCTTTACTTACATGTGTTAATGCACACTTTGCATGCGTTGTCACGCACTTTTCAAATGCATTGTTATGCATCTTCTTAATGATATTGTACCTGTTAAGTTCATTTCTTTTTCAGGCACGATATTGTATGTACAGTTCATTTAAAGCTGGTGCAACCAGACGAGCCACACAGGTCTTGCCAATGCTCCGAAGTATGAGTGTGCCTCTACCTCAAGCTCAAGATCAAGTCTGCTTCAAGCTAGAATGGCGATCAGAAGTATCATTCCCTGCCAGAAGCATTTTGGCTGTGTTCGCAATGAGTTCCTAGGAGACCAACTGCGACGGTGGAAACTAGAGTTCGGACGACTATTGCCTAGAACGCAAAGGTTCGGGATTTCCGAGACTAAAGTCTGGTTTAAATACCCAGGGGTCTATCCTCGGCTTGAAATCTGTATGGCAGCCCCATAAATTGAGATAGCATGTGAATGCGCCTCGATCCTGGATACTGAATCAACCTAGTCTGTCACCCCGTTGGAGAATAGGGAAAGTTGTGAACATGGCCAGGAAGGAAAGATAGTGACTGCAGTTTGGAGGTACAATCAAGAAAGTGTAAGAAGAACCCATTCTTTACAGCTCAAAATGTTTCTGCGGAATTTTCCACTCATGTCTTCGATGTGTAGCTCATCGTCAGTCGGCATGCACAAGGTGTATCCTTTTTGGAATGTATCGTGACCCCTCCGAGAGGTAAATCGAAGGTTGCATTTGGAATTTGGTCTCCTTAAGGCTTGTATTCCCTTATTTGGTATTTTTGTTTCAAACGGGCATTGTCACACGCATTCCACTAGCATTGTTATGCTCATTACTTGCATTGTTATGCACATCTTTCTAGCATTGTTATGCTCATTACTTGCATTGTTATGCACATCTATCTAGCATTGTTATGCTCATTCGTTGCATGCTTATGCACATCTGTCTAGCATTGTTACGTTCATTACTTGCATTGTTATGTACACTCCACCTGCATTGTTATGCACCTTTTCACTTGCAATTGTTGTCTTTTCTCCTCTCGCATGCGGTGCGTTAGGACATCTTCAGTTTCGAACAGTCGGACGAGTTCCGGTGTTCATTTATACCTTTCCTCTCTTGCGTGTGATATGCTGAGAGGTTTTCTCTTGCGTGTGATACGCTAAGAAATTTACCTTTCCTCTCTTGCGTGTGATATGCTGAGAGGTTTTCTCTTGCGTGTGATACGCTGAGAAATTTACCTTTCCTCTCTTGCGTGTGATATGCTAAGAGGTCTTCTCTTGCATGTGATACACTGAGAAATTTTCCTTTCCTCTCTTGCGTGTGATATGCTGAGAGGTTTTCTCTTGCGTGTGATACGCTGAGAAATTTGCTTTTCCTCTCTTGCGTGTGATATGCTAAGAGGTTCACCTTTCTTCTCTTGCGTGTGATACGCTGAGAAATATACCTTTCCTCTCTTGCGTGTGATATGCTGAGAGGTTTTCTCTTGCATGTGATACGCTGAGAAATTTGCCTTTCCTCTCTTGCGTGTGATATGCTGAGAGGTTTTCTCTTGCGTGTGATATGCTGAGAAATTTACCTTTCCTCTCTTGCGTGTGATATGCTGAGAGGTTTTCTCTTGCGTGTGATACGCTAAGAAATTTGCCTTTCCTCTCTTGCGTGTGATATGCTAAGAGGTTCACCTTTCTTCTCTTGCGTGTAATACGCTGAGAAATTTGCCTTTCCTCTCTTGCGTGTGATATGCTGAGAGGTTCACCTTTCTTCCCTTGCGTGTGATACACTGAGAAATTCACCTTTCTTCTCTTGCGTGTGATACGCTGAGAAGTTTACCTTTTCTCTCTTGCGAGTGATATGCTGAGAGATTTACCTTTCTTCTCTTGCGTGTGATACGCTAAGAAATCTACCTTTCCTCTCTTGCGTGTGATACGCTGAGAGATTTACCTTCTTCCTCTCCTGTGTGTGATACGCGGAGAGATATTGTGTGTGAGACTCCGGGTATTCTCGGTAGTCGCTTTTAACCTTCTCCGCGTGAGACGCAGTGAGAATTGCATAATTTTCTTACATCCTTTCTGCATGAAATGTAGTCAGATTTGTATTCACCTGCTTAAAATTGTTGCATGATATGCTTCATTACAGCTTTCTTTGCATGATCATAAGTTATGCTCGGCTTTGTGCATATCATTTGCATCTTGCCCCTGCCTGCGAGCGCATCTCTTTATTATCTTGCTTGTTTGTCTAAGTCTTCGGCCTTGTCAAAAATGGGTCGTCTCTGGGCTTTGACATTCACTCCCGTCACTTTGTGACTTCCGAGTTCTGTCAAAGAGGAGCAACTGTAGACACCCCATTTTTGACCGTCCTCAAGACTTGGTTGTGCTTGTAGGTACACCCAACAATTGGTTCGATTGCTCACCCAACATTCGACTGTCGCGGCGGAACAGCACCGGTTTGATTTTCCCGGACCATGTATCCTTTCTGCCTCATTTTTGGACCCTGACTAGGTCCTGTTAGAGTGGCCCTCATAGTGCACTGCCGGCCACGGCATGGCACTGCCGGCCATGGCTTTTCCCCTGCCATCGATGAAGCCCCTCGCCACATTCTTGATGGCGGCACTTCTATCTCAAATTGGTTTTCAAGCAGATCTTTTGAGCCAGCTGGATTTTCATTTGCTCCCCTCCATACATGTGTATGGAGGGATAGAAGCCTTGAAAAGCTTGTTCAAGAAGCTTTGGCTTTGCATTGTTCTATATAAGGAAGAGCCTTCTTCCTTAGGCAAGGGTTCTGAGTTCTGAAGAAGAAAAACTCTCTTCCTCTCTATATTGTGTGTGTTTTAGGCTTTAGAGTTGGATTTCCTTGCCCTTTTGCACTACAACACCTCGATACACACCTCCATCCTCCATTCCATCACCTTGGAGGCCATTTGAGGAGGTTGGAAGCTCAGAATTCTGGACCAAAACCTGCTAGTTTACTGCTCTTCTAGGGTAAATTTCTATTTCCCCTAAACTTGCACTTTCTTTGCTCATTGGCCATCCTCACTTGCAAGCATTTTTGGACTTTTCCATGAACTGAAAAAGGTCATATTTTGAGCTGCTCTATATGTTTGATCAAGGACTCTTTGCTGTTTGAGGTCTCCTCCCCCCTTGTATGCTTTATCCCTCTTTGTAGGCCTTTTTTGCATGATGTATTAGCCTCATTTGTGAGCACTTCTGGGCTCCGAACCAAACTACAAAGTGTATTATTTTAAGCGCCTCTTCAACTTTGTTGAAGGGCTCTCCTCTGTTTGAGGCCATCTGCTATCCCTTGTGCTTTATCTCTCCTTTTAGGGCCACTTTTGCATGATAGATTAGCCTTACTTGTGATTATTTTTTAGATTTGATATAAACTGGAAAAAAAAATTTTTTGACCTCCACTTTAAGATTGATCAGGTCTCTTTGCTTTTTGGGGTCATCTTCCCCCATGCATGCTTTATCTCTTCATGTTTAGAGCCATACATGTGAGTATTTGCAATGGCCTTGTTTTGGCCTATTAGCCACTGAAATCCAGTGGATTTTCAGTGGCCTTGTTGTGTTCTTGAAGGTCAAAATTAGAGGGGGGTGACCCCCTCTCTCCTTGTCTTGTTTGGTGGTCTTTTGGGCCTTCCAAAGAGACTACATTTTGCATGCTTCTAGGCCTTGTTCCAGGCCTTTTTCAGTGGGTTTTGGGACCCTCTTGAGCCATTTCCAAAATTGGTTTGGCCTTGTTGAATGTCCATATTGCATGTGCCTAATAATCCCTTGTGTGGCCCTCCAAAAAAGCCCCTCATTTTGGCATGCATTGGCTGCATTTCCATGATTATTTGGGGGTATTCTCACATGTTTAGTTCACTGATTTTGGCTGGTTTGGTGAGATTTCATATGCTTCATATACATGTCATACAACTCATGCCTACTAGCCAAATCTTGCATGCTATGTTAGTCCATCATGCTAAAATCTTTTGGCCATGCTTTGAACTAGAAATGTTCATGTGTTGGGGCTGCCTTGCCTCTGTATTTATGCTTCCTAGTCAAATGATGCATGCTTTGTATAGCTGTAGTATAATTGACCTTGCAAGTTTTGTGTTTCGGTGATGCATGCATGCTATCTTTGAGATATTTAGATGATTTGGCATCATTTAATGCTTCATTTCAGAGCATGTACCATTGTCACATTCTCACTTCATTCATGCTTCAAGCGCCTTTGAATGTCATGCATTATTACCTAGTTTAAGGCTTAGCTTGTATACTTGAATGTCTAGGTGTTTGAGCCGTCATTCCAGCATGTTTAAGTCCTTGTTTAGGCTTAATTAAACTCTGTCCATGCTTAGTTCATGTGTCCGTGCCATGTATCGCATGCCTCCTTTATATTGCTTTTTGCTAGCTTTCATGACTTAGGACCTTCGCATGCTTTACTTGTGTTGTTTAAATGATTTGGGATCATTTATCATCTCATTTCAGTGCATATAGTGTTGTTACACTTGCACATTTGTCACTTCTTAGGCCCCTTTGTTGAACCTTTCACATTTTGCTTGCTTGAGTGTTTTTGTGTGGCTTAATTCATCGCTATTGGCTACTAATTTGGACCTAGTTGAAAGTTGTCCATCTTTGGTGTAAGCCCATTTTGCCATGTTGTCGCATGCTCGTTACATGTAGTATGTTGTTGCATACTTGCTTAGCTTCACATGCCTTGCATGTTCATATGTTCATATTGCATTTTGTCATAGGTTGTTGCCTCACATTATGTTCATATGCTTGTCGCATGTGTGGTTTAGTTGCACGTATGCATACTTAGGTCATGTTGCATGTTTGCCATGCTTATGTGTTGCATTGCTTGGATTAAGTATTAATCCGAGCACGAGGAACGAGGGGCATTTCATACTTCAAGTGATGGAATGTGTCTCAATTCTCAGTTGTCGAAGCTTTTGATGATTCATGATAGAGTTCTAGGCTTTATTTGTTGTATTTGTGCATTCATTTCTATATTAATTTGCACAAGTTGGAACTTTAGCCATCATGCATCGGGATGCGTGATTGATGGTCGTGGATCCGACTTGGCCTCTCCCTTGACGTTTTGAGGTGATTCGGAGTGCCATGGTGCATACATGTCCTAGGGAAACCCTCATTTTCCTCTGTTTTGTGCTTCCTTGCAGTTTGGTGTCACAGCACACCAGTGGCCGGCAGCCTGCCATTGATGGCGGCGATGGGCCATCTCGGCAAAGACTTTCCATCCTTGGCGGCGTGCCACCGGAGCTTCCCCTGCAGTGTTTTGATAAGTTTCAGCACCTAGAACTAGAGGACACCCTGCAAACAGAGCCTCCAAAGAGCAAATGGAAGGCATTCCAAGGCGAGGAACCGAAGCGAGCATGTGCATCCCTCGTGTCCCGAGGTTTCTAATTATGTAATAACTTAGATTAATTAGCTTCAGTAGCTAACTAGATGCATGCTCAATTGAAATTAGTTAATTTGTTAATTGGCTCATTTGTTTTTGTAATTATTTAATTAGCTTAGATGGTTAATTAAATTAGTTTGTGATGTAATGAGTAATTAGCTTAGATTAGTTAGTTGTTTATTTTTGCTTTGGACTGTACCTATTTTAGACATTCGGACTCTTTTATTCGAACCCTCTCTGTGAGGGCACAATTTGTAATAAGTGTGGGTACGTGTGTGCATGTCTCCCAACCCCATTTCCCTTTTATTTAACCGTTTATAATGGTTAGATTTAGGGCATATTTCAATTAGCATACCTTATGCTATGCATACGTGCATTCATCCATCTGTATTGCATGCACCGAGCTCGGCACATCATACTAACTGCATAGTATTTCAAATCTAACTTGAATACGTGTTATCTGTTGCATTTCACTTGCCGTCCTAGGATTAGCCGAGCCTATTCTTGACTGCATTTTGTATGCGATACATTAGGCACTTAACATGGACTTGGATCATGCATGATTGCTAACGAGTTCTCTGTTTTGGCTCGAAGTACATTGTGAGTATTTTATGCTTTAGCATCTCGCATGAGTGTGAATGTTAACATGACAGCATGCTTACCATGTGGCTAAATGCTTATGTGATAAACTACTTGAATGCCTGTGGATGAAGGTTGGATTGTTTGAGTTGGAACAACTCGTTGAAATCCGTGTTTTAGCCTACTTGCGAATAGCAAATTTCAAAACGTTTCCAAACAAACGGATATGCAATGCTTTGTTCCAAATTAGGCGATCTAGTCTATACTTGTTTTGCTGTGCGCATCACATAGTAATTCTAGCTAATAACTGGAATAAGAACACATAACGTTTTCAAAATCAGATATCGTGGTTAGTAGAGGCCGATCTTCGAATCGGGCGAGAGGGGGTGCTCATAGCTGACCTTCCCCAATCGTACCCAAGTTCCCGAGCCGAGCCAACTTTGGTGATGACGGACACGTGGCCTTTGGCACCGAGTCAGGGTTTCCTAAATTCCCCCATTAAAAAAATATTTAGGTGGCGACTCTGTATCTGGTAAAGCAGTCCATGTTTGGCACTTCTTTTCTAAAAATCTGTTTTTCTCAAAACGATTTACCGGATTTGGACTCTTTGGGTCAAATTTAGAACCGTGACAAATTGAGTCCGAACTGCAGTAAACCCAAAAGAACAGAACGGGATTCATCCTCCCAGGGCGTTCGGAGACGTCTACAGAGTTGAACACTCAAAAATGATATATCTGTTTCTAAGAGTCTTATATAAATATAAACAAACCGTCTCATTTCTTATCCCCAAAAAAATAAAATAAATGTTGTATCCCTATTTTTTACATTGATGATGATTGAAGAACAAAAAAATAATTACTTATTTTTATTTCCTATGTCCGATTCTATACTGATATACATAATGCAATTTTTCATCATTGTGAATAATTTTGATTTAATCTTAAAGTTGTATCCATTCGTTTGAATCAAGACAGAGGAAAGCATGTGTTTTTAAAACAGAGATTTGTACTACATCTTAAAATTTCACAGGTTATTTTCATACACTTTCTTTTTGTTAAAATTATTTTTTATGAACTATAATATTTTACATGGTACTTTAATAACTAAGATATGATGTCAAAATTCTATACAAGAACCACTTTCGTTGGTTTTAGTTTTTAAATCCATTTTTCAATTTTTGATTTTTCATATTTTATCAATTTTGGTTTTTAAGGATACTGAAATTTCTTCATATTTTATAATTAAATTATACTTTTATATGAAAATCTAATATCTAATAATCTAAATAGAATTAAAAAGTAAAATATTGTTAAAAACATTATAAATTCAAACATGTACTGATTTTTTATTATTATTTATATTTTTTGTTATTAGCCTGTCATGTTTTTTAATTTTTTTAAATCTCAATTTTATCCTTTCAAATCTACTATATTTTCTAAAAATCATGAACAATTCTATATAAACTAACTATATATTCATTTTTGAAGTTAAACCCTCAAAAATCATATATTTACTTTGAAGAATTCTATATAAAACAAATTGTCTCCCCTCTTATGAAGAACCTGCCAAGTTTTCTACTTTTTTTTAAATTTCAATTTTACCTTCTCAAATCAATCATATTTTCTAAAAATTAGGAAGAGTTCTATATAACCACCTCTTTATTTTTGAAGTTAAACAATAAAACATGATATATCTACTTTCAAAAATTTTATATGGGTAATGGTAGGAAGATTAAATTTTCTACCAAACAAATGACCAAATGTTTCATATGGGTGTGAGGTTCACAATTTGTGAGCCCCACACCCATGTGAGATATTTAGTTATTTATTTAGTAAAAAATTTGAGATCTATAGCATTTTTCATTTTAAATAAATATAAACAAATCATCTCCCTTTTTATTAAATATAAATATATATATATATATATATCATCTACCTATTTTTTACATTGATGATAATTGAAGAACAAAAAACAATTACTCATTCTTATTTACTGTGTCTGCTTCTATATTGATATACATAATATTTATAATTGTCCATCATGGATCAAGTCACTATGAATAATTTTAGCTAAATCTTAAAGTTGTAAGGATTTTTTTGAATTTAAATAGAGAAAAGCACATCCCTTTTTAGAAATAGAGATTTGTGATGCATCACAGAAATTCGCAAATTATCTTCATACACTTTCTTTTTATTGAAATTATATTTTATGAACAGTAATATTTTACATGGTACTTTAATAACCAAGGTATGATGTCAAAATTCTAAACAAAAATCACTTTTGTTGATTTTTTTTTTTTTAAAATCTGTTTTTCAGTTTTAATTTTTCATATTTTTTCAATTTTAGTGATTAAAGATACTGAAATTTCTTCATATTTGATATTTAAATTATACTTTTACATGAAAATCTAATATCTAATAACTTAAATATAATTAAAAAGTAAAATATTAGTAAAAAAATTTATAAATTCAAGCATGAACTAATTATTATTATTATTATTATTTCAAAAAAATAAATAATAAATTATTTTCTAAGTGTATTTAGATTAAGTTAATCTAAATCTTAAAAGAAAATATTGTTTGTGGTATGACTCCTTCACCGTACAAAGATCATCCTGCAACCCAACCCACACACTGGATTCTCGGCCATACCCTTGACCCATCTAAGTTGATTAGTTAAGAAAAACTCCTCTCTGTTTTTTTTTTTTAAGTTTGCTATGGGGCATGTGAGCCACGTAATCGCCTATTAAAGAGCCAGCACACCTCGCCAGCATATTTGTTTCATATTTGTTTCGGGATTCCCATTTTCTTATTCAGTTGACCTTTCAGCGTCAGTGCTAGTATGTCAGAATCCAATTTACCTGGACGTGGTGACGAATCCATCCAAATGAATCTAAAAAGAAATAAAAAGGTTGTTAAAAAAAAAAAAAAAATTTATGTCAAAAGACACACACCCAAAAAAAAAAAAAAAAAATCATAAAAATCAAAAAATTCCAAACAAAAATTTAAAAAAACAAATCAAACCAAACCCTATAAACTTCTTTGTTTTTAATTCTTTCTTCACTAATCTCTAAATTTACACAAATTATTCATAAATTTCTTTCAATTTTTACGCGAATTTAATAATCTAATTAAAAAACAGTGTATACATACAAAAATATAATACTAAACATCTATATTATGACCAACTATTTAATTATGAATAATTAGCTACTCATTGTTACATGTATTATATTGTTATCTTATATATTTTAATATCTACATATATAAATATACATATACAAAAATATAAATGTAAATTTATAGATGTTACCTTATTCATACATTGTCAATCTATAATACCATATTATTATCTGATGTTTTAATTTTCTAACATGTATCGCTTTAATAACAGTAGTTATATTTTTGCTAGAAAAAAATTACAAAATTTTGTATTATTCTCCTATCAACTTGTATTCAATACATATAAACATATATGTCATACAAACAAATGTCCACAACAAATATTTTTAATAACAAACCAAGATTTTGCAAAATACCTCCATCACGATTTTTTTTTCCCTCACAAAAAAGAAAATCATATTCAGCTTGCTTGGTTCCATTTTTTCAAAAATACTTTTCAGAAAATTTTACTTTCTTATTTTTCGTGTTTTTTTGTTTTTATTGAGTTTTTTTAATATTTTAAGCAATTTTTTTACTTTTCAGACCCACCTAACATAAATACACCTAAAAAGTAAAAAAATTTGTAAAAAAAATCTTTTAAAAATTCACTAAATACCAAAAATACAACAAAATAATAATAATAATACAAGAATTCAGTACATTTTTTTATTTTTATGTATTTATTAATTTTTAAAAATATTTTTTCACAAATTTTTTACTTTTTAGATATATCTAAGTAAAAGTGCATCTAAAAAAGTAAAAAAATATTTAAAATTTAAAAAATATTCACAAAAAAAAAAACACGAAAACCAAAAAACATAATTTTCAAAAAACTTAATCCAGAAAACTCAAACCAAACACATTGATTATTAAGGAAACATGAATTTTGAAATTTATAACAATATGATAACACTTCAAACTTTTACTCGTCAAATTTTTTTTATTACAAATAATAGTGAACAAGAAGAAAAACAAGATGATAAAACAAAAATTATAAAAAATCTATTGCAACATGCTCTCCAAGCAAAGTTAGACAAGTTAAAGCAGTAATTCCTATCTATTGTGAAGTTCAAGAAAAACAATGTCCATCACGCACATATTTTAGTCAAATTACAAAGAAAAAAAATTAAATGATTCCAAACATTATCACAACAACTCAATGATACAAAAAGTAAATACATCTAAATAAAAAATTTTCATTAATTTTTGTTATACACTGATTACTTATAGATGTCATAAGAAATTATGTAACTTGACAGTTTCATAAAAATGTCCCTACAAACACTTATAAGTATGGATCTATAAACATCGTGAAAATAAATAAAAATATTTCACATTTTCTACATAAATGAAAATATACTAATGGCTAATGTTATATTTTTCATCATGCAACATATTCGTGACACAAGAAACGAGAGACGACAACTCTTGATGTATAAAAAAATATTATATATTGATATTAATGCATTTTTACACCAATAGTATGCAAATAATATATAACAGTGAATTCAATGAATTTGTATTATGAGATGAACTATTAAACAAAATTGTATAATTTTACAATCAATTTCATACTTTCAATTGTATTACAAGTACAAATTATGAAAAATTAAAGTAAAAAATTGATAAAAAAAATATTTGTGTACCACTATATACTTAGAAGACATACTTATTATTTATTGTTCAAGATAAGATTGTAATCTCAACAATCGAGTTATAAATTAATATTTATGTCTATAAAATTTATTATCCATCATTTAAATTCTACAGCTAAATATGTATTAATTTCTTACTTAGTTATATATTGAATACAGATCAATTTACCTATATAAATCTTCGTACTTTGTATACTTATCACATATTAATTTAACAAATGCGCATAATTACAGCATTAACCATTGATAAAAAATCACGTGTCACGTGCAATGCACGTGGGCAACCACTAGCACAACTTTTAAGCCCTCCCAAAAGAACCTGACACATTTTTTTATTTTTATTTTTACAAATTATTAAAAGCTACAAATAAATTGACAATTTTTTTTATAAATATTTTTATCTAATAATCATAAAAACTAACTCATACCAAACAAACGGGCCCAATTTACAATTTGCATTTTACTTAAAAATTGATATTAATTTATGCCGCTAATTCAGGGAGAATTCAAGACTCAAATGTAATCTCATCCAATGAAAAAAAGGGAAGAAAAAAAAAACTAGAACTTATTTGTATGTCCTTCATCACAAAATCCAAAACAAATCAATCCCTTACCAATCCCTTACCAATTTCAAAATGACTTTTTTCCCGCTATTGTGTTTGCTCTCAACTTCTCAATTCAAGGACTGCAGAGGTTCTTTAGGTCCTCCTCCTTGGCATACCAGCTTGGTATTATCTTTGAAATATGGGGATAAAGATCCTTGTATGAATTCCTGATTGTCCCTTCTGCAACTCCGGTTGCAATTGAAACATCTGCATTGACACCGCTATACATCTAAATTCATGCATATATGCATAATTGAATAACTAATATCTCAAATTAGCAATATGACAAGTCTTAATGGGCATTTTTTGGTCTGAAGATATTTAACTTCGTTTATTTCGGTCAAAAACATTTTCTATGAAAAACTTCATAAAATATTTCCCAGAAAAAATCTTTTCCCATGTTTTGATGACTCCTTGAAACTAATGTACTAATGATTGTATTGGGTGGGGGGGGGGAAGAAATGGTGAGGTGGTGGTGGTTGAAATGGTAGCAGAGGTGGGGGCTGTAGTGGTGGAGGTGATGGGTGGCGGTGGCGGTGTGGTGGCATTGGTAGGACTTGCAGTCCTAAAAATGTTTTCCACTTTCGTTGATTACAGAAAGTTTTTCGTTGACTTTCATTTTCCTTGCACCAAATGTAAGAAAATAAAGAAAACATTTCCAAAAAATGCTTTGAAAATGTTTTTCGCCCAAACAAACGAAACATTATTGTAGGCGAGAGAAAAAGGATGAGATTCTATTTTCTAGACCTACTAAATAAGCATGTGCATTTTCTTAAAATAAAAAAGAATCAGACAAAATTTCAACAATAAAATGGTCCAATAAAATGGTCCAAATTAGTAAGAAAAAATAATGCATTTTGGCATTAAAAATATTCCATAGTAGAGTCTGCAATGGATTCAGATATGATTTGTAGAACCCCTCAAATTCAACTCTGAGGTTCTTATGACTGCCTTAATCAATGACTCACATGCTTACCTTTAAGGGGCTTCTTATCATCCGAAAGCTGTGTTACAATGTAAATGACGGCAGCAGCAATTGATATAGGGCTCCTCCTGCAAGTAACAAGATTGCAACAAATTTAAAAGCAGCCACATAAAAATTTGACAAATCCATCCACTGGTTTCAAAATGAGGTTACTACAAACTACAAAGTCATTTAGGTACAACAATGTGCACCATGATGGAAGACCAATTTAATGAAGATTTTCTATTCAAAATTGGATATAAAATCCAGAGATTTAGCTTCACTTAAATGTGAGCTTGTTTTTGATGGATAAGAGGTAAATTTATTAGAAAAGGATCAAAAATAATATCAAAATTAAAAACTTCATTTTATCAGAAAAGAGTTTCACAACAAAAACACGAGAAGATTTCTCTTCTTCCCCCCAACCACACCCATTTGTTCTTCTGGGTTCTTAGAATTAAAAAGACTATCTATCCAAATGCCATCCAACAACCCATTTCCAAGGTGCAAACTACATACAACTATGTGCTCAAGTCCCACCAACCAAGGAAATGGGACAGAGCTGATCTAATGCAACAATGCAGACATATCATTCAAGTTCTATCAATATATGCAATCTTACAATTGATTCAGTCTCCGCAGGAAACATGACAACATAAGAGAAAAACCAGGGCTACCTTATATCAAACTCTTCCGACTTCTGGACAGCTTCTTGGGCGGCTTTAACTACTTGATTGTTCATACCAAGATTTGAACAAAAGCGTCTCTGAAGATGTTATTAAGATTTCATGTCAGTGGCAGAATTGCAAGAAACAATAAAGATCAGATGGTAAAGTCTGAAAAGACTGCTAATAAGAGCCATAAGAAAGTTTATAAAGTGCTCAATTTCACAAAATACTTACCATAAAATCCCCAGCATGTATAGTACCCATCTCCACTGATTGACCCATCTCAAGCTCTAGCTGTTTCACTATGTATTCTTTTGCTCGGCCAATTTCCTTCTTTGTCGCTCCATTGGCAACAGAGCAGATTTCTATTTGAAATCCAGAGGTTCAGGCAAAGCACAGAGAGATAAAATCAGGAAGAATTCAGATGTTAAAAAAAATCTCAGGCTGTACCCTTAACAGTTCGTGGCTTGTCTTCTTGCCGACAAGCTATGTACAGGCAAGCAGCCAAAATTGCGTCCTGGTTTCTTCCTCTACTAGATTTTTGATCTTCGACCTTCTTGAATATCTCATTGGCACGATCCTTCAGAAAAGATCACAGAACACCATCACAAAAAAAACATTGAATCTAGAAAGGAAAGAAAAAAGAGTGGCAGTGTAAGAATCTTGGGGAGGCATATGGAGCAAAAGTAAGTTTGTTCGTCAAGGCACAGTAACAAATGATTGGCAAAATTCCACGAGAAAGAAAAAGAAAGTTAACACAACAACCTTCAAGTTAAAAAGAATCACCATCACGAAAATGCATAATCATGGTAGTATTAGAATGCAAAATTGTCAGAAGGCCAAAACATAAACAAGCTATCTAACTAATGACATCTCAAGCCTCACTTGGAATCAGTATGTTTCAGATTTTGGCCATATATATAAAGAAAATATCTCATTTTTCCTAGGTATTATTACAAATTATCAGGAGAATAACTAAATACATAAATAGATATAATACAAGGACACCTACCCATGCTCGTGTATAGGAAAGGAAAAAGTCAAGAGTTCATGCATACCGAGGCACTGATATGCATGTACATTTCCCAACATGCCCTGCCCCATGCACATATGGGCATGTTGGGCTATTGTATAGTACAAAAGGAGAATAAATAAATGAATTAATAGATATAATACAAGGCCACCCACCCATACCCAAGCCATGTATATAAAAGGAAAAAGTCAAGAGATCATGCATACAGAGGCACTGATATTCATGTGCCTGTCCCACCCCGCCTTGCCCCGGCCTAGAAAAGGAAGAAGTCAAGAGATCATGCATACAGAGACTGATATTCATGCGCCTGTTCCACCCCACCCTGTTCTGGCCCACCCCACGCACATAGGGGCACGTTGGGTTATTGTTTGGTGGGTCTGTTGAAGCTCAAATTCCAAAAGCACACATGAAGGCAACCAATTGTGGCAGCACCATCCATGCATAGTATTCTATAATAACACGGGGAAGAGAAAAAACAATAAATTAGACGCATGCCCCATTCTAATTAGAGATTCTCAAACATTCCCGGTGTCATGAGTTCACTCTTTACACAGCAGAAATACCTAGAAACCACCAAGTCAAGCCTTTCATAACCATCTGAGTCTTTCAAATACCCCTCCTTGTCAATTTTTAAACCCACAAGCTTTACCTACAAGAATGACTCTCCAAAGGAAGTCCAGCATATCAAATGCCACCCATAGACATGCGCTTGTGCAATACGCATATACACAGAGTCCACTGGATGCTTCACTGTACCAAACTTGCTCACAAGCAAGGCACGTATCCCATCACAAGGTTTCATCATCATCAAGGCTCCCAGACACACTACTGTACACATTATTGCGGACCACAATGTTACCCACTACTAAGTCATCTGCACATGTCATAGCATTCACAACTTGTTTACCACAAATCCAAAAGCTGCTGAGCCATGTGCTAACAAGAAGTAGATCCAGAGACTTCTCTGCATGATATGTATCTTCAAACTAGAGGAAAATACCTCCCACATTGCCGACAAGTTCATACTGCATAACAAGTCCTCATTGCACACCTCAAGGAGTCAAGGGTCACTCTTACCCCACAACAGCACCAAGGGAGGGTCACTTTGTTAGGATTAGTCCACCCGTGTGATAAAGGTAGGTCAAATACAATTATTAGGTTGGTTTCTATATGTATTTGGGTTTAGGATAGTAAAATCCAAAATCTACCGGAAACCTAATATATGTAGAATTTGGTTACCTAATTGTATGGAACTAAGAATCTCCTGGGTAGACTATTATAAATAATTATGTGGACTACAGGATTTTCTGAGAGATTGAGGTGAGGGAAAAAATAGAGATGTAAGGGATGAGAGAACAAAATACCGTGAGGGCATCGAGGAGAACAATGACTAAACTACCCTTGAGCATAGGGTTCGGGTAGTGGTGTGGGTTTTAAGTGTTTTGGCCATCTCACACGTATTCTCTATTTCATTCATAGCGGAAGCTCTCTCTCTCTCGTGGATGTAGGCAATTTGGGCTAAACCACATAAATCTGTGTGATTGTTTTTTCTCTTTCGTGTGTGTGTGTGGATGTACTTCCATTTGTGTTAGTGGGATGTGGTATAAATCCCAACAAGTGATATCAGATCTTATGATTGTTGATCTTGGGTGCGGTTACTGTAGCGAAGGACTTGCACAAAAGAGAAAAGAATCTTGATGTTTCAAAAGAAAAAAAAATCAAATCAAATCAAATCAAATGAAGGTAGCGCGGTGGAGGCATTGATTAATTGAAAAACAATGCACAATTGAGGGTTTGGTTTTGTGGCTTTGACTTGTCAAAAGGTTATAATCCTGTGTGACAAAAATCATAAAATCTAACGGTTTAGAATATTTCTGTTATATCGGTGTGTATATATATAAGAAAAAAATTCAAGGTGAAGGTAGTTTCTAAGGTTTTCAGTCGTTGTAGATTCATCGGTACAATTAAAATTTTCAGATTTTGAACAGGTTTAAAGGGATTGGACAGATTCAAGGGCGATCAAAAGTAATTACATGTGATCAAAGGTGATCTAAGAGTAATCTGATTCAATCAACGAGGAAGTCGAATCACTACGGGTTCAATTAGATGATGTTTGTTTGATTGCACATCAAGATTGGCAAATTGTATAGGCTCCTGGAGTATGTTGTGACAAGAGGGAAGCTATTGTCAAGCATCAGGCAAGTAGTATGAATTGTGGGTGAACAGTGGCAAGCAACATTTGCAAGGATATTTGGTGGCCACTAAGAGGACGATAACGAGTTGCAGATTGTTCACAGAAAGGAAGCTTCTAGCATAGAAATTGAGACAAAGGTTGTGACAAGGTGTACACCAATGGCGGACGCGGGGTCTCTTTTTTACAAAGGTTTTGGTTGGTGGCAGTGGAGACACCTTAGTGAGGTGCAGAGGTTCTCATGGGCTTGAGTATGAGGATAGAGGAATCTACGAAAGACATGTTGGAGCACTATTGTGTGAGGTGCAAATAGCGTGGGTACTTGGTTCGAGGTATGCAACATCTTCTAGGTGAAAGTGGAGTGTTCACGCAAACTAGGACATCTAGGTTGAAGGATGCACATAATATTTACCCCACATGGGTGGAGGGAGTGATTGTTAGAATTAGTCCACCCATATGATAAAGGTGGATCCCATACAATTATTAGGTTGGTTTTGGGTTTAGATAGAAGAATTCAGAATCTACAAAGAAACCTAATAAATGTAGAATTTGGTTACCTAATTGTATGAAGCTAAAATTTTCATGGATAGACTATTATAAATAGTCATGTGGACTATAGGATTTCTTATAGAGATTGAGAGATTGAGGTGAGGGAAACAATAGAGATGTAAAGGGGTGAAAAAAAAATTGTGAAAACACCAGAATGAGCAAGGGCACAACTATACTCAAGTATGAGTTCGGGTAGTGGTGTAGGTTTTAAGTGTTTTGGCCATCTCACATGTATTCTCTATTTTATTCATAATGGAAACTCTCTCCCCCGTGGATATAAACAATTTGGGCCAAACCACGTAAATCTGTGTGATTGTTTTTTCTCTTTGGTGTGTCTTTGGATGTGCTTCCGTTTGCGTTGGTGGGATGGGATATAAATTCCAACACACTTGTGCGTACATAACACAATTTTCATACACATACAAATGCCACCAACCATTTTAGATCATTGTGTGCCCATAGCATTACACTAAATCCATATGGTATGTCTCAGTGTGTATTTTTCTAAAATGTGCCAGTTAGTAACAGGTAAAATTTTGATAGGTAAGGGTAACTGAAAAGAGACAGTAAGAAGTAACCGACTGAAAATAATAAGAAATGCAAAGAGGAAAGAGATGGACCGACAGCACACATACTGCATAACATATTTTAACATGAATGCACTGTTGCCAACAAGATTTAAAGACACTGTTATCCTTCCAATTATTTTGTCCTCTAAATTGCTGTTGATATGTACAGAGTTTCGTCATAAAGCTATATACAATGAAACTTCTCTGACATGTATCAATTGTAATTTGTAACAACCATCAATCACGTCATAAAAACCTCAAGTGACCCAATTAACTCAAAAAGTCTGGAATATCAGTTCTTTTAACATCATCCTGTTCACAAATGTTTAGGCCAACCTATATGCTCAATTATCAAACAGCAACTGTGATTATTTTTAATATCTTCAATCTAATAACTACTACGGCCCAATTTCTATTCTAAATACCAATGGACATCTTTTTCTTTTTCTATTTTCAGGGTAAGGATCTTATTAACACACAAGAAGAGCAACAGAACTAAACTATGAATGACAATGGGGCAGGTAGAGTGCGTTTGACCCTCCCCCTCCCCCTCCCTGATCCCTGATTTTTATTTTTTCCCACATCTCCATTCCCAATCCCCAATGAAGACCATTTTCATACTACCACCCCTGCCCCTACTGGGGATCGGTTTTCCCCGCCCCTGACATCCCCGCCCCATTTGCTTTGGTTTCGTTGCTTTGCTTTAGGTTCATATCTCCATAATAAATAAACAAAACAAAAACAAAAAATTCAGAATAGAAAAAAGTGAGTGAAAGGGACAAATTGATTAAGGTTGTTGTTTGGTTCATAGATTTGGGGACAGATCATATACATTTTATTTTTTCCTTTTCAAATCTCTCCCCAAGTTCATAAACCAAACACAACCTAAAAATTTTCAAATTATTGAAAGGATTTCATGCTAAGAAAACATAAATTGAAAATGAACTAAAAATTGTGTAGATCATTCCAAAGAACATTCCACTTTTACCCCAAGAATAAATTGATTTAATAAAAATAATTTTTATACCACCACACCCGCCCCTAACGGGGTTCAGTTTTCCCTATATAGCATATCCCTGCCCCATTCCCTTAGTCCACCAAAAATGTTATACTGCTTCTGTTTGGGGGGGGGGGGGGGGGGGAAATTAAGAAAAGAAGTAAGAAGGAAAGAAGAAATCAATTAAAAGAATAACTTTAAAATTATTGAAAAGAGAACAAAAATTAAAAATTAACAAAAAATTGTATTGATCATACTAGATGATTTTTATACTTTTGTACCAAGAATAAGTTGATTTAGGTTCCGTTTATTTTGATATAAGATATTTTACACAAAAAATGTTTTTCATGTAAATTTATTTTGCACAAAATATATATATATATATATATATTTCTTGGTATTCAGTTGACACTTGAAATAAAAAAATTCTATTATGGAATTAGCAATTTTGGTTCAATAAAGTGATCTTTATGGCTCTTTTGTCAGTTAGAATACCTACTTGAAAAGATCCAATACATTGAAAGAGTCGTAACTATGAGTAAATTTTATGACAAGTTACTTACATAATTTTTAATGTCAAATTGTTTTTGGGGACTATAATGAAAAATATGTTTTACTTTCTTTTTGTTCAACCAAACAATGAAAAATGAAAAGAATATTTTTTGTTTAAGAAACCATTTTACATCGAAACAAATGAAACCTTAATAAAAACAGTTCATAATAATAATAATAATTTACACTGAATGGGTAAAATTTTCATATGAAATTGTTCGTGATTTTTTATTTCCATATCATATATGTATAACTTATATATATATATATTATTTTAGAATTTATTATCAGTAGCTTGTACTGGCAAAGTTTGTTGGTATCTTCACCCATGCAAGAAGTATGGGGTTCGAGTCACACTGTTTCTTTTCTTTTACATTGGCTGGACAAAAGATAATGGGGCGGTTTTCTGACAAAACCATCGGGGGTGGATTCACCAACCCGCACCCAAAATTGATTGGGTATTCACCAATCAATGCCACATCCGACCCGCGGGGGAAAAAATTGGAGAAAACCACTCCAATAAGATCAGGGCGGAATGGGCCTCCATCGAGTCTAGGTCAAATTGCCATCCCTAAACTAAACCACATATAAATCACATGTTGAGCCAATCCCAGCTCCCAATTGAATATTATGGAAAGAAATAACCTGTGCAAACAACTTTAAGAGGTGCACAATTCCAAAAACCCCACTTACATAGAACTCATTTCCAACTAACTTAAATTCCCAAATTTACAGTACTAGTAATACCTACCAAAACTTCAAAATAAAAGAAATTTAAATTTCATGCAAATTAAATCTTCCACATAAATATGATTCGATTTTCGTGCATATTCTCTTTTGTTATGGGTAAGTTCAATTGTCCTATGAAAGTGTCCTAGAATGGGCATTATGAGGACAGTTTAAATTTTAGACTTCCCTTCGTCTTTTTAAGTCCTTATCCCCAAATTAGCTGTTATGGGTTATAATGGTTTATTTATGCAGTTCTTTTGCAATGGACATACAAGTTTCACAGTTCTTTAATCAGTCGCTTAGTGACAATTAATTGCAAATTAGTATCCCTTAAAGCATTCACTACTATGTTCTTTTTGTGTCTTTTCTAATTGATCATATTTAAATAATCATTAAGTCAAGATTGATCAATTTAATCATGCATTAATCTCATACTCATACATTCAAAACATATAAAATAAAGTGCAAGTAATGTAAAGGATGAACACAGAGACTTATAGTCGATCGGCACACCCATTGTGCCAACATCCATTTTCAGCCTCCATTGCTGGCGTAATCCACCATAGCATATGGGTTTTCCTTAGGTTTACCCAAAACCGTTACAACTCCAAGAGATTTTCCCATGGAACACCTTCAATCTTTACAACAATCAACACATATCTAATAGGGTTTTCTTCTCTATACACAAAACCAATAACCACCAAAACATAATCCTATAAACACTTCAACAAAGTAGCTTGCCTAGAGCTCCCAAGTGTATATGTGAAACTAAAGTGTAGGTTCGTGATGGCAATAGTGTATACAAGAAAGTATATCACTAAGACGAGAAATTATAACTCCACAATGAGAAATCCAAGGCTCCAAATGGAATAAGCTCTCTATGCAAAGATGACAGGCAGGCAACTCAAGCTCAGTCCCACTCACACAAGAATGTAATCATCTTTCAGATATGATCTAGAGAGTACAACGGGCACATTTTATAGGGAATTGTGGGCCTTGGGATTGGACTATTTCAAAATAGTCTGGTGTGGTGTCGTTTGATGTAGTCCGGGCACCCTTCAGAGAATCCAACCCAAAAATTTTTGTAACCTATTCATGGGATTAATGTATCCCAGTAGGCGGGTTGGGTGGGATTTAAAGAGGAGTATTAAATGGGTCTTGGGATAAGAACTTGCATTTTATGTTACTTTTTTTTTTTTTTTTTTTGATCAACAACAAAAGCTTTATTGATAAAACTAAAAAAGGAGGGAAGAGGATGAGGCATCCTCTAAATACAAAACAATGAAAAGACAACAGAAAAAGTCCCTAACCGACTAAAAACAAGCAAAAGCTTACAAAGCACACACCGCCAACCAATCTCTAACTAACAAAAAGAGTGGAACTCCCTTAAATAAAGAGTTCCCCAACGCCCAAAAAGAAGATAAGTGACAAACATGATCCCATAAATAGTCCACCTTCCGAAACTTATCTTCAAACAACCTCTGATTTCGCTCCCACCATAACACCCAAAAAGTTGCAAAGACAGCACAAGTCCATAAAATTTTGGCTCTCTTCGATCCTCCAAATGTATGAAAATCAATTAAGAGCATATGCACACTCCTTTCTGGGGCCACCCACATACCATTTCCAACACAAAACAATCTATGCCATAAATTCAAAGCTATTGGACAATGCAAGAATAAATGATCCACGGATTCCCCACTCTTACAACACAGAATGCACCACTGAGGATTTAAAAAACGATTGGGTCTCCTTTTCTGCAATGTATCATTTGTCAAAATTCCCCCAATGCCCCCCCAATGCTTGCAAACCCTACTATGACAAGGCATACGTAACCTGATCCATCCCTGTAACTTTGTTTTCACCAATGACCGAAGCTAAGGTGATCTACAACAAGGCATTTTCTGACACCGTTGACCATATTTGATGAGCTTTATACACACTCAAACACTGGTAAATTCTTTCTTTTGGCAAACAAACTACATTCTTCTCTCATTATCTTTCTATCTCCTACTACTAGCTCTTTTTCTTGATTTTATTAAGTCCTACTCTTCTCCTTCAAGATCTAGCCTTTGAAGCTATTACCAGACCATCATGGCTCTTCTTCATAATAATATTCTTCCATTAACATCCATGAAATTATTTGGACCAATCACCAAATAAGAGCTAAAAATAAATTAGCCAAGAAATGTGTTTTAGCAACCAGGGTCAGTAATATAAACAAGCTAGAGGAACACTTTTATCTTTTTCACTCAACCCACCTTTGAGAGGTCTTCAAAAAAATTTAATGAGACAACAGTTTTAGGGCTTCATTCAACAAACGTGTCACTATATTCCGCATTTCTTGGGCATATATGCATGAGGGCATTATAGGGATTGGACCAAAAGGGGGTTAACAATGTCATTTGTCACTTTAGCCCATTCAATAGTACTGAAAAACAAACAAAGGATGAGGGCTCATTGGCCCTATTTGGTAGAGCTGTGAGAAAGTGCTTATAGCTTATGCCTAAACAGCTTATAACTTATAACTATGAACATAAGCTGATTTCTGACTTATAAATTAAGCATCTCCTGCCCCACTCAAAGAATAAGCTCATTTCTGACTTCCAAAAAGCTATAAGCTATAAACTATAAGCTAAACCAAACACATCAAAATAGCTTAAATTAAGCTAAAAGCTAAAATAAGCAGCTTTTAAACTGCACCAAACAGGCACATTAGCTTCTGCCAAATAGTATTATCTGTTCTCCACTCAAACACTAGATTGGACTAAATTCAATAACAAAGACAATCCAATCCCAAGCTGGCTTGGATATAATGCAGCAAATAATCCTATCCCCCAACACTTTAGTGTGGCTATCAAATGTAACCAAAGAGTACACAAGCACACTAAGAACTTTTTTTCTCATCAAGTCATACCAAATGGTGGCATTTGGTATATATTAGCCATAGCCTAGTAATAGATTAGTTAAGAGCTTTTTTTTTTAAAAAAAAATACAAATAATAATAATAATAATAATTGCCAGGAGTGATCAACCACAAGCTATCACGGTCAACCACATCCACCAAGATGATTGACTTCTCAAGAATTCCACTACAGTCAACCAAATCCATCAAGATGGCCAACCAAACTCTGGAAGTTTCTGAAACTATTCTCTGGACTTTCCTATAGTCGACCATGCTCTACAGCTTGGTCTATCAAGCTGAAAAACTTAAGCTTATGTAGCCCTGTTTGACCAAACTTGGTCTTCACCTTGTCCAAACATTTCTTTATATCGACAAATTTCTTCCATAGCAGCACTTCGATGCGGATGAAGATCTACCATAATACTTCAAGCTTCCAATGTAATGTATGCAGTCTAATGAGCTCTCCTCATGGTAGTGAAACAGGTTTTTCCTAAAGTTGCACATACAAGTCATGAAATTGTCAATCTAGTGCTAGTCTAAACATTAACAATATTTTGCTCAATGCATTTAGTTAACCAACAAAGCTATGCATATCACTCACATACACTAAGTTCAAGTACTAATTTATTTATCAAATAAAAAAGAAGTGTCTTATTGGACCATTTTTAGTAGATCACAAACCATGTGATAGATTTTACTATTATAATTTATAAACATTCCATTTCAATCCAATTACTTTGTTCTGTGAAACATTCAAGAAGTTTCATAAAATGAAGCAACTAACTTGTTTTAAATTCAGATAACCATAATAGTTTATCTAATAGGATTATGCACTGGAAGCTCTTCTTTTTCCATTTATAAAATGATGAGACAAGAGTGGTTCAAAATTTTGCTCAAAAGAGGTGGGTCATGAAGACTCTAACCGTAGGCAAATATGTTGGGCAACCCTCAAGTTGCAAATAATCAGATCTGAATTTTGGACAAAGTGGCGTAACCATCAATTGTTAGATCATAAGATAACGGGACATTCAAAAGAGGTCTATTGATATGGACAAAACTTCAACTGCCTTCTCCACCAGCCTTCTAATGCAGATAACTTTGTATTAACTCAGTTCTTATCTAAGATATTCTAGGTAGTCCATTCAACATACAATGACAAACCAATGTACGTCAAATGCACAGACAACCAAGCACACCACTTAGGTAACCACATGCTCAGCTTACCAACTTCATCTACTGTTGATCTCACAATTCATTGAGGCTATGGCCGCAAGGTCACATCCCTTGAACTAATTAGCAAAGTCATCTTGCTAAATTATGTATGGTACTTGTATCTACTCTAGGGGTGATGATTAAAAAAAAAATAAAGATGTATAAAAATCAACTCTCAAATTGACTAAAAACAAATCAAGACAAGGATAGGCTGCATATGACTTTAGGATCATTGTACAGAACATAAGGTAATTCCTTCGGTGAAGTTCGCATCTCCGTAGTTGCACACACGTGCACACCATATTATTTTAGGCAAGAGGCACACCGAATCACCAAGAGGCCCAGGCATGAGGCCTAAGGCGTGAGGAGTGAGGCGTGAGCTTCATCGAAGCAAAGTGCATTTATAGATATTGCATGGTTGTTTTTGAGTACTAAAAATTTATAGTTCATTTTATCTATCAAGCACTACTAATTAATGAAACATTGTATAAGATTACTACCACACAGTACATTAGATTGTGCTTAATACACCACATCAACAATTTCAAATGAAATAAATTCAAATTAAACAATTAAAAAAGGCTATTTAAGTACAATAAAAAGGCATTAAACTAAAAAAAAGAAAAAAATATATGTTTATCTTCAATTTGTTGTCTAGGTTTAAGAATATTTAATTTTTAGGGGGCTGTGAAGGTTGTTATCGCATCTTAACAAATTAGGCACAATTAAAAAGGGTAGGTGCCTTTCTGCGCCTTGGTGCACCTCAGCTACAATTCATTAAATTTGCCTTGTCTCAAGGGTATTGAGGCGTCTCAAGAGCACCTCAATGGGGGTGTTTGTTTGGGCTTTTTTGAGTCAACTTATGACTTCTGACTCTTGAAAAGTTATTTTGAACTATTTGGTTAAACTTATTTCAAACAGTTTCTGTTTCTAACAACTTATTTTAAATCAAAAAAGCTAATTCTGATAAGCTGCCCACCACTTACTTTTGATTATCAGCTTCTGCTGCGAACATATTAATTTACGGTTATACTCTTAAATTTTTTTTATTTTTTATTTTTTTAAAAATAGAAAAAGACCCAAATGGACTATAGAATATTATTATTATTTTGTATGAGAAATGTAGACAAGTAGTGAATAACAAAAAATAAAAGTTAATTGAAAAAGCTACTTCACAGCTTATTTAACAAACACTACTCAGCAACTTAAATCTATAATCCAACAGTTACACCAAACAGATTAATAACTTCTAATTAAAGTCATAATCTATAATGTATTAAGCTATAATCTATAATCTGTTTTAACAGCTTCACCAAATGGGACCAATGTGCCTAGTGCCTAGGCACGTGCCTTTGATAACATCATGCACACAGAGTTCTCAATTGTCACATAACAAAATATGATAATGGACAATAAATAACATACCTTTATCGTTGCAACCAAGCCCAACCTGAGAGACAAAAGTGCAAAATTAGCTTTATGATTGTAAATTTCAAATATCAATATGAGAATCTACGAGAAGGGACAAGAAAAAGAAAGAAATAAGAGAGGAGTGAAACACTTACAAGAAAAAATTAGAAAAAAGTATCAGAAGAACATAGGGTGTGTTTGGTATGTTTTTGAGAGTGATTTTCAAAAAAAATGTTGGGGAGAGAGTCTAGAAATTTTTTTGGTTTGTTTGGTTGTATATTTTGAAAGTAGTTTTGGAGTTTTGGATGAATTGATATTTTATTGTAATTGAGTAGATGTGTGAGAGAAAAAGCGATTAAGAATGAGAGAGGAGAGAAAAAAAGTTGATTGATTGATGTGTAAGAGAGAGAAAGTGATTTTGAAAACTTTTTGAGAAAAATCACAAACCAAACAAAATTTTTTAAAAAAATTTCAAAAACAACTCTCCCAAAAACAAACCAAACAAGCCCATAGTTTCTTTAAGATATGCCACAAGGTATATCCACACTACCAAGTTGGGTTTTCTCCAAATTAATTATGAACCTTCATCCATATGATTGAAACCAATGGTGAAAATCTAACAACTATCAATTTATTTCATCTAAATACTTTATTTCATAGGATTTACATTTATCTATTGATAAATTTATACGCATAGGGTATACGATTGAGACCCATCATCCTTGGAATCTCTTTAATGATTTGTGTGAATACCAACATCTGATAGAATTTAACCTATGTGTTTCACAAAACAAACCATATGATATTAAGATTGAGATCTAAATGCCAGATGACTCTCCACAAGGTACACTATACTATATAATCTTTAACCCTTTTTTAATAACTTTTAAAAGGAATGGACCTGCACCCATATTGAAACCAGTTAAAGCTAATAAGTGGGCATTTAAAAGGGATCTAAAGCAAATAAATAACAATAAAAAAAAAACATAGAGATGCATAGATGGATATGCCTATAATATAATTATTTTATAATATAAATATATATAGAGAGAGAGAGAGATAGAGAGAGAAAGAGAGAGAGCAAAATGTATGCATCAAAATGACTCAATGAGAATGAGTTGATACGCCTAAGTCTTTTCAGATATGATAGATTTGGCCAATCCGAGCCATTATCCATTGAAATATTATTCTTTGTTCATGCAAGGATGTGGAATTGTATTGGCCCTCATCAATTCTAAGTTCATTTGGCCAAAGTCAACTCAATCTCAGCCAATTTAACATGCTAGAAGGCTAAGTGGCATTTTGTTACAGGTGTTGTTTCCATATTGGATATATATCAAATGCATATACTCGACCAACCAAAGACATGTCACATGAGAAAAAAGTCACACACACACACACACACACACACACAAAAGTGAATGCATGACAGATGCAATTTAATGCAAGGAAAGAGTATAAAAATAAAAAATAAAAAAGCAAAGAAATATGAGAGTAGCAGACATTCTCTCTCATTTGCAGAGTGAAGAAAGCAGGCTCAACCCTAGCTCCCAATATCCTTGGAATCATACCATGCATGATATAATTATGTATTTTTCATAAGCTTTCATCTTCTATACTATTATGTTCATACAAAAAATATTATTTATGCATATAAAAGATAAACATAATCATGCCAGCATAGTGCCCTACTTTTCTATCTTCTTGTGTCTATGTATCTAGAAGATGCATCACATCCATGGTCCATAGTTGGTGCTACGCCTATACCTAAAGAGTATAGAACTTGGTTCAACTCTTCAAGGCACTTCCACACCCTTCCAAGAAGAGCCAACCATTGGTATAGGACAAATGTTTCTTTTACTAGGTAAGAAAACAAATTATATCTAATTACTTTATTTACTCTTATACTATACAAAAAAATTATACTGAATGTCATTCAACATTTATTGAAAAAAATAAAATAAAATAAAATAAAAAATAAGAGAGAGAGAGAGAGAGAGAGAGAGAGAAGAAGAAGAAGAAGAAGAAGAAGAAGAAGAAGAAAAAAAAAAAAGAACTCATCCAACAGTACTTCAGGTTATAAAAATTAAAACGAACTATTTGATAATGCGCCTTAGGTGGTCATTTCCAAGGTTGTTAAAATCGGGATCCTATATTGAATTGTTAGAGGTGTTTATAGAATCGGATCGTAGAATCGGATGGAGGATCGTAAGATCCTACCGAAAAAGACAAATTACATAATAATTTAATTTAAATAAATATTTCTTATAAAGTATAGACAAAATGAGCCTAGATTCTATTAAAAATAGGTGAAGATATTGTGAAAAATATAATACTCTATGTAAAATGAACATATAATATTATACAATAGAAAACTCGATGGTAAAAGTTTTGTATTTCATCAAAAAAGAAGGTGAAGAAGAAGAATTCTATAACAAAATACTTTACAATCTACAATAATGCACAAAAAGTGAAGAAAAAATATTTAACAAAGTTGGATATGAAAATAAATTAAGAACTCAAAAGAGCAGCTTAACTGGATGATAAGGTTTATCGTTAGCATCCCTGGTGAAGCGGATTCGAGTCACAAAAATAATTTCTCCAAAAATTGGGATAAAGTTGCAATCATCTTACCCTCCTTAGACTTCCCTAAAACTAAGTTTGTTTTTCCGAGTAGTTAATTTTCTTAAATTACCGCAATATTTGAATGTTTGTTCCCTAGTTTGTTTTTCTTAGTCTATTTGATCGAATACTACTTAATTTTTATTATTTATTTTGACCACATAAATTGGTAGTTAGACAACAAACATAAAATTTATAATAAAATATGTCATACAATACAAAACAAGATTTGTAAATTGAATCGGATTCAGATCGGGATTCTACGATCCTATAAGATCCCATTACCAGGATCGAAAGATCCTACCTCTAAGAAATATTTTACACAATCTAGATCAATTGTACTCAAATAGATCGTAAGATCCGAATCGGGATTCTGATAACGATGGTCATATCCAACGTCATGACACCACTTCAGTGATGCAACAAATGTGTAAAATCTTCCTGATGAGTTAAAAGTCACTAAAATTAGACACCAACAAGGGAGGGACATGAGAAGGCATGCTCCAGCCAAAGTGGATCTCGTATCTATAGGCATCACCTATTGATCCATACCAACTTCACCATTTATGCTTCACGCAAAATGTGAACATATATTTAACTGCACCATTTAGCATGACTGAGAGTTTCATTCATCATATATCAATCATGAAACTTTTCTATTGGCTCATGAACAAATTCAACCTTGAAGGATCACCACTTTCTATAATTAACTTCAAGCAAAACATAAACTAGGGTGTAACAAACAAACTTTAATGGTATGCCTATAATGTGTTTTTACAGTTGCAGTTCTTAAAACTTGACCATGTTACCGACTATGTATTCCAGTTCCACTCAATTTGGTGGCTTGTATGCGCCTTGATCATTGGGCCTGCCTATAGTCTAGAAGAGTGCATAGAATATGCATTCAAATGCCTCACCCTCAATAGTTATCTGCACCAGTTAGCCATATGTAATTTCTGGAAAGTGTGGGATATATGCGGCTTGGTGGATCCAAATTTTGACAGGATTAAGACTACATAGAAACTAGCCAATTTCTTCCTTCATAGGAAGGTATTGTGACAATGACAACTAGCCAATTTCCTTAATCCTAAGGCTTTGTTGGTTATAACGGGTTTGTTGGCACTAGCAATGTCTGCATTTTGGTTTGGAAAGTTGCTAAATTAACAAAGGGTTTTAAGTTCTCTGCAATGAAGAAGTATACACTCTAGCCTAGGAATGATTTATTGTTCAACGACTGATACTTATTAAAGATCATCAACAATAAATCAGAATTTAGACCATTGTCCAATCAACCAGAGGAATAATCATTCATCTCTCTATGACAATTCTTATACATAGCTGGAAACTACATTTACTGGTTTCCACATAAATATCTCTGCATTCCAACCAGTGCAAGTACATAAGAAATATGGTACAAATCAGATTAAACAAAAAATAGAACAAGCTAATCATCATAAAATTCAGATATTCACTAATCACTACCCTATGTTTGGTTGCCAAGAAAACAGAATAGAAAAGTGCATCCCATTTAATCCCTCAAATTTCCTCAAAAAAAAAAAAAAAAACAGAAAGAAAGAAACTTCGACTTTAAAACAAAACAAAAACAAGCCAAAAGGAGTTTTTTTTTTTTTTTCACGTGTCACAAAACAAAACGAGGAATAAGTCCAAGATCCAAACTTGTGACTTATCTTTCTTTCCTTTGCTCTTTTACCACATTTTCTCAGCAACCAAACAGGTCCATACCTATCGGACATGGTGGCAATGGTCTTGAAGGCCAAGATGAGGGATCGATCGGGGTTGGAGCCGCGATTCTGCCAGCGGCCGAGGGAGGAGGAGAGGAAGTCGGAGGTGACGCCGTTAGGCTTCGAAATAACGGTGGAGAGGCCTCCGTCGGTGAGAAGTGGGTTGGTGGGACCACCAACACGAACCGGGTCGTTATCGCCGGACTCATTGGCAAAGGTCCTCCACTCGGAGGTCTCATCGATCGAGTGCGATTCCAACACAAGACCGCACTCCGAGCACACCGTGTCTCCGGCGGAGTGATCGAACACCACCTCCGTCGCTCGCTTGCAGTCCGAGCAGTACACGTCGCCCATTGATTGGATTTCTGGAGAGATCTAAGATGGGATTTGATGCAGAGGATTGGAGAAAGGGTTTTGATTTATATTTATATGTCAGTTTTTTGTTTTTATTTTGTTTATTTTTGGTTTTCAATTTGTTTATGTTGTTGTTTTTGTTGTTGTTGATGAACTTGTTTCTATTCTCCAATCTCTCTTTCCCCGTTCTTTCTTTCGCTCTATGTGACTTGTGAGGAAGGAAATTGAAGGTGTAGATATGCGTTTGGGAGGGTTTTGCTATTTATAGAGGTGGGGAGGGTTTGAATGGTGTTTGGAAAGTCAGGGATGTTGCTTGGGTGTATAGGGGATGTTTGGTTGCAAGGAAAATGAAAACTATCTTAAGCCATGTTTGGGTATTTGGGTATTGAGAAAAGTCATGTGAGTTTCATGACTGTTGTTGCTTAGGTGGACGGGGGGAGTTGTTTGACTGCGTAGAAAAATGCTACAACTCATGAGGCTGCTTCGTTAGGCAAGTCATGTGAGTTTAATGCTTTGGGACTGGATTGTCTCTAGCTGGATATATCAACTGACTGTTTAGTCTGGCTTATTTAGGATTTGTTTTGATAATTTGAATTATTTAATATATAAAATTTATAGGGTATTTTGACCTTGCAATAAATTACATTGATCAAATATTAATAGTCGTTTGATCCGATCAAATTTCTATTAATAATTTTTTTTTTAATCATATTTATTGTTGGCAAAAATATGAATTAATCAAGTGACTATCGATATCCGATCAATATAATTTATTACAAAAATGAAATTTTCAACTAATTTTACATATTTAATTGTTCGAATTATCGATTTGAACTTTGTATTAGACCTACAAAAGCCCAATACCACAATCTAATCCAATTATAATTGGAGACGAGCCTAGGCGTAAAGGTTCCTTCTTGCTATTTTAGGCGGAGAGGAGAGGGGGATTCTATTTACTCCCAAAAAAATTATTAAATACTCCATATTTTTAAGTACGCTCATTTTAATTATTTAAAATTTTATATTACTTTGAGTATACCCTATAATTTTCCAAAGTAACTCATAATAAACTCAAATAATAAATAATAATCAAATTAAAAATAAAAAAGAGTATTTGAAAAACCTTTCAAATTGATACACAGGAGGCACTAGCGAAAGAGTCCATAATCAAAGTCACCATTGACGAGCTTCATCTCCTTGCCTCTGTTTTTTTGTATCTCTTTCTTCTCTTACTATTTTGCTATAACAATTTGTTGATTACTATGTGTCTGACAATTTTATTACTGGTTTGCTATTCTAATTTGTTGATTACTATGTGTTTGACAAAATGCTTGAATGGAAAAATACTCTACTACCTTGCTTGGCTTAGCTCTTTTATTGAATTTGTTTTTATATTTTTTCACAATTTAAGTGTATGTGCATAAAAAATATGCAAGAAGAAAATAATAGAAACAATAATTTTTTATTTATTTTTTTATTTTTTCCAGAACAAATATAAAGTTCAATAGAAAGAAAGAGTAAAATGACAGAAAAAAAAATGATTATTAAAAAGTGCCGCAAGATATAGCTCGTTTTCTATGTGAAGGATACTAATATGGTCATTGGGTTCAAAGATTATCTCAAAGAATTTTTTATTAAAAGCTGTAATGCTATTTACATGATTCTAAAAATTGAAAGATTTAACATCGTAATGGGACATGTGAAAAAATACATAAATTAATAATTATATATTTGATTTTTATATGAATGCTTACCTCCTCTTTGATAGGTTGTTTTAAAAAATTATTTTGATTATCACTTTCATTCATTGTTTGACTGTTCAAACTTTCTTCTAAGGTTTAGAGTTGCAAAATAATAATAAAAACAACAATATTAATGATAATGGTGAGTTTTAATAGGGTGGATTGGAGTTTTAGAGTGAGAAGAAAGGCAAAAAGAAGAAGAAGAAGGCAAAATAACTTTGATCTCTTAGGGAAGAAGATATGGAAATTTGAATAGGAATAATGGATTAGGATGTACCATGAGGGGAAAAAAAATTATTTTAGGGTTTAATATGTATTGTCCTTATTAGTAAATTCACATTAGAATATAATGAGAATTAAAATTTATAAATTTAAGTTGGCATACTAAGATATTTTTTGGGTTTAAATAGAATGCCCCAGGGAGAGATGTTTTCTCTTTGCTAATCAATCCATTGGACAATATTATAATTTATAAATATGAACATAATTAGTATGTTAAATTAGATAATCAAGCTTTTAAAAAATAACTCTAATTTATACTATTATATAAGTAAAATTTTGATGTTCAAAGTTCTATCTAATTTTTTTTTCAAATATAAAAAATATATTTATAATTATATTATTAGTTCTTGTCACGCTCGAATCCATTACCAAATCCTTAATATTATTGCCATTTCCAATAATTCCATCCATTCAAGAATATGAACAAGAATTAATAATAACATTCTCTCACAACAATGATATAATGATAAGTATAAAACATGATACAATACCCTTAGGCTTACACTGAATTTAAATAAATTAAGGGATCGACCTTATACAGTAAATGACACTCAGCCAACAAATAAAAAAGGCTCTGTGGCCAACAAAATGAAAGACTTCAAACCCTGAACAATCATCCAACTGTGTACCTGAAAAATCTATCAATACGTGGAATGAGAACTAAGCGCAATAGAGATCCCAAAGATCCTAACCAATCACAACATATAACTAGAAATGATCATGTATGTGCCACGATATACCATATAAGTAATGTGACAGTTAATATCCAAAAGTACTCATATAAATATGTTTTCCCGAAAACATCCTCTTAACACAACACAGTATAAATATCTTAGAAATTAAAAACATACCCATTTAGTCACATAAGTATGTTATCACATAGCATACTAGGTTTACTTTTAACACAACTAGTGAGATAACCCATTGTGATAAAATCACAGCCCACGATCTCAAAGTATTCAAACCCGATAGTTCTGATATCAAGTTGTAACACCCCGAAAAACAATAACCATAATTCATCCCATGATAATCATTAAATAACAGTACAATTCTGAATATAGTATCATTTCATTCACATGATTCCATTGTACAAAAAGGTAGTTCTAACCATGAATCTATAGCATGTGCCATAAGTTAATGATATGAAATAAAAGTTAAACAGATATATAAATACCCCTAATGGCTATAACTTTCCACGATGATGCTTGGTTACAACAAAAGTGAGTTTAAACTTAAACAAATAAAGCCCTAGACTTGTACAAAATAATTACAACAATAACAAAAGGAAGCTCTTGGCTCTAAGTCCTCCCAAGTTACGGCCTTGGCAGAGGCATATCATCAACACTTGAAAATGGTTTTCTACATAGGGTGAGCTAAAGCCCAACAGAAATACTCTAGCACAATATATGAATCTTAACAAAACTATAATGTGAATGCATATGCAATGCTCGTGCCAAAATATTTTATATCTCTTTCCAAAACCATGCAATACAAGGTTTATATCACAATTCATGAAATCATTTCCTTTACAATAGAAAATAGGGCAGTGGATACAACATTAGGAATCTCTAGGTACGTGTCTACAAGCAGGCTATACAAACACTACCAATTGCCATTTTTACTGGTACTAACTAGAAAGCTCGGCATCTAACCGTGCAGGTTTCTGAATTTTCACCAAGGACACACAAGCCAACATAATACCACAACCACACCCCTATCCAGATTTACCAAGGTATTTACCTATTTTTCTCAAAACAATATATATTTTCAATGTGTCAAGTGTGCAACAATGCTCAATGCAAATAGATGAGAAATTAGTTTCAATTCTCCTAATTCTTATTCAATTTCTACAACAATCATAGTTATCTTCCACCAATAGCCCAAAACAGATATCTCTAAACAGATAAATAATTTCCAATAAAGATAAACTTTCCAAAATTTCAAGATGGAAGTGATAATGCATATCCAACTCCACTATTATCATCATCATTTTAATTCCATAAAACTCAATAGCATTTCCATTTCTTCCTTACAAAATCAAGTATTCATACTTTAGGGAAAAATCCCTACCCCTTTTTTTTATAATTATTTTATAAATCAATTTCAAGGATAAAAATCCACCATTTTATCACCACTCAACCACATTTACAAACACATAATCATTTCCAAGAAACCATTTTAATAACCCCTCTTCTGATTTTAAAATTAAAACCCTATCCAAAAATTCACAAATCACAATGTTATTTAGAAAATCAAATAACCAAGTTAAAAACTATATAAAAGTGTGGAGAAATCGCTACCTCAAAGCTAGAAGACAAGGGAGAGAGTGGATAAATCTCGACGAAGTCGAAAACCAACTTTGTTTCAATTAAAATGAAGCTTTAGGTGAGCTTTACTCTTTTTTTTTTTATCAAAGGGATTAGGGTGTAGAGATCAATGGATTGAGAGTATTTAGAGGTTGAAGATGAGTTTTAGAGAGAACGTCTAGATTTAGGGTTTTGAAATGTTTAGAGGTATATATATATGAAAAAGTGACTGTTACAAATTGATATACGCGTAGACTGCTTGAGCGACCAAAACATCGCTCAAGCGAACAAAGTGACCGCTCGAGCAAATAACACCACCTCCCTGTACTTTTGCAAACAAAGGCTAACTGCTCGAGCGCAAGAAAGACCACTTGAGCCAAGACTGCTAGAGCGAAAAAAACATCCTTCTAGTACTTTTGCAGACCTGCAATATACTGGAAGTTCTCAAAAACCACTCGAGCGACCAAAGGACCGCTTGAGCTAACTTACCAAAATCTAAGCAACAGTTCTATTGAAAAACAAAATCCCGACCTGTTCTAAATGCAACAATGACAACCAAACAACCAAACTCAATCAAGAATAAGATGAATAAAGATATAAACAACCAAATAAGACGAGGAATCCCAGATTCAAAACAATAAACAGGTCCAGTCTAAACCAAAATCGTTATAAACAACATTACAATAAAAGCACAACATGCTAAACTACATAAATAATACATGAGTGTAATACATACACTTAGTCCAATGTCCATTACCACACTATTATCAGTTAAACACATTAACCTCTTTCTTTCAAAATGTGCTCTACACACCACTGTTCAACAACAGGGTTTCCTTTATTTCCAAATGTTTCCAAAACACCATTCAAGCTACCAATCATCAATCAACAACTAGTTAAAGGCTACCATTTACTCAAAACATCTATCTAATGACAATTACATAATCTAAACAACATTCACAATCTTTTTAATTCCTTTCGAGCAACATAACTCACGATAACACATAATAAAATTGTCTATTCACAACCAACAACACGTCACCCTACATTACATAGCCCACCCTACAACAGTACTCATAGCATTTATCTAGTAACATTCAATGCCATCCTTTCCCGATGGTTAAGGACCAAACTCTAAGACACCGATTACTTAACAACAACAAGAACAATATAAACTGAATTCCAGTTCCCCAATTTAATAAAGAATTAACAAAATATCTATTTGTTTTGAAAACTAATTTTCAAACCTTCAAACCTCTAGCATGCTCAATTCATCAATACCCATTGTTGCTTATCAAAAACCTCATTTTAATTGTATTGAACATAACCCAATATTACACTACACAAATCACATTATATTTTCTCAAATTCTTTGGTTTGAAGCTCAAACTTCATAACCTCTTATCCCAAACATCATTAATAACCCATAATCAATAACCAACTCACACACTATCTTACAAACTCAAACCCCAAACCAATCCATATGATTTTCACAAAATCACCTATAAAATCTATGTTTTTGATGCTACAAAATTACCACAGGTCTATCTATAGCGAGGTATTGAAAAGAAGCTCAAAAACCCGTACTTCTTAAAGTAAAGAGGAGAAAAGATGAAAAGTCAATGGCGACGAAACGACGATCCACTCAGATTAAATTGAAGCCCTCACGATGTGAAGCCCCTGAAAAATGTATTCTCTATAAGGAACCCTAATGTTTGAATTATTTTCTTAAAGCCCCTCGGTTATTTGAATTATTTCAGATCTTGTCAGTTAGCATTTTATTTTATTTTTTTTATCGAAACAGGAATTTCCCTAACCAGATTAGAATCCCTAACCTAATTTAATTCTACATAAGTTACATGTATTTAACTCCAAGCCCTCACCCTTTAATTAAATTCAAAACTTGCCCCAAAAACTAGTGCTTGTACCTTGTACCTTGAAGTACCATCAAACTTGTAATATATATATACACCTTGAGGGAAGTGCCCTAGGACCAAAATTAATAAAAAAAAATTGGCCCTTCACCCTTCCCTATGGCCGGCCTTTCTTGGAGGGAGAGAGAGGAGACAATTTTCAATATATATCATCATGAAATTCTAGAAAAACACAACTTAGTACCCTAGACCTAGGAATGCTAATTCCAAAACTAGTTCCATTCTAACTAGTATTGACCTAATCTTTGAGTAAGCCTCCCAAATCATCCCTATTTCCTTTAAAACTTCAAAACAAATCCTAAGCCTCCCATCCATTTCCAACTAATGGGCTTTTAGGACTTTTTACACCAAAATTGCCTATAAATACCAACCTCCCCTAAGCTTGGCAAGCACAAACACCACACCTACACACACATTCGGCTAGAGGGAGGGAGGAGAGCAAGAGAGAGAAGTCTAGAAGAGAAGAAGGAGGAAGAAGAGAGCTTCTTGTGCAAAGCTTAGTAGGTAAGCCACAAACACAACCTTCTCTTTCATTTTCCCTTTTTTCAATACATGTTTCTAAGGGTTCTAAATAATGTTTTCAGATCTTTTATTACTAAGTTCTCATGTTAAAAATGCTAAGGGTTGAGTATTGATTCCATCTCTCTTGTATTTTTCCCATTTTAGCACAAAACCATCTTCTTTTGTACCAATCTCTCAACTTTTCAAAGGCACTCCTTCAAACAAATTTTCTGAGTTAAACATGTGATAGTTAGCATATTTTCTTCACAAAAGAAATGAAACTTTTCCTTGGTGGAATCCTTTTTTCATAAATCTTTTTGTTTTTGGCAAAGTACCCTTGGATCTGTTTTTGCAGCCCACTTCCAGAGATTCTAGAAAAATGTACAAAAGTATTCTGGACCTTTATTTTATGTCAAAACCTTCCTTAAGGTGTTAGCTTTCAACTAAAATTGGTTTCATCGAAAAAAATTAAGCGGTTTGCAAGAAAATCAATTTTTCGTAACAGTCGACGGATCTGGATAGAATCTGGACAGCGCTGGCATACTTTCTAAATGACTCAAAATCTGGAAAAGCAATCCCATTTCCGAAAAATGTTCTAGAAACTAGATCAAATTCTCTATGAACCATAGAAAGGCCAAGTCCGGTGAAGGATCTAAAATAGTCCTTTCATTTTAATCTTTATGTGATATTAAATCTGGAAATTTTGTTATGCATGGATGTTTTATGCCCTTGTATTCATGAAAATGTTTATTAGCTTATGATCATATCTTGGAATGATAATGTATGTGTTATGTTATGTTATGTTATGTTCTTCATCTTCTTCACCTTATTGATGCATGCTTGTGTGGGTATTTTTATCTTGTTAAGTTGTCTAACCTTGATGTAAAATATTTAACTCAACGGGAAACCTAATTGGGAGGGTATTGGGTTTTCGAGCACTTGAGTAATGAAAAGATGAGGATATGTGATATATGGATTGTTGAGATGCTTTCCCTATTTGAAAGTTAAAGTCTTGCGCAAGTGGTTTTCGGAACCCTTGAACGGAGCGGTTGTATTCTGACCCTAAGTGGTTTGGTGTGAGGAGGGATTCGGGTAAGACCCTATTTTACCGTCTCTTTTGAGGCCCTGCGGTTGGCATTACACGGTACATAACCGTTGGTAGGCATCCGAGGTTAGGTCTGCAACAAAGCAGCAAAAGAGGGGGCATACCGAATAATCCGCGTTCGATTCTTGTGGTTGGGAGGACGAAATCTCTTTGGGGGATTTCTAGTTTACTGATATCTAACTTAACCCTTTATCTATTTATTTAATTGAGTATTGCGCTTCATTACTTGATGTTATAATTGTGATTGTGTATTGGACTGGGAAAAAGGGGTAGGGTGTATGTATGTTTACTGGACATGCAAAGCTTACGGCGTATCATGCCAGGTGACAAAGTGGAACTCATAGTTGGAGACGACGAGCCCGAAACTTTTGAAGACTTTGGGCTATCCTAGAAAAATTAGAAGTTTCTTTTTGGATATTTTGTAAGACTCATGTGAAGATTTAAGCTTTCTTTTGGGATGTAATGTAATGGAACCATCTTTTGAATTAAGTATATTGCGGTTGTTATGTATTTATATTCTATGTATGAACCTTATCATCGCTTATGAGACCTTGTGTCAATACCTTTTAAGATCTGTCAAAAGGGTAGTGTGCTGCCTAAAAAAGCCGGACTTAGAAGAGATGCTATTTTGACTCCTTTGGAGATCTGAGATCTTACTTAGTTATTGACCATAGGACTTATTAGTGATTCTCCCTTGACTGCAACCAATAGTGTAGACTCGGGGCGTCACACATGACCCTCTACATTTTGGTATATGGAATCAGGGTCCAGAAACCACTCAAACTAGATGAAACTTATAGCCAAAGAGCTTGGAAGCTCAGCCATGGCAGCCGAGAGTGAGAGAGAGAGAGAGAAAGAGAGAGAGAAAAAAGAGAGAAAATATCTCAAAAAGTAAAATTTTCAGCACACTGATAACTTAAATAGATATACCATCGCGGTCGCGGTCTAAACCATCGTGCCCGCGAAAGTGCCAACTCACTATGGTTGTGGGCTCGACCCTAGATACCACAGGCGTAGCCATCCAGCATGCTTGGTCGTAGGCGCAACTAGGATGCTTGTGGGTGTGGTTGTTTTATCCGCGGCCTAACACCACGGCCTCTCAAGGGTAACGCACCATCTCCCCCTATCCAAGGACCTAAAAGCCACATTCGATCGCGGCCCATCGTAGATGTGACCTCCACCCTTCTTCATCGCGAGCATGGTCTTTCTAGTCATAGACGCAACCAAGCTTACTCAGCAACTCTAGGCTGCTGCTCTACAGCCAACCCACAACCCCCCCACGGTCTAAACCACCTCAACACGGTCAAAGTCAACCGGGACGACACGTGTCCCACCCAAAAACAAACTGGGTCGGGTTTTTTGACCTTAGGCCACTACAGGTTTTTTTTTTTTTTTTTTTTTTCCATTTTATTGATACTAATGGTAATTCGTACTATGCACAGAACTTTATAAATTAAAAAAATATATTATAATTACGTTGAAGTAATTTAATATTTTGTGTTATACTATACATGAAATTTATAAGTTAATTTTTATGTTTATAACTTTTAAAATTATTAGTTTAAAAAAATTTAAATATATGTAAATCTATTTAGTACAATTTTGATAATTTGTATTTAAAAAAAAAGTTAAACCTAATTAAATGAGGTTTTTTTTTTGGTGAATAAATATTTTTTGGGTGAATAATTAAATGAGGTTAAATAGGCTATAACATACCTCTTTTTGTTATGAAAATATATAAATTTAAAAGTTATAATTAAGACAAATACACAATTTTATATACCCATCATTCAATGGGCAAAATACATATGGGCAACAGAGATTCTCTGAGCAATGATTTATATATCATCTTCAGCCATCACCAATCCATCACTCAACGAGAAGAAGATGATGGACTTTATCAGAGCATAACAACGACCACCTCTATTGTATACAGAGGCTTAGGAAATGAAAAAGACAAACACTGATACAGAATAGATACAACGTGTTATACACAATTCTCAATCTTTGTATCAATCTCATCTCTTTGATTTTTTGAATAGTTCCTCATCTAGTTTTAATCTTTCTCTTAGAAATTATACATAGAGCTTTAACTTTATGCTTATCTTACCTGTGTGAGGTTTACAGATAAACACTCTAAGCTTTTCATTTTATATCATTTTGTGAGTGAGTTTTATTTCAAGCTTTCTATGAAAGCAAAAACAAATCATTTCAATCTTGTAAGAGTGTAGTACACTCAGGTTTCTTGATTCCTTGAGAGTAATTGTGAATCATCTAAGGTTTGCAAGGGTTTAAGGACTTGGAAAGTTTGTGTGAAATTTACAGAGGATTGGTCCATGTTTGAGAGGTTGCTAGCACCCCTGTGAAGTTAGAAGATAGTGAAAAATCTCAATTGAAACTTAAAGAGTAGATGTAGGCTTGGTTGAAGCTAAACTATTATAAATTTGTTTGCCTCCTCTTCTCTAATCTCTTTTATGTCTCTACGACTATAGCTATATCTGATATACTCACTGTGCTATCACTGCTATACTATTTGTTATTATTGTGCTAAACATATGATTTCTTCACTTAACTACTATAGCCAACTGTTATATAAGTTTCCATTTAATGTGATAGATTTCTTAACTGTGTTAATTAAATTCATTTCTAATTTATCTAACTCATAATCTGTTAAGTCAAAAATCATTCACTAGATCAATTGTTAAGCTCTACTTCACTAATATTTCATCTTTGTTAGTCATCTATTCTTCATTATTCATCAATTTGCTACACTAGTTGTATTTTTATTAGGGTAATATTATTTTTATTTGTAAAAACCTAATTCACCCTCTCTTCAGTTGCTTTTTTGGGTAACAATTGGTATCAGAGCCTAGACTCCTGCTTCAATTTTGTTGAATATGAAATCTTTTTATTTTTAGTATTATGTATATAATCTGTGATTGTGTCAATCACTGATTGAGTATTGTTTATTTATTTATATCATTTCCTAAATTGTATCATGAATCTATTATATATACATGGCCTCTATCTCAAATCATTTTTTTCATCCTTTTTGGTATCAGAGCCAGAGCATAAAAACCATATTTCTTTGTCCATCCATTGTCTCATCTCTTTTCTTCCTACTTGAGTGCTGACAATCCCTTTCCAGTCTTTTATTTCACCCGACAACCCCACCCACCCAGTCTAGACACCCCAAAACCGCCTACCCAACCCTCTACACCCTTCAGTAGGCTACCCTAGTGCTGCTGAAGGTCTTGTTGGCTACTGACTAGGGTGTTTCTTAGCCATAGATGCTTCGACAGCTCTTCTAGGGCAGTTCAGTCCCTATTTTTTTTCCTTTTTTAGGGTGTAATGCTAATATATTAAGCACTTTTTGGCCTTTTTTATTTAGAGGACTACCAAATTTATTCGGTATCATTTATTTAGACTAGCTGTTGAGTTTTTTTCTAGCTTTTTATATTTTTCTAGACTGTGTTGCTGTGATTTTGTGTTTTCTAGCCCTTATTAATCCACTATGACTGATCCATCTTATGTTGAGTCCAATATGCTCACCAAACTTGTACTAGTGACTTTTGATTTTTCTCTTTCTCATTACACTCATATTCATCGCATTACGAGTGTGGTGTTGAATGGGAAAAAATTTGTTGCTTGGGGCCGCTCCCTTAAACTATATTTAGGGGGAAATGGAAAGGCCCACTGGCTCTCATCTTCTATTCAGCCTACAACAACTGATCCTACACGTGCCCAGTGGGTTATAGATAGTTGCACTATTCTGAGATGGATGTTTAACTCCATGGTGGACCATATTTACCACATGTTTCTTTATTGTGACACTATTTCGAGTCTTTGGCATGCCTTGTCTTTGATGTATGCCTATGCTCATAATGATGTTCTTATTTTTGAGCTCTATCAAGACATCGCTTGTGCCTTCTAGTCTGCTTTGGGTCTCTTTGTGTTAGAGTTCTTTAGATACCTCTAGGCTCATTGGGAGGAATTGGCTTAATATGATAGTGGACACCTCAAACCTTCCACTTTCGTCATCCTCACACAAACCGACTAGTGGACACCTCATAACATCTCCACATTCGTCGCTCTTACGCAAATCGGGCAAGTGGACACCTTAAACACATTCCCACATTCGTCGTCCTCACATGACTCGGGCAAGTGGGCACCTCAAATACATTCCAAAACATAAACATTTTAAACACAACACAAGTAATCACAAGGATTCTCCAATTTTACTTATCAATTTTCCATTAAATTGAAATCAAGAACAATCCTTAGGGTTGCATATGAAAATTTGGGGCTTTTCTTTCCAAGTATTCATTCTCCTTAGTTCATGTACATTTACTCACTATTTCATAATTGATTACATAACCCATCATCAATTTCATACAACCACTTCACTAAAACAAAACCCATGTGTATATATATACATCATCCATCTCAATATATCCATACACCTTAAGATTCTCACACATTAAATTATAAGTATACAAGGGTAAAGGTATTTCTACCTCAAGGATTGCAAAAAGAGAGATAAACGTCCATGCTATAACCTTCCGAAATACCACGATCTAATTAGTTCAAAACATAGCTCTTGACAATGATAACAACTTTAATGAGGGCCCAAAGATCGATTCTTGCTCTTACTAGATGAAATTTAAGGTTGTGTTTGGTTGTGCTTTTGAAATGTGATTCTACACCTGTGTTTCAATATGATGTTTGTTTAGGATTTTGTAATCACGTTTCAAAAGCTCTACTGAGAGCTCTGTATCAAATCTATCTCAACCGCTCTTTTGCTCTGTTTTTTTTTTCAAAATTTTTGCCAAGGGGACGTTCGGCCGGCTGTCCGGAACAGTAAATTATTATTATTTTTTATTTTTTTGCAATTGATTTATATAATCAAAAAAAATATTTTTTGAAATTTTTAAAATTTTTTATGTGCTTTAAAATAATTTGGAGTTGTGTAGACACTCCATTTTTGACCGACCTTAAGACTCAGACGTCACCGATTGAGCGCTCGGTGATGTTACATATTGTGCTCGTTCAGAAGTCTCAGAGTCGCCCGCCTCCCAAGCTTTGAACCTTCTTCAGGCCTTGTCTCGGTTTGCGAACCAGACTCGGTTTTCTCTGTTTTTCTTTCCCCGAGGAGGGAGTGGTTCAGAGACTATCTCTCAAGGGTCAGGCTACGTTTAGTGCCGTGAGGCCATTTTGCCCATTTCGGAGTCTTGCTTTGCCGGATCGTGCCGCAGTGCCTCGGTTCGGGACCGCTCAACCATCTCCGATTTCTCCGACTTTCGGCGGAGACCTCTGTTTTATCATTCCGAGGAACACTGGGGCCTCTGATACCCACTTCGTGGCCGAACACCACTTTCGGTGCTCATACTATTTTGACCTCAACTGGCGGTTTTGGTCCCCGAGTATTCATTTTGCATCGGTTTTTGTTCAATTTTGTCAAGTGCCTCTGTTTTATCATTCTGAGGGACACTGGGGACTCTGATGCCCACTTCGTGGCCGAACGCCACTTTCGGTGCTCACAGCCCATTTTCGGGACACCGCGCGGTTTTGGTCCCCGAGCTGCTTTTGCATTAGTTTTTGTTCAATTTTGGCAGTAATTGCTTTTAGCACCAGAAGATCACTGGAGGGTGGGAGGCCAGCAATTGTCTCAAAGAACCGCTTATCTGCTTGGTCAAAAGTGGTTCAAAGATGAATCCGAAGGAGAAAAGTCTCATGCTTCAAAAACAAGCGTAACTCTTTGCACAAGAGGAATTAAAATATGAGGCCACCACCATTGGAAAGCTTACTTCCGGGGCTTCATTTTTCACTCAAGAATCTCCTAAGTCCAAATCCGGGGGGAGGAGATATGGTTGGTTGAAGTTTGCACAAATAGCCCCCGAATTATGACAAAATTACACCCGATGCCCGAAATGCAATGTTATGCACCCGAAACGGCCTACAGCCCTACTAAACATGCACAATATAGACATAACATGTAAAACAGTAGCAAGGCATCCCCTAAACTAGCATGTTTTCAGTACAAATCATGGATAAATAACAACCACAAGTATGGTAAAAATAGCTTACAAAAATGGGGGAAAAGAGGAGAATTACAAAGAAAGTGGTATATACAATGCTCAAACTGAAAAACACAGTTCTACAAAATCAAAGAGGGGCCAAAAATATGCACATTTACAAGAGATGAAATCCCCCAATTCAGTATGTAAATAGGCTAAACATAGCATGCAAAATAATGAGCCAACAAAGGCTATAACATGAGGTACCAAAAGCATGCATCAAACAACCTTGGACCCTTAACAAAACATGAATAATGGGACAAGATAAGACACTTCCTAAGCCTGATGAAGGCTGAAAACAGAAGCTAAGCAAGCCTAACAAAGCATGCAAAATAATGAACAAAATAGGGGGTATAACATGAAGTACCAAAAAAAATTACCAAATGGCCTAAGACCCTTAACAAAACATGAAGAGAAGGCCAAAATAAGGCTCTTCCTAAGCCTGATGAAGGCTGAAAACAAAAGCTAAGCAAGCCTAACAAAGCATGCAAAATGGGGTCAAAGAAAGGTATAAAGAGAAGCCATGCATGGAGGCACCAAACAAGATTGGTCCCTTCTACAATGTTATAGAGGGACCTAAAATAAGCTCAATCTCAGTTTATATCATGCTCAAAATCATATCACATATAGGCTAGACAAACCTTGCAAATTTACGGTAAATTGAAAAAATTACAAAACAAGTGCAAGATAGAAACACCAAACATGATTGAGCCCTTCTTCAATGTTGAAGAGGGGCTCAAAATAAGTCTACTAACAGTTTACATCAGGCTCGGAAATGGATCACTCATAAGCCAAATAAAGCATGCAAAATAATGACATAAAGAGTGATATTGAAAGAGGTGTATCATGGGGCTCTCCAATGAGTTTGAGCCCTTCTACAATGTTGTAGAGGGGCTCAAAACAAGCCTAAAATCAGTTAGGGTCGGAGCCCAAAAACTCAAGCAAAGGGGGTAGAAAAATGATACAAAATAGAGCTGGAAAAGGGAAAATAGCAACTTACCCTTGAAGAACACTTCTTGGCTGCCTCTTGGACCAAATTTGCTGCCTTTTTAGCTGCTGGAAATCAGCTCCAAGTGGTGGAAATGGAGTGGTGATGGTGGTGCTTGGTGTTGATGTAGAAATGGTAGAGAACTTGGAAGTTTTGAGCTTGGAAATGGAGAGGGAGAGGAGAGGCGTGTATGGAGCTCTCAAGGGGTTTTTTTTTCTACCCTTAAACACAGCTGGGAGCTGCTGTTATATGGCCAAGAGAGGGGTGAAAAAGGAGGGCAAAAAGGTGGGAAAAATGCACCCAAGTATTCCCTTTAAAGATCTTTTTCCAAATCTAGATATTTTTCTCTAAAGATCTTTCCCCAAATCTAGATATTTTGAGGGCAACCAATGCATAGCTAGAATACACTCAATGAGAGGAATAGGGCCGGCCAGCTCACAGGGGCAAAATCGTCATTTCACAAAAGGGGTGGCTGGCCAGCTAGATAAAAAAAAACTGCCGAGAAGACCACTGGCTGGTGGGTGCTAGGGAAGTCCAAAAATGTCCATTTAAGTGTCCAAATTGAAGCCCCGGAAGTTAGCTTTCCAATGCCACAAACCTTGCATCAAAATTCCTCCTGTAGAAAAAGTTATGCTAGTTTCCGTAAAGCCGCGCAGATTCAGTCCAACCGGACTTCAACCAACCATATCTCCTCCCCCCGGATTTGGACTTAGGAGATTCTTGAGTGAAAAATGAAGCCCCGGAAGTAAGCTTTCCAATGGTGGTGGCCTCATATTTTAATTCCTCTTGTGCAAAGATTTACGCTTGTTTCGGTGAAGCCGCGCAGACTTTTCTCCTTCCCGGATTCATGCTGAACCACTTTTGACCAAGCAGATAACTGGTTGCTGAGACAATTGCTGGCCTCCCACCCTCCAGTGATCTTCCTGGTGCTAAAACAGAGGTACCTGCCAAAATTGAACAAAAACTAATGCAAAACGAAAGCTCGGGGACCAAAACCGCGCGGGGTCCCGAAAATGGGCTGTGAGCACCGAAAGTGGCGTTCGGCCACGAAGTGGGCATCAGAGGCCCCAGTGTCCCTCAGAATGATAAAACAGAGGCACTTGCCAAAATTGAACAAAAACCGATGCAAAATGAATGCTCGGGGACCAAAACCGCGCGGTTCAGGGTCCCGAAAATAGGCTGTGAGCACCGAAAGTGGTGTTCGGCCACGAAGTGGGTATCAGAGGCCCCAATGTTCCTCGGAATGATAAAACAGAGGTCCCCGCCGAAAACCGGAGAAATCGGAGATGGTTGAGCGGTCCCGAACTGAGGCACACGGCCTGACGATCCCGAAAACTGGGAACCGGGCTCCGAAATGGGCAAAATGGCCTACGGGCACGAAACGTAGCCCACGGCCACTGAGAGATAGTCTACAGGACCACTCCCTCCCCTCAGGAAAGAAAACAGAGAAAACCGAGTCTGGTTCGCAAATCGAGACAAGGCACAGAAGAAGGTTCGGAAGCCCGGAGGCAGGACGCACGGCCGCGACTCTGAGACTTCTGAACGAGCATAATATGTAACATCACCGAGCGCTCAATCGGTGACGTCTGAGTCTTAAGGTTCGTCAAAAATGGGGTGTCTACAAGTTGTATGTTTTGTTATGAGTTGTAAATTTCTGTATCACATATCAAATGTCACATCAACAATTCCCTACTTAAATCAAAACTCTTTTTAAAACTTTTTTCAAAACTCTTTACCAAACAAATTTTCTACACTCAAATCATAATTCCACAACACACAAACTCAAAATACAACTCATACTCTCAAATCACATTTACAAAACACAACCAAACGCAGGCTAAGGTTTTCTAGCTAGGGTTTTGAAAGAAGGTTGTTAGAGAGAGAAGGACTGTGAGATAAAATGAGTTAGAAAAGTTTCGATCGCAATATAACTCTGCTATCTCGACCAGACCGCTCAAGTGAACTTTTCATCGCTCGATCGAAGTGCCAAAAATACAAAGGGACCGCTCGAGCGAACTTTCCATAGCTTGTGCAGTAAACACAAGGTCTCAGAAGTTTTGCAGAGCTACAGTGAAAATGCTGGGAGCTCGCATTTTATGCTCGAGCAATCTTTTTTTCGCTTGAGCGGTCCCGCCTACAAACCTACGAGATACTAGGAGCTGCAAATCTCCGCTCGAGCAGCCAAATCAGCTGTTACAAGGGCAAAGGTATAACTTCCTTACCTAGCTTATTTCCTTTGCTTAGGGTTGATTAATCAAGTTTAAAGCTAAATAACCCAATCTTGTTCTAATCGTATTTAATCTAATTAATTCTCCCCTAAGCATACTTAATTATTACTAATCTTAATTAACAAAATAGCAAATAGCATGAAATGGTCAAGGTTGTTAGATTAAGGTCTTTAAACTCCTCACTTAAGGCATAGGCTCATCCTAAAGTTTTCAAATCAAGTTTCAAACTATCCCCTAACTCTAGGCACAAAACATGCAAGCCCTATACATAACTTTCCAACCCCCCTTTCTTCCTCAATACTATTAAACCTAATATCACACAAGTATAGAATGCATAACTTAAATGCATAGACAATAAAGTAAGCATGATGCATGAATAGGTTTGGTTGTCACTCTCTCTCTCTCCCTTGCTGAAAATATAGTGCGTGTATATGTGTGTATATGTTTGAGTATGCAGAATATGCAAGGAGAAGGTGGTCTATTTATAGTAAAAATGTGGTGAAACGTCCTAAATGCCCTTGGTTGTGATGTAATGGAAAGTTTTTGATTTAGTTGGGGAGTAATGGAATAGAGGTTCCTTAAGAGAGCTAATTATTGTTTGAAACTTGATCTAGTTTTGATTTAGCTAGATTAGAACTAAATTGAGAGCTGATACAAGACAAGGTTCCAAGAATCAAGGGTATTGGTCAAAAATCTTCCTTAATTCAAGCTAGTTGTTCCCAAAAGTACATGCTAATACACCTATATCTATATGGCTAGCCATGTGGGGGTGATTTTGAGAGATTTTTCAATTTAAGAGATTTTTCAATTTATTTTTGTGTACAAAATCATATATATATATTGTAGATATTTTGGTGGAAAAATTATTATAATAATGGATTGTACATATTGCATATATAAAAACTGATTTGGGACTAAAGTGAAATTTTAATAAAATGTGAGGACATGAACTCAACTAAAATATCTATTCTAGATGTAGAATAAATTAAAATAATGATAGGAAAAATAACTCAATTTGTATCTCTCGCTTTGAATTGAAAGGTGAATAATCGTACCAAAAATTATGAAGGGTTTTGAGCGATTAATCTCTAATTAGAGAGTTAAATAATTAACACTAGAGTGTTGAAATTGATTGCTAAGCTACTGGGATCGATATGGGTTTGTACTGGTTTGTCTGCGATGCATTTCGGTTCTAGGGTTAAATTTGAGATAATGTGAGAATTCAAGGTCTCAATTGTATAATCTCAAGGTTAGGATTTCAAACAAATTATTAAAATTGGGGTCTTTATACTAAAAATTTGAAATTTACGTTCACTGTTAAATGTTGCTTTGATACCACTGAAAGATAAACAAACAATGGTAATGATCAATAATCATGTGAGGGTGTTTATCACGTAAGAATATCGATAATCTGAAAACTAAGCAAGTAGAATAATTCATTGGAGTACAAGTGAAACTTCACTGACATAGGTTTATATACATGTCATGGCATCCATTGGAATAGTCACACCTTTTGGACTTTGTTCACAACACAAATAGTCACTATGGTTCACCCGAGAATTGTGTCTTTAGACATTTGAATTCAAACTCTTTGCATCTAGATTATTCTTTTTTCTTCTGGAAAGATTCATCACCAATTAAATGGGTTATGATTGAGTGCGGAGATACCCACCGAATTATGGTGTGGTCACTCTTATTCCATCAGTATTAACTTTTTAGGACTTGTTTGTTTTCTAAGCTCGATGTTCGAATTGTACTAACAACGAGCTCCTCCTCACCAATATCATGTTTGTTTGCAAAATGGAGGTCTGGATTGGGAGTTCGTTGGAATTAGAGTATAACCGGATGTCCTTGGAGGGGGGGACTACTAGTTTAGGTGAGAAAATGGTATTTAGAAATAGTCTGTTGGGATTAGAGTGTAACCGAACGTCTGCCCAATTGTCCAACCCAAGTGCAACTTTTTATTTATTTATTTTTTTATTTTTACGAGAACATTAATTGAAGTTCAAAAACCATGGTTTCTAGTGAAAAAATCATGGGTTGTTTTGAAAAATCACGGTTTTCACTTGTCAATATAAAAATAATTTAACAATTCTCATACTAATAACTATCATCATACAAACATAATTTTACTTAATCCACTCACTAACAATCCTTACACTAACAATCTCCTTACTAACAATCACATCCATTCTATCTTTGAAAACAAATGGGGTCCTAATGAGAACAATTAAAAATGTAAAATATTGGATAAATTACACTAATCTCTTTTGAGGTTTAAAAAAAAAAAAACCCTAAATCTCACAAGTTTAACATAATTACATTGGGCTTGCCTAAGGTTTTAATTCATATAACACTTGGCTCCTTTTTCATTAGAACTAAGCAAGGAATTCATAAAATTCACAAACCAAATTAGTCCAGTCCAATTCGGTAGGTTTGCTTTGGTTTTTTAAATCCGTAATTTGGTTATGGATTGAAAATGTGAGGAACTATTCCCCGCATATCAGTTTTGGATTTCACTTCATGATTCCAGATTAGAACCGATCCAAGCCGTATGTAACTTAGACCATAAACATATCATACACCCATTATGCACACTATCCTACCCTTTTGTATATAAAACCCAAACCCTAATTCATAACATTTTATTCTCTTCTCTTCTCTTTTCTATTTCACAGTTGCTAGAATAGAAGAAAGAGAAAAATATTTGTTAGCACGAACAATGTTTGTTTAATTAATGTTTTATATTTGTTTCATGTTGAACAATGTGTTTATTTATTGGATATTATGTTTGTTTAAGTTAATGGTGGAACAATATGCATATTTATGTTTCGAAAAATAATGGGTGGATTAATGTTGAAATGAAAATATTATATAATTTTACTTTGTGAATAGATTATGTGAAACCGTGGTTCCAAATCGAGTCGAACAATGTTTAAATTATTTGGTTCAGATTGGTTCTATGATTTAAATAGATTGATTTGGTTCTAATTTTTATGGAACCATAAAAAATAGATTGGTCATAATTTTATCCCAAACCAAACCAATTCGGACCATTCTCACCCTTACTTTTCATTAGAAATTCGTTAATAATATAAATAAAAAAAAATGATGTTATCATTTCTTTTACATTAAAATGTATATTTTACTTTGTATATCTTTGTGTCTTCAAACCATTTGTATTAGTTTTTGAGTGGGAAAATAATGGACTGGTACCGTGTCGGACAGATTTGGCCGGATAGAGTTACGCCGGGCAAGATTTGGGCCGAGCAGTCTTCGGTGAAAGCGCTTCGGTTAAGGCAACCTTAGGTGAACCGAGCTGCATGATTTGCAGGAAGGCCGACCAGCCAAGCAGATGACCGGCGCCAGGAAGGGCGTAGTCGACCGAGCTATGAGTTTGTTCGGCAGGAAGGCCGACAAAGGTGAATGCGAGATATCTCGGACACACCATCGGTGGGATCTTCAGAGTGGCGGTTCCTCAAGCTTAGCCAGGCGTGCTTGGGCATGAAGCACCTGACGGCTATGGATTAGGCGGCTCACTGGGGCTCCAGCAGAGAAGGCATTTGGGATTAGGTAATGTCGGCATGGTGTGACTGACAGAGGCATGGTTTATGTCTTTGACAGATGGGATAGTAGAGCCACGTGTTGAGAGACCATTGGGAGTAGATATGAGGCGCAGAGAGGTATATAAACAAGTCGGCGCCACCCCTTAGGGGGATGGACAATTTGTGTAAGTGAGACTTACACTCAAACACTCTCCCTTCTCTCTAGTCATTTTCGGTGTGTGGTTCTAACTTGAGCGTCGGAGGTGTTTTCCGCCACACACCGGGTAGCTCACCGCTATGCGCTTTGTGATCAGACGGTGAGGCTGGGAAGAAAGGAAGTGCGGTAGCCGGAATATTTTCTCCCTGTACAATTGGCGCCGTCTGTGGGAAGCTTGCAGATAAAACCTTGTCTTCGGTTCATCGATGCGTCGTTCATGGCGCTGTGAGGAGTTTCGTTGTCCGTCGACGAGCCAGCCACCGGAGTTTGTCCGGCGAGAAGGACTCCGTCCATCCTTCGATGGCGAACACAGAGCGACCACCGAGGAGCGAGACGCAGCGGGATAAGCGGAAGAAGTCATGGCCGTTCCCGTAGTCCAGACGGTCACCGACGGTGGAGAGAGTCACACTCCAAACGCCTGGAACACAAGTTGAGGGACCAGGGTGCCGTCATCCGGCGACTGGCGGTAGAGATAGAGGAGCTCAAGCGGCGTTACAAAGGGAAGGGTGTAGCTGGAGTGGGTGACCACGGTGGCGCCTCCATCCGCCGTCGACCCCCTCGCCGTTCGGCGGCCAGTCGAGGCACACTCGGCAATCTCTATTACCGAGCTATAGAGATGGTGATTCGACTTGCACGCAGAGAAGTCCAGTAGCGCAAGATAGCACTTGAGACCCTCACGTCCGGAGACGGCGTCGAGGTATTCCTATTCACAGTCTGAGGATTTGCGGGACGATTCTAAAGGCAGGCTCGCCGGCGAAGCTTCGAAGGGTGCGGCGTTCAGCGGTTATCCCACTGAGCCCACGCCACGGCGAGGTCGGAATGCCTCCACCGCGTCAGCGCCACTCCTTCTAGATACTGATTTGGCGGGTTGAGCGCCACTCCTTTTCCTTTGGAGATAGAAGCGGCCGCTTCTGGATTCCACCAGCCAAAGTTTACCCTTTACGATGGAAAGACCGATCCGTACATGCATGTAAGTCATTTCCGACAAGTTATGGCCGGACACCGGCGGAATGATGCTCTTATGTGCCTTATCTTTCTATCGAGTTTGGGCGAATTGGGATTGAAGTGGTTCGGAAGGCTACCGGAGGGAAGTATTGAAAGGTGGCAACAGTTGGCAGAAGCCTTCGTAACGCGCTTCACGACTAACACCAAAACTCCTAAGGAAGTTGATCACCTCCTGAGTATCAAGATGGAACCGAGCGACACACTCAAGGCGTACAACTCCAAGTATTGGGAGACTTTCAATGAGATCTTTGGATCGCCGGTCAACCTTGCTATCGTGATATAAGCGTGGGCTCGTCGGACATAGACTGCGAGACTCACTTACCATGCAACAACCTACGACCATGGAACAGCTTATGCAGCGCGTCAATGAGCATATCCGGGTAGAGGATGATGCCTCGGCCTCAACCGAGAAGGCAGCCCCGGTCGTAACGCCCAAGAGGTTGGCAGGAAAAGTGCATGCAGTCGGGCAAGAGTCTGGCCGATCTAGTGACCGAAATAAGAGTCGACGAGGTTCAAACCGCAAGAACCGTGGTAGGGGCGGCGTAATGACAGAATGATTACGGCTGGATGACTACCCCAAGATGATGTGGTGATGCAGCGAAGGTTGAAAGCAAACGAGCATCACCACGGTCTTCAAAATTCCAATCTATCGCATACTTAGTGAAATCCGTGACGAGAGTACGTCCGGGTTTCTGCTAAGTTAGGCGACGGCGAGAGGCTTCAATGCCAAGTACCGTTGTACCTTTCACCGAACGTGGCCACCGAGAACTGCGCCTTTGAGGCAACACTTAGAAGAGCTAGTGGCGGTGGGCATCTGGACCTCTACATTGATGGAGGAGTTAAGGCAAATCGAGTTCAGTTGATCCACGCGGACGGATGACCGGATGCACCTCCACAGGGTTGTGAATGTCATCCACGGCATAGTGGAACCGTAGCGTGTTTGCGAGCCGTGGTATGATTAAGAAGCGAGAACACATGAGGAAGTTTTGTCGATTCGACTGCGCTCAAGAGGGAAGACAGTAAAGGATGTAATCGGCTTTTCCTCAAAAGATTTGGGCGATATCTGAGACACCGCACAATGACGCCTTGGTAGTAACTCTGCGTCAATGATTTTGAAGTTAAAAGAATCTTGATCGATCAGAAGTTCGTCGAGATCATGTATTCTGACGCTTTCAAAGCGGCTCAAGCTCAGAGACCGGATTTGGCCCAGAACCGCCATTGGTAGGTTTCAACTCTGGCCGGAGTGGCCTTTGGGAAAAATTATCCTGCCGTTAAAGCGGGATCGATGGTCAAACAGTTGAGTTCGGGTATTGCAGTGCCATCTACTTACAATCGATCCTTGGCGGTGGCTTCATGCTATGCGAGCCGTGGCATCAACCTTTCACCAAGTGATGAGATTCCCCTCAGCTATGGGGGCAGTTGAGGAGATTGGGGGCGATCAGATTATGTCAAAACAGTGCTTTGTGGCGGTCAATGGAAGCTGGGCTGCCAAGGGATTTGTTCAGATGACTGAGGGACCGGAGGACCGGGTAGTGCTAGATGATGTGGGCACTAAGGCTGAAGACAAAGCCGTGGAAGGATTGGTGGAAGTGCGAATTGATACCGAGCAGCCGGACAAGTTCTTCTTGCTCGGCTCCACCCTCACAGCACAAGAAAGGACCGAGATGGTGGAATTCCTTATGGCCAACATTGAAGTTTTCGCATGGTCGCCTTATGACATGCCCGGCCTCGATCCAAACTTTATCTTCCATCATCTCAATGTCTTCCCCGGAGCCAAGCCGGTCATTCAGCGAACAAGGAGGTCAGCATTGCATCACGCCGAGGTAGTGGCGGAGGAAGTCAAGAATCTGCTTGAGGCGCGAGCAATTCAGGAAGTTCACTATCCTCGGTGGATTTCAAATACAGTCGTTGTACCGAAAAAGAATGGGAAGTGGCGGGTTTGCGTTGATTACAAGACCGTCAACCGTGCTGTCTGAAAGATGACTTTCCTTTGCCTTGAATTGACCCGCTTGTGGATTTGATTGGTGGCCATGACAGTTAAGTTTCTTGGGCGCTTCTGGGGCTATCATCAGTTGCCATGCGGCCCGACAGAAATCACTTCATTTACTACACCAAGGGACTCTTACGCTATCGAGTTATGCCTTTTGGTATAAAGTTCAACGGGGCAACTTTCCAGAGGATGGTGACCAAGATGTTTGCTCCTTTGCTGGGCCGGACAATGGAGGCTTACATTGATGACATGGTGGTGAAGAGCAGGCAACAAGCAAATCATTTGTCTGACCTGGCTGAGATGTTTGCCATTCTCAAGAAGCATAAGTTACGCCTGAATGCGTCTAAGTGTGCCTTCGGTGTGGGATCCGGGAAATTTTTAGGATTCTTAGTCACAAACCGAGGTATTGAGGCGGACCCTACACAAATCAGAGCCGTACAAGAGTTAAAGCAGCCTAGCTCGGTGAAAGACGTGCAACATCTGGCCGGAATGGCCGCCGCGCTTAATCGATTTATAAGCCGGTCATCAGATCGCTGCCGTCCTTTCTTTCAGTCCTTGAAGTCCAAGTTCTCATGGGATGAAGAATGCGACCGAGCGTTGGCCGAGCTCAAGGAATATCTGTCTTCAGCACCATTGTTAGTCACGCCGGTGCCCGGAGAAGAACTTTATCTTTATCTGGCCGTATCGCAGCATGCAGTCAGTGCGGTGCTTGTTCGGGCTGTAGGAATCAAGCACCTCCCCATCTTTTATGTTAGCAAGACCTTACTACCGGCAGAGACTAGGTACCTGCCTCTTGAAAAGCTTGCTTTGGCATTAATGATGGCTTCAAGAAAGTTGGCGCACTACTTTCATGCACATACTATCGTCGTCTTGACCGAGTTCCCCCTCAAAGCTTTATTTGAACGGGCGGATTTTTCTGGGCGAGTTCTTAAGTGGGCGGTCGAGTTGGGGCAGTTTGATGTGAAGTATCAGCCGCGCACTGCCATCAAAGCCCAAACTTTGGCTGACCGTTCTTGAAATTCTCACCGAACTCATCCGGTATGCGGTCGATATTATCATGGGCAGATGATGAGGTCTTGCGCCGATTCATCGAGATACTACCACTGGTGGGGTTCATGGTGGACTTAGCGCACCACCGCAGTGGCCTACACTTCTACAATGCCAACAACCGTGTGCGATAGCGAGTTGGGTGTTGTTATTCCACCAACTCGCCGTCTGCATCACCAAGGAAGTCATGGAACTACTCGGCATAGAACTGCGGCGGCATAATCTGCAGACTGGTGATTCGCCTACGGACTTAGGCGTGGCGGAACCGACTTCTTGAGTCGGTGCGAATCACCAAGAAAGTGGAGTGGGGCCGATGGTGTGAGAACTTGAAATCGGACGGCCTAGCAACCTTGATCGTAGCACCCCTCACCGCTCGCAGGATCCATCAGTTTGCTGGAAGCTTTTTGTGGGGGAAATGTGGAAGCTTTTTGTTGACGGGCGTCAATAAATCGCAGTCTTTGAAATTTGGGTATTGTTCTTATCTCCCGGATGGCCTAACCATTGAACATTCTATCACCCTTGGCTTCCCAAAGATCTAACAACGAAGTGAGTATGAGGCCCCTTCGCCGGCTCAAGAGCGTAATCCGGATGAAGGTCGCCGAGCTAATGGTGTCTGATGACTCCCAACTTGTGGTTAACCAAGTTTACGGGATCTCTGAGGCAAAGGATGACCGCATGGCGAAGTACCAAGCTCTGGGTCAGGAACGCATCAAGCGATTTCGACAATCGAGTCAACAGATCGGCGAGAAGAAAAGCAGGCCGGTGATGAGTCGGCCGACCGCATCGATGGTAGATAGTACGTCTCCAAATCCCTTGTTAATTGACTTTCTTCCACGACCAAGCATTGAAGATACCGGGCAGACGGAAGTACTCTACACCGAGCTGGGTCCGTCGTGGATGGATCCAATCATTTTGTTCCTCCGAGACCGGATTCTACCAACCGAGAAGAAGGAAGCACACAAATGCCGGGTAAAGTCAGAGCGGTTTTGGCTCTCTCCATCTGGCGCGTTGTATAAGAAGTCCTTCTCTGGTCCTTACTTAAAGTGTGTGCACCCGAGCAGTGTGGATGCATTCCTGCACGAAATTCACGAAGGCATTTGTGGCAGCCACACCGGGGGCAGATCCTTGGCCTACCGAGCTATTTCACAAGGCTATTGGTGGCCGTACATGTAAGCTGACGCGCAAAAATATGTCCGGAAATGTGAGAAGTGCCAGAAATTTGCACACCAGATCCACCAGCCGGCCAGAGAACTTCTTCCCCTCACCAGCCCTTGGCCTTTTGCGATGTGGGGGCTAGATAGAGTGGGACCCCTCCCAACTGCACCGGGCAACTGCAAGTTCTTTATCGCGGCGACGGACTACTTCACTAAATGGGTTGAAGCCGAACCTTTGACAACTATCAAGGAAAAAGACGTGAAGAGGTTTGTCTGGCAGAATGTGGTAACGCGGTTTGGCGTCCTCAAGATCTTGATTTCTGACAACGGCACCCAGTTTGACGGTCGCCTATTCAGAGGTTTTTGTGAAGATTTAAAGATTGAATTCTACAACTCCACTCCGGCTTACCCACAGTCCAACGGTCAAGCCGAAGCGTTGAACAAGATTATATTGGATGGGTTAAAGAAAAGGTTGGAAAAGGCAAAGGGAAAGTGGGCCGAGGAACTTCCGGCGTCCTTTGGGCATCTGGGACTGCCCATGGCGTTCTCTGAAACACCATTCGCTTTGGCTTATGGCATGAAGGCAGTCATTCCCTTGGAAGTCGGCATGCCCACCCTCAGAAGTGAAAGCTTTGAGCCTGCTCTCAACACCGAGGCTATTGCTCTGGAATTAGACCTAGCTGAAGAACGCCGGGAAAAGGCTCTCATCCATGTGGCAGCCTACCAGCAAGAACTCTCCAGGAAGTACAACAAGATGGTGCACCCCAGACCGTTCAAGGTGGGTGATTGGGTCCTGAGGAAAGTTATGGGAAATACCCTGGTGCCAGGAGAAGGCAAGCTAGGGGCAAATTGGGAAGGACCATACAAGATAACCGGTCTGGCGGGCAAGGGGGCATACCACCTGGAGGACTTGGATGGTAGAGCAATACCTCGGCCATGGAATGCGGCCAATCTCAAAGTGTACTATTTCTAGCTATTGTTTTGTTCGCAAAGAAGGAGCTTTTTGCATTACACTTCAGAATGTAATTCTTTTTTGTCAATATATACAAGTGTTCTTTGCCTTCGTAATTTGATGTTTTGTTCAAATTAAGCATTCCCAACCGAGATGGATTAGTCCGGTTGGAAGAGTTGGTGTTTTGCCCAACTTTGGAATTCCCAACTGAGATGTTTTGCTCCGGTTGGAAGAGTTGGTGTTTTGCCTAACTTTGGATTCCCAACCGAGATGTTTTGCTCCGGTTGGAAGAGTTGGTGTTTTGCCCAACTTTGGAATTCCCAACCGAGATGTTTTGCTCCGGTTGGAAGAGTTGGTGTTTTGCCCAACTTTGGATTCCCAACCGAGATGTTTTGCTCCGGTTGGAAGAGTTGGTGTTTTGCCCAACTTTGGATTCCCAACCGAGATGGATTAATCCGGTTGGAAAAGTTGGTGTTTTGCCCAACTTTGGAATTCCCAACCGAGATGTTTTGCTCCGGTTGGAAGAGTTGGTGTTTTGCCCAACTTTGGAATTCCCAACCGAGATGTTTTGCTCCGATTGGAAGAGTTGGTGTTTTGCCCAACTTTGGAATTCCCAACCGAGATGTTTTGCTCCGGTTGGAAGAGTTGGTGTTTTGCCCAACTTTGGAATTCCCAACCGAGATGTTTTTGCTCCGGTTGGAAGAGTTGGTGTTTTGCCCAACTTTGAATTCCCAACCGAGATGTTTTGCTCCGGTTGGAAGAGTTGGTGTTTTGCCCAACTTTGGAATTTCCAACCGAGATGGATTAATCCGGTTGGAAGAGTTGGTGTTTTGCCCAACTTTGGAATTCCCAACCGAGATGTTTTGCTCCGATTGGAAGAGTTGGTGTTTTGCCCAACTTTGGATTCCCAACCGAGATGGATTAATCCGGTTGGAAGAGTTGGGGTTTTGCCCAACTTTGGAATTCCCAACCGAGATGCTTTGCTCCGGTTGGAATTGTTGGTGTTTTATCCAATTTTGAATTCCCAACCAAGATGTTTTGTCCGGTTGGATGGATTAATGTTTGTGCAAGTTAGATATTTCTTGCCGAGATGAATTACCTCGGTTGGAGATGGTATGATCTGGTCTCTCAACCGAGGTGATGTATCCCGGTTCAGTGAGTTGATGTTTTTATGAAGCTCAAGCAAACCGTGCAAACACTTCATAAAAGTTAAGCTTTTTCATTAATTCGAAATGAGTACAAAGGTGGGGTACTTAGCCCGGTTACAAAATGTGAGACTTAGCCCGGTTACATCAAAAACAAACAAAAGCAAGTTCAAAGAGAAACTAAGCAAGGGGGGAGAGGTTATCAAATTCATCTTCAATGTTGACCGGTGCATTCCTCTCTTGATCACCGGGCTCATTCTGGACATTCTGCGCGGGGCTGCTTCCTTCACCGGCGTCTGCAGCCGTCTCTCTAGCAAGCTCTTCCTCGGCCTCTGCCTGCAACGCAGTGAAGATGTCGTTGGCATAAGGCACAAGGTAGACCGGCAGAAAGGCTTTTGGTGTGGAGGCAAACACATCGGTTTCAGGGCCCTGACCGAGCTTAGAGCAAGCTTCCTTCCAGCTAGCCTTGAAGTATATGTCCTGGGTTGCAAAGACACGCTTTTGTAGTTGTCTTCGCTTCTTTGAAGCTGCATTGTTGGCATCTTCAGTCTTTATCCTGGACTCTTCGGTAGCGTTAAGCTCGGCTTGGAGTTCATCGGGTTTCTTCTCGGTCTCATTCAGCTGGCCGAGCAGTCTGATGTTTGCGGTGCTAGCACGGTCGAAAGATGCCTTTGCCCGTCCCAGCTCGGTCTGAAGGCTCTCAACTTGGCCGGTCAGACGTTCTCTGCTTAAGTTTGGATGCGCTCCATCACGAGGTGCTGTTTCTGGATGGCCTGCAAGAAAAAAGCTTGATCAGCAAAGAAACCGGGCAAACACTTGTGAAATTCTGGGAGTAGGTTGGGGTGCTTACCCTGGTCATTGACTTCACGGATGATTTGACCCGGTAGGGTTATGCGAACGTGGTCACTTCCAACCACGTCAGACGGTAGCAGGAGTGCCTTTGACAGGTCGAAGGCCAACAGATGTTCCTTGTCGCCTTTGACCGAGGCGTTGGCCGGGATGTCAGCACCCCGGTGTTTCAACGTGGCGCCAAAGGCGGTCTGGCCGCTTCTTGCGGCGAGTTGCTCGGTTTCTAGCTTCGACCACCGGCTTGGTGAGGATCTGCCGAGCTCTTTTCCACCCGTGCTTGCGAGTTCTCGGCGGGTTGGCGTTCTGAGTGTGGCGAGGCCAATCATCGTGCCGGATTGACAAAGCGGATGAAGTCTTGTGCCTTCGTGCTTCGGTGAGGTGGCAGTTAGCAAATTCCGGATTCGACTCTGCTTGGCCATTTCCTGTCCCTCGGTCAGCCGGATCAAGGGGATGTCAGGTAAAGTTGGATCTGGAGGTGGAGTTGGCTCGCGCAGGAAGTCAGTGACTCTACCCCGGCGGGGAGCGGAGTATCTGTAAGTAGGTTGATAACCGAAGCGATTCGTTACAATCCGGTGCTGTATCGAACGCAGTTGGATTGACTCGGAGTTTGGGAACCGTAATTTGCTGAAGATCTGGATTCTTTGCAAAGGAAACAAAAAATGGCTAAGTAAAGAATAATCAGTTAAGAGGATTGACCGAGCAAGAAAGCGCGGCTTACATGAAGTACCAAAGTTCTTGCTAATAAACCAGCCCGGTACGTCGGCCGTTTCATAGTTGCCAGACACCCAGAAAAAGTCGTCATCGTGCAAGTCTTTATCTGGGGTGCCGGTCACTATTTTCTCCTTGCCCGGTCTTATTTTCAGGTAGTAGGCAAGACCGTCCCCGGTGTGGCCCATGGTGTACTGCCTTAAGATCTCGGCTAAGCCTAGTTGAGTGCCAAGCCGGTTGTTTAATTCGTGAACGCCATTGATAATCCGGTATGTATTTGTTGACACTTGGGTTGGTGCCAGCCCGGTGCGGCGTAAGAATTCTGTGATCAGGGGATTGAGTGGAAAGCGAAGGCCTCCCTCAACTATTGAGAGCACGGTGAAGGGGCATTGCTCGGCTCTTCCCCAAGGAGTTGTCTCGCCGTCAAGCAAGTTCGAGGTGGACATCGGCCGATGCCGTACTCCTCCTGAGCAACGTCTAAAGCGTAAGGGTGTCTACCATATAGCGGTACTTCCCCATTTGAGGCGGTCCTAAGGTAGCTCGGTTGTGGTTTGGCACTGGATGATTGCTCGGTCTTGGGAGCTTCAGAATGGTTAATGGTCCCCTTGGACTCTGCAGGAAAATGATGGCAAGTGTGAGCGCGGTCTCGCAAAACCAAGCTTGACTTTAGCTCGGTCCGAAGGCGTGCCAAACCACCCCGGTTCCTAAGGCTGCTAGAGAGCTCAATCGCCCAAACGGATCAGATACTAGCCCGGTTGGACGACCAAGTACTCCCACTATCTCGGTTTTTACTGTATTCACTACAAACATGTTATTTTCTCGGTTCTGTGGTTCTTTTGGATCAAATGGAGACCAGGAGCCCGGTCCGCCCCAGTTCTTCGCTGTTCTTCAGGAGAAATGAAGAACACCATGAACTATGGAAGGTTTGGGATGTTTTTAGGTGCCTAAGTTCTAAAAGCTGTATTTTCAGACCCTAATGTGTGAAATGTGAAAGAAAATGGCGAGAAAATAGAAGAACTTACCAGGAGAAGGCGAGGAGGACTTCTTCGAGGCACTAACGCAGCAATGGCAGGAAAGGGAAGGGGCACGAGCTCTGGAGCGGCTGGAACGATGGAATGGCAGTAGGAAAGGAAAGAAGGTGAGGGTGGCCTGTATATAGGGTGTTTAACCGCCAAAATTTTTGAATTTCGGCAGCCGGTTGGCTGCTCGAGGACGAATAAGAAGCTGCCACGTGCCCCCATTTAATGACTTCGTCAGAGTTGAAGAGACAGGGGCAGTTGATGCGTCAGCCGGGAAAAACGAGATGACACCGAGGTCAGATGTAGCATCAACCGGGAAGACTGCCGGGCAAGATTGAGAAAAGACCGGGCAAGTTTGAAAGCAAAACAGGGCAAGTTCGAAGACAGAGGGTCGTCCAGTCTGGTTACTAATTGATAAGCCGGGGACCGAGGAAATGAAATTATACCTCGGTTGGAGTAGGTAATCCCTGTCACGCTAGAGCGGACGGAATTAAGGGGCAATTGAGTAGGAAAATAATGGATGCACTGCGGGACAGATTTGGCGAATAGAGTTACGCCGCAAGATTTGAAATTTGGCCGAGTCTTGGTGAAGGCGCTTCAGTTAAAGGCACCGATTGTGTGAACCAGCATGCTTCTTGAAGGCCGACCGATAGCAGATGATGACCGGCGCCAGAAGGCGTAGTCAACTGACTATGAGTTTGTTCGGCCGGAAGACCGACAAAGATGAATGCGAGATATCTCGGACAGGGTCCAGCCGGGATGCTACGTAGCCCGGTTCCCTCAAGCTTAGCCAGCGGCGCGCTTGGGCATGAAGCACAGCCCGGCTATGGATTAGGCTGGCTCAGTGGCTCAAAGAAGAAGGGCATTTGAGATTAGGTAATGTCCAGCATAGTGTGACTGTGAGGCATGGTTTATGTGCTGACAGATGGGATAGCAGAGCCACGTGTTGAGAGATCATTGGGAGTAGATATGAGGCGTAGAGAGGTATATAAACAAGTCGGCGCCACCCTTTAGGGGGATGGACAATTTGTGTAAGTGAGACTTACACTCAAACACTCTCCCTTCTCTCTAGTCATTTTTCCAGGTGTGTGGTTCTAACTTGAGCGTCGGAGGTGTTTTCCGGCCACACACCGCCGGGTAGCTCACCGCTTTTGCGCTTTCAGGTGATCGGACAGCTGAGGAACTGGGAAGAAAGGAAGTGCGGGTAGCCGGAATATTTTCCCCCCGTACAGTTTCAATCTCTTTAATCTTACTAAAAGAGATGTTAGTATAATTATGTCAAAATTGTGAGACTTGCTATGTTTTATCCAAATCTCAAGGGAGAACATTGTAATTTATCCTAAAATATTTTAGTGTGATATATAAAAAAAATTGAAAAAATAAAGGAACTACTTTATTCAGTTAGCTATATATATATATTGAGTTATAACAAGGGATTCAATAATTGAATATCCAGAGATAATAACGCACAAAATGATCAAATTTTATATGTAAATAAAAAAACTTGTGAAGTATATGGAGTTTGTAACCTTCTTTACTTGCAAGAACTGTTTTGCCTATATAGTTATATATTTTAACTTTTATGGAATAATATAGGAATGTGCTAGTGCTGGACAATGAGATTAATTTTTCAATACCTAATCTCTAATAATAATAATAAAAAATTTATATATTAGGTTGGGAGGTTAGTATCTTCACTTCAATTATCTAGCCACATTAAAAAGCCTTGTGCCACGAGGCAATCAAAAAATCAAAAAATAAGTGGAAATTATATAATACACATTATTTTAGGGATGTAATAATTCGGTCGGGTTTGGATGGATTGAGAGATTATTCAAACTTAATTAAAGTTGTGTTGAGATCTGTTTATGGCTAAATTGTAACTCGAGGTTGTCTGTCTAAATCTGATTCAAGTTAAACTCAAATTATCCAAGTTGTCCAAATTGTATATAAATTTTATTTTATTTAGATAAATTATTAATTTGTTAAAATTAGATTATATATATATATATATTATAGAAAATCATTTATAACATGGAAACAAATAATTTATATAATGAAAGAGAAATGCTGCTATGGTTATCTTTACAATTTTTGAGTGAGATTGTTTGCTTTAAAAACATCGTGTTTGAACCTTAAAAAATTTTGAGCTAGGCTAGGGTTGTTCGGGTTGAAATCGTCCATGTTGCACCTCTCTTATTTTATGTCCTAATTTGTGATTTTTTATTATGACTTATCGTGATGTAAGTTATGAGCTATTGTGATTAGTTTTTAGGTTATGATTAGAAAATTATTTAGTTATAACTTATGTGGTATGTGGCTATGATTCATTTTTTTTTTTAAATTTTGGTTATTACTAAAATAGATTTTATTATAATCACAAGTGTTATAACTTACCTATAAAGTTTTTGATTCTAGTATGACCCACAAAAGCAAAATATAATAAGCCAAGAAAAAAATGTAGAATATTATACACCATACACCCTTAGGAATGAGAATAATTGAAAACTCAGTTTTGATCCCAACAGTCTTTTTTTTTTTTTTAATAGACTGGTAAATCCTACTTTTTTTTTGGTAATGTGATCCACAAGAGCTCTCGTTTGACAAGTGTGGATTGGATTTGGTGACAATTTTACCCTTTCTTAGTGGTGTGAAATGTTTTGCAAGGGATTTTGAATTCCTTTGATTATGTTTGCTTTGGTATGTACATTTTGGAAAGAACAAATATGAACAGAATCTTTGTGGGATTCTAGGGTTTGTGAGTATTGAATATTAGATGGGTTGGTGAAGGTGTTTACGTTGTGTGTGGTGTTGTTTACTAGTAAGGATTCTTTGTTTTTTAAATATTTCTGTCCTCTTGTTTCAATTCACTTACAATCATTGAATCATATAAAAATTTCAAGATTTGAAATCTCAATAATTATGAGTGAATTGGGACAGAGGAACAAAAATATTTAAAGAGAGAATCTGTGCACATTGTTTACAGACGTTGGCCTGGGTTGTCGTGAAGTCAGGGAGCAGTGTACAGACTTCTCTACGATAATGCAGCGATTGTGCACCTTTTTTTTTTTTTTTTGGCTTTTGTCAGTACGCTGTTTTGGTGGTTATACGTTTCCATGTGGTTCATGCAATAGGTCATTGTATGGTGCTCTTGCTGGTTGGGAGTGGGTTCGGCGATGTGGTGGGGAATATCTGCGGCACTGTTATCTCGGTGGGTCACGTTTATAATATGTGAAACCAAACACGTCTCTTACATTGCACATTTCACACCTACAAACAACCACTGTGTTGATGTTTTATTGAGTGGCTAATGCTATAGTGTCGTTCTTTTGAAATTCAACTTTTTTCACATGTCACACATTGTTACACTCACAACATATGATTACCACATCGCACATACACGTCGTGTATTACAGCACATTTGTCGCTGTATACTTCACCTATTATCTTTGTTATGTTTCGGTGTAGGAATAGGGGACAATATCATATTATTGTGTGAAGATTCGAGTGTGGAATAATGATCAATTGGAGGGGAAGAAATGGTAGCCGAATCGAGTGTGGAATACTCAAACAAGAGTGGTGGCATGTTGATTTCAAAAATACCTAAACAACCATTGCATCAAATACGGAATGTTATTCGGTTTCAAATTTGGGAGTGCTACTATTAGCAAAAATTCGGTTTAGACTCAATTGACAGTGATTGATTGACGGGCTTAAACAAATATTAATAAAAACAAAAAGATTAGGCTTTGTGGTTGAATTATATGCCTTAAACTGATTAAGGACTTTCTGTTGGAACAATCTTCTGTGTAAATAAAATAAATTGAATTAAACCAAACAAAAATAAATAAATTACATACCAGATTTATTTATCGAACCAAATAAATATTACAAGACCAAGTCGAGTGTGTGACACTCTGTCCTTAAGACAGATTCGCCCCGCTACGGTGCTTACGGTTGAATGGCGTCTATCTCCCAGGATACAATGATCTTCACAAATTTATAGAAGCACTTCAAATAAATTTGTTCGGCGAACCAAACCTGTGTTCTAACTCTCTGAAATATTTATTCTAAAACTAGAATGAAGAAATAATGCAAAAGGAAAATATGGACGGCAACGAGACTGTTTTCTGAGATCTGAAATTAGATCACAAAGACTCAATTATATCAGATTGAATTTTGGGTGGAAAGAATTCGGATATTCCAGAACCGCTGAAAAAGAATGTATTTATAGGCAATCAATATATGATCCGAACAGGTATCAAATATAAATGAAAAGGTGCACAAATAAAAGAACAGGTGCACTATTCACAATTTGAATATATAATCTGCCCGTTGGAAAAGACAAAAAATCAAACAGTTTGAAAAAAGCCGTTCGGAGGGACAGTTTATCAAACTGTTTGCAACTTAATTATTAAACTATTTAGAATATGTATATATATATATTAAACTAATTGAATATATATATATATATATATATTAAACTATATGAATAGTTTAATAAATAATGAAAGAGGTACAAATTTTTCAAAAAATTTGAATTTAGAATTAAATTAAATTCTCACAATTACAAACTTTAGGAAACCACTTAGAAACCCAAAATTTGAATTTAGAATTAAATTAAATTCCCACAATAATTTTTATTGAAAAAATTCAAAAGAATTTTATCTAAAAAATTAATATTAGACCTGAAAACGACGTCAATTTCGCATTCACTCATAAATGGTTTTGACGTTCTGTCTTTACCGTGTGACTTGCCACGCGGCAAGAAACACTTCACCTCTTCGGACCCACCCCAAAAGACGTTTGGGGTCCACCCAAAATGGGCTAAAAAATATGCCTATATAAAACCATTTTCCAACAATCCCCCACATGAATGGAATTTTGACGGAGAGAAAATGCAACAACATGATCTAATCAGAGAGTTTAGAAATTGGAAATATTCTGCAAAGGATAGGTAACTTATGGCTTTGAACCTTCCCTTGTGAGACACTATCGGATTTACTAGCTAACCAGTGAACATGATGTCTTGAACTGTTCAGCCGTTTGTATAAACTAAGACAATAGAACTCACACAGTATATTCCCAGACACAGTTTAGTTCTCACTATTGTGTTCATTTTGGCCTTGAACAACCTGGTCTTCATGAGTGCTCTAGAGAATTGTAGCCCTTCACAAATTTCACAAAACCGGCCTAGTTCACACTCACATAGGTAATTCTTATGAAGAGTATCCTGCCATACTCCACTAGGTATACCTAGATATAAGAATCATTAAAAGTATTACTTAACCTAAAATGCTGTAGACATCACTATTTCATCATAGAAATGGGTAGGAGTTAGACTTCCTAGTGATCCTTCTGAGTCAATCACAACTCGGTTGTCCCTTTGAACCTAGATCTTAGGATCTCCAGTCAACTAGGTTGGGTTGCCGTTGTGGTAACTCTTATTTAATAGGCTTAAGTCCCATTCCCCTCGATGAATTCTCAACTAACTCTCTTGCTAACCCTTTGGTTAGTGGATCCGCTATGTTGTCTTTAGACTTAACATATTCTATGAAAATAATTCCATTAGAGAGTAGTTGTCTTACGGTATTATGTCGACGACGAATGTGTCGTGACTTACCGTTATACATATGACTCTGTGCTCTACCAATTGCTGATTGACTATCACAATGTATGCATATAGTAGGCATCGGTTTTGGCCAAATTGGAATATCTTCAAGGAAGTGGCGAAGCCATTCTGCCTCTTCCCCGGCTTTGTCTAAGGTTATGAATTCTGATTCCATAGTAGACCTAGCAATGCAAGTCTGTTTGGAAGATTTCCAAGATACTGACCGCCACCAAGAGTAAAGACATACCCCTTTGGTGGACTTGAGTCTTTAGTATCCGATATCCAATTTGCATCACAAGATCCTTCAAGTATCTTCTGGATATCTAGTATAATTAAGCCCAATGTTACGAGTAAATCGAGATATCTAAGAACCCTTACAATTGCTTTCCGGTGTTCTACTCCTGATTACTCGTATATCTACTTAATTTACTTACTGCATAAGCTATATCTGGGCGAGTGCAGTTCATCAAGTACATTAAGCTTCCAATAATTTGGGCATACTCTAATTGAGAAATACTTTCCTGTACATTCTTAGCAATATACAAATTAACATCTACAGGAGTTCTAGCAAGATGATCATCATCTTTGCTGAATTTGTCAAGTATTTTCTCAATGTAATGAGATTGTGACAATATATAACCTTCTGATATTTTGGTAATTTTCATACCAAGAATTACATCAGCAACGCCCATGTCCTTCATGTCAAAATGTTTATTCAACATGTTCTTGGTAGTTTTAATCATGTCATTATTACTACCTATGATGAGCATATCATCTACATAAAGACATACAATGACATAACCTTTGTCTGTGTTTTTAATATAAACACATTTGTCACACTCATTAATTTTAAAACTATTTGACATCATTGCTTTGTCAAATTTCTCATGCCATTGCTTTGGGGCTTGTTTTAAACCATATAATGATTTAACCAATTTACACACTTTCTTTTCTTTCCCTGGAACAGAAAACCCTTCTGGTTGTTCCATGTAAATTTCTTCATTTAACTCACCATTTAAGAAAGCGGTTTTAACATCCATTTGATGAATTTCTAGATTGTATAGAGATGCTATGGCAATTAGCATTCTAATGGATCTTATTCTTGTAACCGGTGAGTATGTGTCAAAGTAATCTAGACATTCTTTCTGTCTAAAACCTTTGACTACAAGTCTTGCCTTGTATTTGTCGATTGATCCATCTGCTTTCAATTTTCTTTTGAAAATCCACTTGTACCCAAGAGGTTTACAACCTGGTGGCAAGTCCACTAATTCCCAAGTGTGATTTTGCAAGATGGATTCAACTTCACTGTTGACAGCTTCTTTCCATAAAGGAGCTTCAGGACTAGACATAGCCTCTTTAAAGGTTAAAGGCTCATTTTCTAACAAATATGTTAGAAAATCTGGACCAAATGATTTTGAGGTTCTAGCACGTTTACTACGCCTAGGTTCATCTTCCTCATTTTGATCTAACTCTTGTTCTTGATCATGTTCTTGATCCTGACTAGTAATAGCATCATAAGATCTTTTATTAGTACTAGTCTCTTGTCCAGTCTTCTTTGGAAATACATGTTCAAAGAAAGATGCATTCCTAGACTCAATAATAGTATTTACATGCATTTCGGAATGTTCTGATTTATGAATCAAAAACCGATATGCACTACTATTCTTGGCATAACCAATGAAAATGCAATCAATGGTCTTAGGACCTATCTTAGTCTTTTTTAGGACTAGGAATAGCCACTTTAGCCAAACACCCCACACTTTTAAGTATTTGTAGGATGGTACTCTTCCATGCCACAATTCATAAGGTGTTTGATTTACTTTCTTTCGGTATTTTATTTAAAATATAATTAGCGAAAGTATTGCTTCCCCACAAGTTCTCGAGGTAATCGTAACTTATTAACATGGCATTCATCATTTCTTTTAAAGTTCTATTTTTCCTTTCAGCAATTCCATTTTTTGAGGTGAGTAAGGCGGTGGTTTGATGAATTATTCCATGTTCTTTACAAAATTCACCAAAAGGTGATTCATATTCACCACCTCTATCACTTCTAAGTTTCTTGATTTTCTTACCAAGTTGATTTTCAACTTCATTCTTATATTGAATGAAAGTTTCCAAAGCTTCATCCTTGGTTCGAATTAAATAAATATAACTATATCTAGTATAGTCATCTATAAAAGTGATTACATACTTTTTCCCACCTCTTGTTTGAATTGATTTAAAATCACAAATGTCACTATGAATTAATTCAAGTGGTTCCGTACTTCTTTCAATTGAATGAAAAGGAGTTTTAGATAATTTTGCCTCAACACAAATTTCACATTTATGATTTGAATCAATGTCAAATTTAGGTAAACATTCCATATTAATTAATCTACGCAAAGATCCATAATTAACATGTCCTAGTCTACCATGCCATAAATTTGAAGACTCAAGCAAGTAAGAAGAAGATGTAGTATTATTAATAACAGAGGGTACAACAATCATTACATTTAACTTGAAAAGGCCATCAGACATATAACCTTTTCCTACATACATCCCATTCTTAGTAAGTACAAATTTATCACTCTCAAATACAAGCTTAAACCCATTCTTACTCAACAAAGATCCTAAACAAGATTCTTGCGAATGTCCCGACATACAAAGACATTGTTGAGAGTGAGTTCCTTTCCTGATGTCATCTTGAGTACAATCTTTCCTTGTCCTTCAACTTTGGAAGTTGAGGAGTTGCCCATAAACAGTTGTTCACCATTGTCCACTGTAGAATAAGATGTGAACATCTTTTTGTCGGCACAAATATGGCGTGTAGCACCAGTGTCCACCCACCATTCTTTAGGATTTCCGACAAGATTTGCCTCGGAAACAACCGCAGAAAGATTGATGTCATCTACACCATTGGAAATATTGTCCACTTCAGTCATATGGGCTTGAGCAGGCTTCTTGCTTGTTCTTTTCTTGCTTTTGCCTTTGCTACGGCAATCTTTGGCCCGATGTCCCTCTTTGTCACAGATGTAACATTTGCCATTAAACTTGTACTTTTTATTATCCCCCCCTTTAAAGCCTTGTGATGAACTTTCTCCAGAAGACTTACGTTTTTTGGTTTTTGAAGCATGTTCTACCACATTTGCCTTAGACTCCATAGGATTCTTACCAGCCCGCTTATCAGAATTGCGGTTGTCCTCCTCAATCCTTAAACGCACAATTAACTCGTCCATAGAAATTTCTTTGCGCTTGTGTTTAAGGTAGTTCTTGAATTCCTTCCAGCCTTTAGGTAATTTTTCAATTAAAGGCGCAACTTGAAAGGATTCAGAGAGACATACCTTCCGTGAATGTCATGCGAATGAGTTGGAAATCTTGAGCTTGGTGATCACGCTTTTGAATCAACCATTACAAAATCCGAATCGCCAACCACAAATTTCTTTGAGCCGCATCTTCTGTTTTGTACTTTTTCTCCAACGATTCCCAAAGTTCCTTTCTTTGTCTTGATTGGATCAGTAGACGTTGTATAATGTGTTGTCAAGTCCGTTCAAGACGTAATTCGGCAAAGGAAATCGGCATGTTTCAAGCATCAACCGCAACAACCACTTGCGGTTGGTTTTATCCTCTTCAGATAGGAGCATCTTCACGGAGAAAACGAGCTGTGTTGAGTTGTAAGATAGAACAACATTTTCATTGCCATCTTTTGAAGTCGGTTCTAAGAACTTCTCCGGCTTTCTCCATGATTTATTGGCACCTTGTCACAGAGAGGGAGTTGGCGCCATTGCAACCACCAGTAGTACTTGTTTGGGCATTTGTTTCAGAGCCATCAATTCTAATTTATAAAACAAAATTATAATTAGAATTTACACTACACGAAAATTAAACCAAATGCATGTAATTAAATTTCAGAAAATAAAAGAAATAAGAATGTAACTTTTATTTTCCAATTAATTTGAAAATAAAATACAATTTTTTTTAAACAAATTAATTCCACACAGAAAATTAAATTCTGTAAAATAAAAGAAATAAAAATATAACTTTTATTTTTCCAATTAATTTGGAAATAAAATAAAATTTTATTTAACCAAAATAATTCCACACAAAAAATTAAATTCTGTAAAATAAAAGAAATAAGAATATAACTTTTATTTTTCAATTAATTTGGAAATAAATTAAAACTTTATTTAACCAAATTAATTTCACACAAGAAATTTAAATTCTGTAAAATAAAAGAAATAAAAACTATAACTTTTATTTTTCCAATTAATTTGAAAATAAAATAAAATTTTATTTAAACAAATTAATTTTTAACACAAAAATTTAAATCTCTTGTTTCACTCCAAAAATTAAAATACTGAAAACAGAATTTTAATTAATGAAAACTCAGAAAATAATTTCTAAAACCCAAAATTAATTTCTGAAAAAATTCCACAAAAATATATTCTGAATTGTTAATGACACCAGTATCGTACTACTAGTTGTTGTCAAAGAAAAGAGACAGTATATTACTATTATCTGTCAAATAGCATATAATCACTATTTGTTTTTCCAACCAGAATATTATTTTGTAAATTCACAGAAAATAATTTTCTTTCGAAATTATTTACGAAAAATGGAAAAAGGAAACAAACGAAAAATTCTGTAAACAGAATAATTCGAGTCTGTCTTAAGATTGTTGGAACAATCTTCTGTGTAAATAAAATAAACTGAATTAAACCAAACAAAAATAAATAAATTACATACCAGATTTATTTATCGAACCAAATAAATATTACAAGACCAAGTCGAGTGTGTGACACTTTGTCCTTAAGACAGATTCGCCCCGCTACGGTGCTTACGGTTGAATGGCGTCTATCTCACAGGATACAATGATCTTCACAAATTTATAGAAGCACTTCAAATAAATTTGTTCGGCGAACCAAACCTGTGTTCTAACTCTCTGAAATATTTATTCTAAAACTAGAATGAAGAAATAATGCAAAAGGAACATATGGACGTAACGAGATCTTTCGAGATCTCAAATTAGATCACAAAGACTCAATTATATCGATTGAATTTTGGGTGGAAAGAATTGATATTCCGTAACATTTGAAAAGAATGTATTTATAGGCAATCAATATATGATCCGAACAGGTATCAAATATAAATGAAAAGGTGCACAAATAAAAGAACAGGTGCACTATTCACAATTTGAATATATAATCACGCCTGCTGGAAAAGACAAAAATCAAACAGTTTGAAAAAGCCGTCGAGGGACAGTTTATCAAACTGTTTGCAACTTAATTATTAAACTATTTAGAATATGTATATATATATTAAACTAATTGAATATATATATATATATATATTAAACTATATGAATAGTTTAATAAATAATGAAAGAGGTACAAATTTTTCAAAAAATTTGAATTTAGAATTAAATTAAATTCTCACAATTACAAACTTTAGGAAACCACTTAGGAACCCAAAATTTGAATTTAGAATTAAATTAAATTCCCACAATAATTTTTATTGAAAAAATTCAAAAGAATTTTATCTAAAAAATTAATATTAGACCTGAAAACGACGTCAATTTTGCATTCACTCATAAATGGTTTTGACGTTCTGTCTTTACCGTGTGACTTGCCACGCGGCAAGAAACACTTCACCTCTTCGGACCCACCCCAAAAGACGTTTGGGGTCCACCCAAAATGGGCTAAAAAATATGCCTATATAAAACCATTTTCCAACACTTTCCTAGAGGTAATTAAGTAAAGAAGGATTTGAACAGAAAAGAATATGTATTTATTCAATTAAATTGTCACTTGCTATCAGTTACAAGAACTCAAACAAGAACAAAGAAATGAGAAATACAGCAATCGACATAAAGAAAAGATGTGGGGATTGGAAGTTTAATCTACTCCTAAAATGACTAACTTAGAATTACTCCTAGATAACTCTTTATGAGTGTGATTGGTGGTTGATAATTTTTTATCTTCATTCCAGCTCCCTCTTATAGTTGACTCGTGGTCTGGCTCTTGGTTCTGATCTCCCTTGATTCTTTGTCTCTCTTTATGTTTATCCCCTTATTTTAGGGACTGTTTTTTGATTTCTTCCTTGATTCTTTGTTATCATCTTTTGTAGCTTTCTTTTTTCAATCCAACCTTATGCCATGTCAGCTATTTTAGCCAACCTTGCCACATTATCCTTGCCATGTCATTGCTATGACCTGTCAATGGAAGATTCCTGAATTTTAGTACCAATAATGCCCCCCCTTCATTCAAGGTATGAAAAAAAAAAAAAATTTTTTTTTTTTTTGCCTTGAATGATATTGGTCTGGAACTCTGTTTGCTCCTGGGCCTAATGTTCTTTAACTTCTTTGGGCCATTGAATAGTTCAAAGGCCCATCAGTATGAGGCATCCTTTCAGTTTTCGTGTTTTATTATTTCTTATTTGGGCCCCAAGCAAAGGTACTTAAAGTTTTTTCAAATTCTTCCTCTTCGTTACTTCTTTCTTTTTGCAAACTTTTTCTCTTCTTCTTAAACCAAGAAACCCTAACTTCCTCAGCCATGTCTTCAGACTCAAATTCCGACCTAGTTTGTCGATTCCCACAAGAGATTATTCAACTTATTGAGAGTAATAAGTTTGACTTCCAAATCACGGCTAGCCTTACTGTTGGTGCTGGGGAACTTGGCCACTACGTTTTGAACACTTTTTCAAACAGTCTAACTCCATACTACCCTATTGCTAATGGTGAGACCCTGCTCCTAGACCAGTCTTCCCTTTCATGACTGAACTAGTCGACGAGCCCCAGATCATGGCCTAAACCAACTAACGCCTGGCTAGCTTGGGTAATGAGGATGACTGCTTTCAAAGGGGATATATGGCACAATATGGGCATTTACCACACCATTCAACTATCTACGATCTCATTTGAGACAGACCCCTGGTTGATCGGCGCAACCACATGTTTTTGGTCCACATCTTGCAATTCTCTAATGCTTAAATCTGGTATGGCCTTCCCCACTATCCTTGATATTATGCACCTTACTGGCCTTCCTACTTATGGCCTGGACGTTAATGCCATTTTGCCAACTCCTAAAGTTAAGCATGACGTCAAAATAGGCAACTATAGCAAATTCATTTTGGACCATTCAAAGAAAACCGGCATTCATTCAATTACAGAAAAAATTTCTTTTTATTTGTGTTGGTTATGCCAATTCCTTTTCTATGTAGGTGGTCTTAGAATCACTAAAGAATACCTCACTCTTGTCCTCCTAATCCTAGAGGGTAGACAACTGGCCTTTGTGCCTTTTCTCTTGGCCACCATGTATAGAGGCCTTTTCTTCGTCGATGACAAAAGAATAAGCCATAGTGTAGGGGACCCTTTTGGCTTTTCCAAGCCTGGTTTCTTGCTTATTTTCTAGAAATAAGATCAAATAGGAGAATAGATTATACACCTAAGTGTGAAATTTATGCTGAGTTCTTTCTTTTCCATCGTCCTTCTCCTACTATTACTTTTGCCCAGTACTTCTCCACCTTTTTGAACTTTACCATCGACAAGATTCCTTCTCTTCCTTTTCAATCCTTCATCTTCTCTTCTGCTTCTTTGTCCTATATGTATGTTGATCCTACCACTTTAAATGATGACTTAGGTAGGCTCAAAAAACAATCTGGAGTATTTGCCTTACCCCTAGGTACATCTTGGTTGGATGCTTCCTTTCCAACAATAGGCATTCTGCTTGTGGTTTTGAAAGTATTAACCCTAGTCAATAGGCTAGACAATTTGGACTTATCCAAAGTATTCTTCTCCCTTATATCCATCCTACCATTCATGAGTACGTGAATGCCAGGGTCCAAATCACTTAGCAGCCTTCTGCTTATGCTATTTTGACAGAAAACCAGAAACGTTTGCATAAGCCTAGCTTCTTTGCCTTCGTGGTCGATGTGAGTATTAGCAACATATTTAAGGACTGGTAGACCATTCTTAGCATAGTCATATTCCAGAAGTCACTAGAGAAATACTTATCCTGTCTTTCTTCTTCCCATTGACAGAGTCAAATTTGTAAGTTACTCATGCTCTCTTTTTTTTCTCTATCTTTTGTTTGTCAGATCTTTTTATTCATGCTTACAGTTTTTTTATTTTTCTTTTTTAATAGCTAATACTCCAGGAGAGTTTGGTGTTGCTAATGTCCCTTACCCATTGCCTCCTTTGTTAGCTAAGACCTCTGGTCAAGCTAAGGACAAAACTCCCAAAGTCTATGCCAAAAAGCCTAAAAGAAGAAGGAATCCCTTGGATGAATCTTTCATGGCTTCCACTTTCAAAGCCTATGATGCAGAATTTGAGAGGAAGAAAACCAAACAGAATCCCTTGCATTCCAAGGCACCAACTACCTCAAAAAAGACTAGAAAAACTGACCCAAGCACAGAGACTGGCCAAGGTTCTGATGTGGACAACCTCACCCTTGAAGAACAAAGATTTGTTCTTGAAGACCTATCTTTGGCAGAGCAGGCATTGGTCTATACGGATGCTCCCTCCTCAACAGCTCATGTAGATACCTCCAAGAAAACCCCTTCTTTTGATAAGGACAATGTTCCTATCATTTCCCTTCTTGCAAAATTTGCCAAGAAGGCCAAAACTCCTCAGGTTCATTCTTTTTCCCCTCTTATTCATTTCTCTATTTTTTTTCTTACTTAATTCACCACTTAAACTCCTTCTTCTCTTTTCTTTCTAGTTGAAAAGGAGAAAGTTACTGGTGATTAAAGATACCAGTAGTCCCTCTAGGGACTCTACTCCTCCATCTTCTGACTAGAACCCCTAACAAGAGGACGTATTCATTCTTTCTATAACAGAGATAGTTGCCAAGTTGCCACATTATGCTATAACTGTTGTGCTTGATTTGCCTCTACAATCTATTCCCCTTAGGGATGATGAGGTCAGACCTTACCACTACTCTAGCTTTAAATCTTCAAGTGGTGACAGTGCAACCCTTCAACTTAATCGACAGAGTTTCTGTCGACAAGATAGTGTTTCCTTTTCAATGGCTGAGGCTGAGGCTGGGGCTAAAGCTGAAATGCAAAACCCAGAAGGGCAAATATCTATGGCTGATGAAGTCCATCATGTTCCCTCTGAAATAAAAGAACAATAAGAAGAACCAACTCTCCACATCAGCCTTAAGATTGAAAATCCTCCCTTTGAGGCGAGGCCAGAAGAGGCCTCTATCGACTCTCCAAGGCCAGTCTTTAATGTAACACCAGCCATTGCTTCTGAGGAGCTCATTGCAGACTTTGCTGAGCCAACCACTAAGCCTGCTCTAGGTTCTTAGACACCTGTCACCCCATCTTCTCCAAAACATATCCTGTTACATCAAGGTATATTTTCTTTTGTTATTTCTTTTATTTTTTTGGCCTTTTTCCATTCATTTTTCTTACTTCTTTTTATTTTTTTTATTTAAATATTGTGATGTGTGTAGTTACTGGTCATAAGACCATTCCTAAGCCTGCTTCCAAGGCTCATACTGAAACTTCTACTGGCCAATCCATGCCGGAACAATGCAATCATCTCAGTCCTAACAATCCCTCTGAAGGTGTTTCCTACATATGTATGTTCTTGATAACATATGTTTCTTTTTCCTTTTCCATTGACCGCTTCCATGCTTTTTTTAATTTCTTTTCTGGTCTTGCTCTTTTAGGCCTTGCTATGGATGGCCATCCCCCTAGGGTAGAGCAACCTACCACTAGTACTTCTCTTACTGAAGTGAGGGTAGCCTTCAGTAGTAAAGTAGAGGTTCATACTTCTTAGGCAACCTCTCTTCGAACCTTATCTTCCCCTTCTATGGAGGTATCATTATTCTTTTTTCTTTCTTCTAATCTTCTTTTCACCTTAAATGTCCTAACCCTCTTTTTCCCTTCATAGGCTAGCAGTTCTCTATGGCCTCAACTCCTGATTTGCTTCAGTAAGCCAGTGCTTTTTAGCTGTCAGTTGCTAGTACTACCTATGAGGAAAGATTTAGGCAACTCTCTCATTCTGAGCAAAAAGAAGTTGACCAATTCTTTTTGCTACTGAGCCATCCGTTTGAGGATCTTTCCCTTACTAGGGCTGAAGAACTTCTTGGTGAATTTTAAAGCTTTGAGCTGTTAGCAAAAAGGCTCTTGGATCTTGATCAATTTGACATCTTCCAAGATTTCATGGGCCAACTTCCTCTTCCTCCATGGTACAGTTTGAAGTTGAGACCGAGGTTGCTAATGCTAGGATAGCCTCTATGAGGCAAGTTTCTTATACTCTAGTTAGTGTTTCTTCCAGAACCCAAGCCATTTCCAGGGCTAGTGCCTCCATCGATGAGAGGAAGACAACCATTCTAGCTCAAATTCAATAGCTCTAGGCAGAATTGGCCGCAACTAAGGTCCAACAAGCTGCTTTGATGGAAGAACAAAGCCATATTAACCAACAGATGAACCAACTCTTGGCTCAAGATGGCCTAACTGCCCTCAAGGATGCCCAAAAGAATCTCTTCCAAGTCAAAGCAAAAAGGCTCTTGCCCAAGGGAATCTCTTCCAAGTCAAAGCAAAAAGGAGAGCCATTTTGTCTTCTTGTGCTAGCTTTGTAACTGCCCTTCAAAGGGACTAAGGCCCTTTTTTTTTTCTTTTAAGGCTAGATGGTAACCTATACAAGGACCTCATTTTACTATTATTAATGAGAACACTTTCTCTTTTACCCATGCTTGATGCTTTCCCACATGGTTGGATAATACTTCTTTAAATATTTACCATTTATAATTCTCCTATGTGGGTCTCCCTCTAGAGATGCAAGATGGTAGGCTCCTCCCTTAAGGACCCTATAAATCTTGAATGGCCCTTCCTAATTTGGGGACCACTTTCCAAAATTTGGATCTTTGCTTCCCAAGGGTAGTATGGTTTTCCATACTAAGTCTCCTTCTGAAAACACTTTGGTCTTCACTATTTTATTATAAGCTCTTTCAACTTTTCTTTTCTGAGCCAAAAGATGGCTGTAGGCTATAACCCTTCTTTACTCTAGATCTTGTAACTCTATCATCATGGCCTTAGCATACTCATCGATAGGGATGTCATACTGCAAGGCCACTCTGCTGGACTGGATTGTTACTTCTAAGGGCAATACTGCATCATGGCCATCTACCAGTTCATATGGGGTAGTCCCAATACTATTTTTCTCGGAGTTTCTATATGCTCGTAATACATTGGATAAGAAATTATGCCAATCTCTAGGGTTCTTTTCAACCATCTTTTCCAATGTATTTTTTATAATTTGGTTGGTAGACTTAGCTTGTCCATTGGCCTGAGCATATTAAGCTGACAAATTGAGGATTTGAATGCCATATTTTTTGGCAAATTCCTTGATTTTATCTTCATTAAACATGGTAGCTTGATCCACTATGATCGATTGAGGTAATCTAGACCTATGTATTATGTAATTTTCACAAAATCAATCACATGGCTTTGGGTCACCATTTTCAGTGGCACTGCTTTTACCCATTTGGTGAAGTAATCCGTAGCCACTAAAAGGTGAGAATGCTATTTTGAGGAAGGGGGAAAAATTTGCTCAATCAGGTCCATTGCCCATTCTCTGAAAGGCCAGGGTTTCACCACAGAATGCAACATCACTGCTGGTACCCTATATAGACTACCATGTTTCTGGCATGCTTGACATCCTTTAGCATAGGCAATGCAGTCTTTTCTTACTATTGGCCAAAAATAACCATACCTACTGACCATCTATCTCATCTTTTCTTCAGTTTGATAAGCACCACATATGCCCTCATGTACTTCAGCCATTACTTTCATCTGCTCCTCTTGGCTTATGCATAGTAATGTCATGCAATCATGAGCCTTTCTAAACAAATCATTCTCCATGATGACATAATTCAAGGCCTGATACTTAACTTGTCTACCAACCTTCTCTCTAGGATTCCTTAAATATCTTATCAAAGTGCATCTCCAATCCCCCTCTACTACTTCTAAGTGCATTATCGGCAAGAAATTTCTCAGTCGATCCCTTAATCTAGAGAAACTTCTCCTCTAAATCCTGATTATTCTTTCTTGGCTTCCCTTCGGAATTCTCAATCCTGAAGCTACCTGGGCTATTTTGTTAGCTTGCCTATTTTATATTTGAAACATATGCTAAAAACTAACATGGCTGAAAAAACTTATCTGCCACTTGACCTTAGCCATATATTCTTCTAGGGCTTTGTTAGTACACATATACTCCTCTTTAATTTGCTTGATGACCAACTGTGAATCACCAAATACTTGTAGGCTAGTAATTCTGAGCTCTATGGCTAGTTCTAGACTTATAATCAAGGCTTCATATTCAACTTGATTATTAGATGTGATGAATTGCTCATCCAATTTGTATGAAAACTGATGAACTTGGCCTCTAGGTGCTATAAACACAACACGAGCTCCAACACCTTCTTCTATTTTAGAGCCGTCAAACATTAGCCTCTAGGGGGCATTTTTTGCATAGTTTACCTCAAACAAATCCTTATTGACAGAACATCCAGGGTGCTCAGCCAAAAAATCAGCCAAGGTTTGGCCTTTAACAGCCTTTTGGTGAACATACTTGAAGCAATACTCTATCAAAGCCAACAATCACTTATCTTATCTCTCCTTTATAATAGGCATGTACTTAATTACATCAGTCAGTGCTACCACACATACTTATGAAGGTAACATGTAATGCCTTGGCTTGATGGCAACAAAATATAAAGCCAAACATAACTTTTCTACTGAACTATATCTGGTTTCTGCATCATTTAACCTTCTGCTAAGATAATAGATGGCTTGCTCATGGTTATTCTCATTATATGGAGCCAATAGGCACCCAATGGACCTTTCACATTCTGAAATGTATAGCTTTAGTGGCTTTCCCTTGATGGGAGGCATTAGCATGTAATTCTTAATTAAATCGAAAGTCGCTTGCTGAGGCTTTCCCCAGTTAAATCTATATCTACTCTGGCCTTTACCAGAGGTGAAAAAGCGAGAGTTTTTCCGGCCAAGTTAGCTATGAACCTCCTCAGGAAATTCACCTTTCCTAGGAAGCTCTGCATTTCTTTCTTGTTGGCTGGTGGTGGTGTTGCTAGTATAGCTTTAGCCTTATTTGTGTCCACCTCAATACCTTTTTGATGAACCAGGAAGCCTGAAAAATTTATAGCAGAAACCCCAAATGCATGCTTCGAAGGGTTCATTTTTAACTTATAAGACCTTATCCTTTGAAAGGTTTGTCGAAGGTGGTCTAAATGTTCATCAAAACTTTTTGACGTGATAGATATATCATCTATCTAGACTTCTAAAACATTTCCAATTAGATCATGGAAGATTAAATTCATGGCCCTCTGATAGGTAGCACCTGCATTTTTCAGGCCAAATGGCATAACAACCCACTCAAATGTGCCCACGGCTCCAGGACGCCTGAACACTATTTCGTGGGTGTCTTCTAGGCTGATAAATATATGGTTATACCCAGCATGTCCATCATTGAAAGATAAGATTTTGTGGTTGGCAGTCGAATCAACCAACAGATCAGCCACGGGCATGTGGTACTCATCTTTGCGAGTTGTAGTATTCAAGTTCCTAAAATCAATGCAGACTCTTAATTTGCCATTCCTTTTCATGACAGGAACCACGTTTGACAGTTACTCAACATACCTGGCAATCTTTATGAACCCTTCCTTAAGCAGTCTCTCAATTTCTTCTTTAATAAATAACACTACCTCATAAGTCATTCTTCTTGGAGGCTGCTTATGAGGAATATAATTGCTTCGTGTTGGGTGCTTGTGCTCAACTAATGATCTGTCTAAACCAGGCATTTCATCATAATTCCATGCAAAACAATCCGTATAATCAGAAAGAAGGTCAACTAGCCTTTTCTTCCATTTATTAGATAATTTTACATTGACAAAAATAAGCTTCTTACAGGCTTCATCCCCTAAGTTAAACTCCTCTAAGGGATCATGTACATTAGCTTTGAAATCATCTAACTTAGCAGGTGCTGCCTACAAATGTTCCAACTGAATCTCTCTATAATTAAGAGGGCTATTGTCAACCACAAATTCAGCTCACGAACATAAAGGTAAAATTCTAGGACTAACCTTATTTGCAAAAAAGAAACAAAATAATCTAAAGAAAGAATACCTAACTACACTAATGCCTTCTTCATCATTAATCACTTTACTCATTATTCATCTTTCTTGTTCAGTCACCAATTCAATGATTAGTTCACCCTATCTCTTTTGCATCAGGTTGGGTTTGGTCAAGTCTTGGCCAATCTTTCGGAATCCCTCATATATGTAGGCTTGAAACTCTTCAGGAGTAATGCCTTTCCTTATGTCTTTAGTTTTTTAGAAACCACCACCACTAGTCCCAGGCTTCCTTTATAGTGTGCTGCCTCAATGTTGTGTACATCTACTATGAAGGGGTTAGCATCAGCCTAGTAAACTTCCATGCCATCATGTGGCTTGCTCCCTTCTCGGCTAATCAGGAAGATGAGAGCCTGATGTAATGAGGATGGTACACATCCATTCAGATGAATCCAATCTTTTTCCAATAATAGATTATAGTTAGAGATGGAATTGACCACAAAGAAAGTTGTACTCATGGCCCTTGCTCCAATCTGCAATCTCAGGACTATTACTCATTTAGCCTTGGATGACCCTCTTGCAAAGTTACTAATTGAGATGTCAGTAGATATCAAATCATCCACTATTTTCCCTAACATCCTTAGTGTTTTGGAAGGAATGATGTTAACAATGGCCCCATTATTGACCAAGACCCTATCGACAGGCACTCCATCCAGGTGTACCTGCACATATAGATATGCCTTAAGTGCTTAATCAATTCCTCCCTAGGCTTTTGTAACATTACTTGGTCTGCATCGACAGACTTGACTCATTTGATTGACCTTGTTGTTCTGGCCTTAGTTTCTGCTATCTGGGCTACTGCTTCTATAAAGTCTTCCATATCACTAACCAAATGTGTTGGTTGGTCTGGTCTGGCCTTGAAACTCTTAGGGATGGCCATAACCACATTACAATTAGTGAAGGGAAAATTTCCAAACTGAATGGCCATTTTCTCTCCAAAGTCTCCAGAACTTTCTAACTTAACGTCATCATTTTCCATGTCGATAGGCCCTAGCATCTTGACCTCTGGGGCCACCTCTTGGGTAACCTTCATGGCCTCGTTGTCAACTTTTAGTTCTTTTTCTAATTCTCTGTCTAAGCAAAGCCTCTTCTATAATGGCTATAGGTTACTCACATGCCATTGATGGCTTGGGAACTTCCTTGGTGTTGTTTCCTAGTGTTAATATTACCGCATTTTTTGGTGTATAAGTTTCATCATCTCTCTTTTCTCTGGACCAAGTCAAGTTTTGTGCCCTTGGTGGTTTTAGGCCCTGATTTTCCAGCCCGGATATCATTACATGAAACTTCCTCTGCTCCCTTCTTTTTTGTGTTCTTGTTTCAACCATAGGTCTCTAACCTCTGCTGGGAAACTTTGGATGCACTACCTCCTGCCAGCCATAATGTAGGGGGACAGGGGGCCTCATCATTCTGGGCTGCTCTAGTCCTAACTCCTTATTTAGCCTATGTTCTACTAGGCCACTATATGGCCTAGCAACCATGCCTTCCTCTATCCTCTTTTCCAGGCCATGTGAGTATGTCCTAGTGTAGACACCCCATTTTTGACCGTCCTCAAGACTTGGACGTCATCGTTTGAACACTCGATGATCATCCATGCTCGTGTTCATTTTGAGATTCTGAAGGTCTTGGCTACGCGCCTTGCCTTAGAACCTCTCAACTCGTCTATTTTGTGCTTGGTTGTGGACCAAGAACTTGTGGTTTTGTTTCTGAGGAAGGAGGGGTGGCTTGTTGGCCTCCCTACAACCCATCGGCCAAGCCTTGTGCTTATCAGCCATATCTTTTGCCCGGGGCCTTTTTATTTGCTTTTGCAGATATTTTTGTGCCAGTTGTGACAACTGGTGAGCACGAATTTCATCCTCCATATATGGAGGGATTGAACCAAGCCCTTAGCTTGTCCAACACGCTTAGGAATTGATTTTCTATAAGAAAGGAGGCCCCTCTCCTTTTCCAGAGGTTCTGAAAAATTGAGATACAAAACATATATCTCTCTCCATATTTCCTCTCTCTCTATATTTGTACTTGTTTGTGCTGAAAAGTGTAATTTCTTCACACTTTTGCATTAAAGCACCTACTCAAACACCATAATCTTGTTGCTGAGGCACCTAAGGGTCTTGCTTGGACTCAAGAGCTGGTTTTAACTTAGAAAAGTTGCTAAAGTTGTTGCTTTGAGGTTGTTCTACAAGGGTGAGCCACTAGCCCTTTTTTAAGCTTTGTGTTCATTATTTATTTGGCCCTGTTTGCATGCTTCTTTTGGTTTAGCTTTCAACTGAAAAAAGTCTTTTTTTGAAGTGCTTAACATGTTTGTTTAAAGCCTCTTTGGTGTTGGGAGTGGTCTACCCCCTTTAGAGCCTTGTTTGACCTTGTTTTGAACCATCTCTTGAGGCCTTTGTTTTAGTTTTTATTTGGCCTCTTCACCACTAAATTCCAGAGGAATTTTAGTGGTGGAAAGTGTGTTTTGAGGCCTTAAATAGGAGGGGGTTGTCCCCTCACCTCTTCTCTTGAATGCTTGTGTTGATGGCTCATCAAGTTGGCATATTTTTCTACCTCTTTATGGCTCCATTTTAGCATGTCTTAGGCCTTGTTTTGCCATGATATAACACTGTTTTGTCTTGGTTTGATCATATCATGCATACTCCTTACACTTGTAGTGCAAATCCATTCATTGGCCTAACATGCATCATGCTTTGGACCATCATTCTAGCATGATTTTCGCTCAACTCCAACAAGATTTTGTTCATGTTTTACCATGATTTAGCTCTGATTCATGTTGTTTTGGTCATGCATGACTTGTTTTGTATAGCCATAGTGCATTCTAGCTTGTTAGCTTTGAGTTTCCAAGTCACTAGCATGCATTGCTTGGGCCATGTGCATGATTTGGCACCATCTTCCATGATATTTCAGTACATGTAGTATGGCCATACACTCACATGTGTCATTCTTTCAATGCTTTTGGAAGCTTGTGCTTTATGCCTTAAGTATGAGCCTACATGCATGCCTTATTGCCTAAGCTTGTGGGCTGCCATATCAGTGCATTTTTGGTGTTATTTCAGCATGCCATAACTCTGATTTTTGTTGGTATAGTTATCTCATGCTTGGTTTTGGTGGGTGTAGTGAATTCCTCATCATTGGCCTTGTATGCGTCATGTTTTGTGCTCACCATGCTAGCTTGTTTTGGCCTCATTCCATGCATGTTTTGGCCTTATTTTGACCAGCCTTGGGATTGTTTTGAGTCACCTCGGTCCTTTGGGACTTGCTTGATTTGGCCATAGTGTGAGTCCCTTGGCTAGCTTTAAGCTTTGAGCCCACTAGCATGCTTTACTTGTCATATGTGCATGATTTAGCGTCCTTTGGAATGTGATTTCAGAGCCTATTTCACTGCCACACTCTCACATTTTCCACTCCTTCAATGTGCTTGAGAGTTGGTGCCTTCATGCTTTGTTTGTGAACCAATTGGCATGCATGCTTGTATATACTTTTGGACTTCGTTTTTAGCATGCTTTGGGCCATTGTCTTGGCATGCATGAGGCTTGTTTGAGGTTGGTTTGGTCCTTTAAGTGTTACATTACATAGCCCTTGCCATCACATTGTTGTTTGCATGTTGTTGCATGTCATTGTTGCTTGCATGTGGTTGCATGCTCATGTTGCTTGTATATTGTTGTTGCATGCTCATGTTGTTTGCATGTTGCATTCTCTTTGCATGTTTGTTACATTGCATCGTGTTTGGATCGGATGTTGATCCAAACACGGGGAACGAGGGGCGTTTTATACTTGAAGTGATGAAACGCTCCTCATTCCTTAGGTCACCGACACCTTTGATCATGTATGATAAGGTGGAGGTTCATCGAGTCTTATGTGATATTTGTGTGCATTCATTGTCATTGATTTGTGCAACTCGGCCTCTTTGGCCATCATGCATTGAGATGCGTGATTGATGGCTCGAGAGCTGAGCACTACACTCCTTTGAGTTTTAGACATGATAAAGAGTGTGGTTGCACACACATTTTCTTGCAAATACACTGCCATGCCTCTGTTAGTGCTCTGTTGCAGCAAAAGGAGAATCTGCAGGAAGCAGTGGCCGACCGGCCATCAGAGCTGCCGATCGACGACTTAGTCTGCTGATTGGCTACCAAAATTGGTCGATAGCCATAAACTCTGGCCGATGGCCACTTCTCTTGGTCGACCACTTTCCAGCATGTCCATAAGGTGGATCAGAAGTATCTTGGAGGTTGGCACTGTTTTCAAAAGTCTAAAACAGTGCAAACAGAGGCATCATGAGGCACGGTAGTGGATTTCCGAGAGGACGCGACCGAGCATGCATCATTCATCATTCCGAGGTAGAGCTGTGGCAGCCTATTTTAATTTCTTACTTAGTCGGTTTTGTAACTTAATTAATTTGTTTAATTAGTTAAGAGTTTTGTTATAATTAATTAGCTAGGATAGTTAGTGAATTAGTTGGTTTGTATTATTTATTCGGACCCTCCTCTGAGAGGGTGATGTTGTAAATAAGTGTGCGTGTGTGTGATGCATGTCTTCCAACCTCCATTTCTTTCTCCCTTTTACTTACCCGCTTTCAGTGGTTAGATTAGCATACTTATACTTGCATGCGTGCATCATTCATTCGTCTTCATGCATCGGGCTTGGCGCATCATACAAACTGCATTGTATTTCAATTCCAATTTGAATACATGTTATCAAGTGTTGCATTCACATGACATCTTAGAATAGCCAAGCCTATCTTAGTTGCATTTTTGCATGTGTTGCATTAGGCATCTTAACATAACTAGGATCATGTATTGATTACTAACTAGCTTTTGTTTTGGCTCGGAGTACTAGGTAAGCTTTTACGCTTTAGCATACTGCATGAGATGTGTATGTTACCATGTATAGCATGCTTGCCATGAGGCTATTTGCTTAACTGATATAACTGCATGAATGCTTGTGGATGAAGGCTTCATTGCTTGAATTGGAACAATTCATCAAAATGTGAGTTTTAAGCCCACTTGAGGGTGGCAAAATCATGTTGTTTTCGAAGCCCACTTGAGGGTGGCAAATCCACGACTTAGCCTACTTGCGAGTAGCAACTTCAAACCATTTTCAAGCAAACAAATATGAGATGTTTTGTTCCAACTCGAGTGATTTAGTCTATACTTGTATGCTGTGTGCATTACATAGTAATTCTAGATTAAATAACCGGAATAAGAACGCATGTGTTTTCAAAAACAACATATCATGTTAGTAAAGGTCGATCTTTGATCGGGCGAGCGGGGGTGCTCATTGCATGACCTTCCCCTCTTGTACCCAAGTTCCCAAGCCGAGGCAACTTTGGTGATGACGGACACGTGGCCTTAGGCACGAGTCAGGGTTTCCTAAATTTCCCAAAACAAAATATTTAGGTGGCAACTCTGAAATTTGGCAAAGCAGTCCATGTTTGGCACTTCTTGATTAAAATCTATTTTTCAAAACGATTTGTCGGATTTGGACTCTTTGGTGATTTATCGGTCTTACATTGCACTTTGTGAGATTAGATTTAGAACCGTGACATGAGTCCGAACTGTAGTAGCTAAGAACAACGATTCGCGCCCTCGCGCGCGGAGCGGAGTTTGGGCGGTCTACACCTAGCCTCTTGATTGTAAGACCTCTGAGCCTTAAAACTTCTTAGCTGGTTATTCTGCTTCTGCTGTTTGTGTTGCCTCAAATATGCTTTGACTGCACTTGCCCCTTCCAAGCAAGGATTCATTGGCACTCCTTAGTAAAGAAAGGGCTCATCTTGCTCCCCATAATCTATTATCTCGGCAATATAAACTCTTGGGTCTATCCCATCATATAGCAGTTCTGCACCATTGAAAATTTGTAAATCATCTTGGCCCATGGTGTTTAACCTTAGGCCACAATCCTTCATTTGCTTCTGCACTTTGTCGGCCACAATAGCCATTTCTCTCTCAGTCCCACACCTGAAATATACGAAGTGGTCCTGATGGACCATTGGCTTCTTTTCTTCAACCAAAAGTTCTTTTCTCAATTTGTGAACTCTCTCCAGCTCACTCAACAACACTCTTGGATTCCTGGTTTGATCATTCAGACTAGTAAATACCATGTTTATGTCCACCACCTCTGGAAAAGGATTCCCATCGACAGCCATAACCCCTTTGTCCTTCTCAGCATATCTCAGGATTCCTTTTGAATCAAGTCCTACACACAAGTGTAGAAAGTTACACAATCATTAGTTGAATGTCTAAACAAATTATGCTATTTATAGTATTTTTGCCAATTTTATCCTTTTCTTTTGGGATGCTATGTCCTAGGGATAATGTTAAGAATTTCCCAGCTAATAACTCGTCGAACAATGCATCTGCCTTTGATAAATCAAAGGAGTACTGTTGATGGGTTATTGGCACATTTTTTCTAGCTAGCTAAGTAGAAGACATGTTTACTGGTTTTTCTGCTTTTTTTAAGCTTCACAAGTCATTGCTGTCTTGCCAATTACTTGAGCAATATCTATGTCAATTTTTGTTTCCAGTTCTATGTCATGTTAATATGTTCCTAGGGCAATAACCCCTCATTTACTACTCTTCCCTAAGGATGGACTCGTAACTAGTTGCCCTAGACAAAAGTTCAAACAAATCTCTAAATTTCATTCCTTCAAACTTCTTTCTTAATTTGAAGTCAAGGCCATTCTCGGCCAACCTTATCACCTCTATCTTAGGCATATAAACATGACACATATTTCTAGCTTTTTTGAACCTATTGATGTATTGTTCTGCAAATTTCCCCTGTTTTTGCCTAAACTCGGCCAAATCTACCATACTAATATTTGGCTTAGATTTGTAAAATTGCACATGGAATTTTCTTTCCATGTGCTGCCATATGGGTATTGAGTTTTCTAGCAGGTTAATGAACCATGTGAAGGCCACTTTTGATAATGAGTATGGAAAAAGCTCGGCTTCAGGTTCTCTGAATTAGCCTCTCCACATTGCATGGTAAACCTTCATATATGCTCTGTGGTCGATTGCCTCTCTTCCCTAGTGAATAAGGAGAATTCAAGCATTTTGAAGTTTCTAGTAAGAGGGGTTTCATCTACCCAATAAGGGTACGACTTTCTGAACATTGGCTTGTTAGGCCTCCTTAGGCCTGGGCTATACATTTCTTGAATTATTTCCATAATCTGATGTCTATTGTTCTGGGCTCATTCACAATTTGGCTCCCCATGATAGGCTCCATACTTTATCCCTTCATTTATTTGTGGTTGAAAGTTTGGTGCAGCAAACCCCTTATATAGTTGGAAGTGCTGCTGTCGAGGTGGGTGCAGACTAACACCTTCTTCCTTAATACGTCGAGGGTGTCATGACCCAAACCCGCCCCATGGATTAGAGTCATAACTAGCCAGTAATCATGAGATTGCCTACGGCCTTAGTCAGAAATCGATCCGTATTTAATGATAGGGGGCCATATTGCAGAAGAAATTTTTTTAAAGATTGTCCATTAAGCTGTGCATACATGGCTTAACCAATCATTCTTATATTCACATAATAACTCACACTATATGATTATTCACATTAAGTATGTCATACATGCATCCACGATTATCCAAAACTCGTGCTAACAAAAATTTAGGTTATACACAAGGTTGGTCATTCATGACCACAAAAGGTCCAAAAGACAAGTGAATCAAGACTAAGGCCTCTTGCATGAGGCGACTCTGGTTGATCTCTCAAAATACAGTTTCTCATCGCTCACTGGGGCTGGGGCTGGACATCCCGCTGCTCATCTACATACATAAATATAAACAGTGAGCCAATGCCTAATGAATAATACCAGAGTAAGGAGGTTAATGAATGAGATTCGTTCATAAATAAGTCATACTTATAGTTTAAACATTCGAACTACTATTCCCATTCATATTAGCTTAATAGATCATAATGAAGCAAAATGACCTCGGGTCCAACACGTCATATCCATATACAAAATGACCTCAGGTCCATGGTATACAAAACGACCTTAGGTCCATCTATACAAAATGACCTAGGGTCCAATACTCATTTATAGTCCGACCTTAAGTCTAATGGGTCCATCTGCCATTGACCACCGGCCCTTCATATCATAATACCAAATGACCTTGGGTCCAACATTTTGATATTCATAATTATGTGCATATAATCTTGATCACATCCGTATTCACATTTATAACGACCTTTGGTCCAATCAGTTTTTTTATTCAAAATGACCTTCGGTCCATTTAACATTCATACAGAATGACCTTCGGTCCAAATCATATTTAAGATGACTTTCAGTCTATCTTATTAAATATTCTGAATGGCCTCAAGCCTAATCTGCATCCCTATCAATATTCCAAACGGCCTTAGGCCCACTTTTAGATTTTCACATCAATCACTTTACAGATTCTATTATGTATCGTACAAGTAGAATACTTATTCATAGTACAAATTTATAAGTTCAGAAAATAATGCTTACACAAAAATATCTTTACTAAGATATTACTCATTGTGTTTCGATGCCTGATTCGTCCTTGCACTTGACTTTACATAATTCATAACACATTGGGTCATTATACAATTCAATCCGTTTTTTGATTTGCTTAATGCTCTTAGGCTTCTTTCATGCTCTTCAATTCATTTACAATGTTCAATGCATGCCTAAGAGTGCTTAGAAATGAAAGAGAACGGAAAACGAAACATAATGCGTGTTTTCAAATTTTCAGAAATAGGGCTCCTCGCTCGAGCTTACCTCTTTGGTCTGCAAAAGTACTGGTTACATGTATTTTACACTCGAGCGACACTTCTGACGCTTGAGCGAGAAGTCTTGGAAAATAGGGTCCGCTCGAGCATACACTTTATTGCTCGAGCGACACAATCTCTACAAAACTTCTAGGAGCTTGATTTTTACGCTCAAGTGGTGCTTTTCCCCACTCGAGCAGACAAGTTGAATTCTGGGTTTTCCAGAACTCTATTTGAAGCTCAAAACACATCTTCAAAGGCTCCAATGCTGTAGATTGATGCCAAAAGATATATATATATATATATGTAGACATATATAGTATGACATAAAGGGATTTGGATACTTGAAATCACTTGCTCAAAAATCATGGTTCATCTCCCAAATTTCCAAAACCATTTCAAGTTCTTCAAGCTCATGTGCAATCAAGTTACATATTGTGGACGCGCCCTGGGGGAGGGACTTATACTGCCATAGTTCGGACTCGTTTTGTCACGGTTCTTAATCTGAACCAAAGAGTCCAAATCCGGCAAATCGTTTTGAGAAAAAAGATTTTTAGAAAAGAAGTGCCAAACGTGGACTGCTTTGCCAGATACAGAGTCGCCACCTAAATATTTTTTAATGGGGGAATTTAGGAAACCCTGACTCGGTGCCAAAGGCCACGTGTCCATCATCACCAAAGTTGCCTTGGCTTGGGAACTTGGGTACGATTGGGGAAGGTCAGCTATGAGCACCCCCTCTCGCCCGATCCGAAGATCGGCCTCTACTAACCATATATCTTGTTTTGAAAACATTACGCGCTCTTATTCCGGTTATTAGCCTAGAATTACTATGTTATGCGCACAGCAAACAAGTATAGACCAAATCGCCTAAATTGGAAAAAAACATTTCATGTTTGTTTTGAGAATGATTTGCTACTCGCAAGTAGGCTAAAGATGCAGGTTTTGCCACCCTCAAGTGGGCTTTTAGAAAAGATGATTTTGCCACTATCTCGTGGGCTTAAAAACTCACAGTTTCAATGCATAATTCCAATTTAGGTAATTTGACCTCCATCCACAGGCATTCAAGCAGTTATATCACATAAGCAGCTAGCCTCATGGCAATCATGTTATTATGGCAACACTCACACGCATGCGGTATGCTAAAGCATAAAAGCTTACCTAGTACTCCAAGCCAAAACAGAAGCTAGTTAGTAATCATATGCATGATCCTAGTTCATGTTAAGATAGCTAATGCAACACATGCAAAATGCAAGTATGATAGGCTCGACTATCCTAAAGATGGCATGTGAAATGCTGCAACTAACAAGTACTCAACTTGGAATTGAAATACAATGTAGTTAGTATGATGCACCGAGCCTGGTGCGTGCAAGACAAATTTATGGATGCACGCATGCATAGCATAAGGTATGCTAAGTTAAATATGCCCTAATACTAACCATTGAAAGCAGGTAAGTAAAATGGAGAAAGAAGTGGGGGTTGGAAGACATACACACACTCACACACACTTATTACACAATTGCCCTTGCTTGGAGGGTCCGAATAAATATTACAAAACAAATGAATACTGCTAAATTAATTATTATAGAACTTCTAATTAATTAACAAATTAAATCTGATTAAAGTGGCCACCCTGTCTCAAAATGTTTGGATGATGCATGCTTGACTCAGACCGCCTTCAAACTTCATTGCCATAGCATTCTTTGCCTCTGTTACCCGCCTAGCTCATTTGAAGACTGCACAAGTCTTGGGTTAGGTTTTCTGCACACTGTGGAGCACCATCGGCCAGGAGGAATGGCCACCAGCTATGGGAAATGGTCACCGGCCGCTGATGAAGTTATCATCCATTTATGGATGGCCGGTCAGCACTAGAGATGGCCGGCCGGCCAAAGCTTCTTGCAGAAACTGGTTTTGACAGCAACAGACGGCATGCAGTGTATGGCATGGAATTTTTAAGCAAATATAAGCATGGCCACACTCCCTATCATGCAATGGACTCAAGGGAGCCTGGCCCTCGACCCTCAGGCCATCAATTATGCATTTTTGATGCATGATGGCCTAAGAGGCCAAATCTCGTAATTCAATGTAAATGCATGCAACCAAAGGAGATGAATGCCAACACCCTATCATGTTGAGGTCAAGGAGATTGACAACCGAGGATTGAGACGTGTTACATCACTTGGAGTATGAACACTTCTCGATCCTCATACTTGGTTTGACACTCCAAACCAAGCAAAATGTAATGTAATGTATACAAGGTGGCTCAAGTATGCAACATGAGCAATGCAATGTGCCAAGCATACAAGATGTAATGCCATGTAACTCATCGTGCAAACTATGACATGAAATGCAACTAGCTAACAATATGCAAGCATGCAATTGTGATACTAGACAAGCATGAAATCAAAGCAATGCAATACGATCATGCAATGGCGGACCTAAAAACACAAAGGGGCAGACCTCAGGCCACCCCAAAACAGTGACAAAAGATGCCTAAAATGATGAATAAATATTCATGTAAGCATGCACACCAATAGGCCCAAGATTAAGGCATAACAAAGGAGCATTCTACTACCACCACCCTAAGCAAACATGGCATGAGCTATACAACCAAAAACAGAGTTTTAGCGCACCAAAATAAGTCCCAAAACCCACTGTTATGACAACTCAAATGACCCAAACACACAAGCATGCACAATGCTTCATTTCAAGGCATAAAAGGAGACTTCTTCAAGGCATGGAAGGAATGATAGATGCGAACATTTAAGCACAAAACATGGACTGAAATGGCATGGTAAGTGAGTCCAAATCACTGAAATAGCCTAGTCAATGCATGCTAATGACACACACCCGATGCTAACGTGCTAGAATGTTAAGGAGCCATACAAAGCATATCAAATACGACCAAACCAACACCTAACAAACCTCAAGCATGGCAAAATATGACCGAGAACTTCACAAAGCAAGGTCAAAACTTGAGAGCATGGTGGTCAAATAGCATGATGCACTTCTAGGCAAAATAAGGGAATACAAAGCAAGTGTAATATGCATGTAAAGGGGAATAAATCTAACCAAAGACAGAGGCAATATATGACTCAACAACAACTAAAACCTCTGAAATGGGGCCTAAAACAAATAAGCATACATGTTACCCTTCTAAGCCAAAACATGGACAAATGGGACACAAAGGGGAGAGGGGTGTCCCTCCCCTATACAAGACCTCAAACCCCCTTCTTCACCACTGAAAATCCACTGGATTTCAGTGGTGAGAAGACCAATACACCAAGGTAACCAAAGCTCAACAAAGGAAGCACCAAAAGGGCCAAACAAGGCTCAAGAGGGGGAGGTCGACCCCAAACAACAAAATGATCTTAATGAAGTATCTTAAGCATGCAAATACAAGATTTTTTTCAGTTATACACAAGGTCTAAAACAGTAAGCAAGATAGGAAAAAATCTAGCGCAAGATTGGGGAAAATAAAGCAAGATTGTTACCCTTGAAGAACAGTCCAAGAACAGCAAGGTCAGGCCCCTTTTTGTGATCAAAACCAGCTTAAAACTTCAAGAACAAACCCTCAAGGCCTCCCAAATCGAAGTATGGTGTAATAGTGTGTGTCTTGGTGCAATACTATGAACTAAACACACTTTTAGGCCACAAAACACACACAAAAGAGGAGAGAGAGGGAAATATATAGAGAGAGGGTGATGTATATCAGAATGTATATGTATAAGCTCTGGTTTTTTGTTCAACAACCCCTAACAAAGGAGGAAGAGAGGTTCTTATATAGACAATGCAAATGACTTGAAGCTTCTCAAAGAAGCTAAACAAAAAAAGGGTCAAAGGGGGCAAGGGGGGCAAGGCTTCCTGAGGAAGTTGGGACAACTGGCAAGCTTCTTGAGGAAGCTAAGACAAAGGTCCAAGCTTCCTCAAGAAGCTAGACCAAAAGGGTGCAAAAAGGGCAAAACAGCCACACTTATGCACGGGGGCAGGGTTAGTGCATTCCAGCTGGCATAGCTGGCATGCACCATGCTTGAAAAGGGCAAAAAAGTGCTACCGGCCAGAAAAGGAGGCCACCGGCCAAACAGATGGCCAGCCGGCCACACTGAATGCCGACCGGCCAATGGTATACTCCACCAATGGCTGGTAGCCTCAAAACATGGCCGGTGGCCTCAAGCCACGGCCGGTGGGTTCCAGGGGTAGCTAACAAGTTACTCTGTACCCTTAGAAACAAAAACACAAGTGTTTGGTGCAAAACCCAACACAGAACAGTCGAGTTGAGAGATCCTGAGGCAAGGCGCGTAGCTGAGACCTCCGGGAAGTCAAAACAAAACACAAACACGAGTAATCACCGAGTGTTTGAGCGGTGACGTCCAAGTCTTGAGGACGGTCAAAAATGGGGTCTCTACAGTTGCCCCTCTTTGACAGAACTCGAAAGTCATAACAATGACGGGAGTGATTGTCAAAGTCCAGAGACGACCCATTTTTGAGAAGGCCGAAGACTTAGACAAGGCATACAAGCCGCAGATAAAGATGTGCGCCCGAGGGCAGGAACAGAATGCAGGGCAATGCACAAAGCCGAACATAACTTGTGATGATGCAAAGAAAGCTGTAATGAAGTATAAAATGCGACAGTTTTAAGCTAGCACACACAAATCCAACTACACTACAATGTAGAGGGGATGTAAGAGAATTATGAAATTCTCGCTACGTTTCACGCGGAGAGTACAATACCTGTGCGGTTCGTCTGGTTGTGCCTGCCTCAAATGAACTGTACATACAATATCGTGCCTGCAAAAGAAAGCAACTTAACAGGTACAATATTGTTAGTAACATGCACAACGTGCACATCAATGCAATTGAAAGTGCGTGATGACGCAAAGCAAGTGGGAAGCATAACAATGTTGTGAGGGCACAAACACATGTAAGTAAAGAACACGGGACAACGTACGCAATGTGTGAAGATGTAGACACATGTAAGTAAAGTATACATGACAACGTATATAATGTGTATAAAATGAAACTTGAACACATGTAAGTAAAGCATAACGCGACAACGCATGCAATGTGTATAAAAGGAACTTGAACACATGTAAGTAAAGCATAACGCGACAACGTATGCAATGTATATAAAAGGAACTTGAGCACATGTAAGTAAAGCAATGCACATATGCATGCAATGTGTATAAAAGGAACTTGAGCACATGTAAGTAAAGCAATGCACGTATGCACGCAATGTGTATAAAAAGAACTTGAACACATGTAAGTAAAGCAATGCACGTATGCACGCAATGTGTATAAAAGGAACTTGAACACATGTAAGTAAAGCAATGCACGTATGCACGCAATGTGTATAAAAGGAACTTGAAGCATGGTAAAGACAAGCTATTCATGATGTTAAAATGCCGAGCACTACGACATAGTATGATTAAAGTGATTCGTGGAGTTCACAAGATACATAAAGGATACGGGAAGGGATGTTCCTCGTACGTACGGAGCATCGCTCATAGCAGACACAACTTGAGGTCAACTCGGAGGTCTATGAATGTTCTGAAGGTGTACTTCCTTGCACTGCTTCGAGAAATGAAGGTGCCCATCCAGACAATTGATCCAAACAAGGGCGCGAGAGATGCATTGACCACAAGGGAGGGGCTACCGATATCAACCCTGATACTTTGCTGCCTTGCTCCTTCTTTTTGCTTTACTTTCATTTTTACTGGTAGTTTAAGCACATTACACTGCCTCAGGCAGGTTTTATTTTAAAAAAAAAACTGCGTATTTTTGCAAAATACATGATGGAAATGAAACTACTATTTTGTTCAAAATGTGTTGCATTTGTATGTTCTATGCATTGCATCGCATGGCATCACATAACAATGTGAATGAAATTCGTTTGAAAATGGAGCATTCGCATCGTAATAATCAGGTAGTGAACTAACTTACAACTCGATAAGCAAAACAGAGAGACTCGATAAAACTAACCAGGTGTGAGTACAACTCGCTAAGCAAATCAAAGACTTAAAGAGAGTGAAATACAACTCGATAAGCAAATGTACAACAACTCGATAAGCAAATAGGCGTGACTCCACAAGAATCGATCACCAGAGGGCATTGGAAGTGGTGGCATTCCCCAATCCTCAGCATAAACAGCTCAGAGAACAAGGAGGAAGACCACTGGCCAGGGGTAAAGGCCATCGGCCATGAGAAATGGCCATCGGCCAGAAACTTTGATCAATCGGCCAAAAGTGGTGGTCGGTCGGCACTATATTTGGCCGGCCGGCCATGAATTGCCAGAACCAGCAGAATGCTGACATCTATCCTCCACTCAACCTTATCTTCTACAAAAAGGCCTCAGCTTCGTGGTTCTTCTCAATTCAACGCTGATTTGCCCCAAATGGAAGCGTTTCTTGCCCAAAGTCTCACAACTTGGATTAACAACTTGGATGGCTCGGAAAAGCTGAATTTCTAGGGCTTCGGCATAAACGCACTATTCACTTTGGGTCGTACCCCGCTACACCTTCCATTTCTCCATGCCGCGGCAAGGTTTTGCAATCCGGTGACACATGTTTTTAGCTTCGGCGGGCAAGAGGTATGTCCTACCTTTGAAGATTTTCAAGCTTTAATGGAGTTCGAGCACAACAAAGAGATCCTGCCCCAACTTCGTTTTGGCCATGCCCAAGCCTTAGGACAAATGTGTGGGCTTTCAATACCCGACGCTCGATCTTTGATTTGTGACGGAATGCTGGATATTCTGAGTTTGATTTGCCATTTTTCTGATGTCGGTGACCGCAGCGACCGTCATTGGCAAGGTTTTCGGCAACACGCACTTTGTTTGTGCATGCTATCTCATTTCTTACTTGCCTCAAGTTCCGGAGGATCTAGTGTTCGGTTGATCGAGGTTGCCCAAGGTTTGAAGGAGGGTAAGAGTTGCATCGCCATGACTCTGGCTGAGACGTTGATGGGCTTGGATGCTTTCTATCGTTGCGAAACGACCAAATTTGCGGGGAGTCCACTACTACTGTAGGTAAAGTTTCCCACCCAATCTCTCATATGTATTGCTCACGTCACTCGGCCCTCAAGCTCGATTTTCTCACAAAACCCTTTTCTTACTTTTTCTCTCATCGTACATCTCTCTATTCTTCATTCTCTCATTTTCATCCCTTCCCAGGTGTGATTGATGGACAAGTTGTAGGTTATGGACTCTTGCCCAACATACTCAGCTCGAGGTTACTTCTTTAGGCAACGCCTAGTCGATGCCCTTGATGAGGGTTGGTGGTTTGATTGGATGTGTAGCTTGTCCGCAGACCGCATTGCTTGGCGGTGCCCTTGGCTCAATCTACCGGCAATGTGCTATAGCATGACCCGCCAACCTGGGATTCAGCTGATTGGCTTGACTCACTGTGTGTTCTACTTCCCATTCCGGTTTCAGCGCCAATTTGGTCATGATCAGACTTGTCCACCAGAGGGAATAGAGTATCCGGCTACATTCCCGATTCGATGCGCACAGCTCGTTCGGTATACAACAGCATGGAGGACTAGAGAGCTCCTGGCCCCCACTCCCACTTTCAGTTACACTTTGTCTGATGAGTGCATAGATTAGCTTAATGAGGAGGCACAGATCGGGCCTAGCTTGGCATCAGAGGCTTCGACCAGCTCTGGGAGGGGGCGCAGGAACGCCTGACTCAATTATGCCCTGGATTTATTGCTTTATTAGTACTTTCAAGTTTTCTTTATGAATGTAGTAAAAAGCAACTTCAATTTGTATGCAAGAGCAAGAGAACTCTGTATTGCAATCAATGACATTGAAGGTTGTGGTACTGAAAATTTCCCGTTTTGGTCCAAAAATGGTCTTAGTCGTAAAAAGATTAATTTGAACAAAGTCAACTTTTATTAAAACTTTTCAAAATCATTTTCGGTATGGATTAGAACTGGACACGCTTGAGATCTATCACTGAGATGCACAACATTGGATTCCAGCAACTGGAAAGTTGCCCTTAGTCTGAATAGCACTGTATCGGAGATCACAATCGAAGCTCTTGAATACTGAATAGTCAAAGATGACCGAGCTGATCAAATGGACAAAGTTGATCGGGGAAAAAGTTTATGGCTGAACTTCAGGATGAAGTTGCCTAGGTATCCCAAAGATGGGAATCAAGCCTTACGTAGTTCAGGCCTGGGTTCACTCGAGTATTTTCACTCTCCTTTTGCGCTCTAACTTTTGCCAAGGCCGCCCTTTGCGGGTTTTCAACCTTACGAGCTCAGTTTTTATAATTTCAAAATTTTTTATGTGCTCTAACTTTTGCCTAGGTCGCCCTTTCGGGTTTTCGGCCTATCGAGCCTCTCAGGGGTAATATTTCTTCAACTTGTCCATGTTGATCGGTTGTGAGAACTCTAGGCCATCTAGGTCCATCAGAACGACAGCTCCACCCGACCAAATAGACTTAATGATGTAGGGACCAGTCCAATTGGGTCTGAACTTGCCCCTTGGGTCGTGGATGGGAGCTCGGTTGTCCTTGAGTACCAAATCTCCTTCCTTTAGATTCCTGGACTTAACCTTCTTGTTGAAAGCCCGGGCGATTCTGTGCTAATAACCTTGAACATGGTACAGTGCTTTCAATCTCCTCTCGTCAAAGAGCATGAGTTCCTCAAATCTGCTCTGCTGCCAATCCGCTTCGGCTATCTGGCACTCAGCCAACACTCGCAAAGACGGAACCTCAATTTCGATAGGTAGAACGGCCTCCATCCCATAAACCAAGGAATACGGAGTCGCCCCGGTAGAAGTTCTGATTGAAGTCCGATAGCCCCACAAAGCAAACAGCAACTTATCCGGCCAGTCCCGATAGGTTTCCACCATCTTCTGCAGTATGTGTTTGATGTTCTTGTTGGCGGCCTCAACCGCTCCATTGGTTTGCGGCCGGTATGTGGATGACTTATGAAAAGCCACGTTGTATTTTTCCAACAAGTCAATCACTTCCTTCTTGAAGTGGGAACCGTTGTCTGAAATTATCTCGTTTGGGACTTTGTAACGACAGATGATGTTGTTTCTGATAAACTTCGCGACATGTGAAGCCTTCAACACTGCATAAGATTGGGCCTCGACCCACTTTGTAAAGTAATCTATCGCGACCAGGATAAACTCATGCCCATTCGACCCTTTCGGAGTAACAGCCCCGATCACATCGATTCCCCAAACTGAAAATGGCCATGGCGAAGTCATGTTGTACAGCTTTGACGGCGGGATGTTCATGCGGTTTGCATGAATTTGACATTTGTGGCATCGCCGAACAAAACCGATACAATCCTCCTCCATGGTGGACCAGTAGTAACCCTATCTGAGGATCTTCCGAGCCAACATTACCCCATTCATATGCGCACCACATTCTCCTCCATGGATGGCCTCCATTAGGCGCTTCGATTCTTTGGCTTCTACGCACAGCTTATGCATTCCCAGATGACCTCTCTTATACAGTTTACCCCCGCAGATGATGAACTGAACGGCCATTCTTCTGATTGCCCTTTTATCCTTGGCATTTGCCCCTGGTGGATATGCCTCTTTCTCCAAGAAGTTCCAAATGTCATAATACCAAGGGTTCTCATCTTGAACCTCATCTATAACAGCAATCGACTCGTAAGCAGGTACAAATTTTTGGTCAATAATGACTGGACGCATCCGGACTCCAAACGGGATGTCTATCATGGAAGATAGAGTTGCTAGTGAATCTGCGAACCTGTTGTTCTCTCTTACTAGATGAGCAAAGTTCAGCTTCTCAAATCGAGGAATTAACAAATCCAAGGTCCGGTGGTACATTATCATCTTTTCTTCCTTGACTTTCCAGTCTCCTTTTGCTTGAGACACAACAAGGTTCGAGTCCCCGATGACGTCCAACCGTTTTGCCCCTAGTTCCAGGGCTGCTTCTAGACCGGCAATGCATGCCTCATATTCTGCTTCATTGTTCGAGACTTTGAACCGGAGTTTGAATGCTAGAGGGATACGGGAATTGTCGGGTGCTATCAACAACATTCCTATCCCATACCCGTACTGGTTTGACGCTCCGTCAAAATACATCGTCCAAGTTTCATCTTCGACGTGCAAAATGGCCTCATCTGGGAATAAGTACTCAACTGCTTCACCCTCTTCTACTGGATGATCGGCTAAGAATTCGGCTGCTGCTCTTCCCTTGACTAACTTGCGTGTCACATACTTCAGATCAAATTCAGAAAGCAAAAGCAACCAACGAGCTAGCCTACTCGTAAGTGCCGGTTTCTCGAAAAGATATTTGATGGGATCCAATCGTGAAACCAACATTACAGAGTGAGCTAACAAGTAGTGCCACGGCTTCCTGGTAGCCCATACCAAAGCTAAACAAGCCTTCTTCAACGATGTGTAGTGAGTTTCATACTCCAACATCTTCTTGCTCAGATAGTAGATGGCCCTTTCCACCTTGTCCTCTGATTCTTGTGCGAGCATACAGCCCATTGTAGTTTCAGTCACTAAAAGGTACAATATCAACGGTCTTCCCGGTTCTGGTGGTGACAACACGGGTGAGTTCTGTAAGTATTTCTTGATCTATTCAAAAGCAGCTTGGCATCGGCCGTCCCATTGGAATTTCTTTCCCTTTTTCAAGAGACCAAAAAGTGGTTCACAAGTTAAGGTTAATTTTGAGATAAACCGTCTTATGAATTGCACTTTACCCAGAAAGCCTCGCATCTCTTTTTCAGTCATTGGTGGTGGCATTTCTAAGATGGCCTTGATTTTGGAAGGGTTGACTTCGATGCCCCTTTGTGTAATAAAAAACCCCAGCATTTTTTTTACTGTAACACCAAACGTACACTTCCGCAGATTCAGCCGCAACCGGAATTCTCTGATCCTTTGGAAGAACTTTCGCAAGGTGGTGTAGTGGCCCTCTCTTTCTTTGGACTTGACAATCATGTCATCCACGTACACCTTAACCTCTTTGTGGATCATGTCATGCAATATCGTGGTCGCGGCCCGTTGATATGTAGCTCCAGCGTTCTTCAACCCAAATGGCATCACTTTGTAGCTGTAAGTCCCCCACGGGGTAGTGAAGGCAGTCTTTTCTCGGTCTTCAGGTGCCATCACTATCTGATTGTAGCCTGAGAAGCTATCCATAAACAAAAGCAAAGCATGCCCCGCTGTGAAATCCACCAGCTCATCAATATGTGGCAAGGGAAAGTCGTCCTTCGGGCTAGCTCTATTCAAATCCCTGAAATCCATGCATACTCGGATTCTGCCATCTTTCTTCGGCACTGGAACAATGTTGGCCAACCAAGTCGGGTATTCGGATACCAGCAGGAAGCCTGCATCGATTTGCTTGGTGATCTCTTCCTTAATCTTGATAGCCCAGTCAGGGCAGATCCTTCTGAGTTTCTGTTTGACGGGTCGGGCCTCGGGGTCAAGAGGGATCCGGTGATGTACAATCTCAGGATCGATTCCAGGCATGTCTTCGTAGGACCACGCGAAAACATCTTTGAAATCTTTTAATAAAGCGACTAAACGCTCGCGTTCCTCCGAAGACAACGTGGACCCGATCTGGACCAACCGTGGGTCCTTCTCAGTACCAATATTCATAGTAGTGATTTCATCAACTAAAGTTTTAACAAATCTTCCCTGCTCTTGATCAATTAATCGTTGCAAAATCGGAGGAATTTCTTCCTCGTCGTTTTCGTCAAAATTTTGAAAGTCCTGATTCAAGCAATAAATCAAAGGCACAGAAAAGTACTCAGAAACCATATCCATATCATTCTCATTATGTACTTCCAACCTATCTGATTCTTCTGTTACAACAGACTCAAAAGAGAAAGAAAAAGACGACTTGGACAGGACTGTGGCATCCGGGTTATCACCCCCAGGAATACTGGACTCAGACTCAGTTAAGCTGGAACCTGATTCTGACTCACAAGACTCGGTGGAATCAGATTCCGGCTCACTACCTGACCTGGTGCTGCCTGACAAAAATCCCTCTTCGTACTGCCAAACGAGAGAGGGTGCAATGGATGCATCCAAAATAGTTAATGGTAGGCCCGCAGTCGTTTCATTCCCGATCATGGACACCGAGAAGTTATCCCCTAAGCACTTCTGTTCGATCGGAGGATCTGAAAGTAGACATGCCAGTGCTACCCCCATTTCAATCTCGACGTCCTCATACTCCATCTCCTTGCTCTGCTCAACTCCCACTAATGGATTTGCCTGCTCCTTGGCGACATCATCCTCAGGTATCTGCAGGTCAAAGAAAATCTCGAACCCCAGCACACGCCTCCTCTCGGCATTCAGCCACGGCTCTGGAAAGCCACAGAATGGAAAGTCCTCCCCCTCCCGAACGAAGCGTCCGTTTAGGGTACCCCGAATGGGCCGATGTATTAGCTCAAAAGGCTTCCCAGCCTGCTTCGCTCTGGCTCTTCCAGCCATTTCCCTTCCCTTCCTTATCCAATCCTCTTTGGTGGGCGAATAACCCAAGCCAAATGTGTGTGGGTTGTGTGGCACCTCGGCCAATGTTGCAATGCCCTTCCGGCTTCTCTTTCCTAGTCCCATCCCGGGGATGTGTTGGAGCTTGTTCATGAGATATACTGTCTGAGCACTGACATATATCCATTCGTTAGTAGCCATGATGTTCTGTACAACCCGAGCCTCAGCCAGGGTAAAACCTGATATGAACACATCCTCCATACCATGCTCAATTTCTAGAACAAGCGTAGATACCTCCGGTGGTGGGTGAATCGATGAATTTCCAAAGACAATGGGTACTCCCTTCCCATAGGGGTATTTCACCATTTGATGCAAGGTGGACGACACCGCCTTTACCTGATGCAGCCACGCCCGCCCCAAAAGCAAGTTGAAAGTTGCCGGAACTTCTAAGACATGGAAATCTATCTCATGCTGTCCTGGCCCAACTTTAGTCTGAATTTTCACCGTCCCCATGACTTCTCTGCTCGTGTTGTCGTATGCCCTAATCACCTGGGTTGTCGGTACAAAGTCCGTGGTTTTCAAATCGATTACATACGCTGTCCTAGCTGGGCAGGCATTGATGGCGGATCCGGTATCAACAAGAACCACCGGTATCCTTTTATTCTTACACTGCACGAAGATGTAGAGTGGCTTGTTGTGGTTTGCCCTCTCGGGTGGCAATTCTTTGTGAAAAAAAGTTAGCGTCGGGGTAGCTCCTCCCGGGAAGACTAATCCCACCAGCTGTTCTGGCGTGGTTTCTATCGAAAGCTTGGCCTTGTCCATGGCCGATAAGACAGCCTGTCTGTGCACTCGTGATGCCATAAGCAGTCCCCAGATGGAGATGTCTGCTTGTATCTTTTTTAACTGTTTGAGCACAGCCTCCTCTTCAAGTTGTTTCTCCTTCTGTTTCTCAGTCTCCCTATCTTTCCCAGAAGCCTCTGGTTGATCTAGGTGTGGGGGTTTGAAGTACCGCCTACTTCTTGTCATATGGTCAACTTCTCTAATGTACCAAGTGTCGTCGGGTTGGTTGTTCCCTCAATCTTCATCCGTGTGAGCAAGGCATAAATCATCGTCCTCCCACCACATTCCACCCGCAGCCGACAGACACCTATCTGGCTCTGGTATGATTGTTCTCATACTCATGGTACCTCCCATCCCTATGCTTGCAGCATTCTCTGTTTCTATGCTCATAGCAGTTTCAATCCCCACATGGGCCTTTGCCTTCCTGATTCTCTCGGAATCTTCAAATCTTTCCTGTTCCGACTGCGTCAATACAACTGGCTGTTCAATAATTCCTGTATTCAAAATGCTCCAATCCTGAGCGAAATTCTTGACACCAGTGTTCTCCGGCGATGTACTCTGTTCTCCGACCCTTCCGGCCGTCACTGACCTTCTTGCCCCTGCTGGGCCCTGTTCTGGTTGGAACTCTTCTACCACATCCGGTTGATCATCCAACCACCTGGTAGCCTCTGCCGATTCCTCATAATCAAACCAATTGACTGCTGCGTCACCTGGATCTTGGTCACTGTAAAACTGGAGATTGGCAAGGTCCTCTTCCACAGCCGTCAAGTCATTCGTCCTCTGTCCCAAACCATCCCCTTGGATCGCACACAGCTCTGCCCCCGTCGGCAATTCCACATCTAGCCCATCCTGGCCTATTGACAAAATATAGTCACTCGAACTGTATACTTTTTCAACAGAACTCCCAGATTTCTCAAACTCTGGCTCAACAACTTTCTCCTCCTTTGAAACCTCCCCTCTTTTGTCCTCGACAGTCCCCACCATGGGCTTAGGTTGGGTTATGGAGATGTCCATCATGCACAAGTCGGTGCAATCAGGAAGAAGTACCTCCGGTTTAGGCAAATGGGAAGGAGTGATATAGATGCTAGGATCGTAAGACATGACCCCAATCTGGATGAAATTGACTCTTTTGGGAGGTGGAGCTTGGTTATGTGTAGGGAGAGGGTTTGTTGTAACATTAGGTTTCTCGGGAGGCAGAATCACCCCATTATCGATGAGATCTTGAATCTCATGACGTAATCGGTAGCACAGATCGGTGTCATGACCGTGCTGTTGGTGAAATGCGCAATATTTGGCTGGATTGTGGGTAGGGGGAAGTTTTTCCGGTAATGGCCGCGGCTCTAGGGGCTTCAAGTGCCCTTTTCTGATTAAAGCCCCCAGAGCTTTGGACAGGGGCATATACAGTGGAGCGAAGGTTCTTGTGTTTTTGGGTGGATATTTGACTGTTTGTGTATGGTTTCCGGACGCACCGGAGAATGGCGTAGCTGCCATGGTTCTTGGAGGGAGGTTGGTGGTGACCATGCTCACTTCAGAAGCTCTTGTAGTTGTAGTGCTACTCGGGCCCGCATTAGTGTTGCGGTTGAAAGTTTTTCGGGGTTGCTCTCGATCATTATCAATTAAGCCTTGCTTCAAGGCATTCTCAATATGTACCCCCATTTCATGTAGATCGGAAAAGGTAGGAAAGGGGAGTACAATCATCTTCTGCATTAACTTCGGCTGAAGATTGCGCACAATCATCCGAATCTGATCTTTGTTTATTGGCCTTAAGGTCATCATCAAAGCCTTGGCCCTCCATCTGGTCACAAATTCTGAGAAGCTCTCTTTAGGCTCTTGCCTTGTTTCGAGATCACGGGTTGTAATCTCGATTTGTGTATTGTATGAGTATTGTGCAATGAAGGCCTCAGCCATCTCGTCCCAATTTCTCTTGACATCATCTTCTAATTTGGCATACCATATGGCCGCCACACCCGACAGGGTCCAGCCGAATAAAGACAGTTTTTGCAATCTGGTGAGGCCCATCGACCTTAAAATATCCGAAAACAACCCCAGATGCACCATGGGGTCCCCGAATCCATCAAATCGGTCGATATGAGGCATTTTGAATCTGTGAGGCAGCGTCACAGCTGCGTCGGTATATCCATCTTCAATGTCAGGGATGGTCTTGACTCCCTGGGATCTCTTGAACAGCTTTTCAAGCTTGCTCAACTTCAGTGCTGTGAGATCTGTCTCGAACTCAAAGGGAGAGTCTGGTAAGTTGGTGGGTGTTTTGGATAATTGGGATGGGATTGGGGGTAGGATCGGGGGTGGAGGCGGTCCTGTGGGAATGTCTGTATCATTCTGAACATTAGTTGTCTCCCCGAGGATTGGAGCTCTTAGCAGGGGAGGAGCTTGCTGCTGTAACCTTATGATTAACTCTGCTTGTTCATTCATAACCGTGGCCTGCTGCTTGGCAAACTTTGCCTGTCGGACAGCATCCTGCTGCATCATTTTCATACTCTCTTGGAGTTGGCGCACCATCTCCTCTAAGCTGGCCATACTGTTCTGATCCGATTGAATTATCGGTATATATTCCCTCTCTGTAGGTGAAACAGAACCCTGATCCCTACTGTACTCAGGTAGGGTAGATAAGGCCCTCTGAACTGACTGCTGAACCGATGTTTTCTGCCTAACTGCCCTCTGTCTAGTAACCGGGGGTAGAGAGTGGTACATTGGTTGTCCGTCTACCAGATCCTCAGATCGATGGAGTCGACGACCTCTAGTCCAGAGTGCTTGGGGAATATCTACTGGGTTAGAAGCAATTGCGCTAAACTACCTAGCAAAAAGATAAATAAAGTGATAATAAGGAAATAAAACAACCAGATAAATGGACAGCATAACAGCGTAAAATAAACACACAACACACAGTTGGGTATCACAATACACTGTTGATGAACTGAATACACTATTCTCAGATGTTGATCATTGTTCCCAGATTACTGCCCACAAGACCAAGTCTGATACCTACAGATAATTGATCCTCAAAACACTGGTGCCCGCAGGCCTGATGCCCAAACTTGCAAACTGATATGCGCATTCCCTGTAGAGATACACTCTAAAGCGTATAGTAGATAAGTGAGAGCCAAAACACCCCTATGTTGGGGTAGGGTTTCCCGGTCCTATTTTGTCAGGAGCTAGGGTTTCACTACGCACGCAGCGGTTTCAAACAACCTAACATCGGGTAAGCAACCTGTCCTAGTTTGAAATGGTCACCATGGATTTCGAATATGCACTAGGTCGAATGGTCGAAAAGGGTGCCCCGGTAAAACCGGGGTTTGTGTTCCCATACTTGTAGAGCCCGCAACCGGTCAGCCTTATGGCACGCTTCTTGAAGCGAGCCTCCGGCAAACCGCTCAGGAATAGCAAATGGCCAACACGGTGTCCTAGGTGCACCAATGCACATGCAATGCAAAGAAACACATTAGTGTAATCAAAACAAGATACACGAGTTCAAGTCAAGCTCTCTAAACTCCCCAGCAGAGTCGCCAGAAACTGTGGATGCGCCCCGGGGGAGGGACTTATACTGCCACAGTTCGGATTCGTTTTGTCACGGTTCTTAATCTGAACCACAGAGTCCAAATCTAGCAAATCGTTTTGAGAAAATAGATTTTTAGAAAAGAAGTGCCAAACGTGGACTGCTTTGCCAGATACAGAGTCGCCACCTAAATATTTTTTAATGGGGGAATTTAGGAAACCCTGACTCGGTGCCAAAGGCCACGTGTCCGTCATCACCAAAGTTGCCTCGGCTTGGGAACTTGGGTACGATTGGGGAAGGTCAGCTATGAGCACCCCCTCTCGCCTGATCCGAAGATTGGCCTCTACTAACCATGATATCTTGTTTTGAAAACATTACGCGCTCTTATTCCGGTTATTAGCCTAGAATTACTATGTTATGCACACAGCAAACAAGTATAGACCAAATCGACTAAATTGGAATAAAACATTTCATGTTTGTTTTGAGAATGATTTGCTACTCGCAAGTAGGCTAAAGATGCAGGTTTTGCCACCATCAAGTGGGCTTTTAGAAAAGATGGTTTTGCCACTATCTTGTGGGCTTAAAAACTCATAGTTTCAATGCATCATTCTAATTTAGGTAATTTGACATCCATCCATAGGCATTCAAGCAGTTATATCACATAAGCAGCTAGCCTCATGGCAATCATGTTATTATGGCAACACTCACACGTATGCGGTATGCTAAAGCATAAAAGCTTACCTAGTACTCCAAGCCAAAACAAAAGCTATTTAGTAATCATATGCATGATCCTAGTTCATGTTAAGATGGCTAATGCAACACATGCAAAATGCAAGTATGATAGGCTCGACTATCCTAAAGATGGCATGTGAAATGCTGCAACTAACAAGTACTCAACTTGGAATTGAAATACAATGCAGTTAGTATGATGCGCCGAGCCCGGTGCGTGCAAGACAAATGTATGGATGCACGCATGCATAGCATAAGGTATGCTAAGTTAAATATGCCCTAATACTAACCATTGAAAGCAGGTAAGTAAAATGGAGAAAGAAGTGGGGGTTGGAAGACATACACACACTCACACACACTTATTACACAATTGCCCTCGCTTGGAGGGTCCGAATAAATATTACAAAACAAATGAATACTGCTAAATTAATTATTATAGAACTTCTAATTAATTAACAAATTAAATGCAGAATTAAAGTGGCCACAGCCCCTGTCTCAAAATGTTTGGATGATGCATGCTTGACTCGTACTGCCCGGAAACTCGCTGCCATAGCATTGCTGCCTCTGTTTACACTGCCTAGCTCCTCTAAAGACTGCACAAGTCTTGGGTTAGGTTCTCTGCACACTGTGGAGCACCACCGGCTATGGGAAATGGTCACCGGCCGCTGATGAAGTTATCGGCCATTTATGGATGGCCGGTCGGCACTAGAGATGGCCGGCCGGCCAAAGCTTCCTGCAGAAACTGGTTTTGACAGCAACAGAGGGCATGCAGTGTATGGCATGGAATTTTTAAGCAAATATAAGCATGGCCACACTCCCTATCATGCAATGGACTCAAGGGAGCCTGGCCCTCGACCCTCGGGCCATCAATTATGCATTTTTGATGCATGATGGCCTAAGAGGCCAAATCTTGCAATTCAATGTAAATGCATGCAACCAAAGGGGATGAATGCCAACACCCTATCATGTTGAGGTCAAGGGGATTGACGACCGAGGATTGAGACGTGTTATATCACTTGGAGTATGAACACTTCTCAATCCTCATACTTGGTTTGACACCCCAAACCAAGCAAAATGTAATGCAATGTATACAAGGTGGCTCAAGTATGCAACATGAGCAATGCAATGTGCCAAGCATACAAGATGTAATGCCATGTAACTCATCGTGCAAACTATGACATGAAATGCAACTAGCTAACAATATGCAAGCATGCAATTGTGATACTAGACAAACATGAAATCAAAGCAATGCAATACGATCATGCAATGGCAGACCTAAAAACACAAAGGGGCAGACCTCAGGCCACCCCAAAACAGTGACAAAAGATGCCTAAAATGATGGATAAATATTCATGTAAGCATGCACACCAATAGGCCCAAGATTAAGGCATAACAAAGGAGCATTCTACTACCACCACCCTAAGCAAACATGGCATGACCTATACAACCAAAAATAGAGTTTTAGCGCACCAAAATAAGTCCCAAAACCCATTGTTATGACAACTCAAATGACCCAAACACATAGGCATGCACAATGCTTCATTTCAAGGCATAAAAGGAGACTTCTTCAAGGCATGGAAGGAATGATAGATGTGAACATTTAAGCACAAAACATGGACTGAAATGGCATGGTAAGTGAGTCCAAATCACTGAAATAGCCTAGTCAATGCATGCTAATGACTCACATACCCGATGCTAACGTGCTAGAATGCTAAGTAGCCAAACAAAGCATATCAAATATGACCAAACCAGCACCTAACAGACCTCAAGCATGGCAAAATATGACCGAGAACTTCACAAAGCAACGTCAAAACATGAGAGCATGGTGGTCAAATGGCATGATGCACTTCTAGGCAAAATAAGGGAATACAAAGCAAATGCAATATGCATGTAAAGGGGCATAAATCTAACCAAAGACAGAGGCAATATATGACTCAACAACAACTAAAAACCTCTGAAATGGGGCCTAAAACAGATAAGCATACATGTTACCGTTATGAGCCAAAACATGGACAAATGGGACACAAAGGGGAGGGAGAAGACCAATACACCAAGGTAACCAAAGCTCAACAAAGGAAGCACCAAAAGGGCCAAACAAGGCCCAAGAGGGGGAGGTTGACCCCAAAAAACAAAATGATCTTAATGAAGTATCTTAAGCATGCAAATACAAGATTTTTTTTCAGTTATACACAAGGTCTAAAACAGTAAGCAAGATAGGAAAAAATCTAGCGCAAGATTGGAAAAAATAAAGCTAGATTGTTACCCTTGAAGAACAGTCCAAGAATAGCAAGTTCAGGCCCCTTTTTGTGATCAAAACCAGCTTAAAACGTCAAGAACAAACCCTCAAGGCCTCCCAAATCGAAGTATGGTGTAATAGTGTGTGTCTTGGTGCAATACTATGAACTAAACACACTTTTAGGCCACAAAACACACACAAAAGAAGAGAGAGAGGGAAATATATAGAGAGAGGGTGATGTATATCAGAATGTATATGTATAAGCTCTAGTTTTTTGTTTAACAACCCCTAACAAAGGAGGAGGAGAGGTTCTTATATAGACAATGCAAATGACTTGAAGCTTCTCAAAGAAGCTAAACAAAAAAAGGGTCAAAGGGGGCAAGGCTTCCTGAGGAAGCTGGCAAGCTTTTTGAGGAAGCTAAGACAAAGGTCCAAGCTTCCTCAAGAAGCTAGACCAAAAGGGTGCAAAAGGGGCAAAATAGCCACACTTATGCACGGGGGCAGGGTTAGTGCATTCCAGCTGGCACAGCTGGCATGCACCATGCTTGAAAAAGGCAAAAAAGTGCTACCGGCCAGAAAAGGAGGCCACCGGCCAAACAGATGGCCGGCCGGCCACACTGAATGCTGACCAGCCATTGGTATATTCCACCAATGGCCAGTAGCCTCAAAACATGGCCGGTGGCCTCAAGCCAAGGCTGGTGGGTTCCAGGGGTAGCTAACAAGTTACTCTGTACCCTTAGAAACAAAAACACAAGTGTTTGGTGCAAAACCAAACACAGAACAGTCGAGTTGAGAGATCCTGAGGCAAGGCGCGTAGTCGAGACCTCCGGGAACTCAAAACAAAACACAAACACGAGTAATCACCGAGTGTTCGAGCGGTGACATCCAAGTCTTGAGGACAGTCAAAAATGGGGTGTCTACACATATCTTTATGAATTGGGCATGCATGTAATTCATTAACTCCAATTTCATTCCAAAAGGTACAAATGATGTTCAAAGCCATAAAGCTCAACAAAATTATACATGCATGTAAGTTTTGATACTCAATTCTTTATAATTAACACGCTACATGCTTGATTACACAAATTCATGGCAATTTTTTACATGCATGGTTCTATTGACTACAAATTCATCAAATTCAACTCAATCCATGTTCTTAAGCACAATTTTATCTTGAGCTCACATAATTATAATTTAAACTCATGAATTCATGTCTAATTACTCACCTAGAAGCTTTAATTCTTCCAAAATTAGCTAATTCTTGAGTTTAGCTTCCAAAATTCCAAACTTTGAGCTAAAATCCACAATTTGAGCTTTTTCTCTCTCTAGAACCGTGTACTCTCTCTCTCTAGAGTGTATGTCCGAAAATTTTGAGCTAAAAAAGAATGAGCTTGGGTGTCAAAAGGCCTATATATATATATATATACTTGGCTAATCAACTTAATTAAGGCCAATTAACTAGGCTTAAATTAATCAATTTAATCCAATTATTTTGATCGGAATAAATTTTTAATTAAATTTCACCGTAGGCTCTAAAAATTAAGCTAATCACATTAGTACAGTCAACTTTGGTTTCCGATGCCTCTACGGCCTTCAATTTAAATTTTATAACAAAAAATCAAACAGATTTTCCTACGGTGAACAGATAGAAATTCAAACACACATATAATCATAAAATTAGCATTCAAAATCATATCAAGCTCATAATTATAAGCACAATTAGGTCCAATTACCATAACATAGAGTAGGGTTATCACATTCTTCCCCCTTTTAGTAAGTTTGGTCCCCCAAACTTACGTTACCTTCAGTCAGAAACAAATGTGGGTAGTGTTGTCGTATCTCTGCTTCTTTCTTCTACGTGGCATTTTTACCATAATGTTCCTTCCATTGCACTTTTACCATGGGAATGGACTTGTTCCTCAGTTGCTTTACTTGTCGGTCAATGATCCGTTCTAGCCATTCTCCGTACCCCATATTTTCATCAAGTGCTATACGGTGATAGTCAATCACGTGGAACGGATCTTAGAGATAGCCCCTCAACATTGATACGTGAAACACATTGTGCATTTGTTTCATTCCTGGTGGTAAGGCAACTCTATAAGCAACTAGACCGAGTCTCTCTAGAATTTGGAACGACCCAATGTAACGAGGTGATAGTTTACTCTTTTTACCAAATCTTAGTTGGCCTTTCATCAGATTCACGCGGATGAACACATGATCACCAACATCATACTCAAGGGGCCATCTTCTAACATCCGCATAACTCTTCTGTCGGCTTTGAGCTGTCTTAAGCCTTTGTTGAATAACTCTGATTTTATCAGTTGTCGTCTGCACAAGCTTTGGCCCAAGCAAGACTCTATCCCCAACTTCAGTCCAGCATATTGGAGATCTACATTTTCAGCCATATAATGCTTTATATGGTGCCATGCCAATGCTGGAGTGGAAGCTGTTATTATACGTAAATTCGGCCAATAGTAGATAAGTCTCCCAACTCCCTTTAAAATTTAAAGCACAAATTCAGAGCATGTCTTCTAGAGTCTGTATAGTCCGTTCTAATTGCCCATCAGTTTGTGGATGGAATGCTATACTAAGCTTTAACTTTGTTTCCATTGCGGCTTGAAGACTCCTCTAGAATCTAGATACAAATTTCGAGTCTCTATTTGACACAATAGATACCGGAAACCCATGTAGACAAACAATCTCATCAACATAAATTGTAGCTAATCGGTATGCATCATACGTAGATTTCACAGGCAGAAAGTGTGCAGATTTAGTCAGTCTATCAACTATAACCCAAATGGAATCCATACCTCTAGGTGTCCGAGGTAGGCCAATAACAAAATCCATGGTTATATGCTCCCACTTCCATTTCGGAATAGGGACATGTTGAAGTAGACCTACTGGTTTTTGGTGTTCAACCTTAACTTGCTGACACTGAAGACATTTAGATACATATTCCGCAATTTCACGTTTCATATTTGGCCACCAATAACTTTGTTTTAGGTTCTGATACATCTTGTTATTACTCGGGTGCATAGCAAACATTGATTTATGATCTTCATTGAGAATTCTCCTCTTTAACTCAGGAATATTTGGAACACACAATCTGTTTTGGAATTTCAACACTTCATTTACAACACTGTATCCCGGTTTCGGATTTGCTTTAAATTCATTAACTATCTTTTTGAGGAATTCATCTTCCTTCTGTTCTGTTTGATCTCCTAGATGATTGCCGGTTTGGATGAAATGGCGGTCATCAATCCACTTTGCTAATGCAATACCACTCTAATCCTAGATTTCTCAAAGTCTTGTAAGATTTCTTTCTGGTCGGTAAGTAGGTAAGCCAAACTCCCCTTCGATTTTCTGCTCAAGGCATCAACAACTGCATTGGCTTTCCCAGGGTGATACTGAATCTGAGGCCATAGTCTTTTATCAGTTCAGCCAATTTCTCTGTTGCATATTCAACTCTTTCTAAGTAAAGAAGTACTTTAAACTTTTGTGATCTGTGTAGACTTCGCATTTTGCCCCAAACAAGTAATGCCGCCAAATTTTTAAAGCAAATACAACTGCGGCTAATTCCAGGTCATGTGTTGGGTAGTTCTTCTCATGCAGTCTCAATTGCCGGAGGCATAAGCAATTACCCGTTCATCCTGCATTAACACACCCAGACCCTTATAAGATGCATCACTAAAAATCACAAAGTTTTCCATACCTGTGGACAATGTTAGCACTGGTGCAGTCGTCAATTTTGTTTTCAGTTCTTGGAAGGCGGATTCTCTTTCATCATTCCATTCAAATGGTTGCCCCTTGTGTGTCAATTGAGTGAGGGGCACAACTATTTTGGAAAAGTTCTTGACAAACCTTCTGTAATACCTAGCTAAGTTGATAAAACTGCGAACTTCTGTTACATTTGTTGGTGTAGGCTAATTTATAATTGCCTCAATTTTCTGTGGGTCTATTGAAATCCCATCTCTGTTGATGACGTGCCCTAGGAAAACAACTTCATCTAACCAAAATGCACATTTTGTAAGTTTAGAAAATAATTTCTTCTCTCTAAGTATTTGCAAGACAGTTCTCAAATGTTGTTCATGTTCAAGTCTTTCCTTTGAATATATTAGGATATCATCAATAAAAAACACAACAAATTCATCAAGGTAAGGCCTAAAAGTTTGATTCATAAGATCCATAAATGCTGTAGGGGCGTTAGTCATTTCAAATAGCATAACAAGAAATTCATAGTGACCATACCTTGTTTTGAATGTAGTTTTCTCAACATCTTCTGCCTTCACTTTTAACTGGTGGTAGCCGGATCTCAAATTTATCTTTGAAAAGACTTGTGAACCCTGTAATTGATCAAATAAATTGTCAATTCAGGGTAATGGATATTTATTTTTGACCGTTACCTTGTTTAGTTCCCTGTAGTCAATACACAAATGTAAGGTTCCGTCTTTCTTCTTTACAAACAATACGAGAGCGTCCCATGGCAAAGTGCTTGGTCGTATAAACCCTTTGTATAATAAGCTTTGCAACTGTTCTTTCAGTTCTTTTATTTCAGCAGTGGACATTTTATAGGGAGTTTTTGAGATAGGTTGGGTGCCTGGGACAACATCAATGGTAAATTCTATTTCTTTGTCCACCATTCCCCCTGGCAGCTCATCAGGAAATACATTTGAAAATTCCCGGACAATAGAAATATTATTCAATTCAACATTCATGGATTGTTCGGACAACACACTACACAAGTATCCCTGACACCCTTTCCTGATCAATTTACATGCTTTCATTACAGATATCAAATAAGGTGGAGGCACCACCCCATTACCCACAAATTCAAATTCATCATGCCCTGGCGGTTTAAACACAACCCGTTTTGTCACACAATTGATAGTGGCACAATATTTCGATAGCCAATCCATACCCAGAATTACATCAAAATGCCGAATGTCCAAGGGTAACAAATCCACATACAAAATAGTATTGTCAATTCGTATGTCACAAACACAATTCACAGGTGCGCAAAATATGGATTCCCCAGATGGAGTAGATACACATAGCAAATATGGCAATGATTCTAGGGGTCTAGTTAATCTAGATGCAAATATAGTAGACACAAAGGAATGTGTAGAGCTGCAATCAATTAACACAAAAGCATCTTGATTGCATATAGAGATAATACCTGAGACAATGACTTCAGCATTCCGTGTGTCACCCAGGACAAGTGCAAAGACTTTCCCTTGTCTCATTGTGTCTCTGGTGGTAGCAGGCTTCATAGTATTACCCGGTTTTTTGATAGATCTGGTTGAACTAATAGTTAGCCTCCCCTCTTGTTGTTGTTCAGTTCGGGTGTAATCCCTTGCCATGTGCCCCATTTCCCCACATTTGTAGCATGCCCCAGAAATACGGTAACAAACTCCACGGTGCTTCTAACCATATTGAGTACATGTTGGTGTTGTATTTCTGGTGGAGTCCGAGGTGCTTGAAGACCTTGTGTTTTGTTTCTTTGATGATTTCTTTCCTGAGAAAAATCCTTGCCTCTTAGCTTTCCAGTCGGCTGGTGGCTTGCTTCGGTTGGCCGTGTTAGTTTCTGACATTAAGGCTTTGTCTAACACATCAACATATGTAGGTAATTTCAGCACATTTACCCTTTCCTGAATGTCATTGCGAAGGCCATTTTCAAACTTTTTCGCCTTTTTATAGTTAGTGTCAACCATCTGTGGGGCGAATCTAGCCAATTCGGTGAACTTGGCTTCATATTTCGCCACAGTCATATTGCCTTGCCTTAACCTTTCAAATTCCGATACCTTTCTATCACGAACACAGTGAGGGAAATATTTCTCGTAAAAGAGTGCAAGAAACTGTGCCCAATCAATGCCTTTATTATCATCACAGACCAACATCCACCACCTCCTTGCTTCATCTTCTAATGTAAAAGTGGCTAATTGAACTTTCTGTGTCTCTAAATATGGAAATACTTCAAATAATTTCTCAATGCCTAGGACCCAAGCTTCAGCCTTCAATGGGTCTACACCTCCGTGGAATAGTGGTGGTTTCATTTTCTTGAATTCTTTAGTGAGGGCTATTGTCCGATCTTCATTTTGCATATTCGGTATAGGTTGTACTGGAGGTGGGGGCTGTGGATGTTGCCATTGCTGTTGTTGCCTTAGCGTTTCTGCCATGTCTTGTATCATTCTCTCCATTCAGTCTAGCTGGTTAGTGGAGGACTCTTTTAGCTCATCGACTCTTGTTCTCACCATTATCTAATGAGACTTGCATTTGTAGACACCCCATTTTTGACCGACCTTAAGACTCAGACATCACTGATTGAGCGCATGGTGATGTTGCATATCGCGCTCGTTCCGAAGTTTCAGAGTCTCAGCAGCGAGCCTTGCCTCCAGACTTCCGGGCTTTTCTGTGCTTTGCCTTGGTTTGCGAACCAGGCTATGTTTTCTCTATTTTCTCTTCCCAAAGGAAGAGAGAGGTCTCGTAGATCATCTCTCAGTGGTCGTAGGTTACGTTTCGTGGTCGTAGGCCATTTTTTCCAATTTGGAGCCCGGTTTTCGATTTTTTGGAGCCGTCGGCCGTGTGCCTCGGTTCGGGACCGCTTAACCACCTCCGTTTGCTCCGGTTTTTGGCGCACACCTTATTTCCTCCCTCTCTAGGGACACTGTGGTCCGAGAGACCAACTTCGTGGTCGAACACCACCTCCGGTGCTTAATAGTCAGTTTTCGGGGCCCCAGGCCGCGTGTTTCAGCCCCCGAACCTTCGTTTTGCATCCGTTTTGTTTCATTTTTGGTGGAGGCCTTATTTTCATTATTGGGAAGCTTGTAGAAGGGTGGAAGGCCAACAATTGTTTTAAAAAGCCAGCTTTATTCCTTCATCGCTCTCCGTCGCTCGTTTTCCTCACTAGAAAGCTAGTGTTGACCACCCCCGAGCCACTTTTTTGGGCCATCAACCACATATTTGTGTTGTACACACCTGGGAGGCCACCACTATGTCATGGTTGGCCAGCAATTGTTCCTGACCCTTTTGAACCCCTCTGAAAAGTTGGATTTTCTCTCTCCTGGTTCACTTTTTCTGGGTTTTGACCACATGGTTGTGTTGTACACACATGGGAGGCCACCAATATGGGTGGCCGGCCAGCTTTCTCTGAGTGACCCTTTTGAACCTGGTCGGCCAGCCAGGGGAGGTGGCCGGCCGGCCACCTGAACCCTCTGAACCTGGCCGGCCATGCTCCCCTCAGTTGGTTCCTTACAGCTGCACCCTCATTTTCTCCCCAGATCTTGTATCCGATGGGGGATCTTTTGGAGGGAAAATTTGAATTTGACTTTCCCCCATTTTCTGCACTCCTCTCCTCTATAAAACCAGCCTCCCAGCCCCATTTTTCAGGGTTACAAAATTGGGTTTAGAGCTCTTGCATACAATCTCCCTCTCTCTGTACTTCAACCCCCCCAAACCCTAAGGTTCTTGCACCAATCCATAGCACCACACCTCCACACTCCATTCCAGCCACTTGGAGGCTATTTCCAGAGGTTAGGAGCACCATTTCTTCAACCAAAAGCTGCTGGAGCTTTGTGCTACAAGGGTAAGTTTCTTTTCCATATTTTTTGTTCCTATTTTGCATGCAATCTTAGCCTTTGTTGCTTACATTTTTGGGCTCTGATCAAAACTATAAATAGTCATATTTTGAGCTCCTTTTCATGTTTGATCAAGAACCTCTTGCTATTTGAGGTCTCCTAGTATCACTTTCCTTTTTAACTCTCTTTTAGGCCTTTTTTTGCATAGTATTTTAGGCTTATTTTTGAGCTGTTTTGGACTTGGTCATAAACTGTAAAATATCTTTTTTTGAGCCCCTCTTCAACATTGTTGAAGGGCTCTCCTCTGTTTGAGACCAGCAGCTACCACTTGTCTCTTTATCCATCTTTTAGGCCTTTTTGTTTCATGATAGTTTAGCCTCACTTGTGTTTATTTTCGTGGCTTGATGTAAACTGTAAAGTGCCTTTTTTTGAGCCCATTTTTAACTTTTTTGAAGGACTCCTTGACATTTGGGACCAGCTGCTGTCCCTTATCTCTATTCTCTCTTTTAGGGCCACTTTTGCATGATATATAAGCCCTATTTGTGTTCACTTTTGAGATTTGTCATAAACTGAAAAAAAGGCTTGTTTTGACATCATCTTCATGTTTTATTAAGGGAATTTTCTTATTTGGGGTCATGTGCTTCCTTGTATGCTTGATTGTATCCTATTTTGAGCCTTACACCTAAGCTCCAATTGCATGCTTTGTTTGGCTTTCTAGCCATTGGAATCCAATGGATTTTCAATGGCTGGAACACTGTTTTGATCCTCCAAATCAGAGGGGGGTGACCCCCTCTCTCCTTGACTTGTTGGTGGTCATTTTGGCCTTCCAAAGAGACCCTATCTTGCATGCTTCTTAGTCATATTTCAGGGTCAATTTGGTGAGTTTTAAGACTATCATATTTGATTTTCAAAGTTGATTTGGGGCTGCCACATGTCTATCTTGTATATGCTTAAGAATCCCTTGTATAGCCCTCTAAAGGAGCTTATCATTTGTGCATGTTTTGGCTGCTTTTCAGAGGTTATTTGGGCATATTTTGGTATGTTTTATTCACTTATTTTTGCTGGTTTGATGAGTTCTTACCTGCTTCATACACTTGCCATGTAAACCATGTTTGCCAGTCAAAATTGCATGCTAATTTAAGCCATCTTGCTAACACTTTTTGGCCACACTCTAAACTGGAAAAGTTCATATTTTGGGACTGCCTTGACTCTGTCTTCATGCTTCATGTTCAAATAATGCATGCTTTGTATAGCTATAAGTCATTCCATGTGCCTAGTTTTGAGTTTCAAGTCTCATCTCATGCATCGGGTGCCATATTGCCATGCTTCGGGGCTGTTTAGCATCATGTTTTAGTGCTGAAATTTGCTTGTTTGCATATCATGTTCCATGCCTTACCATGTTTTGGTAGAGTGGCATTCGTGCCTTAGGTTCGGTCCTCGGTTTGCGTGCATGTATGCACGCATCTCGAGTGTCTCATTTCCATTTCATGGCCTCCTATGTGAGTGTGGCTGAGGTCCACTTGTGGTGGTGTAAGTCCATTATGCATTGTGTATGCCATTTCATTTTATAGCATTGTGTATGCTAGGTTGTATGTTAGCGCATTGTGTATACCATGTTACCTCGTGCATTGTGTATGCTATTTCATAGCATTGTGCATGTTAGGTTGTATCTTAGTTGCATTCATGCATGTCATGCATATTGCATTGTGTTTGGGATAGGAGTTAGCCCGAGCACGGGAAACGAGGTATGTTTCGTACTCCGAGTAACAGAACGTGTCTCAATTCCCCAGTCGCCGACACTTCAGATTACCCATGATGGAGTTTAGGTTTTGTTGTGTTTTCATGTGCATTCATTTCATATTGAGTCATGCAATTCGACTCCTCGACTATCATGCATTGAGATGCGTGATTGGTGGCATGAGGATCGAGGTGTGCATACATATGTGAAAATACTTTGCCATGCCCCTTTCTTGCTCTCTATTGCAGCAAATCAAGAATCAGCAGCCTTCCGGAGCTTGGCGTGCTTTCCAAGAACAATTGCAAACAGAGGCTAATTGGGGCATCGCAATGGATTTCCGCGCAAGGCAACCCGAACATACATTATTCATCATCCGGATCAGAGTTGAGGTAGTCCCTGGCTTGCATGCCAATTTATTGCTTTCCTAGTTAAGTTTGTTAATCAATTAGGGTTTTGTATTTATTCGGGACTGTATATTATTCTTTCGGACCCTCCGAGTGAGGGCACAATTGTAATAAGTAAGTGTGCGTGCATGTGATGTATGTCTTCCAACCCCACGTCTTTCTCCCTTTTATTTACCAACTTATGATGGTTAGATTAGGGCATGTTTCAATTAGCATACAGTGTGATAGCATGTTTGCACTCATTTATTTGCTTTGCATGCACCGGGCTTGGCGCATCATACTAACCGCATTTGTATTTCAATTCCAAGTTGAATACATGTTAGCTGTTGTATCTCATATGCCATGCTTAGAATAGCCGAGCTTGCTAGAGTTGCATTTTTGCATGTGTTGCATTAGGCATTCCTGTATAATTAAGATCATGCATGGATTTCTAATTAGCTTTTGTTTTGGCTTGGAGTACTCGGTGAGTTTTTATGCTTTAGCATCCTTGCATGTATGTGAGTGACTGCCATGAATAGCATGCTTACCATGAAGCTATTTGCTTATGTGATATAACTGCTTGAATGCCTGTGGGTGAAGGTTGGGTTATTTGGATTGGAACAATGCATTGACTGTGAGTTTTAAGCCCACTAGATAGTGGCAAAACCATCTTTTCTAAGCCCACCTGAGGGTGGCAAAATTGCATTTTAAGCCTACTTGCGGGTAGCAAACCATCTTTCAAAAAAACAAACATGAAATGTTTTGTTCCAATTCAGGTGACCTGGTCTATACTTGTATGCTGTGCACATCACGTAGTAAATCTAGGCTAATAACCGGAATAAGAACACATAATGTTTTCAAAACTAGATATCATGGTTAGTGGAGGCCGATCTCACGATCGGGCGGCGAGTGCTCACGAAGTGACCTTCCCCAATCGTACCCAAGTTCCCAAGCCGAGGCAACTTTGGTGATGACGGACACGTGGCCTTAGGCACGAGTCAGGGTTTCCTAAATTTCCCAAAAACAAAATATTTAGGTGGTGACTCTGTATCTGGCAAAGCAATCCATGTTTGGCACTTCTTTCAAAAAATCTGTTTTCTCAAAACGATTTGCCGGATTTGGACTCTTTGGTTCAGATTACGAACCGTGACAATTTGAGTCCTGAACTGTAGTGAGTCCAAGACGAACGGAACGGGGGACTCATTCCTCCCGGGGCGTTCGGGGACGTCTACAGCATTATATTTCACATAGAAGATATGCACAATATTCATATACAAAAGAGCATATTAACGCAATTAGGCAACAATTATATACATATCATGCAATTGCATACTTCGAATTACTTAGCAATTTCTCATTGTATCCAAACATACATTTATCACATGAATGCAACTTAGATCTTTTCTAGACACTATATTGCTCATTTGGACAAGTGTGTGAGTCATTACTCGTGTTCTAATACCACTTTGTCATGACCCAAACCCGCTCCCATAGATTAGAGTCATAACCGGCCAATAATCATGAGATTACCTATGGCCTTAGTCAGAAATCGATTCGTATTTAATGATAAGAGGCCAAATTGTGGAAGAAAAATATTCAAAGATTGTCCATTGAGCTGTGCATACATGGCTAAACCAAGCATTCTTACATTCACATAATAACTCACACCATATGATTATTTACATTAAGTATGTCATACATGCATCCAGGATTGTCCAAGACCAGTGCTAACAAAAATTCAGGTTATACACAAGGTTGGTCATTCATGACTGCAAAAGGTCCAAAAGACAAGTGAATCAAGACTGAGGCCTCTTGCATGAGGCGACTCTAGTTAATCTCTCAAAACACGGTTTCTCATCACTCACTGGGGCTGGGCTGAACATCCTGCTACTCACCTACATACATAAATATAAACAGTGAGCCAACGCCCAGTGAATAATACCAGAGTAAGGAGGTTAATGAATGAGATTCGTCCATGAATGAGTCATACTTATAGTTTAAACATTCGAACTACTATTCCCATTCATATCAGATTTATAGATCATAATGAAGCAAAACGACCTTGGGTCCAACAAGTCATAGCCATATACAAAACGACCTCAGGTCCATGGTATACAAAATGACCTTAGGTCCATCTATACAAAACGACATCGGGTCCAATACTCATTTATAGGCTGACCTTAGGTCTAATAGGTTCATCTGCCATTGACCATCGGCCTTTCATATCATAATACCAAACGACCTTGGGTCCAACATTCTAATATTCATAATTATGCGCATATAATCGTGATCACATCCGCACTCACATTCATAACGACCTTTGGTCCAATCAGTTTTTTTATTCAAAATGACTTTGGTCCATTTAACATTCATACAGAACGACCTTTGGTCCAAATCATATTTAAGATGACTTTTAATCTATCTTATTAAACGTTCCAAATGGCCTCAAGCCTAATTTGCATCCCTATTAATATTCCAAACGGCCTTAGGTCCACTTTTAGATTTTCACATCAATCACTTTATACATTCTATTATGAATCGTACAAATAGAATACTCATTCATAGTACAAATTTATAAGTTCAGAAATTTACCACATGGGTAACAGTTAGAAAATAATGCATACACAGAAATATCTTTATTAGGATATTACTCACTGTGTTCCGGTGCCTGATTCGTCCTTGCACTTGACCCTACATAATTCATAACACATTGGGTCATTATACAATTCAATCCATTCTTTGATTTGCTTAATGCTCTTAGGCTTCTTTCATGCTCTTCAATTCATTTACAATGTTCAATGCATGTCTAAGAGTGCTTAGAAATGAAAGAGAACGAAAAATGAAACATAATGCGTCTTTACAAAAGAATGACCTTGGGTGTTAAAAGGCCTATATATATACACTTGGCTAATCAACTTAATTAAGGCCAATTAACTAGGCTTAAATTAATCAATTTAATCCAATTATTTTGATCTGAATAAATTTTTAATTAAATTTCACCACAGGCTCTAAAAATTAAGCTAATCACATTGGTACAGTCAATTTTGGTTTCTGACGCCTCTACGACCTTCAATGTAAATTTTATAACAGAAAATCAAACAGATTTTCCTACGATGAACATATAGAAATTCAAACACACATATAATCATAAAATTAGCATTCAAAATCATATCAAGCTCATAATTATAAGCACAATTAGGACCAATTACCGTAACACAGAGTAGGATTATCACAGAGGAGGTGGTCCAGGCCCTCGTTGTGGCCTGTGATTTCTAAAGCCTTGTTCTTGGTATACCTGCTGTCTAGGTTTTTCATTGCCCCTTGGTCTTGGGTTATCATAGTTTGGTTGTCTAAACTTTTGGTCAGCAAAGTTGTATTGTCCTAGTCTTGTACCCAGTGGCTCTAAACTGCCCCCTGGTATAGGCCTCTAGTCAACAAAGTTATACTGCCCTATTCTTGGTTTGTCGATGATAGGTTCCTCATACTTAGGGATTCTAAACTGCCTCCCTGGCATAAGCCTAGCCATGTCGTGGATTGGTTCTTTGTGTTCTAGGGGCCAATTCTGCCCCCCTTGCTTTGGTCTATTATTCCTTTCAAAGTTTGGATTATAATGTGACTTCCCTTCTAAGGCCTCTCTTTGAACAGTAGGACTAGAGGGACTAGATTACCCTTTATAATTGATGTTAATTTTAGCTTCTTTATATGTTTGATTAGGATTCATTTGAAACCTCTTTTGCTCCTCCTCTTGGAGAGTGGGAGGCCTATAAAAAGAGGCGCTACTCTGGTGGATTTTACTTGCCTTAGGAGTTTGAAATTGTACCTTAGTCACCTGTGTTTCCACTGTGGACAGTGGTAGAGGACTAGGGGTAGGGCTGAATCCCCCAAGCATCATGAGCTTGGCCTTCATACTTTCTGTAAGGTGTTCTGGTCTCATCTCAAAGGTATGGCCAAGCTAGGCAATCATTCCCTCTATTTGTTCAACTGCCAGGATGTGGTGCTGGCATCTATTAGTTACATCTTGACCATCTCTCAATCCTACTCTATACCTAGCTGCCACTAATTGGCTATTTGTGATGACCTCCATGTCTTCCCCGAACTTGGGGAAGCCAGTAGGGACACTTGTTTCTTCAATAGGCCTCTTACTTGCGTCCCCAAGAAGGCCTGACTCGTCAACAATTTTCCTGCCGGTGTCAGTAGTCTCAATTTTCTTCTTCACCATTACTCCAAGTTAGAATGGTCCCATCGGGCATGCCAATTTATGTTAGCAAAATTCGGTTTAGGCCCAATCGACAGATTATACAAATTTTAATAAACACAAAAAGGTTAGGTCTTGTGGTTGAGTTCTATGTCTTAAATAGATTAAGGACTTCCCTAGAGCTAATTATGTAAAGAAGGATTCAAACAGAAAAGAATATGTATTTATTCAATTAAATTGCCACTTCCTATCAGTTACAAGAACTCAAACAAGAATAAAGAAATGAAAAAATACAGCAATAGACAAAAAGAAGAGAAGTGGGGATTAGAAAAAGCCACTAGTTTAATCTACTCCTAAAATGGCTAACTTAGAACTACTCCTAGATAACTCTTTACAGGTGTGATTGGTGGTTGTTGCTGATTTTTTATCTTAATTCCAACTCCCTTTTATAGTTGACTCCTGGCTTGGCTCTTGGTTCTGATCTCTCTTTATTCTTTGCTTGTCTTCATGTTTATCCTCCTATTTTAAGGATTGTTTTTTGATTTCTACCTTAATTCTCTGTTATCATATTTTGTAGCCTTCTTTTTTCAACCCAACCTTATGCCATGTCAGCTATTTTAGCCCACCTTGCCATGTCATCCTTGCCATGTCATTGCTATGACCTGTCGATGGAAGATTCCTGAATTTTAGTACCAATAGCTACATTTGGGCAGATCCAAATGTGGAATGTCCAACCAAACGTGGAGAATATAAAAATCCTATGGTGTATTTTTCAAATGTAACATATATGGAAATCACCAGATTAAAATGATGTGATATACCTAGAATAAACCATGGTCAAATGTGTCAATTCTCATATAATGAGACTTCTATGTTCATTAAAAAAAAGATGGGACTGACTAGTCCACAAGTTCTCCTTTTGAGATTTATGAGTCAATCGCCCTTAGAAAAATACCTTGTGGATCCCAAATAAAATAATGTCCCGTCGTTTTTGACAAGATTTGAAGTACAACTTTTTCTTAAAAAAACATAAAAATTTAATATTACAAATTGCTCTCTTTTCCATATCCATTTAGAATGGTGTGTGAACCATATTATTTAAAATTAAGAGTCATACTGGTTATTTTTATTTTTTTTTTAATAAAAGGATCACCAGATACAACTTTATGTTATACAAGAATTTTGTATAAAATTTTATTTGTCTGTCATTAATAAAATTTTATTTGTATATCATTAATCAAAAACTAAATAAAAATCAATACCAAGCAATTCAACAATAAGGCCAGAACTATGAACACAGAGATGAAACTGTAAAATTTGCATTTATTGAGCAATGAACTATCTTAAAACTTTTAACAGTACAAACAAAATCCAAAAGTTAAGGTAACTACAGGGAAGAAGAAAAGGAAGAGCTGCTGTATATTGATTCTTCTACTCCCAGTCCTACAAGCATCTAAAAGATCCGAAACAAGAAGCTTCAACTCAGTTCACCTAACAAGATTTGCAGTCTCATTTTTGTGAAGAAGGTTTTGGGCTGGCAAGTTGCTCGAGGTCCTTTTCCTTTGCATACCAGTCTGGTATTATCTTTGCAGCATGGGGATAAATATCTCCACAAGCATTCCTGATCGTTGATTCTGCAACTGTAGTAGCATTTGCAATATCTGCACACAGATTGCTTCAATCAAGTCCATGTATACATCCAAGATGATCTTTGATATTCACATCCCTACTAATCAAGCCAAAACTGAGCATGGATCAAGCACTGCGTTGGTTGGGCACACACACTGACCAATACAACATCAATTCGTGGTCGGTTTTGAACGGTCAATGAGGCCTAAGAATCAATTTTCTTCTAGGTTAATATCATCTATATTATTATTATTATTATTATTATTATCATCATATTTATTTATTTATTTATTTTGCTAAGCTTAGGTTGAGAGACGAACACCTACAGGCTAAAATATGAATGAAAACTAGAAATCTGTACTACCCACTTTCATTCATATTGCCAGTAGCGAGAGCAACTCCAATCTTTCATTGAATTCAAATTTTTTTTAGAGAAAAAAAAAAAAAAAAAGAAAAGAAAAGAAGAGAGCTAACAATGAGTTCCAATCATTTCAACTAACCTTTATCAAGGCGAAGGAATTGCAAATATTTCTTGAAATGAGAGAGAAACCAAAGCCTTCACTAATTTTTATTTATTTATTTATTTATTTTTTCAGTCACATAATGTTACCAAGTATTAAGAAGAGTATGGATTTGAGATAGTTAAAAGAGGTTTTTGGGATAAGTTGAGAACTTTTTAAAAAGATCTAATGAAAAAGAAGAAGAAAAGAAAAGAAAAAAAGGATTAAAGTGTTTCATACCAAATCAAGCCTTTTAACTAAATTTTCACTCAAATTTGATGAAAAATAGAGTCAAGATTGGAAATGGCCTAAGATGCTAACATATGGTTAATCATAAAATCATATGTTTTCCCACAATCGTAACATGTGTCGATCCTGCTATTGTTTGGCATAAAAAATTAAAAATAAAAATAAAATAAAATAAAATCCAAAACAGAGTCTATCTTGTCTTAAACATCCTCATTTCTAACAAACAAGACATGGATTTTTTAAACCTTGCAGCAGAGGCTTGTTTTTGCTTGACAGCCGAGTGATCATGTAAATAATTGCAGCTGCAATGGATATAGGGCTCCTTCTGTAATGAAAAGTTATCCAGTAAATAATAGTTAGGTAAAACTGACTATCCAAAGTATGTATAACCAGTATACAATAAAAAGTGATTGTGCCAAAGGATCAAAGAGCAGCAGTAAGGTTTCTGTTAGATCTTCATCAACTAAAGGGACCATGGAGGTATCTGTGATATTCGTGTACACTGATAGACGAAGCTAGAAATCTCATTTAGAGGGTCAAAGTAAATTTAAAAAAAAATAAAAAATAAAAATTTCTAGCTTCTGGAAAATGGTAACTTCTTTGAAAAATTAGTAAGTCAGTCACTAAATCTATATAAACCACTGCTTGATATACTAATTGCAATTAATTGATATAAATTTTTAGCAATATACTTAGGATTTTAGTGTATAATTTATTAGAAAAATCATTTTAAGGCATTTTATTGATTAATATAACTTATATAAATAAAGGATGACAAATGATGATATATTTACATATCAAGTAGAATTCATTATGTAATACATGAAATAGTTTGAGATTATGCCATACATATTGTAGAAGTACTCATGAAATAGAAGGCCAATAAAAGAAATTTCAAAAACTTAGGGGGCATTCTATATAAATCGAAGAAATAATCATAAATTTTAATAAGAATAAAAAATAAATTGAAAAACTTATCTTCATCCCTGCATACACTCGGTAACATGGTCAAATCTAGAGACCTGACTATTTCAAAAATTAAATAAAAAAATTATTCTTTGCCCCAAACTCAATAGAAACCCTGGTACATGTATTCAAAACCTCTTCATGAAGCACATTCCATACTTATGCCACATCTACAAGCTTTTAGTCCCGTAGAAGCACTACTACATGATGCTAGAGATGTCTCAGAAGGTCTCACACATGAGAAGAAAAATCGATTTGCAGTATGAGGTGAACATAGGCCAGGATGGGCCTAGACTAGATGAAATGAAGTGTGTACTGAATTAGTAAACTTCCTAATCACAAGACTGTCTTATCCCTGGATTTCCTCCAATCTTAATTTAAACATCTCAATTAGATATTCGTTTGTTTTATTAATTTCTCGCCACTTGGAAAACAAAAATACCTTAATCCCCACATCTGATTCAACAAGAGTAATTTGATTTAGTTCCTCATGGAAGTACTCTGATCTCAAAATTTGACAATCATTGGAACACAAAAAAGATATGGAATAATTTCAAATATAAATGTTAAAGATGTCTATAACAGCTCTAAAATTTTATTTTATTTTTTCACCTTCTCCGTATAGCATTACTCTAGTCTCTATCTATAAAGGGTCAGAAATTAAGGCTCAAATTAAGTATGGACCCAAGTGCTGAGGTCACCCCTTTTGTGCGACCAAGAATGACTAAAGGAGCATGGGCTAAAGCCCAAGGGAAGTGGGCCAACAGTGGGCCGAAGCAGGTCTGACCTACCAAAGATTTGAATAGACTCCACGAAGGAAAATGTCTAAGGGAAGTTGCAGAGGGAACACTTGCAGCGGTCAAGTTGCTGAGGCATTTTGCCTTAGCGCCGCCATTCTCGATATTGTCAGTTTCGCTGCCATCTGAAGTTGCTGAGGGAAAAAGAAAACAGAAGCAACTAAGTTGTAGAGGCAACACTTGCAGCAGTCAAGTTGTAGAGGTACTTTGTCTCAGCGCCGCCATCCCAAGTATTATCAGTGCCGCTGCCATTCCAAGTATTGTCGGTATTACCATCATCCAGAGTTGCTGAGGGAAATAGCGACCGCAACAACTACAGTCGCTATAACTAACTTGCGAAGGGAACACCCCACCAAGGTGATAGAAACCTTTGGGAGAAGCTTCCTCTCCACAAGTAGAGGCTAATGCTTAGTGATGATAGTAGGCCCTAAGGCTTATTGGTTGGAGCTGATAGCAGGCCCAAAGATACTAGTATACAACGGTGACCTCGCGAAGATGGAAGTATGGCAGCCCGAGCACAAGGGACTCCCTTTCCATTTACCTACGTCATGGGCCTGCCTTAGTTGCACAGGTAGGACCAAGAAAGCCCGTTTGGGCTTGGTATTAAGGGACAGCATGGCTGATAGTAGGCTTGGCTGTGGCCTTTGCCCTGGGAAGCTAGGGAGTGTGTGGTTAGGTGGCTAAGGATGGAGGCTTCGTTGAGGTGAACACTAACATAGCCGATAGTAGGCTAATGAAGTTCTAAGAATACATGTACTGGCTAAATAGAATTGAGAAGGCAAGTGTAGTAGTAAGGTTCATCGCTGCAAGTGCACTTGTGGAGGTTCAAGTTGAGAAGGCAAGTGTAGCGGCAAACACATCTGCCGCAACTGCAATTGGTGAGGCTCAAAATGTAGTTGCAGCTCCAAGTACTCCCGCCGCAAGTGCACTTGCTGAGGCATCTGTGCCAAACAGATAGTGCACATTACATGCAGAGGGACGTGTAGCACTTTTAGCCTGGTGGCTCAAGGTTGAATATTCCATGTGATCCGTAGGGACACATGTCTTCTCTCTATTTGGCCACTTGGTGTCCTCTTGGTACCAAGGAAAAGCCTATAAATAGGACCCAACTTCTCAAGGTCCTAGGGAGGATTATTGGGGATTTAGGGGAGATGCTGCCCATTTGTACGCTGCCATCTATTTCTTCTTGAGCTACTTGCTCCACCCTCACCTAGATACTCATTCTCCAGTCATTCCACCATTGTTGGACCATTAGCATAGTTTTTCTTCTCTAATCACTATTCACATCGAACTCTTCCCTACATTTTTGGTGACTCCACTGGGGAGGCTGCTTTGTTGATGGTTCATACCAGCAGTGGCTTGCATACTTCATTGGAAAAAATGGCAGAGGATGAAGTTTAGTAACCCCCATGGCAGGAAGACTCTTCTAATGGCAGAGCAGCACATGTTGAGGCCCATGACCATAGTGTTGTGGTCAAGGCAGTCTAGTCACTTCAGGATACATAGAGGGAAATCCTGACAGCTTTACAAACACTCATCGAAGTGATTATGTCCATGGCGTCCAAACCAGCTCCAGCGTAGGCACCTCTGCCTGTAATAGTCCCAAGCCCAGTGCCTAATCTGTTCACTAAGAATCAGGCTCCGATCCAGGTACCGCCGGCAGTACCTCAGGCGAATGGTACGGCTGTTGGTTCCACTACCCAAGAGCAGGCTGGTCCATTCCAATCCACTCACTTTGTTACTGTAGCCGACGTACAAGCTATGCTCGAGGAAGAGCATAGCAAGAAACAACTACCATCTCTCCTCGATTCGGATGTGAAACCTCCATACTCTTAGGAGATATTGGTCATGCTATACCCAACTAGGTATACAGTACCCAAGTTTGTAAAGTTTGATGGGAAGCAAGGTAATGCCAGAGAACATGAGGTAAGGTTCATTGAAATTCTTAGTGTCCATGGTAGTGACCACTCTCGGCGCCTTTGAAAGTTCTCCAAATCACTTACTAAAAGGGCTTACAGCTGGTATGTGAACTTGGTCCCCAACTCGATCAAGAGTTGGGAGGAGATGGTGAACAAGTTTTATACGGAGTTCTTCCAAGTCCAAGAGAAAGTTACAATCCTCACACTTGGGCAAGATGTCCAAAAAGAAGGTGAAGATATATTGGACTATGTCAAGTGGTTCCAAGATAAGGCCATTGACTGTCATGAACTAGTGGATGAGGCCCACTTAGTCAACATATGTGTGGAGGGTGCCATACACAACTACAAAATCTCCTTGGTGAACCATTATTTGCCTATCTTTTCAGCCTGATTGAGGCAGCAAGAAACCTCAGGACCACGGGTCCTTTATCGTTCCGAAAAAGATTATCTATGTGGTAGTCTCTAATATTCAAATGTGGTGCAGCGGTGGTGTCCGTCCCTGTATAAAAGTCTTGTGATTCCCCAAGATTAGTTGGCACCTCAAGAAAGTGAGTAGGGGTATAGATCATCAAGTTACTCAGAAGTTGCTAACACAACTAGGTTAGAAGTACCACGACAACAGTAGCACCAGAAGTGGCCAAGTTGGCAGCTGCCTCTACAAGTTGAGTCAAATTTGGGGGGCTCACATCAGGAGCAGCCGTTACATCTTCACCGTCCTCAACAACTGGGATATTGGGAATTATGGTTTACTAACCTAGATGAGACTCAATGGATTGAGAAGAATTCCCATATCCGGCTTCCATTGGGGGTGGCTCAACTTCAAGTGGCTCTCTTACTCCACGCTCTTCTCTCAGAGTTTCAAGAACAAAATCCTCCCCACCAACGGTGGAATGGTCAGAATGAATGGGATCAATAGGGTTTAGAGCCTCAACTCCCTCAGTAATCATACCACCCTCTATGATTTCCACGGTATGAGGGACTTGTCCGCTTTTAGTAGGAGGTATATTATGACCTTCTTCCATATCGCCAAAAATGTATGGAAGAGTTCGATGTGAGTAGTGATTAGAGAGGCAAAACTATGCTAATGGTCCAACAATGGTGGAATGACTGGAGGATGAGTAATTAGGTGAAGGTGGAGCAAGTAGCTCAAGAAGAAATAGATAGCAGTACACAAATGGGCATCATCTCCCCTCAAATCCCTAATAATACTCTCATGGACCTTGAGAAGTTGGGTCCTATTTATAGGCTTTTCCTTGGTACCAAGAGGACACCAAGTGGCCAAATAGAGAGAAGACATGTGTCCCTAAGGATCACATGGAATATTCTGCCTTGAGCCACCAGGCTGAAGGTGCCACACATTCCCCGGCATGTAATGTGTACTATTTGTTTGGCACAGATGCCTCAGCAAGTGCACTTACGGCGTGAGTGTTTTGCTTTGCAACTACCTTTTGAGCCTCAGCAAGTGTAGTTGCGGCGGGAGTGTTTGCCGTTGCATTTGCCTTTTTAGTTCGAACCTCAGCAAGTGCACTTGAAGTGGTGAACCTTGCTGCTGCACTTGCCCTCAGTTCTATTTAGCCAGTACATGCATTCTCAAGACTTCAGCTATGCCCGTGTTCATCTCACCGAAGCCTCCATCCTTAGCCACCTAAGCACAAACTCCCCAACTTCCTAGGGTGAAAGCCACAGCCAAACCTGCTATCAATTATGTTATGCCTTAATACCAAGCCCCAGGGGGCTTCCTTGGTTCTACTTGTGTAACCAAGGTAGGCCCATGACCTGGGTAAATAGAAAGGGAGTCCCTTGTGCTTGGGCTGCCATACTCCCATCTTCGCGGGGTCATCGCGGTATACTGGTATCTCTAGGCCTGCTATCAGCTCCAACCAGTAAACCTTGGGGCCTGCTTTCAGCGCCAAGCATTTGCCTCTACTTGTGAAGGGGAAGCTTCTCCCAAAGGCTGCCATCACTTTGGCGGGGTGTTCCTTTCGTAAGTTAGTTGTGACAGTTGTAGTCGTTGCGGTTGCTATTTCCCTCAACAACACTGGATGGTGGCAATACCGACAATACTTGGAATGAAGACGACATCGACAATACTTGGGATGGCTGCGCTGAGACAAAGTACCTCTGTAACTTTACCGTTGCAAATGCTGCCTCTACAACTTAGTTTCTTCAACTTTCTCTTTCCCTTAGCAACTTCAGATGGTAGTGGAGCCGACAATATTGGGAATGGCGGCGCTGAGGCAAAGGGCCTTAGGAACTTGACCATTGCAAGTGTTCCCTCTGCAACTTCACTTAGACATTTTCCTTCGTGGAGTTTGTTCGGATCTTTGGTAGGTCGGACATGCTTCGGCCTACTATTGGCCCACTTCCCTTAGGCTTTAGCCTATGCTCCTTTAGTCATTCTTGGTCGCCTAAAAAGGGCGACTTTAGCACTTAGGCCCATACTTAATTTGAGCCTTTATTTATGACCCTCTACATTTTCCCTCTGTGTCCATAGGAGACACGCCCCATGTTTCTCATGCGTGCATGATGTCAGCAACTAACCTTGGGGTTGTGTCGGTTGGGCTAGAAGTTACACTGATTGGGTTAGAAGTTACATCAGTTAGGTAAGAAGTTGCGTTAGCTCTCTATAGGGTCATAATGACTCTCGAAAGGTGTGTTTGATTGATGGGTCATAATGGTCATGCGGAAACGTGTTGGCACCCTTTCTTTGATTTCTTTATAAATAGGCCCCCTCTGGGTCCACGGTCTCCCACTTCCATCAAAACCCATTTTCTCGCTCTAGCATCCCTCTTCCAAAGTCTTCTTCACCTTTATTTATTCTTCATCTTTATTTATTCTTCATCATGGCCAACACAAGATTCTTAGCCAATAGGGTTGTCCCACCTAGCGCTGAATAGAAGAGGGCCCCATACTTTGGGGCTTGCCGACCCATTTTGGAAGGCTATTGACTCCTTTGTTCTTGATACTCCTTCTCTAGAATAACCCCTGATCCATTTTGGCGAGGCCTCCTTAGACGATGTTGACATGGTCAACCTTGACGACGTCATCGTGGACAATGACTTCGAATAGTGTTTGAGGCGTGTTCGTCTCTTCAATGCTATCTTGATTTTGAGGGAGTTATCTATGCGCAAGGTACAAACCAACATAGATGTGGTTGTTTCTCGTAGGAGCAGTGACACCTATACTTTTGTACTTGCTTGGGAGAGGTAACCCCAACTCTTGAGGATGTTGTTATTCTATTATGCCTGAGTACCCATGGAGACTATCCTTTTGACCCTGTATCCCTAATCGTTGCGGAGCAAACTTTCATCACTGCTTTTTAAGGTGCCTTTCGGGAAGCACGAAATATGGCTCTTGGTATGATCCCAAGACTGGAGAATTGCTTCAAGAGAGGCCAAAGAGGGACATGACAACTTACCTCTCTTGGCTGAAACACTTTTTCAAGGACATGCAACTAGTTGTGGCTGACATTACAAAGGACAATCGCAACTCCATAGTTGGCCCGGGTTACCGTGGCAACTTGTACCTAACTGCATTTGTCAGTTATTTCATCTCTTTTTTCATTCTTTCCAACAACCCTACTGAGAGCACCAACTTGTTCATGTTTCCTCTTGCCGTTAAACTCTGTAGCAGCAATCAGATTCTCTTGGCTCCACTTTTCTTGGGGAATTTGTATTTCCGTCTTGACCTCATTCACTTAGACATGGAGAGGTCCATGGGCCGATATGACGTATGGAGCTTTGTGCACATCCAATCCCTGACCACTTTATTTTATGAGCGGTTCCCTACAATGGGCCTCATTCAGAAGGAGTACAAGCCTTTCTTTACTAAAAATGTTCTTGATGCAGTGGGTTAGCCTATCCTAGATACGGAGGGATAGGCCGTTACAAGACAAGTATGCAACTCCCTCCCCCGCATCTCTAGGTGGTTTGATGTTGGCACTAATAGGCCTTTTGTGGATTACATTGATCGTGTGGAGGACTGTGCATTCCGCCCTTTCACCCAGGCATTTGTAAGCATTTCTGTTGTTTCTTTGTACTTCTCGGAGGCTCGTTATGTGGACTTTTCTCTTGACAGTGTCCAATTCAACTCTCTCCTTGTGGCCACCATGATCCACCATAGATTCCTGCCAGTATGGAATGAAGAGAGCGTGTCTAGCGTTGTCAATCAATCACACAGGGTCCTTAGGCAATTCGGCATGGACCAAGGAATCCCACATGCTTCTCCACTCCAGATAGACTTCCATTAGAGTTTCCAACAGTTTGCTCGCGATTACACCACCTTACTTGTGGAAGGTTTAGGCCCCATGGAGTTACCTTCACTTGGGAGAGAAGGTGCCTTCACCCCTAGTAACAGACTATTTTGGCATCATGACCTCAACTCTTTGTTTAACTTTTGTAACAGTGATCTAGTTGTACTTGCAGTGGAACCCATCCCACAACCTGAATTATCTCTTTATCTCCCTTTCAGTTGTGGGAAACATACTAGTTTGTTTTGTTGTTTCAAACTTTTGTCTTTGCCTACCGTAGAGGAGCCTCATCCATCTAGGGTGGTGTCTGTCCAACCTCTGTAAGTCACTCTTCTCCCTATCGGTACAACAGTGCGTATGACTCGCTCTCGGCTAAGGGCAGTCCAAGAAGCAGTGGCATCAGTTGCTGAGGCTTGTTGCTCGCCAACTAGGAAAAGACTTTGGAAGGTACCCACACTTAGAACATATTTTGCATTTTTCTATACCTCTTTAGGCTTTTCATCTTTAATTTAATAGTTACTTTGTCTTTTTTCTTTTCATGGCCCACCGGTCTCAAGACGTGGCACTGTTTCGGCCATACCACTTTCAGGCCTTGGAGGTCTTTCAACTGCCATTGGACTCTTCTTGAATTTTGACGATCACGATAACCTTTTTATTGCTTCAAGGGTTACCAGATTTAGATCCCATAGACTGATACTCCTGGATGTTTAGGAAGAACCAACTACCGAGGCCAAACCAGTTGCTAAGGCTGAGCCAAAAGGTTTAGGCTGAGCCGGTTGTTGAGGTTGAAGATATGGAAACTCATCTTTCAGGGAGGCCTTGTTCAGGTCGCGAAAGTCTACGCAAACCCTGATTTGGCCATTCTTCTTCTTTATCGACACAATATTTGCTAGCCAAGTTTGGTATTGTATAGGCTCAATGAAGTTGGCCCTCTGTAACTTTTCTATCTTTTCCTTAATCTTTGCCTTAAGATCGGGATGGTACTTTTGAGCATGTTGCTTTATTGGCTTAAAGTTCGGAAAAGTGTCAAGTGATGAGTGACAAGAGATGGATCAAGGCCAGGTATCTCGTCGTATGTCCAAGCAAAGACGTCACTTTACCGCTTCAGTAGTGTTATCAATTCTGCCTTAGCTGTTGGAGCCATTGTATTGCTGATAAACACAGGCTTGCTCTGCCCTGGTAAGTCGTTGAGGTTTACCTCAGCAAGTACTTCCTACTGTAGTTTGGGCCTGTCTTGCCTGCACTTGGAGGCGGGTTCAGGCATCTCCACCAATCCTTCTTGGGACTCATCGCCATCACATTTGTTTATCTTGGGGCCATCTTCCCATGGTATGAAGTCTGGCCCCAAAGACCGTCATAGGTAGTAAACTGTCTTGCCACCCTTGCACACCTTAATAATCTTTGGCGGTGGACTTGTGGACTTCCTGCTTCTCTTTTGCCCACTACTTTCTGAAGTAGCCTCTGCATCTCGAATATCTTCCCACTTTGGTAACTTTACCCCTCAACTTTGCCAGTCCTTTGAGTTTCATTTGCTGATAGCTCAGTAAAGAAGACTGCATTAGAATAGTGTGCCTCCTCTACTCCAAATGGCTTTTCAGATGCATTTATGGTCACTGTTTGCTTTCCCAATTTTGCCTTGACACATTGGTGATAACTCGATGGGATAGCCCCATACCGATGCATCCTAGCTATGCCAAGTATCATGTGGTAATTTATGTCTGCTTCAATCACATGGAACTTAGTTGCAAAACAGATCTCACCAACTGTTAAGTCCACTACAACATGGCCCTTAGTAAATTTTTTCTCACCACCAAAGCCCGTTACAGTAATGGGTTGGCAGACCATCATGGCCTCTGGGATACTAGCTTTCACAAAGGTGTCAGCAGTGATGATGTTTATCGATACCCCGCCATCAAGGAAAGCATGCTTGAACTCTACATCATGGATATAAGTTGTGACAAAAAGAGGATGGTTATGAAGGAATGGGTATGCTTTGTCTGCTTCTGAAAACATAATAGCCTCATAGTCTTCTTGGCTATGTCGAGGCACATACTCCTTAGCCTTAGCAACTTCAGTATGATGCATTTCAGAGATGTTGATGAAGTCCTTTGTTGCTTCCAACTTGGTGGCCTGGCTCAGCCCCAACTGGTTAAAGAAGGTACGAAACTTAACAGAGTTTTGTACAGCCTGAGCATGAGTATTCTCTGTGAGTTTTGTCTCTGCAGGTATAGTTTCAGGGAGCTGGCCCATTACGATGTCTTCTAACTCATCATAGTAAGACGACATGTGCACTTGATCGCGCACAGGCCCAAGATACCCAATCATGTGTACATTCTTTCCCTTCTCCTTGTGGTTAGGATAAGGGTCCTTTTTTACATCATAGTTACCGGTATCTTTGAACTTTAACTCATTCGCAGCAACTTTCTTCTTAAAGATACTTTTCAAAGTCCAACAGTCCCTAGTAGGGTGTCTAGTGTCTCTGTGATAGACATAATAATCCGGGATTTCTTTGTCCTTCTTGGTTGGGGGAACATCTATCGAAGGTAAAGTAAGTTCACCATCGGTGACCCATTCTTTACCCAAGGATTTAACATTCTCCAGTCCACCTCCATGACTTGGAAAAAGTTTTACAGTGTTGTCAAAAATTCTGCTTGAAGATGAACCCTCTCAAGTGTGCCTTTGGAGTTACCACGGGAAAGTTCATTGGCTTCCTGGTACACCAACACGGGATTGAGGTAGACGGAGATAAAATCAAGTCAATCATGGAGATGCCACCGCCACACTCTCAAAAATCCTTGAAGAAGTTCCTAGGCAAAGTGTTATACCTAAGGAGGTTCATTCCATCCCTTGTTAAGATAACCTTTACCTTTGGGACACTGCTGAAAGGGAATCACAAGTTTGAATTGTTACAAGAACACCAATAGGTATTTGATATGGCGAAGAAAGCACTTACATCGCCACTTACAATGATCGCCCCACAACCTAAAAAGCCTTTGCTATTGTACCTTACCTTCACACCTCGGTCTATTGGAGCTTTACTTGTCCAACACATAGATGGCGTTGAGAAGCCAATCTATTACACCAGTCACAAAATAAATGGTGCCGAATCATGATATACCCCAATTGAGAGGCATTGTTTGGCCTTAATCTTCATAGTGTAGAAGTTATACCATTATTTTTTGGCACACCCAATCCAGGTTGTGACCAAGAGTGATCTAGTTTGCTACTTACTGAGCAAGTCTGCTCTGACTGAAAGGATGACAAGATGGCGTTTGGCTCTAGCAGAATATGACATCACTTGCATTACGCCCAAGGCTATTAGGAGCCAAGCAATTGCAGATTGGCTAGCACAATTCCCATCTGGTGAACATGAACCTGCAAAGGTACCTTCACTTGATGAGGTCCATGTCTTAGCAACTGTGGTTGAGACTTATTGGGATTTAAAATTTGATGGAGCCTTTAGGGCTGGGAAAGGTGGAGCTCGCATAACACTAACCAGTCAAGAGGAGGAGAAGTTTCATTTATCATATAAGCTTGACTTTGAATGTTCAAACAACAAGGCTGAATATGAGGCGATGATACTGGGTCTGATTGCTGCCCAAAAGAAAGGCCTCCACAAGTTAAGAATTTGGGGTGACTCCTAGTTAGTTGTAAAACAAACACTAGGTGATTTTGCCTTGAAGAAGCCTCTTTCAGCCACATACTGCACCATAGTTTAGAAAGTTGCTCACTCAGTTTGATGATGTCCAAATCCAGCACACCCCTCGAACACACAACCGTTTTCCTAATGCCCTGGATACACTGGGGGCAAAGGTGGATATACCAGATAATATTATAGTCATTGTTGAAAACAGACATAATCCAACAGTTGAAAACAGGCCAAGGAATAATCAGACCAGCAAAACTTGCATCATTCCTGCTCCTTAGAGGAGAGTTATACTTTTGTGGTCCCAACAACCTGTTAGCTGATCCATGCTAAGTCCCACGGAGATAGAGATATCAGTCTATACTGACGAATGTAGAGGCAAGGGTATTATTGGCCAAAAATGGAAAATAAAAGTACTAAGTTACAGAGGCAATGTGCAAAATGTTAATCTTATCCTAAAGAAGAGGAAGCCCATTTATTAAGCAGTGAAGAATGAAGATAGCCATATATTGAATATCTTGGAAACGACACACTACCCCAAAACAAAGCTGATGCAATCAGAGTTAAGAGGTGAGCCATCCGCTTCTTCCTTGACCAGGGGAAGTTGTACCGAAGAGGCTTTGAAGGGGCACCTTGGGCATGTTTATCAAAAGATGAGGCAAACGAAGTGTTGAGGGAAGCCCACAAGGTAAAGCATCAAGGAGGATAGTGACTATACGAACACCTTATCAACCTCGACTACTGCTGGCCAACAATGGAGAAGGATGCTAAAAAATTTGTGAGAAGATGCCAATCCTATCAGAAGTTTGGGAACTTGATACATGTACCGGCGGTTGAGCTGCACAACATCAAGACCCTCTGCTCGTTTCATACTTGGGCATTTGATTTGGTAGGCCCTATAGCACAGTAATCCAAAGGCCATAGATGGATACTTCCAGCAACTGAAGTTAGCACAAAGTGGATAGAGACGATACCAATAAGGAAAGAAGACGGAGTTGGAGTGGCCAACTTAATCAGGGAAAACATCATCTATAAGTTTGGCATACCTAAGGTGATGTTGTTTGACAATGGAACTCCCTTCGTAAATCGCCATATGGGAAGGTTGCTAGATGATTACCAAATCAAACACAAGTCTACTCCGTACTATCCTCAAGGGAATGGACAAGTTGAGGCACCCAACAAAACCCTCATCTGAATACTGAGTAAAATGATGGATGAAGCAGGGGGCACGTGGTCTAAACAACTTCGCGTAGCACTCTAGGCGTACAAAATGCCAATGAGGAAGCTGACCCAGGCAACCCCATTTTCCCTAGTGTACGGGTTTGAAGTTGTGTTACTAGTTGAGTTGGTAGTACCCTCAACAAAAATGGATATGTCGGCACACTTAGTTCCAGACAGCAGAAGAAACGACATAGAGGTAGCTGGAAAAAGAAGAGATCGGGCCTTGCGGGTAATGGAAAAGTATCATCAGTCCACAGCCCGTACCTACAATCAGTCTGTTCAACACATGGAGAGAGGGACTTGGTATGGAAGATGGTAGACGCGATCATGCGGGGGCAACCAATCCCCAAGTTCTCACCAAGATGGGAAATGTGAGAACCCGAATATGCAAATAAAATAAATAATTAAATAATAATTATTTTACAAACATGAAATATTTTACTTGTGAATCTTGAGGTGCAAATTAAATATTACTGAACGATCTTTTAATTAATTTTAAACCTAAAATAAATTTGCAGTGAAACTCTTTAATTTAGAGGTAAGATTTATTATGTAAAAACAAAAAAATAGGGGACCAATTAGTTAGTATATTTTGATCTAGTAATAATTGTATTTTATTTAAATTAATGGAGAGAGAAAATAAAATAAAATAAAACAAAAGATAATAATTTAGAGCCTTTTGTTTAGATATATATATATATATATAGGAACCCTAGGTTGCCTATTACAATCTATAGCAATAGCAGAAGTAACAACGTGACAGAGCAAGGGAGAGCAAGAGATAGAAAAGAGAGAGGGAGAGAAAGCACCTTTGTGGCTCAACAACTCTAAGGTAACAATAAATCTATTTTTGTTCTATTATAGTATGTTGTTTACATAGTTATGGTGCATGTGGGTGTTATGAGTTGTTGGGAAAAAAAAGAAGGAACGGTTTGGCTGGTTGGGATAGTGTTTTTTGTATATTATTATCATGCCAAATTTTAAAGCGAATTAAGGAGCTAAAGTCGTTGGATAAAAATTTTGCACAAAACCACAAATTGTAAAAATCAAGGAATCATATCAAACGGATGAATTTTGAACTAAAATTTTTGCAGTAGATTAATTACATATTGAATTGCATATCAGAATGTTCTCATAATTTTTGAGAGTCAAAATCTATATTAATTGGTGTGTTCAAATATGTCCAGAAAACTAGTGTAAAACAGTAATTTCGAAAGTGTTGTTCTCTTTGGATATAAATCCAAAAATTATCAAATTAGCTTCATTAGAATCGGTTACGAGTCTAGTTTCTTACATTTTTGGCCTTGCATTGATTGCTCGTGTATACTAAGAGAACCATTAATTTCATTTTAGTGCTACAGAAAACAATATGTTTGGGCATAATTAATTATAAATAATTATTTAATAAGCAAATCAAGTAAAACCAATTGGGTTTGAGACTTAGGATATATTAGTTGATATTTGGAGGGTTTTGGAATTTTTCAAACAACGTGGAGCGTGTTTTTAATTTTTAAAGTTAGCGAATAGATTGGGCAAACTTGTTTAAAATTCTGTTTTATCTTAAAGTCACTTTAATTTAGTTTCGATCGGAACCCATGTCTTGGGTAATTTTAGACCTTGAAGAACATGAACTTAGATATTATTTAAGAGTAATGGTGAGTGGGGTTGAGTTGTGTTAGTGCGTTTTAGTTTGGAGTTACTTAGTTTATTATTCCTTTTAGTATGTTTGAATTAGTAGTGACGTGCAGTTTTAATACTTTGTCCAGGGCACTAGTTGAACTTTCATACTTTATTTGAAGATTATATTATATCGTGTTCAGGTGAGTAGTTGCATGCTACGTTTTTTTATTTATTTATAAATGTTCCCCTACCTTGAACTATTTGAAAATTAAATTGTTACTTCAAGACTAAACTGTTTTAATAAATTATTATATTATCAATGGAATTAAATTATTTCTAAAACATGTGTAAACTTGGCATACTGTAAACTATTTATTATGGTCCCATGTTTATAATGGTGAACTACCGTGTTTTGCGAAACTGAATTGTATCGCAACCATCTGCATATTTTAGTTCAGGGAAATTATTCCACTGTGTGTGGTGACTCTGGCCACTAAGGAACATATCCGGGTTGGGCTGTGATGACTCTACTACTCAACGATTGTAAGGAAAAGGCCTAGGCTAGGCTAGGTGACCTTCAATCGGATCGTCTTAGAGAAAAGGCCCGGGTTGCCACCCTGAGGATGACTCTCGGTTTGATATTGGATCTAACAGGCTTATTACATTGAGAACTTCGTGGCGTGTTACTTGTTATTCTTGGTACCCAGAAAATTGTTAGTGTTCATGTCGTAATTTGTTTTCTGTGGAAAATGTCATTTATCATGCTCTTGAGAGACATGGGTATTTTAATAGTTGAACTGTGAAACCTTCTTTTTGAAATAGATTTTCTTTATCAAAACTGTATGTCAATCTAGTTTCTGTGATATATATATATCTTATTTTGAAATTGAACCCTGTTTTCAAAACTGTATTTACTAGCCATGTTGCTACTCATTAAGCTATCAGCTGACTTAGTTGTTTATCACTTCCAGATATTAGAACGATTTAGAGTGGACTCATGGCTTAGCGGGGACTCAATTGCATGGACCTTTAGGACATTCATTATTTTGTTTTAGCTTATTATGTTGGTTTTATGCATACATTGTGGTTGAATTTTTTTTTAGAATTATTTTATTTTGTGGGTGGTTTGTGTTCCATTTGGTATATATTTTTGGAAGTTGGTTATGGCTGGTTTTACCATTTATACTTGTGACTTGTTACTGGATGGGGTTTTGAAATATATATATATATTTAATTTTTGGTCTATCATCACAGTTATTCTTTATGATTTTGGATTCATGTTTAGGCTTACGTGTGCCTTGGGCAAAGTCCCTGTGGGCCACGATCGGTCATGCCTGGTGTTAAGGTGTGACAGGAAGGCCCTTACAAAGTTGTTGAGGCAAGCAGCAGTGGGTATTACAAGTTGACAAGAGTAGATGACGGGCTCAGAACTAGCCTTATCAATCTAAGTATGTAAATGATTGTTTTCCTTAATTTTTTTTTTGTTAAGAAAAGAGTTGTAAGTTTCTCTTGTTAATATTTCCACAACAAAGTGTAAACAAAGTGTCATACACTTAGTAAACTTGTTACTCTTGTAAACACTTAGATACAGTGAAATTCTGTTCACGGAAAAGTACTAATTGTCTTGAGAAATTATGTAAAAACAATGAAAGGAAGGCAATGAAGTGAAATTCAACTACTCAATATCTTTGCTTCTCATAGAAATCAAGTTTCCCAAAGCCTGATTACAATATTCAAAGGAAAAGAGAAGAAAGAAAAAGATAGCAGGAGTGCCCAAAAAAAAAAAAAAAAGAGGAGAAAAACCATAATAAGGTCACAATACATCAAATTAAACCCTTCAATAGGGAGTCCATCAAAGTCACATCCAGAGACAACTAAGCAACAAGAGCGGCATCTTTTTCCTTGAACCAAGTCAGGTTTTGACGGTGCTGCTCTAAAGCACCCTCACAGTCTCTGATGGTCTCTTCTAAGGAGGTAATCATAGCCACATTATCTGTGTGCTCGAGAAAACCATCAGCTGCTTGCAGTCTAGCCCTCATCCATGACAAGTCCAAACCATTCCTTTCAAAACCATTAAGATTTGCCTCATCACTCTCTACAAACTTGCCAGAAGTTGTTAGAACCTTCTTCACAGTGAGGTCACAGATGAAATTGGCGAAGTACTCCAACACTGTTGGCTGCACCATCAGGCCTTGTACATTGAAAGCAGTGAAGGTGCTAGGGTGCAACGCCTGGATGCGGACAAGGATGGGAGCAGCTTTAGTGGAGACCCAATAGCTCAGAAAAGAAATGTTCGCTGAAGGCTACAAAGACTCTCTCATACCACCACTAACTTGAATTATGGGAGGGAGACTTGTGGAGCAACCAAAAGTCTGAAGGTGACGCACCTTCCTTGAAGAAGACTGCCCAGTAGCGTTGGAGTGAGTAGATGCTTAGAGGTGGCCAGGTGAACTGATCTCGCGAGATGGGCCAAAACTACCCGCATCACCCTGCCGTTCCAAAAAAAAAAAAATCATCTATGTGACAGTTTCCAACATTCAAATCTGGCGAAGCAATGGTGTCCATCCCTGTATAAAAGTCTTATGATTGCCCAAGATTAGCTAGCACCTCAGGAAAGTGAGTGGGGTACATATCAGCAAGTTGCCTAGAAGTTACTGAGGCAATTAGGTCAGAAGTACTAGTAGCAACAGTAGCACCAATAGTGGCCAAGTTGGCAGCTGCCTCTTCAAGTTGAGTCAAATTTGGGGCCCCCCAATCAAGAGCAGCAGCTATATTTTTACCTCTCTCAGCAACTGGGATAATGGAAATTATGGTTTGCTGAACTAGAGAAGACTTGGTGGATTGAGAAGAATTCCCAAATTTGGCTTCCATTAAGGATGGCTCAACTTCAAGTGGCTCTCTTACTCTATGCTCTTCTCTCAGAGTTTCAAGAAGAAAATTCTCCCCACGAATGAATGGGATCAACAGGGTTTGGAGCCTCAACACCCTTAGCAATCATACCACCCTCTATAACTTCCACGGTAAGGAGGGACTTGTCCGTTTTTAGCAGGAGGGATATTATGACCTTCTTCCATATCTTGAGCCTCAATCACTAGCTCAGCTTTAGCAACTGGTTCGGCCCCAGCAGTTGGTTCTTCCTCACCATCTAGGAGTATATAAGTCTATGGGTTCTAAGTTTGGTAACCCCTGAAGTGATAGGAAGGTTGTCGTCATCGTCTAAGTTCGAGGAAAGTCCAATGGCAGTTGAAGGACCTCTGCGGCCTTGAAGGTGGTATGGCCAAAACAGTGCCACTTCCTAAGACCAGTAGGCCCTGAAGAGAAAAAAGACAATGTAACTATTAAAATAAAGATGAAAAGCCTATGTAGGTATAGAAGAATGCATAATATGTTCCAAGTGTGGGTACCTTCTGAAGTCTTTTCCTAGTTGGTGAGGTATGAGCCTTAGTAACTGATGCCACTGCCTCCTGAATTGCTCTTGGCCAAGAGCGAGTCGTACGCACTGTTGTTCTGATAGGGAGAAGAGTGACTTGCAGAGGTTGGATAGACATCGCCCCAGATGGAAAAAGCCCCTCTATGGTAGGCAAAGACAATAGTTTGAAACGGCAAAACAGACTGGTTTGTTTCCCGCGACCAGAAAGAAAACGAAGAGATAAGTCAGATTATGTAATGAGTTCCACTGCAAGGACAACTGGATCACTGTTACAAAAGTTGAGGTTGTGATGCCAAAATAGTCTATTGCTAGGGGTGAAGGTACCTTCTCTCCCAAGTGAAGGAAACTCTATGAGGCCTAAACCCTCCACAAGTAAGGCGATGTAATAGCGAGCAAACCGTTAGAAACTCTGATGGAAGTTTGTCTAGGGTAGAGAAGCATGTAGGATACCTTGGTCCATTCCAAATTGCCTAAGGACCTTGTCTAGTTAATAGACAACGTTGGACGTGCCCTCTTTATTCCATACTAGCAGGAATCCAAGGCGGATCATGGTGGCCAAAAGGAGAGAGTTGGTTTGGACACTGTCATGATAAAAGTCGACATGATGAGCCTCTGAGAAGTAGAAAGGAACAATAGAAATGCTTGCAAAAGCCTGGGTAAAAGGGTGAAAGACACAGTCCTCTGTACGACCAATGTAATCCACAAAAGGCCTATTAGTGCCAACACCAGACCACCTAGAGATGTGGAGGAGGGAGTTGCATACTTTTCTTGTAACGGCTTATACCTTTGCATCTAGGATAGGCTAGTGCTCTCTCATCAAGTTAGTTGCGGCGGCTGTAGTTGCTGTGGTTGCTATTTCCCTCAGTAACTCCGGATGGTGGCAATACTCATAATACTTGGAATAGCGGCAACATCGACAATACTTGAGATGGTGGCACTGAGACAAAGTACCTTTGCAACATGACCACTGCAAGTGTTACCTTTGCAACTTAGTTGCTTCGGTTTTCTTTTTCCCTCAACAACTTCAGATGGCAGAAGAACTGACAATATGGGGAATGGCGGCGCAGAGGCAAAGTTCCTCAGCAACTTAACCGCTGCAAGTGTTCCCTTTACAACTTCACTTAGACATTTTTCTTCGTGGAGTCTGTTCGGATCTTTGGCGAGTTGGACTTGCTTCGACCCATTGTTGGCCCACTTCCCTTTGGCTTTAGCACATGCTCACTTAGTAGTTCATGGTCGCCTAAAAGGGGCGACCTTAGCACTTAGGTCCATACTTAATTTGAGCCTTAATTTCTAACACTCTACATTTTCCCCCTGCGCGCGTGGGGGACACGTCCCTTGTTTCCCACACGTGCATGATGTCAGCAAGTAACACTCTCTGGAGTGGTCTAAACAACTCCCCATAGCATTCTGGGCGTACAGAGCGTCAAAGAGGAAGCCAACCCAAGCAACCCCATTTTCCCTAGTGTACGGGTCTGAAGCTGTGTTACCAGTTGAGTTGGTAGTACCCTCAACAAGAATGGCTATGTGGGCACACTTAGTTCCAGATAGCAGAAGAAACGACATAGAGGTAGCCGCAGAAGGAAGAGATCAAGCTTTGCAGGTAATGGAAACGTATCATCAGTCTATAGCCCACGTCCTTCTGCATGTACTGTGTGTTATCTGCTTGACACAGATACCCCAGCAAGTGCACTTGCGGCGGGGGTGTTCGGCACTGAAAATACCTTTTGAGCCTTAGCAAGTGCAGTTGTGGCGGGAGTATTTGCCGCTACACTTGTCTTCTTAGGTCGAACCCTCAGCAAGTGCACTTGCAACGATGAACCTTGCTGCTGTACTTCCATTCTCAGTTCTATTTAGCCAGTACATGCATTCTCAAGACTTCATTAGCCTGCTATTGACTATGTTTGTATTCACCTTAGCGAAGCCTCCACCCTTAGCCACCTAACCACAAACTCCCTTGCTTCCTAGGGCGAAGGCCATAGCCAAGCCTGTTGTCAGCCATGTTGTGCCTTAATACTAAGCCCAAAGGGTCTTCCTTGGTCCTGTCTATGTAGCCAAGGCAGGCCTATAACTTGGGCAAATGGGAAGGGAGTCCCTTGTGCTTGGGCTGCCCTACTCCCATCTTCGTGGAGTCACCACAGTATACTGGTATCTTTGTGCCTGCTATTAGCTCCATCTAGTAAACCTTGGGGCTTGCTATCAGTGCCAAGCATTAGTCTCTACTTGTGGAGGGAAAGCTTCTCCCAAAGGCTACTATCACCTTGGCGGGGTGTTCTCTCAGAAAGTTAGTTGTGGCGGTTGCTATTTCCTTCAGCAACTCCGGATGGTGGCCATACCGACAATACTTGGAATGACGGTGACACCGATAATACTTGGGATGGCGGGCGCTGAGACAAAGTACCTCTGCAACTTGACCGCTGCAAGTGTTGCCTTAGCAACTTAGGTTCTTCGATTTTCTCTTTCCCTCAGTAACTTCAGATGACAGCAGAATCGATAATATTGGGAATGGCGGCACAGATGCAAATTACCTAAGCAACTTGATCGCTGCAAGTGTTCCCTTTGCAAGATCACTAAGACATTTTCCTTCGTGGAGTCTGTTCGGATCTTTAGAAGGGTCGGACTTGCTTTGGCCCACTGTTGGCCCACTTCCGTTGGGCTTTAGTCCGTGCTCCTATAGTCATTCTTGGTCGCCTAAAAAGGGCGACCTTGGTACTTAGGTCCATACTTAATTTGAGCCTTAATTTTTGACCCTCTACATTGGTCTCCTTGGGCACGTGGGGGACACATCCTTTGTTTCCTACGCATGCATGATGTCAACAAGTAACCCTGGGGTTGTGTTGGTTAGGTCAAAAATTGCGTCGGCTCTCCATAAGGTCATAATGACTCTAGAAAGGTGTGTTTGACAGATGGGTCGTAAGGTCCTGGGGAAACGTGTTGGTACCCTTTCTCTGATTTCCTTATAGATAGGCCCCTTCAGGGTCCACTAGTCCCTCACTTCCACCAAAACCTATCTTTTTGTCTTCTTCTGTCTCTAGCCTCCCTCTTCCAAAGTCTTCTTCTCCTTGCTTTATTCTTCTTTATGGCCACCATTAAATTTTTAGCCGACAGGGCTGTCCCACCCAGTGTTGAATGGAGGAGGGCCCCATACTTTAGGTGGCTTGCCGACCCATTTTGGAAGGCTGTTAACTCCTTTGTTCTTGATACTCCATCTCTAGAAGAGCCTCGACTCTTTTTTGGCGAGGCCTCTTTAGACGATGCTGACATGGTCAACCCTATCACGGTATTGTGGTTCCGGGTTAAGCATGGTGATCTCCCCTATTCATACATCTATTACTGCACTCACTTAGGCCCTTTAGCCAACTGGTCCCTTTGGGTCAACGACGTCATTGCGGCCCACGACTTCAAGCATCGTTTGATTGGTGTTCGTCTTTTCAACGCTATCTTGATTTTTAAGGAGTTATTTATGCGCAAGGTATAGACCAACATAGATGTATTTGTCAGTTGTTTCATCACTTTTTTCGTTCTTCCCAGCAACCTTGCCGAGAGCATCACCTTGTTGGTGTTCTCTCTTGCCATCAAACTCCGTCGCGACAATCTTCTTGGGGAATTTGTATTTCAGTCTCAACCTTATTTACTTGGACATGGAGAGGTCCACGGGCCAATATGACGTATGAAGCATTGTGCACATCCAATTCCTGACCGTTTTCTTTTATGAGCGGTTTTTTTTCTATGGGTCTCATTCCTACGGAGTACGAGCCTTTCTTTACTGAAGACGTTCTTGATGTAAAGGGTAACTCCCTCCCCTACATCTCTAGGTGGTCCGGTGTTGGCAATAATAGGCTTTTTCTGGATTATATTGATCGTATGAAGGACTGTGTATTCTGCCCTTTCACCCAGGCTTTTGCAGGCATTTCTATCATCCATTTCTACTTCTCGAAGGCTCGTCATGTCAACTTTTCTCTTGACAGTGTACAAGCGAACTCTCTCCTTGTCGCCGCCGTGATTCGCCCTGGATTACCGCCAATATGGAATGAAGAAGGCATGCCCAGCATTGTCTACTGACCAAATAGGGTCCTTAGGCAATTCGGCATGGACCAAGGTATCCCACATCAGATAGACTTCCATCAGAGTTTCCATTGGTTTGTTCATGATTACATTGCCTTACTTGTGGAGGGTTTAGGCCTCATGGAGTTACGTTCACTTGGTAGAGAAAATGCCTTCATCCCCAGCAACAGACTATTTTGGCATCGCAACCTCAACTCTTATTTCAACTTTTGTACAAGTGATCCAGTTACCCCTACAGTGGAATCCATTCCACAACTTGACTTATATTTTTTTCTCCTTTCCTATTACGGGAAGCAGACCAGTCTATTTTGTTGTTTCAAACTTTTGTCTTTGTTTTCCGTAAAGGAGCTTCATCCGTCTGGGGCAGTGTCTGTCCAACCTCTGTAAGTCGCTCTTGGTCTATCGGTACAACAGTGCGTATGACTTGCTCTCGGCTAAGGGCAGTCCAAGTGGTAGTGGCATCAGTTGTTGAGTCTAGTGCCCGCTAACTAGGAAAAGTGTTTAGAAGGTATCCACACTCAGAACATATTCTGCATTCTTCAATACCTCCTTGGGCTTTTCATCTTTATTTTAATAGTTACATTGTCTTTTTTTCTTTTCAGGGCCTATTGGTCTTAAGACGTGCAACTGTTTTGGCCATACCACCTTTGGGCCCCAGAGGTCCTTCAACTGCCATTGGACTCTCCTCAGATTCAGGCAATGATGACAACCTTCCTATCATTTCAAGGGTTACTAGGCTTAGAAATCGTAGAGTGATACTCCCGGATGTTGAGGAAGAACCAGTTGTTGAAGCTGAGCCAATTGCTGAGGCTGAGCCAGTGGCTAAGGCTGAGTAGGTTGTTGAGGCTGAAGATATGGAAGAAGGTCATAATATCCCTTCTACTGAAAGCGGACAAGTCCCCCATACCGTGGAAATTATAGAGGGTGGTATGATTGCTGAGCATGTTGAGGCTCCAAACCTTGTTGATCCCATTCATTCTGACCATTCCTCCGTTGGTAGGGAGGATTTTGTTCCTGAAACTCCCAGAGAACATCGTGGAGTAAGAGAGCCACTTGAAGTTAAGCCACCCACAATGGAAGCCAGATCTAGGAATTCTTCTCAATCTACTGAGTCTCCTCTAGTTCAATAAACCATAATTTCCACTATCCTAGTTATTGAAGGGGATAAAGATGTAGCGGTTGCTCCTAATGTGGGCCTTCCAAATTTGACTTAACTTGTAGAGGCTGCTGCCAACTTGGCCACTCCTGGTACTACTGCCACTGTTGGTTCTGACCCAGTTGCCTCAGGAACTTCTGAGCAACTTGTTGATCTGTACCCCATTCACTTTCTTGAGGTGCTAGCTAATCTTGGCGAATCACACGAATTTTATACAGGGATGGATACCACCGCTGTTCCAGATTTGAATGTTAGAGACTACCACATGGATGATCTTTTTTCAGAATGACAGGGCGATGCTAGCAGTTTTGGCCTATCCCGTGAGATCAGTTCAGTTGGCCACCTTCCAACATCTGCTCACTCCAACACTGCTGGGCAGTCATCTTCAGGGGAGGTACGTCGGCCTCAGACTTTTGGTTGCTCCGCAAGTCTCTTTCCCATAATTCAAGCTGGTGGCAGTATGAGTCTTCACAGCCTTTAGCGAAAGTTTCTTTTCTGAGCTATTGGGTCTCCGCTGAAGGTGTTTCCATCATTGTCTGTATCTAGGCATTGCACCGTCTTCCATACCAAGTCCACCTCCTTAAACTCACTGTGTTGAACAGACTGATTATAGGCGTGGGCTATGGACTGATGATACTTTTCCATTGCCCGCATGGCCCGATCTCTTCTTTTTTCAGCTGCCTCTATGTTGTTTCTTCTGCTGTCTGGAACTAAGTGTGCCGACATAGCCATTCTTGCTAAGGGTACTACCGACTCAACTGATAACATAGCTTTATACACGTACACTAGGGAAAATGGGGTTGCTTGGGTTGGCTTTCTCTTTGACGTTCTCTACGCTTAGAGTGTTACATGGAGTTGTTCAGACCACGTGCCTATGCTTCATCCATCATTTTACTTAGTATTCGGATGAGGGTCTTGTTGGTTGCCTCAGCTTATCCATTTCCTTTGAGGATAGTATGGAGTAGACTTGTGGTGCTTGATTTGGTAGTCGTCCAGCAACCTTCCCACATGGCGATTTACAAAGGGAGTTCCATTGTTAGACAACATCACCTTGGGTATGCCAAACCTACAGATGATGTTTTCCCTAATGAAGTTGGCCACTCCAGCTCCATCTGCTTTCCTTATTGGTATGGCCTCTACACACTTGGTGCTAACTTCAGTTGCTGCAAGTATCCATTTGTGGCCTTTGGATTGTTGTGCTATAGGGCCTACCAAATCAAATGCCCAAGTATGAAACGGGTAAGAGGTCTTGATGTTGTGCAGTTCAACTGTCGATGCATGTATCAAGTTTCTAAACTTCTGACAGGACTAGCATTTTCTCACAAAGTTTTTAGCATTCCCTTCCATTGTCAGCTAGTAGTAACCGAGATGGATAAGGTGTCCATGTAGTCGTTGCCCTCCTTGATGCTCTACCTTGTGGGCTTCCTCAGCACTTTGTTTGCCTCAACTTCTTTGGTACAGCTTTCCCTAGTCAAGGAAGAAGCAAAGGACAAACCTTTTAACTCTAATTGCATCAACTTTGTTCTCAGGTAGTGTGTCGTTTCCAAGAGGGTCAATATATGGCTATCTTCATTCTTCACTGCTTAAGAAATGGGCTTCCTCTTCTTTGGATAGGATTAAAATTTTGCACATTGCCTTTGCAACTCAGTACTTTCCTTTTTCATTTCTGGCCAATAATACCCTTGCCTCTGCATTTGTTAGTACAAACTGATATCTCCATCTTCGCAGGACTTAGCATGGATCTGCTTAAGTTTGTAAGTTGCTTCTTGTTTACCGACGCACCTTGCTAACAGGTTGTTGGGACCACAGAAGTATAATTCTCCTCTAAGGAGTAAGAATGATGTAAGTTCTGCTGGTCTGATTGTTTCTTGGCCTGTTTTCAGCTGTTGGATTATATCTGCTTTCCATCCCTTAGCATCTTGCTATGTATGTCCTTCAGCTAACACTGCTAGTGTTGTTCTTTTCTCGATTACGATGGCTATACTATCATCTGGTATATCCACTTTTGCCTCTAGTGTAGCTAGGGTATCGAGGAAACGGTTGTGTGTTCAAGGGGTGTGTTGGATTTGGACATCATCAAACCGAGTGAGCAACTTCTGAATTATGGTGTAGTATGGGGCTAGAAGAGGCTCTTTTAAGGCGAAATCACCCAGTGTTTGCTTGACAACTAACTTGGAGTTGCCCTAAATTTTCAACTTGCAGAGGCCTTTCTTTTGGACAGCAATCAGATCCTAGTATCTGAGCCTCATATATTAACCTCGTTGTTTGAACATTCAAAGTCTAGCTTATATGATAAATGGAACTTCTCCCCCTCTTGATTGGTTAGTGTTATGCCAGCTACACCTTTCCCAACTCTAGAGGCTCCATCAAATTTTAAATTCCAATAAGTCTCACCCTCAGTTGCTGAGACATAGACCTCATCAGGTAGAGGTACCTTTGCAGGTTCATGTTTACTAGATGGGAATTGTTCTAGCAAATTTGCAAGTGCTTGGCTCGTAATAGCCTTGGGTGTAATGCAAGTGATGTCATATTCTGTTGGAGCCAAAAGCCATCTTGCTATTATTCCAGTCAGAGCGAGCTTGCTTAGTAAGTAGCGGATTGGATCACTCCAGGTCACAACCTGGATCAAGTGTGCTAAAAAATAATGACATAACATCTGCACTGTGAAGATTAAGGCCAAACAATGCCTCTCAATTGGGGTATATCGTGATTTGACACCATTGATTTTGTAGTTGATGTAATAGACTGGCTTCTCAATGCAATCTATGTCTTAGACAAGTAGAGGTGAAGAGGTAGGGTATAGTAGTATAGGCTATTAGGTTGTGGGCCAATCATTGTAAGTGGCAAATGTAATAACCCCTACTTTTGATTTATGTTAATTCGTGATTAAATAAGCCTAATCAGCAATTAAGGTGAAATTTTGAATGTATTGCATGTGTGTGTTGCCTTATTGTGCTTATATCAGTTCATCGTAGAAATATCTGTTTCGGTTTCTGTATCGTTCTACGAATTGAAGGCCTTATTGACATCCGACCACGAAATTAACTTGATTTATGTGTTCGTTGGAATTTTTAGAATTTTATGGTGAGTTTAATTAAAATTCTATTTGGAACAAATTAATTCGAATTAATTAATGGCCATTGTTTAGACTAATTAAAGTCTAATTAGTTCACTTTTAATTAACGCCATATAAGGCTTATATGACTCCACTCACACTTACACACTCTCACATCCTCATCTTGAGACTCCAAACGTGTGTGTGTGTGTGTGTGTGTGTGTGTGTGTGTGTGTGTGTGTGTGTGAGAGAGAGAGAGAGAGAGAGAGACTAAGAGAACAAGTGAAATCAACAAAGGAAAGAGGAGAATCGCTAGGATTGTTGGGAATTGAAGAGAATTTTGAAGTTTAACCCTCCATACTTGTGAATTCAAAGTTTAAGGTAAGAATTCAAGCCTTTCATCTTGCCTTTGAGATGGTGAGTTCATGAATTCAAGAGAATTGAATAGATTAACATGAGAATTGAGTTAGCATTGAAGGAATGAACTCAAACCATGCATGCATGCATGCATATTTCATAACATTTTGAAGTTGTTTTCCAAGAATCTCTTCATGCATGTTACTACTTCACCTTAGTTTTAAGAATTCATCAAGTTTCATGTCATTTCGTGTCATTAGACATGTCTTGGAAGTTTTGAAGTCAACGTAATACATGCATGTCATATTTATATTATGTTTGCACAATTCAGGTTTGAGTTTGCTCAAATGGACAAGCTTATTGCCTTGATTTCAGGAAATGATCTTTAATTCTCAATGTTTTTCAAGTTAGACATGTTTTCTTGAGTTTTTGGCCCAAAAGAACATGATTTGTGACTTTGAATTCGAGTTTTGAAGCTTGAAGGCAAATCTGGAAATTCCAGAATTTACACCCTTCGCTTGAGCGATAGAACCTGCGCTTGAGCAACCACTCTATGTTCTTGCACTTCCGCTTAAGGGACCAGAATTTGGCTCGAGCATAAAATGCATGCTCCCAGAAGTTCATATGTTTTGCAGGCCGCTCGAGCGAGGACCTGAGTCACACGCTTGAGCGAGCATCGAGCGTCCGTCAAGCTTGAAAATAAAGCAACCAGCACTTTTGCAAAAGTTTACAGACCGCTTGAGCGACAAAAGTTATGCTCGAGCGACCACTCATATTTTGCATGTCCGCTCGAACGAAGGAAGTTGCGCTTGAGTGAGGACCCTATTTTCAGCAAGTTTTGTTAAGTATTTCAAAGTGCATTTTAGCATTCTCATTGTATCCAAGACATTTCTAGGCCAAGATTAAGACACAATAATGGGGATAAGAAGTAGAAACACACCAAGACAAGAAAGAACTAAGTTAATGATTACGAGTGATTCAGTACGTATTCATTCTGTATCTGTGTAGGTCACGCGCCACAAGATATTTGAATTGCCTACTCTGTCCGTTTACTTGGAGCCATTCGTTATCTATGAGTAATAACTTCGTAAAGCTATGTTCAAGTTAAATTATTTTCTATATGTGAAATAAGAGTTGTTTTATGAAATGTTATGTTCTGTACTATGAATGATTGTCCAATTCTGACAAATATTTGTAACATTAAATCTGTGATTGAAGTATGCTATTTGTACCTAGACCGGAGGTTCTTTTATGGAACTGACAAGTTATCTATACCCGGCTAGAGGTTCCTTTATGGAACTGACAAGTTATCTGTTCCCAGTCTGGTGGTTCCTTTATGGAACTGACAAGTTATCCGTGCCCGGTCGGAGGTTCCTCTATGGAACTGACAAGTATGATATTTGGTACTCTCTATGTGATCTATTAGCACTAACGGATAAACCATGTAAGATTAAGCCTAAACTCTGATTTCTGTATAAGCTTAGAACAAGAATAAGAATGTGAATCTATCTTCGATATGAACTTTGGTTTTTGAATTAGTTATGGGACATCATTCATTTAACCCTTTCCTCTGTTATTATTCACTGGGCTTCCGCTCACTATTTATATTATATATGTAGGTGACCAGGCGCGCGACCAGGCTTAAGATGATGCCTGAAGAGTTTTGAGTTTGTCAGCTACCCTTTGTGCCTCTCGAGGAGGTTCCGGATCATGTCAAGTCTTGTGGCCATGTTCTTGTGAATATTTAATACTTTGGTCCTTTTGACTTGAATTACAGACAAAATTTCTGTTATATGTACAGTACATGGGGTGACGTATAACTACTGTATCTTTTGATGTCACACGTATGTTTAAAAAGTTTAAGATTATTAGTCTCATGTATATTTTCACAGCTCAATGGATTATGTATATTTTGTATATTGCTTCCGCAGCTCCTAATTATATGTTATTTCATTAAGAGGCCTTCGGTAATCCAATGATTACTAGCCGGGTACGACGCTAAACCTATAGGGGCAGGTTTGGGTCGTAACAGAGTGGTATCAGAGCATGTGTTCTACCGTACACACAAGTCCATACGAGCTTAAAATGTCCTAGTCAGAAGTAGGGGCATTCCATCTGCATGTGTTAGTGTGTGTTCATTGAAAGTGAAAACTAAATCTGATAATAACCACATGATATGGAAACAAATGATCTGAATATTGTAAAAAGAACTACTTGCCTATGTTTATAATGTTCTGTCCACCTATAGCAAATGGAAAATACAAGAAGTGATGAAACAACTCAATCATCCGAGGCTCGAATAAGTCACATGGAACAAATGCTTGCAGCTTTAACTGAGGCAATGGCTCAACAACAACAGAGACAACAAAGTTTGCCCCTTCCACCTCCGCTGGTGCAAGTTGAATCAAATAACAATTATATAATCAACTTAACCCAGAAGTTTATGAAGATGAAACTGCCAACTTTTTTAGGTGGTATTGAACCCTTAAAGGTAGAAACATGGCTTCTTGAAATGGAAAAGTTATTTGAAGTGTTCCCTTGCTTTGCGACTCATAAAGTACTTTTGGCCACCTACACTCTTAAGTATGAAGCCTGGAGATGGTGCTTATTAGTTTGAAATAATAACGGGGACATGACATGGACTCAGTTCAATGAGATATTCTACAACAAGTACTTTCCCCAATGCTTTAGGGATTGGAAAGTGTCAGAGTTTCAAGAACTTAAGCAGGGTAGGATGTCCGTAGCTGAGTATGAAGACAAATTCACCAAACTAGCTCGGTTTGCTCCACATATGGTGGATACTGATTACAAAAAGGCATTGAATTTCAAAGGCGGCTTGGATTTGGAAGTGTTTGATCGTGTAGGCATCTTAAAATTGCCTACACATGTGGAAGTTTTAGACAGAGCGATAATGGCGGAAGCCACCCTAGCAGTAATGAAACAAGCCAAGGCGCCAACAACAGAATGGAGAAGCAAAAAACTTGGATCCAATTTTCGGAAGGACCGTTCATTCTTCACGAACAAAAAGCAAAATACTAGATCTTCAAGCAGTTCAAGCCAAAGTAGTGGGTCTATGCCAATCTGTTTAGAATATGGAATGAAGCATAAAGGCATGTGTCATCATGCATCGGGCGCATGTTTTCGGTGTGGCAAAATTGGTCACATGATTAAGGACTGTCCAATGAGGTTCGACAATGCAAACCATCCAGCAACAAGTTCAACTGGATCTGCTCCTGTAACGAGGGCAAATGCAAGAACTAATGCCAAGAGTAACACCGAGAATGAAACACTAAAGCAAGGGAGAGTGTTCACGCTAGTACCCTGGGATGTACAGAATATTGAGCCAGTGGTGTTAGGTATAATTTCTATCTGCGCACAGAATGCCTATATGCTAATTAATTCTAGTTCTATGCATTCATTTGTATTGCATGCTTTTTCTCGGAAGTTGACTCGATCATTAGAACCTATGAAATGCATACTATCTGTGTCTACACCATTGGGAAGTTCTATGATGTTTACTTATGTATATCCGGCATGTGATGTTTTGATTGGTAATACGACATTGTACGTTGATTTGCTGCATTTGAGCATTGACCACTTTGATTGTATTTTGGGCATGGATTGGTTGTCGAAGTATTGTGCTACTATTGATTGTGTGAATAAAACCATCATGTTTAAACCACCTGGTATGCCTGAGTTTGTTTTCACTGGGAATGGAGTAGTTCCTCTACCATAATTGATTTCATTTATGAAAGCTAGAAAATTGTTGAGAAAAGGTTGTCGGGGCTATTTGTGTAGTGTGTTGACTGTGTCTTCAGATAGTGCCAGTGTGGAAACTATTCCTGTGATTTCTGAATTTCTTGATGTGTTTCCTAATGACCTACCCGGGGACTTAATTGATAGGGAAATTGAGTTTGTTACTGATGTAGTACCTGGAACACAACCTATCTCTAAAAGTCCTTATAGAATGTCAGTTTCTGAATTGAAGGAATTAAAAGGCCAACTCCAGGAACTCTTAGACAAGAAATTTGTCCATCCGAGTACCTCACCATGGGGAGCTCCAGTGTTGTTTGTCAAAAAGAAAGACAGGTTCTTGAGGCTGTGCATTGACTACTGTGAGTTGAACAAAGTAACCGTGAAAAACAAATATCCATTACCCCGAATAGATGACCTATTTGACCAACTCTAGGGGGCACAGGTGTTCTCTAAGATAGACCTTAGATCCGGGTTACCCCAACTAAAAGTGAAAGCAGAAGACATTGAGAAAACCACTTTCTGAACTAGATACGGGCATTATGAATTTTTGGTCATGCCATTCGGAGTAACAAATGCACCTACAGCCTTCATGGACTTAATGAATAGAGTGTTCAAACAATTTCTTGATGAATTTATTGTTATATTCATTGATGATATACTAATATATTCTAAAAATAGGGAAGAACATGAGAATCATCTAAGAACTGCTTTACAGATTTTAAAAGAAAAAAAGTTGTACTCAAAACTGTACAAATGTGAATTCTGGCTTGATAGTGTGGCATTTTTGGGACATGTAATCAATAAGGACGGTATCTCTGTTGACCCTTAGAAAGTTGAAACCATTGTGGACTGGCCAAGACCAACTAATGTGTTAAAAGTTAGAAGTTTTCTGGGGCTTGCAGGCTACTACAGAAGATTTGTGAAAGACTTTTCAAAACTTGTTATGCCTTTGACCCATTTAACTCAGAAAAATATATCATTCGATTGGAACGATCAAAGAGAGTCTGCCTTCCAAGAGTTGAAAACTGGATTAGTAACTGCACCGATTTTAACTTTGCCTAATGGTACTGATGGGTTTAAGATTTACAGTGATGTATCCTACAAAGGTTTGGGTTGTGTGTTAATACAAAATGGAAAGGTGATTGCTTATGTTTTCCGGCAACTTCGACCACATGAAAAGAACTATCTGACACATGACCTTGAACCAGCAGCTCTAGTGTTTGCCTTGAAAATTTGGGAACACTATTTGTATGGTGTAACTTGTGAGGTATATACAGATCACAAAAGTTTAAAATACTTCTTTACCCAAAAAGAACTGAACATGAGACAGAGAAGATGGCTGGAATTGATCAAAGATTATGATCTACAAATTCTGTATCATCTAGGGATGACAAATATCGTTGCAGATGCATTGAGTCAAAAATCCATTGGGAATTTGTCATGTTTGCTCACCGGCTAGAAGGAATTATTATGTGACCTGGAAAAGAATGAGATTGAGATTGTAATGCATGAACAGGGCGAGATCTTAGCTGTCATTTCTGCTCAGCTTGTAATCATCAAAGCGATTAGAGAGAAGTAATTGCAAGATGAATTTTTGAAAAAGATCGTGGATGAGATGGACTTAAAACCAAGGCTGGGATTTATAATGGCAAACAATGTGTTGAAATTTCAGAATAATCTTTGTGTGTCTGATTGTTTTGATTTGAGAAAGCGTGTTATGATTGAAGCTCATAATTCTAAATTTGCTATGCATCCGGGGAATACAAAGATGTATCATGATTTGAAACAGAATTTCTGGTGGCTTGGAATGAAGAAGAGCATTGTAGATTTTGTGGCCCGATGTTTGCATTGCCAACAAGTCAAAGCTGAACATCAACGACTCACTGGATTACTTCAGCCGCTCCCAATACTAGAATGGAAGTGGGAACATATCACGATGAACTTCATTATTGGACTGCCTTGCTCTTCCCGAGTTATGGATTCTATTTCAGTAATTGTTGACCGTTTAACTAAGTCTGCCCATTTTCTGCATGTTAAAACTATTTATAATGCAGACAAGTTAGCGAACATGTATGTGAATGAGATTGTGAGATTGCATGGTGTACCAGTAGCTATTGTATCTAATAGAGATTCTAAAAGTTTACATCAAGATTCTGGTAGAGTTTACAGCAGGCTTTGGGAACTGAATTGCGATTGAGTAGTACCTACCATCCACAAACACACGGCCAAACTGAATGAACAAATCAAACTTTGGAAGATATGTTATGAATGTGTGTATTGGATTTGCAAGGGAGTTGGAAAACCTACTTACCATTAGCTGAATTTGTGTATAATAATGACTACCATTCAAGTATTTGGATGACTCCTTACGAATCTCTATATGGAAGGAAATGTCATTCTCCGATCTGTTGGGCTGAAGTAGGTGATAGACCTTTGTTGGGATCGGAACTCGTGCAAGAAACGACGAAAAAAGTGAAGTTGATTCAACAACGCTTAAAAACTGCACAAAATCGTCAAAAGAGTTATGAGGATGTTTGGAGAAGAGATAGAGAATACGAAGTCCGTAACCATGTATTTATAAAAGTAACTCCAATGAAGGGTCAGATACGATTTGGGGTAAAAAGAAAACTAGCACCAAGATACATTGGCCCGTATGAAGTTTTAGAGAAAATCAATTCAGTGACATACAGAGTGGCCTTACCTCCAGTGATGGAAAATATGCACAACGTTTTTCATGTTTCAATGCTTCGAGATTACTTACGAGATCCACTCCATGTCATTAAACCAACACATGTACTTTTGAAGAATGACTACACCTATGAGGAGAGACCAATTCAGATTGTGAATCAAAGAATCAAAAGATTGAGAAATAAGGAAATTTCGTTAATAAAAGTGGATTGGCAAAACCACTGAGGAACGTATGCAGCCTGGGAGATGGAAGAGGATATGATGAAGAGATATTTGAATTTGTTTCCACTGAACCCAATGTTCTTCCAAAATGAAGGTACTACGAGTTTGGAGGACTAAACTCTTTAAGGAGAAAAGACTGTAACAACCCTGACCTCTGATTTACATTAATTCATGATTAAATAAGCGTAATCAGTAATTAAGGTGAAATTTAGAATGTATTGCATGTGTGTGTTGCCTTATTGTGCTTATATCTGTTCATCGTAAAAATATCTGTTTCCGTTTCTGTATTGTTCTTCGAATTGAAGGCCCTATTAGCATCCCATTACGAAATGAACTTGATTTATGTGTTCGTTGGAATTTTTAGAATTTTATGGTGAGTTTAATTAAAATTCTATTTGGAACAAATTAATTCGAATTAATTAATGGCCATTGCTTAGGCTAATTAAAGTCTAATTAGTTCACTCTTAATTAAGGCCATATAAGGCTTATATGACTTCACTCACACCTACACACTCTCACTTCCTCATCTTGAGACTCCAAACGTGTGTGAGAGAGAGAGAGAGACCAAGAGAACAAGTGAAATCAACAATAGAAAGTGGAGCATTGCTAGGATTGTTGGGAATTGAAGAGAATTTTGAAGTTTAACCCTCCACACTTGTGAATTCAAAGTTTAAGGTAAGAATTCAAGCCTTTCATCTTGCATTTGAGATGGTGAGTTCATGAATTCAAGAGAATTGAATAGATTAACATGAGAATTGAGTTAGAATTGAAGGAATGAACTCATAAACCATGCATGCATGCATATTTCATAACATTTTAAAGTTATTTTTCCAAGAATCTCTTAATGCATGTTATTACTTCACCTTAGTTTTAAGAATTCATCAAGTTTCATGTCATTTCGTGTCATTAGATTATGTCTTGGAAGTTTTGAAGTCAAAGTAATACCTGCATGTCATATTTGTATTATGTTTGCACAATTCAAGTTTGAGTTTGCTCAAATGGACAAGTTTATGGGCCTTGATTTCATGAAATGATCTTTAGTTCTCAATGTTTTTCAAGTTAGACATGTTTTCTTGAGTTTTCAGCCCAAAAGAACATGATTTGTGACTTTGAATTTGAGTTTTGAAGCTTGAAAGCAAATTTGGAAATTCTAGAATTTACACCCTCCACTCGAGCGACCACTTTATGATCTTGCACTTCTGCTCGAGCGACCAAAATTCAGCTCGAGCGTAAAATGCATGCTCCCAGAAGTTCATATGTTTTGTAGACCGCTCGAGCGACAAAAGTTGCGCTTGTGCGAGGACCTGAGTGAAACGCTCGAGCGACCATCAAGCATTTGTCAAGCGTGAAAATCAAGCAACTAGCACTTTTGCAAAAGTTTATAGACCGCTCCGAGCAACCACTCACATTTTGCATGTCTGCTCGAGCGAGGACCCTGTTTTCAACAAGTTTTGTTAAGTATTTCCAAGTGCATTTTAGCATCCTCATTGCATCTTAGACATTTCCAAGCCAAGATTAGGACATAATAACAAGGATAGGAAGTAGAAACACACCAAGACAAGAAAAAACTAAGTTAATGATTCCGGGTGAGTAATTTAGTACGTATTCATTCTGTATTTGTGTAGGTCACGCGCCACAAGATGTTTGAATTTCCTACTCTGTCTGTTTACATGGAGCCATTCTTTATCTATGAGTAATAACTTAGTAAAGCTATGTTTAAGTTAAATTATTTTTTGTATGTGAAATAAGAGTTGTTTTATGAAATGTTATGTTTTGTACTATGAATGATTGTCCAATTCTGACAAATATTTGTAACATTAAATCTGTGATTCAAGTATGCTATATGTACCTGGACCGGAGGTTCCTTTATGGAACTGACAAGTTATTTGTACTCGGCTGGACGTTCCTTCATGGAACTGACAAGTTATCCGTTCCCAGTTTCGAGGTTCCTTTATGGAACTGACAAGTTATCCATACCTGGCTGGAGGTTCCTCTATGGAACTGACAAGTATGATCTTTGATACTCTGTATGTGATCTGTTAACGCTAACGGATAAGCCATGTAAGATTAAGCCTGAACTCTGATTTCTGTATATGCTTAGAAGAAGAATAAGAATGTGAATCTGTCTTCAATATGAACTCTGGTTTCTGAATTAGTTATGGGACATCATTCATTTAACCCTTTACTCTGTTATTATTCACTGGACTTCTGCTCACTATTTATATTATATATGTAGGTGACCAGGCGCGCGATCAGGCTTAAGATGATGCCTAAAGAGTTTTGAGTTTGTCAGCTGCCCTTTGTGCCTCATGAAGAGGTTCCGAATCATGTCAAGTCTTGTGGCCATGTTCTTGTGAATATTTAAGACTTTGTTCCTGTTGACTTGAATTACAGACAAAATTTCTGTTATATGTACAGTACATGGAATGATGTGTAACTACTGTATCTTTTGATGTCATATGTATGTTTAAAAAGTTTAAGATTATCAGTCTCATGTATGTCTTCACAGCTCAATGGATTATGTATATTTTGTATATTGCTTCTGCAACCCCTAATTATATGTTATTTCATGAAGAGGCCTTCGGTAATCCAAGGATTACTGGTCGGTTACGACGCTAAACCTATAGGGGCGGGTTTGGATTGCGACATCGAAGTAAGTGCTTTCTTCACCATATCAAATGTCTATTGGTGTTCTTGTAATCATTCAAACTTGTAATTCCCTTTTAGTAGTGTCCCAAAGGAAAAAGTTATCTTAGCAAGGGCTAGAATGAACCTCCTTAGGTATGACACTTTGCCTAGGACCTTCTTCAAGGCTTTTTGAGAGTGTGGTGGTGGTATCTCTATGATTGACTTGATTTTATCTCCGTCTACCTTAATCCCGTGTTGGTGTACCAGGAAGCCATGGCACTTTCCTGCGGTAACTTCGAAGGCACACTTGAGAGGGTTCATCTTTAAGAAGAATTTTCGACCACCTTCTATAATTTCCACGGTAGGAGGGACTTGTATGCTTTCAATAAGAGGGATATTATGATCTTCTTCCATATCTTCAACCTAAACAACTGGCTCAGCCTCAGTTACTGCCTTTGCCTTATTCATTGGCTCTACCTCAGCAATTGGTTCAGCCTCAGCAGTTGGTTCTTTCTCAGCATCCGAGAGTATCAATCTACGGGTTCTAAGTCTGGTAACCCTTGAAATGATGGGTAGGTTGTCGTTATCATCTAAATCTAAGAAAAGTCCAACGGCAGTTGAAGGAAATCCAGGGCCCGAAGGTGGTATGGTCGAAACAGTGCCACGTCCAGAGACCAGTAGGCCTTGAAAAGAAAAAAGGACAATGTAACTATTAAAATAAAGATGAAAAGCCCAAGGAGATATAGAAGAACGCAGAATATGTTCCAATTGTGGGTACCTTCCGAAGTCTTTTCATAGTTGGCAAGGCACGAGCCTTAGCAACTGATGCCACTACCTCCTAGACTGCCCTTAGCCGAGAGCGAGTCATATGCACTGTTGTACCGATAGGAGGAAGAGCGACTTGTTGAGGTTGGACAGACACCGCCCCAGATGGATAAGGCTCCTCTACGACATGCAAAGACAAAAGTTTGAAACAACAAAATAGACTGGTCCGTTTTCCACAACCGAAAGGGAGACGAAGCGATAAGTCAGGTTGTGGAATGGATTCCACTACAGGGACAACTGGATCACTGTTACAAAAGTTGAAAAATAGATTTGAGGTTACAATGCCAAAATAGTCTATTGCAGGGGTGAAGGCACTTTCTTCCCCAAGTGAAGATAATTCCATGAGGCCTAAACCCTCCACAAGTAAGGAGGTATAATCGCGAGCAAACCGTTGGAAACTCTGATGGAAGTCTGTCTAGAGTGGAAGAGCGTGTGGGATACCTTGATCCATGCCGAATTGTCGAAAGACCGTGTCTAGTTGATGGACAACGCTGGACATGCCTTATTCATTCTATACTGGTAGGAATCTAGGGCAGATCATGGCAGCCACAAGAAGAGAGTTGACTTGGACACTGTCAAGAGAAAAGTCGACATAACGACACTCCAAGAAGTAGAAATGGACAACAGAAATGCCTGCAAAAGCCTAGGTGAAAGGGCGGAATACACAATCCTCCACACGATCAATGCAATCCGTAAAAGGCCAATTAGTGCCAATACCGGACAACCTAGAGATTCGGGAGAGGGCGTTGCGTACTTGTCTTGTAATGGCCCGTCCCTTCGCATCTAGGATAGGCTGACCCTCTGCATTGAGAACGTCTTCAATAAAGAAAGGCTTGTACTCCTTGGGAATAGGACCCATAGTAGGGAACCGCTCATAAAAGAAGGCGGTCAGGAATTGGGTGTGCACAAAGCTCCATACGTCATATCGGCCTGTGAACCTCTCTATGTTCGAGTGAATAAGGTCGAGACGAAAATACAAATTCCCCCAGAAGAGGCGAGCTAAGGAAATCTGATTGTCGCTATAGAGTTTGACGGTATGAGGGAACACCAACAGGTTGATGCTCTCAGCAGGGTTGCTGGGAAGAACGAAAAAAGAGATGAAATAACTGACAAATGTAGCCAGGTACAAGTTGCCACGATAACTTGGGCAACTATGGAGTTGCAGTTGTGCTCTGTAATGTCACCCACGACTGGTTACATGTCCTTGAAAAACTGCTTCAGCCAAGAGAAGTAGGTTGTCTCTTTGGCCTCTCTTGAAGCAATTATACAGTCTTGGGATCATATCTAGAACTGTATTTTCATGCTTCTCAAAAGGCACCTTGAAGAGTAGTGACAACAGTTTGCTTCGGAGCGGTTAGGGATGCAGGGTCAAAAGGATAGTCTCCACGGGTACTCAGGCGTAATAGAACAACAATATCCTCAAAAGTTGGGGTTACCTCTTCCCAAGCAAGAACAAAAGTATGGGTGTCGCAGCTCCAATGAGAAATGACCACATCTGTGTTGGTCTATACCTTATGCATAGATAACTCCCTCGAAATCAAGATTGCACTGAAGAAACGAACACTCCTCAAACGTTGCTCGAAATCGTTATCCAAAATGACGTCGTCGACCCAAAGGGACTAGTTGTCTAGAGGGCCTGAGAGAAACGACCACATCTGTATTGGCCTGTACCTTGTACATAGATAACTCTCTCAAAATCAAGATTGCATTAAAGAGACGAACACCTCTCAAACGTTGCTCGAAGTCATTATCCAAAATGACATTGTCCACCCAAAGGGACCAGTTGTCTAGAGGGCCTGAGTGAGTGTGGTACTGAGATGGGTTACCATGTTAGCATCGTCTAAGGAGGCCTTGCCAAAAGGAAGCAGGGGTTCTTCTAGAGAAGGAACATCAAGAACAATAGAGTCAATAGCCTTCCAAAATGGGTCGGCGAGCCCCTCAAAGTATAGGGCCCTCTTCTATTCAAGGCTGGGTAGAACAGCCCTATCGGCTAAGAATTTGGTGGTGGCTACGAAGAAGAATAAAGAAAGGAGAAGAAGACTTTGGAAGAGGGAGGCTAGAGAGAGAAGAAGACAAGAAGATGGGTTTTGGTGGAAGTGGAGGACCAGTGGACCTAGAGGGGGCCTATTTATAAAGAAATCAGAAAAAACTGCTAACATGTTTCCCCAGGACCATCATGGCCCATCAGTCAAACACACATTTTTAGATTCATTATGACCCTACAGAGAGCCAATGCAACTTCTGACCTAATTGACACAACTCCTGACCCAACCGACGCAACTTCTGGGTTATTGGTTGACATCATGCACGCATGGGAAACAAGGGGTGTGTCCCTCATGCGCTCAGGAGGCAAATGTAGAGGGTGAAAAATTAAGGCTCAAATTAAGTGCGGACTTATGTGCTGAGGTCGCCCCTTTTAGGCGACCAAGAATGACTTAAGGAGCATTGGCTAAAGCCCAATGGAAGTGAGCCAAAGCAGGTCCGATCTGCCAAAGATCTAAACAGACTCCATGAAGGAAAATGTCTAAGTGAAGCTGCAGAGGGAACACTTATAGTGTCAAGTTGCTGAGGCACTTTGCCTCAGCCCTGCCATTCTTAATATTGTCGGTTCCGCTGTCATCAAAAGTTACTGAGGGAAAGAGAAAACCAAAGCAACTAGGTTGTAGAGGCAACATTTGCGGCGGTCAAGTTGCAGAGGTACTTTGTCTCAGCGCCGCCATCCCAAGTATTGTCGGTGCCGCCGCCATTCCATATATTGTCGGTATCACCACCATTTGGAGTTGCTGAGGGAAATAACAACCGCAGCAACTACAGCTGCGACAACTAACTTGCAGAGGAAACACCCTTCCAAGGTGATAGCAACCTTTGGGAGAAGCTTCCTCTCCACAAGTAGAGGCTAATTCTTGGCGCTGATAGCAGGCCCCAAGACTTACTAGTTGGAGCTGATAGTAGGCCCAGAGATACTAGTATAATGTAGTGACCCCGCTAAGATGGGAATAAGGAAGCCTGAGCACAAGGGACTCCCTTTCCATTTACCCAGGTCATGTGCTTGCCTTGGTTGCACAGGCAGGACCAAGGAAGCCCCCTTGGGCTTGGTATTAAGGCATAGCATGGTTGACAGTAGGCTTGGCTGTGGCCTTCGCCTAGAGAAGCTGGGGAGTTTGTGGTTAGGTGGCTAAAGGTGGAAGCTTCGCTGAGGTGAATACAAACATAGCTGATAGCAGGTTAATGAAATCCTAAGAATGCATATACTGGCTAAATAGAATTAAGAAGGCAAGTGCAACAATAAGGTTCACTATTACAAGTGTACTTGCTGTGTTTCAAATCGAACTCTTCCCTATAGTATCTATAAAGTATATATACACAGGAAAGCACCAAAACTCCAATCTTGGCTCATGAAACAACGTACTAAATGTGCATTAATCATGGCAGACAAAAGAGAAGTACCTTATATCAATTTGTTGCACTTTCTGGACAGTTTCTTGGACACATTTTAGTTCTTCATGGCTCATGCCAAGATTGGAACAGAAGCGCCTCTACAGATTAAATTGAGATAATGTCAATGGCAAGACATGAATTCAGAGAAACAACCATGATCAACAAAAACGTGGGGTGCATTCTATAATAACGAAGCAATATTAGCCAAAGAATGCGCTGTTACTTCACAAGAAGCTCACCAGATAGTCTCCTGCATGTATGGTTCCCATACCCATTGATTCACCCATTTCCATCTTTAGTTGTTTCACAATAAACTCCATTGCCCGGCCAATTTCCTTCTTTGTGGCTCCATTTGCCACACCGCAAATTTCTAGTTGAAATTCACAGGTTCAGAAGAGCTCATGGAAGGATATAGATAAACCATGAAACAAACATATGCTAAAAACTTTAGGTTTTACCCTTTACAGTGCGCGGCTTGCCTTCATTTCGACAAGCTATGTAAAGGCAAGCAGCCAATAAAGCAACCTGATTTCTTGTTGTGTTAGGCTTTTGATCTTCCAACGTCTTGTATATCTCACAAGCTCGATCCTTTAATGGAAAAAGTACCATCAAGGTATTTGGAGTACATACAGCAACAGTTAAATAGAAAGGAGAAGAGAACAGCCAATCAAATATGAACATGTACCAAGATAAAGCATTCACAAGAGAATCCCATATCAGTTCTTCAAGGGACAGATAAAATTAAAGTTCCATTTAGGAAATCAAAGGTGGAAAAAAAATTAAGTGCGAAGTTATTTGTAGGAGTCAAAATATGCTACACTTATGCATCAATACAAATTCTATGTTTTGAAGCAAGATGCAATAATCAAGAATTACTGAAACTTACAAACATTGAATTTGTCAAAATGCTTAATAATACTGCAACCTTTTTGCTTTTTGTGTTTTTTGGTGGTTGAAATATGAAATAAAATAAATAAATAGAAATCCCTAATCTAAAAGACATATGAATAATTTGACCATGTTAAGATGCTGGATTGGTTAGCATATGATTGGGTAGCTCTCGCGGTGCCAACCTTGTTGGGATGACGTAGATTTACTGTGATACTTTTGTATTTTTCCCGCATTATTGATGTATCTTCTCTGATTATTTGAATATTTATCGATAAAATTCTTATTTGGCAGATCAAAAAAAAAATAAAAAATGCTGAATTAGTGTTTCAAGACTATTAAATAATTATTCCTCTTTTAGTCATGTTGAAATAAAATAAATAAATAGAAATCCCTAATCTGAAAGACATGAAGAATTTGACCATGTTAACATGTTGGATTGTTGGGTAGCCCTCGCAGTGCCAACCTTGTTGGGATGGTGTAGGTTTACTGTGATACTTTTTGCATTTTCCTCTCTTTATTGATATATCTTCTATGATTATTTGAATATTCATCAATAAAGTTCTTTTTTGATTAATCAAAAAAATAAAAAAAAATGCTGAATTGGTGTCTCAAGACTATTAAACAATTATCCCTTTTTTAGTCATGTTGTGTTAAAGGTATGTCAATATCTCCCTCGGCCAAATAGGTCCATACCATAACATGAAAGTTTCGTAATGGAAAACCAATGTACATCAATATTCCATCTAATTTTCTAATATGCATCTTACATGGAATAAAACATTTTTCATTCATGGGAGGTTTGTTAATTGAACCATAACAAAATTGGAAAATGACCAATCGAAAAATGATATTTGAACCATACCAAATCAAAAAATGACCAGCATAACAAATAATCAAGTTGCATACCTTTGTGGTTTCCGCAAGACCTAACCTGAAATGCCAAATTGCTACATTAGCTATATTATTGTGAGTTCGTTCAAGCAATCTCTTAACAAAAATCATGAACATAGCCATTTCCCATAGTGGCTAGATCAGCCATGGTTTTTCAAACAAATGTCACCATATCAAAATTTGAAAATCAAAATGCTAAGGTTCCATTTGGTAACATTTACGATTTTTTGTTTTGGTTTACAGAAAATGTCAAACATGATTATATTTAAAAAAAAAAAAAAAATTGATATCCACATGTTTTAAAATTCACTTTTAAAATCAGTGAGAAGGGATGGGTAGAGGTGGTTACTGGTAGGAGGTGGTGGCCGACCAACTACCGAAGGTGGTTTATGAAGTGAGGTGGTGGCTAGCGTTGGTTTTTGACAAGTTGTGATAATGGATGTGATTAAGGGAAATTTCTTATTGTCAACTGAGATAATTCAGACTAACCTAGTTAGCCATTTATATATTGAATCGCATATATAATCAAACAAATAAACTGCCACAAAATTGAACTGATAAGTAGAATTCAAGAAGCAAAACCTCTGCAATGGGACAAGTACCTTTTTGGAACAGAAGGTCTCGTCCTTTTTATAATTATGAATTTGCTCAAAAAATTAATCACAAAATAAAGTGATCAATTTTGTAAGAAAACTCTACGCCTCATTTTGCTCTATAATATATTGTATTGTTACTTTGAATTCTTCTTTGTATACACACACATATATATTCTTATTTTATATGTCCTAAATTGTTAACCTAAGAATTACGTACATTTTTTAGAAAGTGAGATATTTGTATCGTGTTTGTGTTGATCACCAACACTCTTTGGATGATTTCCGACACGTGTTTGACACTTGTCAAAACTTGTCTTATTTTTTTTTTTATATTTTTAAAGACCCAAACACTTAGAGGACATTAATGTCTATTGCTTAAACACGTGTCTATCAATTAGATACGGGTAAAATTAATTATAAGTTTGAATAAAATAATTTAAGAAAAAATAAAAAATAAAAAATAAAAAATAAAAAATAAAAAATAAAAATCATATAAATTTTTAAAAATTAGTGTCATATTGCGTATTTTTATTATTTTTAAATGATGTATTCATATATATAGAACATAATATATATATATATATATATATAATTACATATTTCACGTGTAACTCACGTATCGTATCTAACATTTTTTTAAAAATCAAATGATGTGTCAAATTTGTCCATTTAATTTATAGGATGTGTCAAATTGGTCATTGTAATTTATAAGATGTGTCAATGTAGTCTATATAGTTTATAAGAAAGTCAAAACAAGATGAACCAATTGACACATCCTGTAAATTACAGAGACTAAATTGACACACTATTTGATTTTTCGTCCATTAAAGTTAATCGTCTTTATTTATTGGACTAATATGACACAATTCATAAAACTCAGGGGTAAAATTGATCAAATTAAAATAATAGGGATCAAAATGATAAAACGGATAAACTACAGAGGCTACCATTGCAATTTTCCCTATATGTTATATATTCTATAATATTTTTCAATACCATATAAATTATTTTAAAATTAAGTTTAAATGAAATGAAATTAAGTGCGCATTAGTAATTATCTCTAAACAACTTTATTACTAAATTAGAAAAAATACAAATTACTATTCACCGCACTAATAATTATCTCTAAATAAATTTATTACAAGCTGACAAAATTTTTAGTAACCGTCATATCCAAATTTATTATGTATGACAACCAACATTTAATCTAGAAGTAATTACTTAAATGTCTTATTTACAAATAATATGATAATTCAGATTCTATCTAATATTTTTTGAACCAATTAATCTTATTTAATAAAAATGAAAATATTATTAGTTTTTTTCAATTTTTAAAATTAAGAGATTTATTTATTTTACATAATAATGTTCCAGATAATTATTTCACTAACTAATATAAAAAAAAAAAAAAACAGAACATGAGATTAAACGTTTTTGTCTTGCTAATTATTTGTTTGATTCAACTATTTAATAAAACTAAGAACGTTATTAGTTTTTTTTTTTTAAACTGAGAACTTTGTCAAGTTTTTTCATTTTTAAAAGTTTTTTTTTATTTATTTAATTTTTTTTTAGTTTTGCACATCAATATTTCATCACCATGGTCCTTTATATAATTTTTTTTTTTCGGTTTTATAGAAAAACATAATTTAGTTTTTTTTAATTTTTTCAAAAAAAAAAAAAATTTAGCTTGTTTAGTTTTTCTGAATTCATTTTTCAGAAAATTGAAATTTTTTGTTTTCCGTGTTTTAAATATTTTAAGCAATTTTATTTTTTTTTTAAAATTTTTTTTGATACACTTAACATGAATACAACTAAAAAAATATAATATTTATAAAAAAATATTTAAAAATTTACTAAATACCAAAAATACAAAAAATACAAAAACTTAATACATTTATCATATTCTTATGTATTTATTGATTTTACAAATATTTTACTTTTTAGATACATCTAAGTAAGGTGCATCCAAAAAATAAAAATTTGTTTAAAATTTTAAAAATGTTCACCAAAAATAAAATAATACGAAAAATAAAAAATTCAATTTTTTAAAAATTAAATTCATAAAATTGAAACCAAACACAGTAATTATTATTATTTTTTTTTTGTGCATATATATATATAGTTTTTTGGATTTAAAAGTTGATATTTTTAAATTTTAAAAATCAAAGTAAATATTAAATCATAATGTTCCTTTATAGAAAATCATAAATAATGAACAACTATTGTTTGAAAAGTAATTTTGATTATTAAAAATTTAATGAAATATAAGTGCAAAAGTTAGGAGTTGGTTTTAAATGCCCCTTTAATTAATGAAACAAACTACAACAGTATACAAAAAGATGTAAATTCTATATATATATATAGAGAGATAAAATTTCAAACAAATAGTTCGAGATACTTCTATGCATAAATCCCAAGTAGGCTGCAAATTCACATAAAGGAATGTTATAAGAACTTAGCAGATTTTACAAATCTTATCAAGAGAAATGGGATACTTCTATGCATAAATCCCAAGTAGGCTGCAAATTCACATAAGGTAATGTTATAAGAACTTAGCAGATTTTACGAATCTTATCAAGAGAAATGGGATACTTCTATGCATAAATCCCAAGTAGGCTGCAAATTCACATAACGGGTTGGTTTGGGATGTCTTAAAAAGTGTATTTTTTGTCTTTTTATGAAAAGATGTACAGAAAAATAAAGAGGTGATGTAATGAAAAAAAAATAAAAAGATGGATTATATAGTTCATGCCAAACTAGCCCAAAGTAATGTTATAAGAACTTAGCAGATTTTACAAATCTTATCAAGAGAAATGGGATGAGTGTTGTGTTGTGCTGCCTATTTCAGATCCAATTTTCATAATCTGAATAGATTACTTTTAACAATAACTCATAAATGACTCTTAATGAATATATAATGGTCTGAATGTGTTAGTGTACTAATTAATATATCAATACTAGTTGTAATAATATTATTGACTTCACTCATTAATAATATTACAAATACAAAAAATCTTTTAAATAATGTCACTAATAAGTATATTAATTAGTACATATAATATTATTCATAGTGATCACAAGCATCAGAATATAAAATAAAGCAAAAGTACTGTAATATTAATTCAACTAAGCACTTCTAACATTAATATTATTGATCTAAGCCCTAAATTTTCTCACCGTTTCATTTCTTTCCCAGCATTTTCTTGGCAAAAAACAGAGCAATCCTTCTCTCCCTAACCACCTTCTCTCTCTAGACGTATCAACTTATCATAGTATCAAATATTTCAATTGTACTGGAAATATTTATTTATTTATTTATTCTGGCACTGAAAATTAAGTAACGTAAGGGAAAAGTAACTTAATATTAAAAAAAAAAAAAAAAAAACCTCAATTTCAATTTTTTCCGTTTTAACTTTACTCTTCCTGTATTTTCTTAGCATCCAACCAGGGCAATGGGGTTAACACCACAGCCACATCCAACCAAGAAAATGTCAAAACTCTCTCTCTCTCTCTCTCTCTCTCGATATATATATATATAGACACACACATATATAATATGTTCATCAATAATCATATTATCGGTATTTTCTTGCCTTTCTTTCTTACCAAGCAAACAGGGTTCCCTAGGGTTTACGTACGGAAAGAACCACACACACACGCACACACACTGAGACACACACACACACACACACACACCTGTCAGCCATGGAACCGATGTCTTTAAAGGCCATTATGATACAACTGTCAGGGTTCAGCAACCGAGTCCGCAAGCCGGTTCTGGCGGCGGCGGGGGTGTTGGGTATGAAAGTGAAGAGGCCGGTGCCGGCGAGGAGGGGGGTGACGGGGTCGCTGACCCTGGCGGGGTCACGGTCGGAGGAGGACTCGTGGCTGGGAAAGGTCCGCCACTCAGAGGTCTCGTCGACAGAGCGCGACTCCAGTACCAGCCCACACTCCGAGCACACCGTGTCGCCGGCCGACTGGTCGAACACCACCTCGGTTGCTCTCTTGCAGTCCGTGCAGATTATATCATCCATTTTTTTTAGAATGGATAGGATTTGTTTTGGGTTTATGGTTTTGGCGTCTCTTGGTAAGTTGGTTTTGAGTTTGAGAGCGAAACAGAGGAGGGTCTATATGTCCTCTCTCTCTCTCTCTAACTTTTCTCATATATATATGGTGATTCTGGGAGGAGTGTGAGAGGTTTGGGGTAGAGAGAGATGTATTTATACGGCTCAATCCTCACACTATGGATGTACCCACGTACAGATAGGCTAATCTCTCTATCATAAATGCTAGGCTAATCTCTCTATCATAAATGCTACTAATCATACACCTATAAGTATTTAGATTGATTTCAAAATAAATAATTTTAGTAATTTTTTAATTTTTTTAACTAAAATAGATTAAAATGTTGTTATTTATTATATATATATTTTTTTAGTCCTCATACTTTTGCTTTTTATTTTTTATTTTAATTTTGTTTAAATATAAAATTTCATCTCTATCTTTATTCTTAACCTTCTAAACCTAATGTCTTAAAACCTAACCGTAATTTCACCGGTCATTCCCATTACCTCTGACAATCACCGCTCACCCTTCTCGTCACCTCCAACGTCGGTTGTTTGCCTTCCCGTCACCTCTATCTCCAGCCGTCCATCTTCTTCGATTGTGAACCCTAACCGTCAGTGCCTTTTGCGATCGTGGAAGAAAGAAACGAAAGACAACCCTAGCCGTTGCCGCTGCGATTGATCTCCATCGTAGCTCTTGCCGTTGTGATCAATCTCCACTCTAACTGTTGCTACAATCGTGATCTCAATCATAGCGCGCACGCGAGAGACAAATGAGGTTTGGTCTTCAGTGGCAATGCGGTTGAGAAAGGACACATGGAGGTTGAGGAAGTGGTTGGGGTTACTCGCTGGAGCATGGTAGCTAGAGCTGTGGAGTCATTGGTAGCGATGGGGTTTGCAATAAGAGAGGTCATCGGAAGGAAGGTCACTAATGGTGAACGGCTATTGGCATTGGGAAAAAGGTTATCAAAAGATGAATTGAGGAGCTCAAAGAAAAAGAGTATAGTTAGAATTAAGATGGGTGTTCAAAGTGAAAATGGGAATAACTTAATTAAATGGGTAGGGGATCAAAGAAGTGGGGGTTCCAAAGAAATAATGTAAGGGTAAATAGCAGCCCTAACAAATTGGTATGTTTGGAAATAATTTTTTTGCCTTTTTACGAAGAAAGTGTATAAAGTAGAGAGAAAAAAGAATTTTTGATTTTTTTGTATAATTCTTTGCCTTTTTAATTTTTTAAGGTGATTTTTGACTTTTTTAGGATGTTCCCAAATCAATCCTTAGTTATGTTTTGGATAATATTTTTAGAGATTTGGTTTCTTTCAAAACTTCAAAGAGCGTTTGGGCTTGATAGGTCTATTTTGGAATCAATTTTGGTGATTCGATTCTTTCATTTTTTAAGAGTCGTTCAGTAGAATATTCATACACAAAATGAAGATAATTGGATATCAGTGGCTATATGTTTGAATTATATATGTTTCACGATAAATATAATTTCAAGGATCGTTATCCATTTTATGGAATACAAATTTGATTCAAATATATAGCTTGTGTACAAGAACGAAATAATCTGTCTTGTACAATCCTGTTGATCAAGTTTGCACTTCTTTAAACGTTGTCGCCTTATTACCTGAAAACACAAATGTGAGTTAGCCGGCAGGTATGTGTCGAAAATTCCTCCGATGCCTAAGTCAACAAATAGACAATAGATACAAAAGGTCTGTGCAATACCTAGAAAGTGGTGTTATCATGAGCTTTTCTAGATTTCCCATGGCACAATTCTAGTTGGACTCTTGTTTTCCTTAACAAAGTCCTTATAGGAATCACACTCCTTAAGATAATGTTTATCCCAAGAACACCCTTTCTCATTGCAAACCAAATAAGATGGCAAAACACCTTGTTCGGATGTCGATACCAAACCGAGCTACCTTGCTCTAAACTGTACCAACAACCACACATTGTTCTACCGAGCTGTATACAGCTCGACCCTCTTGAAGGAAATCACTCTGGTTCATTCGTGGACTGTACGAGTAACCAAGTTCACGATCTAGTCATTATCTCTAACCAACCTATAATAGGTTCAGCTAAAACCGGGTTATTCACTGTTGTTATCTTGGTCCGTTACACGACCCAACTCATGCAAACCATTTCATCTAGCTCGGTCCAATTTATCTACATAAATTACCCACTCGAATTTCCTCTTAATTCCATCTGCATAACAAGATTAGGTTTAAAATATTCAAACCAACCGAGCTAAAATATTTAGACCAACAGAGCCAAAATTTTCAAACCAATAGGGCTAAAACTTATTAGGTCCCGAAATTCACTCAGTTTCTAGAAGTCGCATTGGTCATACAGCTTGTCTTTCCATGACTTTGACATCGTGTCCTTACTGGGACACATAGCACGCATCGATTGCCCCCACTCACTGTGACAACCGTCATACACTGCCCAAAAATTTAAATAGTCTTGCAATTTTATCTCTATTACATATAAAGCCTATTCATACAATCTTTCTAGCTCACTATTCATCTTTTTTCTATCGTGCCACCCCTAGTCCAGAGATCCTGCCCCTTGCATTCTTGTGGACCAAGCTCCAATCCAAGATTTTTCAGTGAAGACTCAAGTTCGCTACTTCTATTGAGCTTCGTTCACTGATTGGGATTGATTTTTGTGCCTCTAACCCGTAAGTACTTTAAACTCTCTTTTCAAATTCATGTTATTCTTCATGTTTTGGGTATTATTGTGTTGTTAAATCCTTACCCATGCCCTGGAGCAACAATTTAATGCTTAATCCTACCGAAAGTGTATATGGAATAAGCTTTGGGATTGAATTAGGACCTCTAAACACCAATAGCCCTATATTCGATGGTGAACACTAAATGAGTGAGTTAAAAACAAGTCCTAAATTGAGATTTTGATCCATAATCGTATTACGGCTGAATTAAAAATTTGTTTGTAGCCTTATACTTGAATGTAACCGAATTAGGGGTTCGTTCTCCTCAAACTGGGCTAAAACCTTGCCCTTTCACCTAAACCGGGCTAAAGTCCATGTCCCTAGTTGAGATCAAGCTAAAACCTTGCCCAATTTATCGACCGATCTAAACGTAACCATATTTTTTAGGCCGAGCTAACAAATCTTTGCTTTTCCCCAGCTTGGTCTGCACTTGGGCATAACTCATTTTTCTTTATCACTTTGCAGACTTTGACTAGGTTGGCCAGGCACACCTTCCACTTGCCCCTTGGTGGCACCGCTTGACCGAGCACTCTCTTGATCACACCATTGCCAGGCTAAGGAACCGAGAAAATTTTTTCTTTTATTACCTTATTTTAACTTAAGGCCATGGGAAAATACTGGTTCATAGTAAGCTCGCCAGGTGCCATAGCCGAGTTCCGAAAGGACTACAACATTCCAGATGACATCCATCTCTCCCTAGCCAAGTTAGACACCATGCCATGGGGTAAGCCTAAATTCGTTCTTTTCTCAGTGGTGTCCATCATAGAGGGTGGACTTTGGTTCCCAGTCCAACCCTTCATCAGCGAGTTCCTTAGGCAGACTCGAATATGCCCCACCGAATTATCCACCAACACATATAGGATAATAAAAAGCATCGCCGAGCTAAATCGCCTTCTCGGCCTCAACCTCTGATTGGCTGAGATATTTCATCAATATTCGCTCGCCCAAAATGATGGTGGTTGGGTCTTTTACCTTAGAATTAGAAAAGGTTGAGAGAAAATCGTCAAGCGTACTCTTGACAAAGATTTGAACGATGATGACTTTCTCTAGGTCTCTGGTAACTTTGAGGACCAAGAGGCCCAGATACTGAGCTACAACATCAATTGGAATAAAAGAACAACTGGTAAGAATAGCTCGACTCTTCCTCTTTAGATTTTAATTTCTTTAGCAATGCTAATACTCGTTCATTTTGCAGATCTAAATTTGCTGAAGGCAGATTACGTGCACGCCGACCAAGCCATACTATGAGCCGTACTACACTTCAGACATTGAGATTAGGCTGAACTGCTTGGTGTTAAACCGTCCTACCGCTACATAGTAGGAGAAAAATTAAAGTAACTGACTTTCTCTTGGAGTCCTCACTGTAGACACCTCATTTTTTACCATCCTCAAGACTTAGACATAATCGTTTGTGCACTCGGTGATTGTGCTTGTTTGTGTTCGTTTTGAGCGCCTGAAGTCCTCGGTGCCTTGTCTTTGAGCCTCTAAACCTTGCTGTTTTGTGCATGTTTTTGGACTAAGAGCTTGTAGTCTCTTGCCTAGAGAGGAGAGTGACCTGTCGACCAGCCTTGGGGCCTGTCGGCCATGGCTTGTTCCTGTCGACCACTAGTGGTGGCCGGTTGGCTACCAGTGGTGGCCGACGGCCATTAATCTCCTTTTTCAGATATTTGTTTGCCAGCGGTGCCAGCTGTTGCTCATTGAGCCGCATCTTCATACACGTGTATGGTAGGATGTATACAAGCTCAAACCTTGATTTTTTTTATATATGGGGGGTGTCCTTCCCCATTTTGGAGGGTCAAACATTTTAGACCAAATCTCTCTCTCTCTCTCTCTCTCTCTCTCTCTCTCTCTCTCTCTCTCTCCTTATTTTGTGCCTTAAAGTCTAGTTTCTCTACACTTTTGCACATCAACCCTTGATCAAACTTGACCACCTTAGAGCTGAGGTCTCTTGAGGCCCTCTTTGAGCTCTAGAAATGGATTTTGGCCTGATTTGGCTTGTTTTGTTGCTCTAACTTGCATCTTGTCTTCAAGAGGTATAACACTTGTAATTTAAGCTTGTTTTAAATACTTGTTTAGCAATCTTTTTACACTATTTTTGAGCTGGTTTTGGACTCCAAAAAACTCTATTTTATGGTTTAAAAATGGTGGTTTGAGGATATTTGGTGTTAAGGGATAGTCCACCCTTCTTGTTGCTTAAGTTTTAGCTTTTTGTGCCATCTTTCATCACCTTCAAATCAAAATTTTTGGGCCTTTAAACCACTGAAATTCAGAGGATTTTTAGTGACAAAAACCTACTTTTAAAGTCCAAAATTGGAGGGAATAGCCTCCCCTCCTTGTGTCTTGTTTGCGTTCCTAGTTAGCTTCATATGTTAGCATGTTTTTGTAGCTTAACTTGGCTTATTTCAAGCACGTTTTTGCCTTTGATTTGGGCTTCTTTAGCTCTGTTTTGGGCTATTTATGTTGTATGAGTAGTCTTTTGCATAGTTGTAGTGTAAAGGGCTTCACAAGTTTAGTGTTTTAGGCCTTCAAACATGAATTGTTTGAGTTGTTTGCATATTGTGGTGTTGTTTTGCATGTAATTTCAGCATCATAAACTCTATCACATACTCTTTTGTTTCACTCTTTTATTTGCTTTTGAGAGTGGTTTCAAGTTTAGGATCCTTTAAGCTTGAGATTGAGTTCATTGCTTAATGGTTTAATCCTGTTTGAGGGTTCATTATCAATGGCATGAACTCTCTCTTGCCTTAAATTGTCCATTGGTTTTCACTTCTTTTTCTTTAGAGGACACACACTTTTGGACTAATCAATTAAAGAATGGATTGGTAATCTAAAATGAGTAAACAAAAGCATGGCAAGTAATAGAGGCAAGATTAAGCATATTTTGTGTTGCATTACATGTGTTCAGATCGGATGTTAATTCGAACACAAGGAAAATGGAACATTTCATACTCGAAGTAATGAAATGTGCCATTTTTCTTTGTCGCCATCACCCTTGATCATGCATGATAGGGTGGTGGTTGTTTTGGTTTTGTTTGTGCACTCATTAAGCTTGTACAAGCTTGGCTTCTTGGCCATCATGCATGGAAAATGCTTGGTTGATGGTTTGAGGGCCAAGAGTTATGCTTCTTTGAACTTGTGTGATGACAAAGAGAGCAACAGTACACACAACCCTTGAGAATACACTGTTTTGCCTTTATTTGCTCTCTGTTGTAGCAAAAAAGGAAGTTCGGGAAAGGGGTAGCCGACCGACCACCAGTATCAGCCAACCGGCCACTAATGGTAGCCGACTGGCCATTAATGAAAAAGGTTGATCTGTGTGCTCCTAAAGGGGATCAGAAGTGTTCAGGGAGTTGGCACAATTTTCAGTGATCAAACATGTGCAAACAGAGGCTACAATGGCACGGCGGTGGCATTTTTGGGTGGAGAAGCCGAGCATACATGCATCCCTCATCCCTTGAGGCCATTTAATTGCTTAATTAGTTTGTTGTAGCTAATCCATTGATACAAGTGTTGCAACTATTTAGTTAATTGATTCGTTTTGTAATTAATTAGCTTAATTCGGTTTGTTATAATTAGTTAACTAGAATAGTTAATTAGTTTCGTTTTGTAATAGTTAACTTAATTAGAGTAGCTAGTTAGCTTATTCATTCGGACCCTCCTTCACGAGGGCACAATGTTGTAGTAAGTGTGCGTGCGTGTGTGCATGTCTTCCAACCCCACGTCTTTCTCCCTTTTATTTAACCGCTTTTGATGGTTAGATTAGGAGCATATTTTGATTAGCATATCACGTGCTTGTATTCATTCATTTGTCTTGCATGCACCGAGGCTCGGTACATCATTCAAACTGCATTATTATTTCAATATTTCTTTGAATACGTGTTTCAAAGCATGCTGTTAAAGTGTTGCAAATACCATGATTAAGTAGCCGAGCCTATTTAGTTGTATTATTGCATGTGTTGCATTAAGCACTTAACATAGTTAGGATCATGCATCTTTCTAACTGATTTTTGTTTTGGATGGGAGTACTCGGAAAGCTTTTATGCTTTAGCATACTTGCATGAGTGTGATTGCCATGTTGCCATGTTTCACATGCTTTCCATGAGGCTATGTGCTTAAATGCTAAACTGCATGAATGCCTGTGGATGAAGGCTTGTTGCTTGAATTAGAACGATTCAACAAATGTAATTTTAAGTCCGCTTTGTCATAGCAAAATCATGTTTTAAGCCCACCTTGTTGTGGCAAATCTGCATCTTTAAGCCCACTTGAGGGTGGCAAATTCAAACCATTTTTTGCAAAACAAACATGAGTTGAGTTGTTCCAAGTCTTGCAAACTAGTCTATACTTGCTTGTGCGCATCACATAGTAAAGCTAGTTTAATAACCTTAACAAGAACACATAATGTTTATTAAAGAACATATCATGATTAGTAGAGGCTGATCTTTGATCAGGCGAGCGGGGATGCTCATTTCAGAACCTTCCCCTCTCGTACCTAAATTCCCGGGCCAAGGCAACTTTGGTAATGACCGACACGTGGCCTTTGGCACGAGTCAGGGTTGCCTAAATTTTTCCAAAATAAAATATTTAGGTGGCGACTCTGTATCTAGCAAAGCAGTCCAATTTTGACATTATTTGATTAAAAATCGATTTTCCATAAAAGATTTACCGGATTTGGACTTGTTGGTGTTTATCAGTTTTATATTGCATTTGTGAGACTAGATTCAAAACTGCTGGAGTCCGAACTGTGAGGCCTTCTTTTCAAACCCTTTCCGAAAGGCGGGGCGCAAAAAAAGGCGAGTGCACAGTTTCTGGCGACTCTGCTAGGGATTTAGAGAACTTGACTCGAACTCATGATATGTTGTTTTATCTACACTTATGTGTTTCTTTGCATTTGCATTTGCATCAGTGCGCCTAAGTTACAGTGTTTTCCATTTGCTATTTCTAAACGGTTTGTCGGAGGCTCGGTTGGAAAAGCTTGCCAAAAGGTTGACCGGTTCCAGGCTCTGCCACGATGGGAACACAACCCTTGGATCTGGATTACCACTGTACTGTTTGATCCACCTTTCACTTCTCAATGTTAGGTGTGAGAGGTATATTAGGTAGTCTTGCTGAGGTACCCTTTTTGACCAATCGACCTAGTTACATATCGAAAACCATAGAGACTGTTCCAAACTAAGACAGGTTGCTCACCCGAATGTAGGATTGTTTGAAACCACTTGTTTGCATAGTGAACCCCTAGCTCCTAACAAAATTAGGACAGGGTAACCCTATCCCATCATAGGGGTGTTTTTGGCTCTCACTTGCTTGATACGTGCTTTAGAGTGAAACTTTGCAAGAATGTATGTATCAGTTGCAAGTCTGGGCATCAGTTTTGGGGCATAAATCAGTGTTTGAGTACAGTTATCCAGCTTATGATTGCAACTGTGTGTTGTTTCTGTCTGAGCTGAGATGCTGTGTAGTTTCTGATTCTTGTCTCTTTTTGCTTTATTTATTTTTTTTTGCGAGATAGTCTTTCACCATTGCTTTAGACGAGTCTGTCACCCCCAAGCACTATGAACCCGAGTAAGGCCACTTTACTGATTCAGGGATCTTGTAAGAGGACAACCAGTGTTTGCTTCGTTACCTCCAGTTACAAGATGGATGAGAGTTAGGCATAATTCACTAGTTTGATAGTTACCGTCGTTCAGCGAAGTCCAGTCATTTGCTTCTACTCCGAAAAGAGAGTATACACCAGTTTTGATAGCTCAGCATCCCTTATTCAACATGGAAGAAATGCTTCGCCAACTCCAATAGACTATTGAGAACATGCAGCTAGATGTTGCCTGACAGGCTGAGACCACAGCTCGCCAAGCCGAGGTTGTATCCCGCCAAGTGGAGGTAATAGAGAGGCTTTAACAACAACAGACATAACCTGCAGTAGCATCAACATCCCATGCACCTCCAGTGGGAACCCCAACACCTGGGGTCACAATCAATGTCCAGGAACATGTGGGCATTCAAGCGGATCCTATCCCACCTCAGACTTCCAAGGCGCCGTTTGAATTTATGGTTGACCCTACTACGTTGAAAGTCAGTAAACTTGAGAAGCTCTTTAAACGGGCGCAAGTTGTGAACTCGATCCCTGATATAGAGGATGGCTATACTAAGTCGGCAGTGATGTTGCTAAACAGATTCAAATTGCCGCATATAGACCGGTTGGATGGTTCTAGGGATCCTATGGTCCATTTACGGCTATTCTTTGGCATCCTACGACCTATGTGTCTCACCAAACTACGGAAGCTGTCACTCTTGGGCCAGACCCTATCGAGTATAGCGGCCATCTGGTACGCCACACTTGAAGACTCTGTGAGGAGAAACTGGGAGGAAATGGCCGAGGCCTTCATAGCACAGTACTTCTACAATACTCAGATCGAGGTCACAACTTGTGATCTCGAAGCGACCCGCCAAGAGTCGAAAGAGAGCTTCTCTGATTTTGTGACTTGGTGGAGGGCCAAAGACTCCATGATGACTATCTAGCCGGCTAAAAAGGACCAGATCAGAATGGTGGTTTGTAACCTACAACCAAGACTATTACAGAAAATGATAGTCATACCTCTGTCTACTTTTGCTGACCTCCATGAAATAGGGATGCAGATAGAGAATGCAACGAAGCAGGGTTTGATAGACCACGAGAAAGAGCAGCCTAAGAGGTCTTTCACATAGAGTTCTAATGCGACTACAAGCGGTAGTGTAGCTGCAAGGCCTTTTGATGTGGGTATGGTCACCACCACACTGAAAAATTGCCAACCCCTTTGCCAGGACATCTGATAAAATCTCACAAACTACGAAGCACCAACCTCGAGGCCAAAGGGTTTTCATCCCTTTATACATGTCCTTATCCAAAGCCTTAGGGGTCCTGGTCAAAAAGGGGCACCTGAAGCCACTAGAACCTCGTCTCCTACCCAATCCTCTTCCCCTGAAACACAACTCGGCCAAATACTACGCTTTTTATCAACAACATGGTCACGACACCAACCTATGCTTCAAATTGCGTCATGAGATTCAAGATCTCATTGACAATAAGATGATAGTGCCTTCTCAAAAGCCTAATGTCATTACAAGTCCCTTTCCACCACATAACCAGGTCCCTCCACCGTGGCAAGTAAACCTCATCTATACACTGGTCGTCCCTTACGACCCCAATATATACATTATCCCTGTCCACCAACCTAAGTCGACGCTGTTCATCCCGGAGAGCACAGACTTGTGTATGATAAACGCGCCTACATTCCAACCTAAACCTGTGGTGGTGACTGTGGTAGAGGAAGGTAGGGTAGCCTTGGTGGAGAATGGGAATGTTAGTTTAGTGCTTGAAGGCTCCGTGAACTTATCTGAGGAGGAATATAACCTGTGCCGCTACATTGTGCCAACCAATCAAGCCAAACCAGAGCTAGAGTTGTTGACAGGAATGGAGGTTAGTGTAGTCTGGGAGGATGGCCCAAGCCAGGGAATGGATGACTTAGCCGACCTTGAAGAGGACATCAGCAATCTGCAGTTCTACGATGAACAAGATCTGGGGAATGTACAGATTGATTGGTTCAATCTGAACGGGTCGACAGACAATTCGGGGTGGCTCAGTGATGAACCCGATGTGGATGAGAGATTTCAATCAAAGCTGGAACAGCTAGAAGCAAGAATTGTTACAGGGGCCGAAATGGCCGATGATAAGGAAAAATTTCAGAGAGCACTGGTATTAAGAATTTTGCTCAGGAGTCGAGTAGTGTTAGTACAGCTGATACAGAGCAAGAGGCTGCGCTGAAGCGATTCGAACAGAAAAGAGATGAAAATAGTTAGAAAGCTAGAAAAGCCAAAAGCCCCGTGGGGGATGATTGTGATGTAGGAATACTTACAACAGAACCGGACAATTGCCTGTCGGTTGCCGGGGGAATATGGTGGGAAGATGATGACCTGCGTCTTGCCTATACTGATGAAGATTGGGGTTAGAACCGACCAGACGACATTTGGTACTCTGAGGAGGTGGATTATATGACCAGAAGCGGGCGGTACTTCAAACCTCCACACCTGGACCAACCTGAAACATCCAGAAAGGATATGGAAGCTGAAAAATAGAGGAAGAAACTGTTGGAAAAAGAAGCTGTACTGAAGCAACTGAAGAAGATTCAGGTGGACATATCTATCTGGGGGTTGCTTATGGCTTCATGCGCACACCGGCAAGCTGTACTGTCCGCAATGGATAAGGCCAAGTTGTCTATCGACACAACTCCAGAACAACTAGTGGGACTTGTCTTCCCGGGAGGCACTTTGTCGACTTTGACCTTCACGGATAAGGAATTGTCGCCCGAGGGCTCTACGCATAACAAACCGCTATACATCTCAGTTGAATGCAGAGAGAAGTGGGTGCCGGTTGTATTGGTTGATACTGGATCTATAATCAATGTTTGTCCACTGCGTATGGCCTATGCTCTTGGCTTGAAGCCAGCAGACTTTGTACCAATAGCCCAGGTGATCCGAGCTTACGACAACACAAGTAGAGAGGTGATGGGAACAGTTCAGATCAGAACACAGGTCGGGCCGGCCCAACAGGACATTGAGTTTTACGTCCTGGATGTTTTGGCTACCTTCAACTTGCTACTTGGGCGACCCTGGCTGCACCAAGTAAAAGCTGTTTCTTCCACCTTGCATCAGATACTGAAGTACCCTCTTGGAAAAGGAGTAGCCATTATTTTTGGGAATTCTTTTATACATCCTCTTCTGGAGGTCACTACACTAGTACTGGAGATTGTACACGACGACAAGGATGTTTTCTTATCCGATTTTACCTTGGCTGAGGCCCGGATCATGCAAAATATCTTAGTTATTGATGAGGGATTGTACGTTAGTTCTCAATCAGTGTATCTCATGAACAACCTACAGTATATGCCCGGGATGGGATTAGGAAAGAGCGGCCGAAAGGGCGCTACTACACTGGCTGAATTGCCACATAACCCTCATGCCTTTGGTTTGGGCTATACGCCTACCAAAGAGGTCTGGGTGAGAAAAGAGAAGGAAATGGTAGGAAGAGCCAAAGCAAAGCAAAGTGGGATGCACTATGAGCTTGTACATAGACCAATTCAGGGAACCCTGAATGGCTGCTTTGTCCGGGAGGGGGAAGAGTTCCCATTTTGCGGCTTTCCCGAGCCATGGTTGAACTCTGAGAAGCAGCATTTGCCCAGCTTTGAGATTTTCTTCGACCTACAGCTGCAAGAGAATAAAGCCTTAGAGGAACAGACTAACTTGCCTGCTGAGGCAGAACAGATTATAGAGGATGAGCCTAACAGTAGTGAACTTGAGATAGGAGTAGCGTTGGCTTGTCTCTTTTTGGATCCTCAGATCAAACCGGAGAGCTTGGGGGATGACTTCACCGTTTCCATGATTGGAGATCAATCAGGTGTGGACCCTTCCGGTGGCATTCTGGATGCATCTAACACACCCTCTCTCATTTGGTAGCTAGAGGAGGGCTTTTTGTCTAGCAGTTCTGAATTAGGTAGTGAGCCGGAATCTGATTCCACAGAGTCTGTGGAGTCGGAATTAGATTCTAGTTATTTTGAGTCGGAGTTCAGTATTCGTAGGGTTGATAACCCGGATGCCGTTGTTTTGTCCAGGTCATCTTTTTCCTTTTCTTTTGAGTCAGTTGTAACCAAGGAATTAGACGAGCTGGAAGTTTGAGTGAGAATGATACCACTACTGTTTCTGAGTACTTCTTTGTGTCACTTGTATATTGCATTGATCATGACTTTCAAAATTTTGATAAAAATGATGAGAAAGGAATTCCTCTGGTTTTGAAACATTTGATTGATTGAGAGGAGGAGAGGTCTGTAAAACTCCTTGTTGATGAAATCACTCCAATTAATGTGGGTACTGAGAAGGATCCACGTTTGGTCCAGATCGGGTCCACATTGTCTTCAGAGAAACATGAGCGCTTAGTCGCTTTATTAAATGATTTCAAAGATGGTTTCGTATGGTCCTACAAAGACATGCCTGGAATCGATCCTGAGATTGTACAGCATCGGATCCCTCTTGACGCCGAGGCCCGACCCGTCAAGCAGAAGCTTCGGAGAATACGTCCAGATTGGGCTTTGAAGATTAAGGAAGAGGTCACCAAGTAGATAGATGCAGGGTTTTTGCTAGTAGCTGAGTATCCTACTTGGTTGGCTAACATTGTTCTGGTGCAGAAGAAAAAGGGCAGAATTCGGGTGTGTGTGGATTTTAGAGATCTGAACAAAGCCAGTTCAAAGGACGACTTTCCTCTACCGCACATCAATGAGTTGGTGAACTTCACCGCACGCCATGCGTTGCTCTCCTTTATAGATGGGTTTTTTGTGTACAACCAAATTTTGATGGCACCTAAGGATAGGTAGAAAACTGTCTTCACCACGTCATAGGAAACCTACTACTACAGGGTGATGCCGGTTGGTTTGAAAAATGCTGGGGCTACTTGTCAACGGGCTGCAACCACTATCTTGCATGATATGATCCACAAAGAGGTTAAGGTGTATGTGGATGACATGATTGTCAAGTCTAAGGCAAGAGAGGGCCACTACACCGCCTTGAAGAAATTTTTCCAACGTATTAGAGAATATCGGTTGAGGCTGAATCAATAAAAATGCACTTTTGGTGTCATAGCAGGGAAAATGCTGGGTTTCTTGATTACACAGAGGGGCATCGAGGTTGATCCTTCCAAAATCAAGGCCATCCTAGAAATGCCACCACCAAGGATTGAAAAGGAGGTGCGAAGCTTTCTGGGTAAAGTGCAATTCATGAGACGGTTTATTGCAAAATTAACATTGACTTGTGAACCACTATTTGGTCTCCTGAAAAAAGGAAAGAAATTCCAATGGGATGATCGATGCCAGTTTGCTTTTGAGCAAATCAAGCAGTACCTCCAGAACCCGCTTGGGTTGTCACCGCCAGAGCTGGAGAAGCCGTTGATTTTGTACCTGTCAGTAACCAACACGACTATGGGCTGCATGCTTGTGCAGGAATCTAAGGATAGACTGGAGAAAGCCATTTATTACTTGAGCAAGAACATGTTGGAATACGAGACTCGTTACACCCCGCTGGACAAGGCTTGCTTAGCCTTGGTATGGACCACTAGGAAGTTGAGGCACTGGTTGTTAGCTCACTCCGTAATTCTGGTTTCGAGATTAGATCCTATCAAATATCTCTTTGAGAAACCAACGCTTACGGGTAGGCTAGCTCGTTGGCTGCTTCCTCTCTTCAAATTTGATTTGAAATATGTAACTCGCAAGTCTGTCAAGAGGAGAGTGGTAGCTAAGTTCCTGGCAGATCACTCAGTGGAGGGAGGCGAAGCAGTAGAGTATTTGTTTCTAGATGAGGCCATTCTACAGGTTGAGGAAGAGATTTAGACAATGTACTGTGACGGAGCATCTAATCATTACGGTTATGGGATAGGGGTGTTGCTGATAGCACTTGACAATTCCTATATACCTTTAGCCTTCAAACTCTGGTTCAAGGTATCTAACAATGAAGCAGAATACGAGGCATGTATCGCTAGACTGGAAGCTACCTGGGAACTAGGGGCAAAACGATTGGACATCATTGGGGACTCAAACCTGGTTATGTCTCAAGCAAAAGGAGACTGGAAGGTTAAGAAAGAAAGGATGAAAATCTATCAGCAAACCCTAGATGTTCTGATTCCTAGGTTTGAGAAGCTAACCTTCACGAATCTACTAAGAGAGAACAATATGTTCGTTGACGCATTATCAACTCTACCTTCCATGATAGACATCCCTTTGGGAGTCAGGATGTGTTCGATCATTATTGAACAGAGGTAGGTGCCGGCCTACGAGTTGATCGCCACAATAGATGAAGTGAAGATTAGAACCCCTGGTATCATGATATTTGGAACTTCATGAAAAAGGAGGCTTATCCACCAGGGGCAAACGCCAAAGATAAAAGAGCAATACAGCGAATGGTTGCTCAGTTTATCATCTGCGGGGGTAAGTTGTACAAAAGAGGCCATCTGGAAATGCGTAAGTTGTGTGTTGATATAGAAGAATCAAAGCGCCTAATGGAGGCCATCCATGGAGGGGAGTGCGAAGCGCACATGAGCAGAGTAATGCTAGCTCGGAAGATTCTCAGTCAGGGCTACTACTGGTCAACCATAGAAGAGGATTATATTGGTTTTGTTCGACGATGCCACAAATGCCAAATTCACGCAAATCGCATGAATATCCCGCTATCAAAGCTGTATAACATGACTTCACCATGGCCATTTTCAGTTTGGGGAATTGATGTTATTGGAGCAGTTACGCTGAAAGGCTTGAATGGGCATGAGTACATCTTGGTGGCAATTGACTACTTTACAAAGTGGGTCGAGGCCCAATCCTATGTAGTGCTAAAAGTGTTGCACATAGCTAAGTTCATCAGGACTAACATCATTTATTGTTATGGGGTCCCGAATGAGATCATTTTAGACAATGGTTCCTACTTCAAGGGAGAAGTGATCGACTTGTTAGAGAAGTACAACGTGGCTTTTCATAAGTTATTCACCTATCGGCCACAAACCAACGAGCTGTTGAGGCCGCTAACAAGAACATTAAGAACATTTTACAGAAAATGGTTGAGACTTACAGGGATTGGCCAGACAAACTGCCATTTGCTCTTTGGGGCTATAGGACTTCAATTCAGACATCTACTAGGGCAACTCTGGTTTTTTTGGTTTATGGGATGGAAGCTGTTCTTCCGATTGAAATTGAGGTTCCGTCATTGTGGGTTATGGCTGAGTGCCAGATAGCAGAAGCGGATTGGCAGCAGAGTAGGTTTGAGGAATTGATATTGTTCGACGAGAGGAGGCTGAAAGCACTGTACCATGTCCAAGGATATCAATGTAGGATTGCCAGGGCTTTTAATAAGAAAGTTAAGTCCAGGAATCTTAAGGAAGGGGATTTGGTGCTGAAAGACAACCGAGCTCCCATCCATGACCCTAGGGGCAAGTTCAGACCTAATTGGACTGGTCCTTATATCATCAAATCAATCTGGTCGGGCGGAGCTATTATTCTTATGGACCTAGATGGCCTAGAATTCTCCCAACCAATCAACATGGACAAGTTGAAAAAACACTATCCTTGAGTGGCTCGCCAGGCCGAAAACTCGGAAGGGCAACCTAGGCAAAAGTTAGTACAAAAAATTAGAAAAAAGAAAAACTAAGCTCGCGAGGTTGAAAACCAGAAAGGGCGGCCTTGGCAAAAGTAGAGTGCAAAAGAAGAGTGTTAATACACGAGTGAACCCGAACCGAACTACGTAATCTTCGGGATACGTAGGCAACTTCATCCTGAAGCTCAGCTGTAAACACTTCAAACTCAATTGTCCTGCCCATGAGATTGTCCAGGTCATCCTTATCTTTTCTGTATCCAAGAGTTTAGTTGTGATCTTTACTACGAAAGTTAGTTCCAATACAGTGCAGTGCTGTCCAGACAAGGGACAACTTTCTGTTTGCTGGATTCGGGGTTGTACATCTCGAGGATAGATTCCATGTGTGTCAAGTTGTGATCCTTATCGAAAATGGTTTTGAAACGTTTTAATAAAAGTTGATTTTGTTCAAATTAATCTTTTTCAACTTAGACCATTTTTGGACCAAAAGGAAAATTTTCAGTGCCCAGAACTTCAATTTCATTGATTTCAATGCAATGTTCTCTAACTCTTGATGCAAATCAAAGTTGCTTTTTATTACATTCAAAAAGAAAACTTGAAAGTACAGATCAAAGCAATAAACTTAGGGCATAGACAAATCAGGTGTTCCTGCATCCCCTCCTTGAGCTTGTTAAAGCTTCGGATGCTAAAATAAGCCTGGCTTACGCCTTATCTTCAAGCCAAGCTATGCATTCGCCAGATAGGACGCAATTGAAATTGGGAGCAGGAGTTAGAAGTTCTGTTGTCCTCCATGTAATGGGATATCGAGCTAGTTGTGAACTTCGGATTGGAAATGAAGCTGGGTACTCTATCCCCTCTTCTGGAAAGGTCTGATCATTCCCAAGCTGACGCCTGAACCAGAACAGAAAATAGAAGACACAGTGTGTCAGGCCCACTAGTTGAATACCAGGTTGTCGAGCCATGTTGTAGCTCATCTTGGGCAGATCAAACTAGGGGCAACGCCAAGTAATGTCAGCAGCAGACCTGTTGCACATCCAATGGCACCACCACCCCTCATTCGGGAAATCAACTAGCTGTTGGCGAAAGAAATAGCCTCGTGCTGAATATACAGGGCAAGAGTCCACTACCTTCAACCTGTCCATGGGCCATATCTGGGGAGGGATGAAAAATAAGAGAGATTAAAGAATAGAGAGGTGTATGTCGAGACAAAAAGTGAGAAAGGGATTTGAGACAAAAATAGAGCATGAGTGCCAAGTGATGTGAGAAACACGTATGAGATAGATTGAGAAACATTACTTGTAAAAGTAGTGGGCTCCTTGCCAATTTGTTTGTCTCTCACCGATGGAAGGCATCCAATACCATCAAAGTCTCCGCCAGGGTCAAGCCAATGCAGCTCTTGCCATCCTTCAAGCCTTAGGCCACTTTGATCAGTCGAAAGCTAGACCCTCTCAAACTAGGGGCAAGTAGGAAATGAGCCAACATACACAAGCAAAGGGCATGCTGCCGGGAACTCTGCCAAAGATGGTCGTCGTGGTCACCGACTTCAGAAATCGATGAATCAACCTGGGAATGTCTAGTTCTCCATTGTAAACTAATGATCGAGCCTCATGTAAAGTAAGCCCACACATCCTTCCTAGAGCTTGGATATGGCGAAAACGGGACTGGGGCAGAATTTTGTCGTCACGCTAGGATTCTATCAAAACTTGGAATTCTTCAATTGTAGGGCATATCTCTTGCCCTCAAAAGCTGAAAACATGTGTAACCAGGTTCCAACACCTAGACGTGGCATGCAGGAACGGAAAACACAGTGGGGTATGACTTAGCAGGAATAGTGCATTTATCTCGAAACCCCAAAAATTCACTTTTTCCGAGCCATCTAGAGTTGCAATCCAAGTTGAGAGTTTTTCGGTGAAGAATGGATCCATTTGTGGCAAAAATAGAGCTGGAATCAAGAAACTACAAAGTCCAAACTTTTGTAGAAGATAAGGCACTGAGTGAAAGACAGGTGGCAGAAATCTGGAGGCCCCTTGCACTGATGGCTGACCGGCCACCTTTTGTAGCCAACCGGCCACCACTGGTGGCCGAAAACTTTTGTTCATGGCCGATGGCCTCCTGGTTTGTCCTCTGGTCACTTTTTATGTATCGAGAGTGTTAAGAACCTGTGTTTGGTTCTGCTCTTGGTGCATTCTGCTGCTTTGTTTTAGTAGTCTTGTTGAGTCATTTTTAAGTTGTTTCAATTTGTTTATCGAGTTGTATTTGTGTTGTTTTGTTTATCAAGTTGTTGCATTGTTTATTGAGTTGTTATTAATAGTTGTCCATCAAGTTGTTTTGCTCTGTTTGTTATGTGTTGGTCGGTTCATTACCTGATTAATAAAATGCCAATACATTGTACAAGTGTTCAATTTCCATCAATCTTGTTTTTATGCAATGTGGTGCTCATGCGGTGCTCAGGATCCAAAATGCAACACTTTTCATCAAAAAGTTGTTTTCATTCCGATCATAGTTTCTTTTTACAAAAGAGTACAAGTTTTTAAAGAAAATAAAACTGTCTAAGCTATACAAAGTGCTAACATTACTAGCAAAAAAAGAAAAAAGAAAAAAGGAAGCTAAGTAAAAAACATATGAATTAACGCCAGCTATCTCAGTCTCAAGAGGCCTTCTTCGTTCTCTTCTTGGGCACAGACTCAGAGCTGTCCCCGTTAGCGCCGCTATCTGTACCTTCCTCTGAACAAGAGTCATCACCGCTCTCGCCTCAAAGCTTGGCTCAGCATCATCACCACTAGCAGAACCCGAGCCGGCATCATGGCCTCCGCTCTCAGATGACTCGGTGTGCTGACCCACAGCCTCCTCGGTCTCACTGGTCTCATCGTCATCATCGCTCATGATAGGCTCTGAAGGGCTCCTCTGATCTTGACCGCGGCATCTCCCCTGGCCGCGTCTGGAGCTGTGTCCTCTTCTTGCTACTAGGAGGGTGCCGATGGATTCATTGTTCTTTGCCGCCGCTTTGTCGAGAAAGGGGACCTGAAAAGGTAGTAGTATATGTCAGCCACAGTATGTGTATCGGGTGCAACTATGGTGTGCAGAATGAGTACATGCAGAAGTCAAGAACAAAGTATGAATATAGTATGAAAATACAGTGTGTCAGATGTGATCTATATATGCAGTGTATTAGTGTAGTGTGGGGAAGTGTTCAGTAGAAGTGTCATTTTCAGTATGTCAGCAGAAATGTGATGACCGAAATGCAAGAAAACTGAAAAATTACCTGAATATCGTGGAAGCCGAGCAGTGCCTCCTTCTTCAATATCATGCCCTCGAATGAGGCCAACATCTCGAGTAATCCCTCGATGTACCCTGCGGGTGCCTGCAAATGCAATTTGAAATGATCAGTGTTCGAAATGAATGACTATCTAAGTATCTGGGCAACAATGGAAAAAATGAGAACTGTAGTGCATACCGGAGATGAATCAGGTGCTCTGACATATCTATGACCACCCATCAGAGGCTCTATCAGAATCTTGTAAGCCTCTCCGATGTACCGCCAACCTGTCAACTCGGTCGGAAGCTTTGGCCAACCGAAACTCTATCTAGCGGAGGACACCCCTCTGGCCGTGTCTCTCAGCACTCGAACTCTGCTCGTCGAAGGGATGTCTACTGCTCACCCTGTATAAGCACGAGTACCCGTCAAGGAAGGCATGGAGTGCATCTGGATGTATGTCACATAATCTCCCTCTCCAACAAAGTAGTCGGCCTCCACGCCTCATGTAATGTCGATCACCTCCTGGGAGGAAAGACTCTCTGTGGCCCGTATGGATGGCGGAGGTGGCATGGGAACTGCCTGTGATGGCAAACCCAAGGTCTGGTGGAGGAAGCACTCACCTAAAAACTAGGCTCGCCCTACTGGTCCCTTAAGCATGAGTCGGTAACGGTAAGTGCCCTAAGTGCCAGCGAACTGGTATCTAACACCCTCAGGCATCATCGCCCAAGGCTGCCATGAGATCTGCAGATAGCAAATACATAGATTGTTGGTTGCCATCAGATATGCAATATGAATCAGGGCTGAAGTAAAGCAGAAAGAACTTTGAGTTTTGAGTTATCTCCGCTGCAGTCACTGTGTCAAAATATCAGCGGAAGAATGAGAAAGTCTCTCGAGTCCTCCGTAGGCATCTCTCGTCATATCGGTGAGAGTACGACACGACAGGAGACATCTTCACCTCCGGCTCTGGGGAAAGTGTCGGAAAATATGCATATACCCATAGCTGTAGAAAGTAAAAGGACGACAATGAGTATGCAACAGATAAATACAGATAATGCGGAAAGCAAAGTATGTGTGGAATGTCCAGAAAATGCAGAATGCAAAGAATGCAGAATACAGAGAAAATGCACAAAGCAAAGTATATAGTATGGGATACAGAAAGTACAAATGCAAAGTAGAGATCAGACTATGTGTGTACAGTGTGTGCAGTGTATAGAAAGTGCAAAGCAGAAAGCATGTCAGGAAATGTAAAGTAGAAAAGTAAAGCATACCTCCCAGGCTCTCTAGTAGTCGCCTGCTCTATTCCCGCTCCTGCGGGATATCAAGCTTATATAGCTGTACAAGGTAGCGAGGCCAGCGTTGCCCCAGTTGTAATGCCGGACCTGAGACAAGTCCATTAAGGCACTTAAGAGATATAGCCCGATTGTGTTCGCCTTGTCGGCGAACAAGGTGGTGCCAAAGAGGAATATCAGGAAGCCTCAGACGTACTGCTCGATCTCCTTTAGTGTCTCTTGCTGTGTTCCTCTGAAATGATCTGCAAACCAGGTATATCAAACCATCCCTGATTGAAAGAGAGGTGGGCGTGCCCCTAGTAAGTAGATCTAGGCGGCCTCGCACTCGCCCATGTCTGTATCATATGGGATCGGTCGACCTCCTACCTCAATGCTGGTGAGCATAGGAAAGTCATGCGGGGTCATCGTCATGTCTCCCGTGGTAGAGAAGTGGAAGGAATTAGTGGTGTCCCACCACCTCTCTACCAGTGCGCCAAGTAGGGCCCTGCTCGCTATGAGACACGATAGCCCTATGCAGAATAAGCCAAACCCGGCCTCATTGACAATATGGCAGACACCAATAGGGAGGTCCATATACCACTCTCTCACAGATGTGGTCCCACATCCTTGGATAGAATGAGAATTCCCTGTAATCAGAATGAGTAGACAAAAGGCAATCTAAGAAATACAGTGCATGAATGTGCCCGAGACAAGTAGATGAAAGATAGTGCAAGAGTGTGATCTATGCAAGAAACGCAAGGTACATGGCGAAAAATGTAAGAAGACAGTGTATACGCGTCATAGGATAGATGAGACTCCGGCTCTCACAGCAAGAGATCCACAGGCAGGCCTCGTGCAAATCCTCTGAAATGATGGATAGTATTGGGTGGTAGCACATGCACCTCGGGATGGTATGTCTCCGGGTCGAAGGGTTGAACCCTGGGTGGTAATGGTACATGCTCGGGATCTCTCTCCATCCCTAAAGAACCTCCGTCACGGGGAATGTCGTCTACCATCTGGAAAGGAGATGAGAAAGTACGCGAAAAGGAGCAAAATGGGTGGAGAATGCCAAAAGTAAAAAAAAGTCAACCCTCGAAGAGAGAAAATGGGAGAAAAAGTCAAAGCCTGGGAAAAGGCACTAAACCCCAGAGAAACTCGAGGGAAACAAACCTCAAGTGGTGAAAATGAAGAAAAAAGCACCGAAATCAAATTCCAATCGGTTCAAAACGAAGGAAATCAAGAGGTTTTAGTGAATCAACTTTGCGTGGGGCATTGGAAAACACATATAAAGCTCGAATCTGGAGAGAAGAATAGTCTAGGGTGAAAGAGGGGTCAATTTCAGCTAGGGAGGTGTGAGGAAATGAAGTTTGGGATTGTGTATTTAAAGACTCGAATGCAAAAAGACTAAAATGGCCTGAATTGCCATCGGTGGCCGACCAGCCACCATTTTTGGTTGACGGCCACCATTTGTGGCCAACAACATCCAGGAGTGGCCGACAGGTGGCCGACACTGCTCCAAGGTGGCTGACAGTCTTCCTGTGATTTCCCTGTGTGCTTTTCTACTATTTTGTGCCCTTGGTTCTTGAGAAAGTGCAAGAAAAGTTCACTTTTAAGCTCAAATTGTCTCTGCGGAAGTTCCGAACTGTGTCTTCAGTGCATGACTCATTACTAGTTAACATGAATGAGGTGTATCCTTTTGAACTATATTGCAACTCCTCTGAGAGGTAAATCGGAGGTTGCGACTGAGTCGATTTTATTAGACACGCTTTTGTCATTACATAGAACGTGTGTCTCTTTGTCGTTGCACGGAACGTGTCTCTTGCATGTGATGTTTCATAGACTGTGCATTCCTCGCATTTGCATAGCCAGGCTTCTGTTTCCCACTCACATAGAGCATGCATTTGGTAGAACATACTATTAATCTTGAGTTGAACATGCATTTTCTACAATTGATCACCGCATAGAACATGCATTCTATATTGCTGCATGGAATGTGCATTCCGATGTTGCATAGAATGTGCTCCGGCTTTCGCTGCATAGAGCATGCTCCTAATAATCATGCATAGAACATGATGTTACGACATTTGCATAGAACATGATTTGCTTATCTTGCGTAGAACATGCACGCTTACTATATTATGCTTGTTAAGTATCTTCCTCATGCAGGCACGATATTGTATGTATAGTTCAATCAGAGGAATTCCAGATGAGATAATTCTTGTCCTCCTAACTCCTTTTGGTTAAAAGCATTCGGGCGTGTCCTGGTGTTTACACCACTTCTTTTGGTTAAAAGAATTCGGGTGTGTCTTGGTGTTTATACCACTTCTTTCGGTTAAAAGCATTCGGGCGTGTCTCGGTGTTTACACCACTCCTTTTAGTTAAAAGCGTTCGGGCGTGTCCCGATGTTTACACTGCACCCTTTTGGTTAAAAGCATGCGGCGTGTCCCGGTGTTTACACTACCCTCTTCTCCTCTCGCGTGCGACACGTTAGGACGCTTCAGTTAGGAACACGCGGGTGTGTCCTGGTGTTCACCACCCTCTTTCTCCTCTCGCGTGCGACGCATTAGGACGCTTTCAGTTAGAGACATTCGGGTGTGTCCCAGTGTTCACCACCTTCTTCTCTTTTTGCTTGCGACGTGTTAGGACACTTTTGGTTAGAGACATTAGGGTGTGTCCCTGTGTTCACACCATCTTTCTCCTCGCATATGCAATGTGTTAGGATCTTGTTTGATACCTCGAGTGTGCTTAGTGGTTGCGTTGTTCTTTGCCTTTCCTGCATGATGCGTAGTTAAGTTTGCATAATTTTCTTACATCCTTTATGCATGAAATGTGGTTTGGTTCATGTTTGCTTACTTCTTTTTTATGTATGAGATTACTGTAGCATTTCATTGTATGACACTTGCATTCACATGTTTCATTACAGCCTCATTGCATGATCATAAGTTATGTTGTCGCATCGTGCATATCACTTGCATCATGCCCTAGAACAATGCTGGTTTGATTCCTTGCAAAAGGATACGTAGGCAGCCTGTGGTGCAACCATTCTTTGTTTTGCTCGTCTGTTTGTCCAAGTCTTTGTCCTTGTCAAAAATAGGTCGTCTCTAGGCTTTGACATTCACTCCCGTCATTTCATGATTTCCGAGTTCTGTCAAAGAGGGGCAACTATAGACACCCCATTTTTTACCATCCTCAAGACTTGGGTGTCATCATTTGTGTACTCGGTGATTGTGCTTGTTTGTGTTTGTTTTGAGCGCCTGAAGTCCTTGGCGGAACACTTTGTCTTTGAGCCTCTAAACCCTGTTGTTTTGTGCATGTTTTTGGACCAAGAGCTTGTTGTCTCTTGCCTGGAGAGGAGGGTGACCTGTTGGCTAGCCTTGGGGCCTGTCAGCCATGGCTTGTTTCTGTCGGCCACCTGTGGTGGCCGACGACCATTGATCTCATTTTTCAGATATTTGTTTGCCGGTTGTGCCAACTGTTGCTCACTGAGCAACATCTTCATACATGTGTATGGTAGGATGTATACAGGCTCAAACCTTGATTTTCTATATATAGGGGATGCCCTCCTCCATTTTGGAGGGTTAGACATTTTAGACCAAATCTCTCTCTCTCTCTCTCTCCTAATTTTGTGCCTTAAAGTCTAGTTTCTCTACACTTTTGTACATCAACCCTTGATCAAACTTGACCACCTTGGAGCTGAGGTCTCTTGAGGCCCTCTTTGAGGTCTAGAAGAGGATTTTGGCCTGATTTGGCTTGTTTTCTAACTTGCATCTTGTCTTCAAGAGGTATAACACTTGTATTTTAAGCTTATTTTAAATACTTGTTTAGCCATCTTTTTACACTATTTTTGAGCTGGTTTTGGACACTAAAAAACTCTGTTTTTATGGTTTAAAAATGGTGGTTTGAGTATATTTGGTGTTAAGGGATAGTCCACCCTTCTTGTTGCTTAAGTTTTAGCTTTTTGTGCCATCTTTCATCACCTTCAAATCAAACTTTTTGGGCCTTTAAACCACTGAAATTTAGAGGATTTTCAGTGACAAAAACCTACTTTTGAAGTCCAAAATTGGAGGGGATAGCCTCCCCTCCTTATGTCTTGTTTGCGTTCCTAGTTAGTTTCATATGTTAGCATATTTTTGTAGCTTAACTTAGCTTATTTCCAACATATTTTTGCCTTTGATTTGGGCTGCGTTGGCTCTGTTTTGGGCTGTTTGTGTTGTATGGGTGGTCTTTTGCATAGTTGTAGTGTAAAGGGCTTCACTAGTTTAGTGTTTTAGGCCTTTAAACATGCATTCTTTAAGTTGTTTGCATGTTGTGGTGCTGTTTTGCATGTATTTTCAGCATCATAAGCTCTGTTACATACTCTTTTGTTTCACTCTTTTATTTGCTTTTGAGAGTGGTTTCAAGTTTAGGATCCTTTAAGCTTGAGATTGAGTTCATTGCTTAATGGTTTAATCCTTTTTGAGGGTTCATTATCAACGGCTTGAACTCTCTCTTGCCTTAAATCATCCCTTGGTTGACACTTCTTTCGCTTTAGAGGACACTCACTTTTGGACTAATCAATTAAAGAATGGATTGGTAATCTAAAATGAGTAAACAAAAACATGGCAAGTAAAAAAGGTAAGATTAAGCATCTTTTGTGTTGCATTGCATGTGTTCGAATCAGATGTTAATTCGAACCCAAGGAAAATGGGACATTTCATACTCGAAGTGATGAAATGTGCCATTTTTCTTGGTCGCCATCATGCTTGATTATGCATGATAGGGTGGATGGTTGTTTTGGTCTTGTTTGTGCATTCATTAAACTTATACAAGCTTGGCTTCTTGGCCATCGTGCATGGAAAATGCTTGGTTGATGGTTTGAGGGCCAAGAGTTATGCTCCTTTGAACTTGTGTGATGATAAGGAGAGTAACAGTACACACAACCCTTGAGAATACACTACTTTGCCTCTGTTTGCTCTCTGTTACAGCAAAAAAGAAAGTTCAGGAAAGGGGTAGCCGACTAGCCACCAGTATCAGCCGACCGACCACCAATGGTAGCCGACCGACCATCAATGAAGAAGGTTGCTCTATGTGCTCCTAAAGGGGATCAGAAGTGTTCTGGGAGTTGACACAATTTTCAGTGATCAAACATGTGCAAATAGAGGCTACAATGGCAAGGCAGTGGCAATTTCGGGTAGAGAAGCTGAGCATGCATGCATCCTTCGTCCCTTAAGGCCATTTAATTGCTTAATTAGTTAGTTGTAGGTAATCCATTCATATAAGTGTTGTAACTATTTAGTTAATTGATTCGTTTTGTAATTAATTAGCTTAATTTGGTTTGTAATAATTAGTTAACTAGAATAGTTAATTAGTTTCGTTTTGTAATAGTTACTTAATTAGCGTTGCTAGTTAGCTTATTTATTCGGACCCTCCTTCACGAGGGCACAATGTTATAATAAGTATGCGTGCGTGTGTTCATGTCTTCCAACCCCACGTACTTCTCCCTTTTATTTAACTGCTTTTGATGGTTAAATTAGGAGCATATTTTGATTAGCATATCGCATGCTTGCATTCATTCATTTGTCATACATGCACCGAAGCTCGGCGCATCATTCAAACTGCATTGTTATTTCAATACTTCTTTGAATATGTGTTTCAAAGCATGTTGTCAAAGTGTTGTAAATACCATGATTAAGTAGCCGAGCCTATTTAGTTGCATTATTACATGTGTTGCATTAAGCACTTAACATAGGATCATGCATCTTTCTAACTAGTTTTTGTTTTTGCTGGGAGTACTCGGTAAGGTTTTACACTTTAGCATAGTTGCATGAGTGTGATTACCATGTTGCCATGTTTCACATCCTTGCTATGAGGTTATGTGCTTAAATGCTAAACTGCATGAATGCTTCTGGATGAAGGCTTGTTGTTTGAATTGAAACGATTCAACAAATGTAAGTTTTAAGCCCGCTTTGTCGTGGCAAAATCATGTTTTAAGCCCACCTTGTTGTGGCAAATCCGTATCTTTAAGCCCACTTGAGGGTGGCAAATTCAAACCATTTTCGCAAAACAAACATGAGTTGAGTTCTTCCAAGTCTTGCAAACTAGTCTATACTTGCTTGTGTGCATCACATAGTAAAGATAGTTTAATAACCGGAACAAGAACACATAATGTTTATAAAAGAACATATCATGATTAGTAGAGGCCGATCTTTGATCAAGCGAGTGGGGGCGCTTATTTCAGGACCTTCCCCTCTCGTACCTAAGTTCCTGAGTCGAGGCAACTTTGGTGATGACGGACATGTGGCCTTTGGCACGAGTCAGGGTTTCCTAAATTTCCCCAAATAAAATATTTAGGTGGCGACTCTGTATCTGGTAAAGCAGTCCAATTTTGGCATTATTTGATTAAAAATCAATTTTCCAAAATGATTTGTCGGATTTGGACTCTTTGGTGTTTATCAGTTTCACATTGCACTTGTGAGACTAGATTCAGAACCGTGGGAATCCGAACTGTGAGGCCTTCTTTTCAAACCCTTTCCGAAAGGCGGGGTGCGGAAAAAGGCGAGTCCACACTCACCCGAGCCAGACCCCAGCCTTTCTCAAATCAACTTAATCCCCCTCACTAAAACACAAAAGATGGCTAAGAGGAGAGCCGTCTGAGCTCTAATCACCAAGTAGGCTTCTACCTCCAATGCCGAGGTCTAGGCCAAGCTACCTTCACCTAGTCAAACTCTCCAGAGTGTTGTTGCCCTCCTTTCTACCCAGGCTACCTCATCTCGCGTAGAAAGAGGCCTCACACTTCATCAGCCAAACAAAATTTGGTGGATGAAGAGCAGACCGAGCAACTTGGGGCCGAGGTGCTCGCAACCCAACCTTCTCCAGGGGGCCACCACTCTGACTATGTTGACTCATCTTCCCACCCACTGTGGGCACTAGCCGTGACCTTCAAAGGCCGCGTTGTGACCACAACTAATTTGGTGATCACTGAGAAGGACCATATGTTGGCTTTCAATTTATCCAAAAGCTTGTGCCTGCCGGCTGACATAAAACGACACGAACAGTTGATCGAGCTCAAAGCAATTCGGTCGGTTGCCAAGTCTATGGTTCTAGTGAGTCATCACTTTGGATTTCCACTTCCACTTTTCTTTGAACTTTTTGCTCGGTTATTTTAATTGTTGCTTGATTGAATTGCAGGCTATGCAGAAGAGCCATGTTGCCCATCAGCGTGTGCTAGAGCTAAGGAAAACAACTGGGGCGGCCATTGCTAACGACAAGGCCAAAGATGCCGAGCTGAAGGCTCTCAAGGCGACGCTGGCCAAGCTAAATGTTGAGAAAGAAAAGTTGGCCTAACTGGTTACCACGACCGAAGAAGATAAGTAGAAAGCCTTGGCCGAGAAAAAAAGAGCAATATTTGCGGGAGCTCTCCAAGCTTGAGAAGAAGAAGGATACCAATATAAAAACACTGCAGCAGAAGATGGAGGATGCTGAGGACCGCAGTTACAGGGAAGGCAAAGAGACCTATGTCCAACAGTGGGAGGAGGCCAAGGATATCTTCTTCAAGTGCAGCTGGAAGATAGTGCTAGAGAAACTCAATCATGCAGCAGACTTGGAGATATTTTTGAATCCTTCTCCACACTTTACATTGAACTACATGACGGCTTATGCCAAAGCCATTCAACAAAAATTTCTACAAGAGGAGAAGAAAGATACCCCGTCGCTGGTTGATGTTCCTCTACTTGTTACTGATCTCGGTCGACAGAGTTCTTTGCCAGCTTGAGCGAAGGTGTGCAGCCATACTAAGCTAAGCTTGATCGTTGCAGAAGGCATCACCGACTTAACACAAGAAGATGATGTTAGCGCTGACCTAGCAAGTGGTGAAGTAGTTGTTATTGCCGATGCTGAGCTGGACGAGCTTTTTGCTTGATCGTGATGATAATTTTTGTTCTTTATTTTCTTCTTTGATTTTGCTGTGTAACCAGGCTATATGCCCCTTCTTGTAATCCTTTCTTCTATTAATGAAAAACATCTTTTTGTACGGTTTTTGTGTCTTTCTTTAAATATGTCACAAAACTTTTTTTTGTATGCTTTGCCGAGCTAACCAGTTTGGCCCTGTATGATCTTACCGACCTTCTTTGGCTGAGATAACCATCCCAGCTAAAGATTTCAAAAATAAGTTTGGTCAAACCTGCCAACCTTCTTTGCCCGAGATAACCATCTCGGCTAAAGAGTTCAAAAAAAATGTTGGTCAAACTTGTCAACCATTTTTGGCTAAGATAACCATCTTAGCGAAAGAGTTTAAAAAATGAAGTTGGTCAAACCTGTCAACCTTCTTTGACCAAGATAACCATCTCAGCTAAAGAGTTTGAAAAATGGTATTGGTCAAACTAGCCAACCTTATTTGGCTGAGATAATCATCTCAGACAAATTCTTTGGTCGAGATAACCATCTCGGCTAAAAAAATGGTGTTGGTCAAACTTGCCAACCTTCTTTGGCCGAGATAAACCATCTCGGCTAAAGAGTTCAAAAAATTGTATTGGTCAAACTTGCCAACCTTGTTTGGCCGAGATACTCTGCCAACCTTCTTTTGCCGAGAAAACTATCTCGGCTAAAGAGTTCAAAAAATGGTGTTGGTCAAACTTATTGACCTTCTTTGGCCGAGATAATCATCTCGGACAAGGAGTTTAAAAATGGAGTTGATCAAACCTGCCAACCTTCTTTGGCCGAGATAACCATTTTGGCTAAAGAGTTCGAAAAATTGTATTGGTTAAACCTTCAAACCTTCTTTGGCCGAGATAACCATTTCGGCTAAAGAGTTCAAAAAATGGTATTGGTCAAACTTGCCAACTTTCTTTGGCCGAGACAACCATTTTGACTAAAGAGTTCAAAAAATTGTGTTGGTCAAACCTGCTAACCTTCTTCGCCCCCAGTCGGACAAAGATTTACGTATAAACCGAAATAAATACAAGTATTGAAAAATTTACCAGAAAAAGTTGTCTACTTGTTTTATTGAATGTTGGATGAAAACGTTTAAGAAAATTACAAGTGAAAAGAGCTAAAAATAGAATATCTTGAGATTGACGGTGTTTTATGGCTGTGGGATAGCTCAACCATCCACATCTTCTAAGTGGTAAGCTCATTTTCCTACTAATTCCACCATTTTGTACAACCCCTCTCAGTTAGGTCCCAATTTGCCATCCCCAGGCGCCAAAGTGTTTCCCATTAGTTTGCGTAGCACCCAATCTCCGATCTTAAATTGCCTTGGATGCACCACCTTGTTGTATTTTCTAGATAATTCATGTTGATATGAGGTGATGCTTACTAGTGTCGTTTCTCTTTGTTCTGCAGCTAGATCTAGCTCCAAGGCTATGGCCTCTCCATTCAAATCTAGATCTAAATTTTTGCTTCTAATGGTGGGGAGGCCGACTTCTAGGGGGATTAGTGCTTCCATGCCATAGGCCAAGGCAAAAGGTGTTTTGTTAGTCAACCGCCTAGATGTGGTATGGTAAGCCCATAAGACATAGGGAAATTCCTCAGCCCATTTTTCTTTTTCTTTTTCTAGCGTCTTTTTCAGACCATCAGAGACTACATTTTTGGAGGTTTCGGCCTGGCCGTTGGCTTGAAGGTATACCGGCGTGGAGTTGTAGAATTCGATCTTGTGCTCTTCACAAAAACCACTAAAGATTTATCCATCAAATTGGGTGCCATTGTCAGATATCAAGGCCTTGGGAATTCCAAACTGGGTTATGATGTTCTTCCAGACAAACTTCTTGACGACTTTTTCTTTGATGGATACAAGTGTCTCTGCCTCCACCCATTTCGTGAAGTAGTTTATCGCCGTGATAAAGAACTTTCTGTTGCCCGACGCGATTGGGAGTGGTCCTACTATGTCTAAGCCCCACATTGTAAAATGCCAAGGGATGGTAAGAGGTAGAAGCTCTCTGGTAGGTTGAGGATTTGATGCATGAACTTCTAACATTTTTCATATTTCTTGACATACTTCTTCATATCTGCTTGTGAGATAGCTCGATAGGCCAGAGATCTCCCCCTTTGGTGGCTTCCACAAACGCCTTCATGGATTTCGAACAAGAATGCCTCGCCCTTGCTTGGATGGACACACTTCAAGTACGGTCCTGTGAAGGACTTTTTGTATAGTGCTAGAGATGGGGAAAGCCAAAAATCTTGTTGACCTCCTTCTTGTCTTTTGACAAAATGCTATCTTTTAAGAACACAATGATGGGGTCCATCCAGGAGGAACCTAGCATTGCGCAGAATACCTCGGCTGCTTCATTTTCCTCGATGCTCGATCTTTGTAATGCCCCGAAATTCTTACAATGTGCCCACCTCATAACAATTGAGAAGTGATAGCGTATATGAATTAATAAGCTTTCATAAATCAGAGTTTGATATACAAAAAGTGACACATGCGATATACATTCATAAATGGTACATCCTGAATCTACAACATGTGTTACAAGATTAAGAAAATAAATAAAAGCTGAATAGATAATTATATGCCCTAAAGGCTTACACATTTCCAAATCAATGCTTGGGTACATCAAAAGTGAGTCTTAAGCTCAATACATATAAAGCTCTAGGCTTGTACAAAATTAAATAACAAACAAAAACAACGTTGAGCTTTCAGCTCCACATTCCTCCCAAGCTAAGTCCTTCTAAAAATGGTTTTACCCTAATAGGGTGAGCCAATGCCTAGTAGAAATAATCTAACAGAACATATGCATCTTAACAAAGATATAAGGGTGAAATGCATACGCAATGCCCATGTGAAAACAGTTTACATTTCTTTCTCAAAGTCATGCCATGCTTAAATTAGATCGAAATTCTCAAATCATGTCCTTTATCATAGGAAATAAGGGGAAAATTCTTAAACCGATACAACCTTTCACGGATATTTTGTCTGCAGAAAATCGTCAAATGGCACCCATGTAAACGTAGTCTATACAAGCACTACTATTTCCATTTTACAGATATTTCATCCGTGGGAATCGACACCCATGTATACGCACGTTTTTCAAAACTTCACCCTAGACAGACATGCTAACTTAATTTGGTGATACACATCTCTTTCCAACATTCACCCCTTCTTTTCTCAAAATCATATACATTTATAATGTATTAAATGAGCAACAAATGTTCAATGCACATGGATGATAAATTATTTTCAATTCACCTAATCCTCATGCAATTTCTACAACAATCATAAATATCCTCCGACGATAGCCCAAAACAATTATTTCTAAACATATATAAAATCTCCAATACAAATAAACTATCCAAAATTTAAGATGTGAGCGATAGTACACATCCAACTCCACCATCTATACTAATATCCATCTAATTTCACATTTTCATCATCAATTCCATTTATTTATACAAAGTAAAAATTTGGGACATTTAGGGCAAACTCACTTTTCTTCCAAATCTAATCTTTTACAATGGTGAAGAAAACATTGGCTATTATTCATACAAAATTAATTCCAAATACCCATCAATTTTACATATACAGTAAATAAAAAGATTTGACAGAGTCAAAATCTTAAAAAGAAAATATGTTAAAGATGTACAAATTAAACCCATTAGCAATAATGAAAAACCTAAGTGATTTGTGATTCAAAACAAACTTAATTGCAACAATCCCCAATCAATCAAAACTAACAATCTAAATCATCTAATACGTGTGAAAGTGATTTAAATTGTTGTTTCACAATTAATAAATCGGCACAAACGATTTTTACGTGAAAAAAAATCACAGTAGAAGCACCTCCAATTGTGATTAGAAAAACCACGAGCGAAACGTCACTAATCAATCCATTATGAAGAATAAAAATACACAAGATTACCAAACAATTTACCCAACACTCTATAAAATTGTCTTCAACAACTTGTGCCTCATTCACCAAAACCTTCGTCTCAGAATTGATTAATCTGATGTTGAATCCACAACATCGTCGTTGAATCCACAACAACGAGCCACTTCAAACTCCTTCAAAGCCTTCACACTCGAATCTTCAAAATCAACTGAACAAACTCTCTTTGATTTGGATGATCAACCAACCCTTTGATGTAAACGATTCAGATCATGAGATAAACTCACAAAGACGTCAAAGGAAACAAGTAAAGAACCTCCATAGAAAAACCCTAACTCTCAAGAATAAGATCTAGAAGCTGTAACCCTAAAATCTAACTTTCGCGTGGCTTTATACTGAATAGGGTGACGGGGACCACTCAAGCCATGGAATGGTCGCTCGAGCGGTGTGCCTCATATGTGTGGAATCCATAAGTGCCTTCGCTCGAGCCACCAAAAGGTTCACTCGAGCAAACATTGAACTCTCTCAGCACTTTTGCAGAGATGTTAAACTTCTAAGAGCATGGATGCTTTGCTCGAGCGACCACTGTGTTGCTTGAGTGGTCGTGAAGAAAACAACCACTGATTACATCTGGAAAAAAATATTTGTTTGGGGAATTGACAACACAAGAGAACTAACAATTTCCCCCTTAGTCAATTCTTGGAAAAAACACATCTAACATTTGAATCTTAATAAACTCATTCTCTAGACACAAAACAAACCAAACAAACTAAAAAAATACTAAATCATTCTAAAACACCACCTTCGAACCACCATGAATGAACCACCTGCAAAGAAAACAACATTGCACAAACACTAGAAATCGATAACTGAATGATTAGCATGATTAGTAGTGGTCAACAAATCAAGTAACCCATCCAAAATCCAACCAATTAATTATCCTAACCATATGATCCGAACTAAGGAAACATAATAATCCAAAATCAAAAAACCCTACTCCCCTTTTTTGTCAGGGAGTGATAAAGGATACAGTCAGATGGGCCAAAATAGTACTACCAACATACTATCAAAATAAGAAACGAAAAATATATCCATAAAAAAATAAAATAAAATAAAAACTGCCTAAAGTAGAGAAACACAAAAACACCCATCATAGATACAGCGGTAGTGGAGGGTGCTGCTGTATCTGAAGCATGGAAAGAATCTGGGCAAGCTAGAGAGAGGATTGGTCCATGGCATGCTCAATCTTTCTAGAGAAAGCCTCTAAAGTGCTGAGACACACATTGGTGGATATCTCTAAATTAGTGATATAGGCATCGTACAAATCCATTTGAGTATCTAACCGATCATAACGCGCACTCATGGGCTACTCTATTTGGAGGAGTTGTCTTCGAACAGTCTAAGCACGAGCAAGTTGCTCCCTCTCGCCAATTGTTGTAGCGTCAAACTCTGTGCCCTCATCTATCTGATCCTTGGCTGCACCTGAAACACTAGCGCCGAACGACTCCCCCTAAGATAGGCTTGACTCTAGGAAATGGTCTTTTTGGTGACAAATTTGATAGAACAAGAAAACTCATCATCAGTGGAGGATGGTATACCAAGAGGTGTAAAAAGCTGGTTTAGGGGACACCCGTAGGAAAAACCCAAGGACTTCTTACCCTCAAACACAGAGATCATTTTGGAAACTATCATCTGAAGGAGATTAATGGAAAGATGGTGATCAATGTAGTAAAGAACATAACCTTGATCTTGTGAGTTGTTTAAGCTATGTGGGTGACATGGATGTTGGCACAAACAATGATGTTAAAAAGCAGAAAGTGGAAAAGAAGCTCATTTTGCCTAATGAGAGTCTCAGCAATCCAAGTCCGGGGAGTGCCACACAATTCAGTGGCAACCATGTCAAAATTGGCATTGCAAGTAGCAAGAAAAGGAAAGTGACAATTTTGGACTTCAGGAATGCCAAGAAGAGAGCAAATAACCTCATGATCAACTAAAACTTCCTCAGAACGAACCCAAGATTTGAAAAAGGGAGCAATAGAATTAATTAAGTGGATGTTACAATAAAATTCCCAGACCCAACTGAGATTTTGATTGTCGGAGAAAAGAAGAACACGCTCACCACGCAAGGAATCAAATACAGAACGAATAGAGATGGACTCAAAAATGGAGGGTTGGACATAATGTTCCAGGTGGATAGTCCCAGACACATAGAAGTCTCTATACATGTTGGCTTTTTTCTTTCGATGAAAATTTTTCTGTGTTATAAGTAAGATGAGAAATTGTGGCCTTGTGCCTTTTTGAGGACTGGGCCATGACTGAAATTGAAAAACAGAAGACCAACAAAGAGACCACCAATAAACCCCCCATAGACAACCAACCAAGAGACAATACCAAACGATTCATAGTGAACCAACCCCAACGTCAACCAGAAAGCACAACCTTCATTAGTAAGCAAGTAAACAATTAGAGTGTAACATGATATATAAGAGAGGTTCAATTACTCAATTATGAACTCGGCCAACTTTCACACATTATTCAAAAGAAAACTTCAAACCCTAAGAAAATGAGAAAAAAATGGTACCCTATAAATAACCACACATGACAACTAAAAAACATAAACTAGATGGAATGCTAGTATGAAATTAAAAAAAGAAAAAAGAAAAAGAAAAAAAAAACAAAAATAACTAGAAACCAACCAAGAAACATGAGAGTCCATATACAAACCACACTCATGAACAATAGAGAGAGATGTAAAATATAAGAAAAACAAACAAGAGAAATTGAACTATGATGAAGAAAACTTACCCTATAGTGATGAAAATCACTAAATAGGAGCCTAAACCAAGTGAAATCAAGAAGCCGGTCAAAAATTTCCAATGGGGGAGTATAGCCCTAGGAAAGAGATAGAGCTTTGACTGGATTTGGGAAAATGAATTTGAAAGGATGGATTATAGGTATATAAACCAATGCAAACTGCTTGAACTACCAATTGTTCGCTCGAGCGAAGTCACTAAACATGGAGCAGTTGCCCAAGCCAATATTTTGTCACTTGAGTGCACAAAACTAGCTTGTAGTATTTGGGGCCACCTACAAAAGTACTAGAATAGGAAATTTACCGCACGAGTGCAAGAACCATTGCTCGAGCAGTGTGAACAAATAGAAAAGGCTTGCAAGGCCCTCAAACAACCTGTTGAACATCCAAAACCACTCATGCAACTAAGTATCGCCTGAAGCAAAAATGGATTAGTATGATGGCAATACTGGGACACTAAGATGAGGTAATCCACACATCATGAAACCCTCAATATTGCAAGATGGACAATATGAACATGATATCATTAGCAGGCAATGTAAGCATATATCAATGAACATAGGTAGCATATGGATGTAGGACTCAAGAGACAATATAAGAGCTTACATAGTTAGTGTGTGTGTGCAATCCTTGAGTGTCAACAATTGCTAGAGTTAATCCTAGTAGTGATTGGATGGTTGGTCCTCTAGCAAGAGAATCTAAACACGGTTGAAGAAAGTCAAACCACTAGGAATCAAGAGTTTTCTGTTGAGTAAAAGTGGAGGCTCCCCCGCAATCAATGGATCATTTTTATTGATTTTTTTTTTTTTTTTCTCTTTTGAACACTCACTAGCGGCTTTCAAGCTCAAGAGTATGGAAACCAAACCAAAGAAGCATGGATATAATAAGGATGGCCTGGTTGGTGCCTCTAAGGTAGCCTTTTCCTTATGCCTTGACTGCAAAGAACTGAAGGAAAAGCCGTGGAGATACAAAAAGATGGTAGGTGGTTAAAAGATTCAACATTACCCATGATATACTAGTATAGGTCAATTCCTCTAGAAATGCATAAGACACAATGCTAGAAGTCTATAGAGAAATTTGATCACTTCTGCGGAAACCCTTGCAATAGTTTAATTCAATGATGCGTACAGAATGACATGAAATCAATGAGCACGTACTTACAAAATGAGCCATTGGCAAATACACATGAATCCTTGCAAGCAACAAGAGAGATGTTCAAATAAATCTATGTACACAGATGACAAGTATGAATGACAATGAGATTATAACATCCAAGCACATAGAATGCCAATTACACACAACCACTTATGCAACAAGCCACACTCTAGTTTATAAGCACTACACCCAAGGTCTTTCTAAGGAACTCAAACCTAAGAAGATCAAGGGGTTTTGTGAAAATGTCTACTCTTTGATGCTCAGTGCGTACATTTTCAAGAACTACAAGGCCTCCTCAACTAACTCTCGAATAAAATGGTGACGAAGTTCAATATGTTTAGAGCGAGAGTGTTGAACTAGATTTTTGGAGATATTAATGGCACTAGTATTATCACAGGAAAGAGTAAGTGTGTCATGGTCCATACGATAGTCATGAAGCATTTGCTTTATCTAAATCATTTGACCACAACAACTCCTTGCAGCAATATACTTAGCCTCGACGGTCGAAAGAGAGATGGCATTCTGCTTCTTGCGCTATGCAACCAATTATTCCCGAGATAAAAAAAAAAACCTCCGGATGTGCTTTTTTGATCATCAGTACACCCTGTCTAATCGACATTAAAATAGCCAATAATATTGGCTGTTTTGTTGGACGAGAACCAAATCCCATACCCCAAAGTCCCACTAATATACTTGACAATTCGTTTGACAGCTAGAAGATGAGACTCTTAAGGACAAGCTTGTTAACGGGTACAAACACCTATGCTAAATGCAATGCTGGGCCGACAGGCTGTGAGGTACAGAAGACTTCATATCATACTCCTATAAAGGGTAGTGTAGACGTGCTCCGGAGAACTCCCGAGAGAATCTCATTTTGTTCTCTAGCTACTACAGCTCGGACTCAAATGTCACGGTTCTGAATATAATCTTACAATGTGCAATGTAAGACCGATAAATCACCAAAGAGTCCAAATCCAGCAAATCGTTTTGGAAAACTGATTTTTATAAAGAAGTGTCAAACATGGACTGCTTTGCCAGATACGGAGTTGCCATCTAAATATTTTATTTTGGGTAAATTTAGGAAACCCTGGCTCGTGCCTAAGGCCACGTGTCCAACATCACCAAAGTTGCCTCGGCTCGGGAACTTGGGTACGATTGGGGAAGGTCATTTAATGAGCACCCTCGCTCGCCCGATCAAAGATCAGCCTGTACTAAACATGATATTTTGTTTTTGAAAACACATGTGTTCTTATTCTGGTTAATTAGCTAATCTTACTACGTGATGCCCACAACACACAAGTATAGACTAGATCGCCTAATTTGGAACAAAGCATCGCATATCCGTTTGTTTGGAAAATGGTTTGAAGTTTGCTACTCGCAAGTAGGCTAAATTAGGGATTTTGATGAATTGTTCCAATTTCGGTAATCCAACCTTCACCTACAGGCATTCAAGTAGTTAATATCAACTAAGTAATTAGCCTCATGGCAAGCATGCTTTCATGGCAGTTAATAACACACATGCAGTATGCTAAAGCATAAATACTCACAGTATACTCTGAGCCAAAACAAAGAACTAGTTAGTAATCAAATGCATGATCCTAGCTCATGTTAAGATGGCTAATGCAACACATGCGAAATGCAACTAAGATAGGCTCGGCTATCCTAATCATGTCATGTGAAATGCAATACTTGATACATGTATTCAAATTGGAATTGAAATACAATGCAGTTAGTATGATGCGCCGAGCTCGGTGCATGCAATACAGATGAATGGATGCACGCATGCGAAGCATAAGGTATGCTAAATGAAATATGCCCTAAAACTAACCATCGTAAGTAGTTAAGTAAAAGGGAGAAAGAAATAGAGATTGGAAGACATGCATCACACACACGCACGCTTATTACAACAGTTGGCCCTCTCAAAGGAGGGACCGAATAAGAAGCTAACTAGTTAATCTAAGCTAATTGAACTAATTATTACACAACAAATTAATTAACTAATCCTAGTTAACTAATTATTACAAAACAAATTGAAATAGCTAAATGCATTAACTATTAAAGGGTACAGACCAAAGCAAAACCTAGTTATCTACGCATGGCAGCTAAGGAAGGCAGTAAAACAGGAGGTGCTCGGAGGGGGAAGACTGGATGCATGCTCAGTCGCCTCGTTCGGAAATCCAATGCGATGCTCCGACTTGCCTCTATTTTCATTTGTTCTCAGAAACTTGCACCAAGCTCCAGAAAGCTGAAACTCCACCTTGGGAATCATGTGGGAGAGTGGCCGACCACTTTTGGTCTCTAGAAACACCTGTCGACCACTTTTGGTTGTTGAAAAACCAGAAAAGTGGTCGGCCAGCTAGTTTTTTCCGGGTTGGCCGAGTTATTCTTGTTGAGCGCAATTTCTTCGTGAGAGAGCAAGAAAGGGCATGGCAATGTATTTGCAAGATATGTGTGCACAACCACCCTCTCTATCATGTCATGAACTCAAGGGAGTGTGGTTATCTATCCTCGGGCCACCAATCGCGCATTTCCATGCATGATGGCCAAGAGGCGAAGTTGCACAATTCAATATAAAATGAATGCACAAGTAAACACATAAAGCCTAGAACTCTATCATGTATGATCAAGAGCGTCGGCGACCGAGAATCGAGGCACGTTTCATCACTTTAAGTATGAAACGTCCCTCTTTTCCCGTGTTTGGACTATCACCTATTCCAAACACAATGTAACACATAACATGGCATGCATAATGCTATGCAACATGGAGTACGCAAAAATGCAATGCAATATGAACAACCTAACAAGGCTAATGGCATGCACAATGCACAATGCTAAGAACAACTAGCATACACAATGCAAATGGACAACATAGCATACACAATGCGATGTAAGATAGCATTCTCAATGCAAGGTGACATGGCATACACAATGGTAAATGCTAGGACCTAGATGGCATACTCAATGCAAGGCAATCATAAGGTTCTAAACACAATGTAAAGTATGCATGCACGATGCAATGCAACAAGGGTAACCTAGCAATGTTAGGGACATGCATACTCAATGCAAGGAATAACTTGGCATGCACAATGCAAAGGACTACATGGCATACACAATGCGAAGTAAGATAAGCAAGCTGAATGCAATGAAACAATATGGCATACTCAATGCAATATACATGGCATAATCAATGGACTTAAATCAAAAGGAGTAGACCTCAGCCATGCCCAAATTAGTGGCCATTACACAAAAGCAAGGGCACCAAAAGCACTTACAAGCATGCATGCCAATTGGCTCACCAACTAAGGCACTAAGGTGCAACTCTCAAGAACACTTAAAGAGTGAAAAGCATGGAAGTGTAACAATACTAAAGGCACTAAAATGAGGTAAGAAATGATGCTAAATCATTCAAACAACACAAGTATGGCATGCTAGGGTCCTTAAAGCATGAAGCTAGTAAAGAGGACTACAAAGGAGGCATGTAATACATGGCATAAATGCATGAACTAAGCATGGACAGAGCTCAAGTAGGTCAAAATAAGGACCTAAACATGCTGAGATGAGGGCTCAAAGGCCTAGGCATGCAAGCATACAAGCTAAGGCATAAACTAGGCAACAATGCATAACACTCAAAGGCACTTAAAGCATGATTGAGGTAGGAACATGGCAATGCTAAATGCTCTGAAATAAAGTATTAAATGATGCCAAATCATCTAAATAGCTCAAAGGTAGCATGCATGAGTCAACAAAACACAAAGCTAGCAAGGCCAATTGCACTACAGCTATACAAAGCATGAAGGATATGGCAAAGACAACCCAAAATAGTCCTAGAACATGTTAAAATGATGCTAAAACATTTATGGAAGGAAGCCAAAATGTGCTAGCATGAAGGGCATAAGGCATGGTGAATGCAAGGCAAATAAGGTGGATTACACTACACCTATTAAGACCAAGCATGGGATGACTTAAGCAACAAAAATTAGAGTTATATCATGGCATAATAACCCCAAAAAACATATTGAAATGATGGCTCGCAAGCTAAGGCATGAAGGCATACACAATGGTTCATGTTAAGGCATAAAGGGGCAAACCCTCCAACGTATTGAATAAGTGACAAAAGTGAGTGTATGGCCACACTATATGGACTGAAATCACATTTCAAATGCTGCCAAATCATGTAAATAGCCCAATTAATGCATGCTAGTAGACTCAATACATAAAGCTAACAAGCTAGAATGCACTATAGCTATACAAAGCAAGTCATGCATGACCAAAACAACACAAATCAGACCTTAAACATGGTAAAACATGAACAAAATCTTCTTGGAGTTAAGCCAAAAGCATGCTAGAATGATGATCAAAAGCATGATACACATTAGGCCAATGAATGAAATTGCACTACAAGTGCATGGAGCATGCAAGATGATAACAAACTAAGCCAAAACAGATCTAAGGCATGTTAAAACAACACCAAAAACCTACTGAGATGGACTCAAAACATGCTAGAAAGACATGCTACTTCATGAGGCATACAAGGCTAATTTGCAAAATTTATACTACAAGTGTATTAAGCATGCAAGGGGTGACCAAACCAAGCCAAAATAGAGTTATGAAAGGTCCTAAAAGTCACAAAAAAGTTCTTGAATTTAGCTTAAAAGAAGGAGAAATACATGCTCTTTTGATGAGCCATCAACACAAGTAAACAAGAGAAGAGGAGGGGGGACAACCCCCTCCTATTTGGGGCCTCAAAACCACATTTCTACCACTGAAAATCCATTGGATTTCAGTGGTTAAAAGGCCAAACAAAGATGGTTTGAAAGGTGGTGAAAGATGCACAAAGGGCCTCACAAGCCAAGGAACAAAAGGGAGGGAACACCCCCTAGCCAAACAAGGCTTAAACCACCACTTTGAGGATTGAAAAATAGAGTTTTTTTCAGTTCAAAACCAAGCCAAAAATAGTTTGAAAGGGCGGCAAAACAAGCATGCAAAGTTGGCCAAGATAGTGTACAAAAATGAGCTTAAAGGAGGGAGATGCTTACCCTTGAAGCACAGCTGCAAAATAGCCAAAATTCTGAGCTAAAACCACCTTAGACCATCTATTTGATGAATCAAGTTCCTTAGGAGCTCCAAATGATCCTCAACGAACCTCAGCCCAATGGTGGTTAAGTTTGATGAAGGATGCCTAGGCAAAGGAGAGATATATCTCCAAGTATCTCTCTTGCATGCACACAAGATCAAGAGGAAGAGCCAACTAGAGAGACAAACTAAAATTTTAGCTCTGGAATTTCTAGAGAGAGAGGCTCCCAAAATTGCTTCAAAGTTCTTCCCCTTGCAAAATGAGTGAAAAGCCTCATATATAGCAATATACAAGAGTTGGTTCAAAATATCTAAGTTTATAAATATCTGGAGTAGTGCACAACAGCTGGAGGGAAAAGATCTTCAAAAAATCTGAGTTTGGGACCTGCAAACCACTTTTCTGGTCGGCCAGCTACTTTTTCTGGTCGGCAGGAAAATTCTACTTTCTAAGTCCAACTTCAAATGGCGATAACTCCTTCATGTGAACTTCTTTTCAGGTTATTCTTATGTCCAAACTGAAGCCCCAGAAGTAAGCTTTCCAATGGTGGAAGCCTTTCATCAAAATTCCAACTGTGAAAAAAGTTATGTCTGTTTTGGTGAAGCCGCTCAGTTTCGATCCTTCCCGGATTCATGCCGAACTTCTCCCAAACTAGTTTTCTTCTCTCTTTTCTCATTTTCTTCAACTCCAAACCCCTAAGCAAGGTGTTTTGAAAGATTTTTAAAAGATTTCATCTCTCTTTCATTCATTTCCACTTTGTCCCTGCTAGGTTTATCGAAAAGCACAACATTTAACGAAATGCGAGCCTCGGAACATCGTAGGAACTTTGTTTCAAAAATGTTTTGAAAGAGAGGGTTTTAAGGTCTAAAAACCATTCAAAATAGCTTTGGTCCAAAATGGGGTGTGAGGTTAGGATTTGACTCTCCTCTTGCTGATGGGATCGAACCTTTGCACTGCACAACTTTCAACACCTAGTAAACCATCAGTAACGGCGCCTAAGTCTTAAGGGCAGTAAAAAATGGGGTGTCTATAGGTAGGATCCACATCAGTGCCAGAAGAGTCTTTAGAGAGGTGGAGACTCGTGTTCATAAGGGTTTATGCATGTTTGGCTGACTCTAGACCAAACTTAGACACAAGGTTCTCGGTATACTTGGTCTGAAAAAAAAGCATACCCAACTACAATTGCTTAATTTAAAGCCCTAAGAAAAAAGACAATTCTCCCATCATGCTCATTTCAAATTCATGTGTCATGCAATCTGAGAATTATTTCACACAAGATTTAGATGTAGATCTAAACACAATATCATTAACATAAATTTGAGCAACTAGAATATGTGACTTAGTAAGTTTCACAAATAATGTCTTGTCCACATTACCCCTTTGAAAGTCATTGTCAAGAAGAAAGGTAGCAAGCTTATCATACCAAGCCCCAGGGGCTTGTTTCAACCCATATAAAGCCTTGCCTAACTTGTAGACGTACTTTGGAAATTTAGGATCCTCATACCCCTTTGGTTGCTCAACATAGGCCTCTTCCTTTAGGTAACCATTTAGAAAGACACTTTTCACATCCATTTGAAACAATTTAAATCCCAGAAAATGTGTAACATCAAGTAAAATTCGAATAGATTTGAGACGTGCAACAGGGGCAAATGTCTCATCATAGTCAACGCCCTCTACTTGTGTATAGTCTTGAGCAACCAACCTAGCTTTGTTTCTAAGCACTATACCATTCTCATCAAATTTATTTTTAAAGATCCACATAGTACCTATCACTAAGGCTGTGCAAAATACCGCTCAGTCTGCTAAAATCGCACCGATCCACATCAACCAATATCGATCTATCTGCTAACTGCAATTTAAGCTTTAAAATTTATTATCTGCCTTTGAAACCACTTCCCTCCACTATAGTTAATACATATATAGTTTTTAACCTATAATGAAATATCAAAGTAAAAATGTGCATGAAAGAGATTTAATATGTCAAATTTATTACAAATTAGTAGTTATATATATGAAAAATATTATGTAAAAGTAGTTTGTGTTGTATATATGAAAAATATTATACAAGTTAGTGTTATATATTATGCAAAGGCTTTATAATGAATTAGAATATTCTTCAATCTGCCAATCTGCCCAAAACCATTTTAACCGCAATTTGCCAATTCACCAATCTGCTAATCCGTCATTCGGTTTATAATTTTACTCTCAAACCCTTTGAACCGCACCGCACACACCCCTACCTATCACATTCATATCTCTAGGTCTAGGAACAAGAGTCCAAACTTTGTTACGTTCAAATTGACCTAAGTCTTTATGCATTGCATTGACCCAACTATCATCTAGTAAGGCTTTTGCATTCTTAGGTTCAGTTACTGACACATAACACAAATGAGATACCTTCTCCCAAATTTCTTTTTGGGTTTTTATTCGGTCTGAGACACTTCCAATCACTTGTTGTATCAAATGATTTAGTTTCACCCTTGTCGAAGGCTCCAAGAAAGGACTGGTAGGGACTTAAGTAGCAATGGTGATGTCTCTTTGTGCACTCTTTGTGTTTTCAGGTGATAAGACGGCGACGTTTGAAGGAGTGCAAACTTGATCAATAGGATTATATGAGACAAATTATTTCGTGCTTGTACAATTGGCGCCGTCTGTGGGAACGATCAAAGAGAACAAACTTTTTGATTGAGTTTTCCTTCAACTGATTTCAATGGCGCCCAATGAAGACTTACCTCAGTCTATTGTCGATGGACAAACTCTAGAAGGAAGCAAGAGGATCGAGGATTTGCCTTTGCTTCCATCCGTGGTAGACTTGGATCCTCAACGACGGAACCCTTATAGAGATGCGCGAGAAAAACAGGGCTTAGCCCTCGTCACTCTCAAAGCCCATATGGGCAGAGGTGAATGATGGATGCCCAAGTTCTAAAAGATCGCATGAGGGAGCAAGATGAGTTAATCAAGAGAATGGCCGCGGATATGAAGGCCTTGAAACACCAAGTAAAGGGAAAAAACATGGTAATGGTGGAAATCCATGAAGGCGGAACACGTTCTCACTACTTAGGAGATCGCAACAGGTGAGCCACGCCCTCGCATTTTGAAAGAAGAAGCCTCAGGATAAGTGACACACAATCAAGAACTACCAGGATTCGTTGCTCTAGGTCTGAGAGAATGAGGACTAAAAGGTCTTACATGGATGAAAATAGTCATACACATCAAACCACCTCTCGATACATCGAGTTGCCTAGATCGGCAGACCTGCGGACCGTGTTAGAAGAGAGGGCTCGAAGGAAGAAAGACGCCTAGACACATGACCCCTGAAGGTCTCTGCTCTGCAATGTTTGGCTCCTATGATGCATGGAAGTGTCGAGGTTGGAATGTCCATGCCACGCCTTGCTTACAAACCAGCAGACAAAGCATTAGCAAGGTTACAAAGCTCGCCATTCGTTCTGGCGATAGAGAATGCACCATAGACCTTGGGCTTTAATTAGCCTAAGTTCACAATCTACGATGGGAAGTCAGACCCCTATATGCACTTTCGCCAAGTTATGGCCATACATCGGCGAAACGAAGCCCTAATGTGCATCTTGTTTTCGTCAAGCTTAGGCAACTTGGGCCTGACTTGGTTTGAAAGGTTTCTAGAAGGTAGTATCGCTTCATAGGCACAACTTGTGAATGCATTTGTCACCGAGTTTAAGACGAACACCAAGACCTTGATAGAGATAGACTAGTTGCTTTCCATTGACATGGGTGATAAAGAAATATGGAAATCTTACAATAACAGGTATTGGGAGACCTTCAACCAGATAGGTGACTGTCCCACGAACCTAGCTATCACACAATATAAACGGGGTTTGTTGGTGGGCCATAAGTTGAAGGATTCAATGACAATGATGCCACCCCTCACAATGGAAGCCCTGATGGAGATAGTGCACCAGCACATCAGGATAGAATAAGATGGCGCTCACGCTAAGGCAAAGTCTAGCATAACAACGACGTCGGATAAAAATCCCGCGAAAAAAGTTAACATGGTCGGCCGAAAGGACCAACCAAGGAAAAATAGTCGCAACAAAAGACCAAATGGTGAGGACCCCAAGACAAGGAGGATAAGAGTCCGCACTGCCATCAGCAAAGTGTTCAAGAAGCCTATCTACTAAATTTTTAGTGAAATACGTGACAAACCCTTCGTTCAGTAGCTTGCCAAACTAGGAGAAGCACAAAGGGTATACAATGAGAGGTATAGGTGTACCTTCCATGAGGGCGGGGAATCGAACAGAAGATTGTATGTCTCTGTGGCAGCATTTGGAAGAGTTGGTGGCCGCAGGCCACTTGGACTAATTTATTGAAGGGGGAGCTCGGCCAGCCCTCCCGGACTATAACAAGCTAGATGGGATGTCAGTTAAAGGTCCACCTCAAGGCATGATTAACATGATACATAGTATCATCGAGCCTAAGCGGGTTTGCGAGCTTAGAGGGTTGATCAAGAAGGCGGAGCACATGAGGAAAGTACTGAGTGTAAACTCAACCATGAAAAAACGAAAGATGGAAGCCAAAAATTTTTTTCTACTAGGTGCTTAGCAAGGTTACAAAGCCCACACAACAACGCGCTAGTGGTTACTTTACACGTCAAGAACTTTGATATCAAGTAGATCTTGATAGACCAAGGGAGCTCGTGTGAGATAATGTATTATAAGACCTTCAAGCAACTAAAATTGAAGGACAAAGACTTAGCACCCACGACATCTCCCTTGGTTGGTTTTAACTCAATGCTAGAATGGCCAGTTAGCAAGATAATTTTGCCGGTCAAAGCCAGGACAATGCCAAAGCAAGTGGAATTTTGGATGCTGAAAGTCCCTTCCACTTGCAACATTATTTTAGGGAGAGCGTGGTTGCACACCATGCAAGCGGTAGCATCAACATACCATTAGGTGATGCGATTCCCTAACAAAGCTAGAGTGATTGAAGAAGTCTTGGGAGACCAAATCATCCAAGCAATGCTTCGTGACTATGAACAACAGTCGAGCTACTAAAGGGTTCGTGTTGATGGTAGATGAGCCAAAAAGCAACGAGTTATTCACAAATGTCGGTAAGGCAACCGAATCGAAGGCAGTGGAAGATCTGGTGGAGGTAAGAATAGACCAAAACATCCTAGAAAAGTTCTTTTTGCTTGGCTCATCTTTAGCACTGAGATAATAGAGATTATGGAATTCTTTATATTTAAATCGAAGTGTTTGCTTGGACGCCATACAACATGCCTGGCATTGATCCAAACTTCATCTGCTATCAACTTAATGTCAGCCCGACCGCCAGACCAATTATACAGCAAACTCATTGATTAGCACTTCATGACAACAAGATAGTGGCTGAGGAAGTGGGAAACCTGCCAGAAGCAGGGGCAATCAGAGAGGTTCACTACCCCAAGTGGATCTCCAACATAGCGGTGGTGCTGAAGAAAAAAACGGCGAATGACGCGTTTGTGTGGACTATAAGACAATCAATAAAACATGCCCAAAAGGTAGTTTTCCTTTACCATGGATACACCAACTGGTGGACCTAATGGCATATTACAACCGACTTAGCTTTCTTGATGTGTATTGTGGATACCATTAGATTGCTATGTATGAACCGGACCAAGAAGTTACATACTTCACAACGCCTAGAGGGTTGTATTTCTACAAAGTTATGCCCTTTGGCCTAAAGAATGTAGGGGCAACGTTTCAACAAATGGTCACCAAAATGTTTAAGCCGTTGTTAGGAAGAACAATGGAAGCTTACATAGATGACATGGTGATCAAGAGTAAGAATGAAGGAGACCATCTCAATGACCTAGCTGAGATGCTTCAAATTTTGAAGACTCACAAGCTACGAATGAATGCATCCAAATGTGCATTTGGCGTGGGGTTTGGAAAATTTCTCAGCTTTCTAGTAACCAACCGCAATAGAGCCGATCCCTCTCAGATCAAGGCCATTCAAGAACTAAAGAGGCCCAACACAGTCAAGGAACTACAGCACCTTACGGGCCTAGCTGCTACACTAAACCGATTCATAAGTCGGTCGTCAGAGAAGTGTCGATCGTTCTTCCAGGCACTTAAGGCCAAGTTTGAGTGGGATAATGAATGCGACTGAGCTCTGGAGAGCTCGCAACAATACATGACCTCTCTGTCACTGTTGGCAACCCCAGTACAGGGAGAGGAACTTTTCCTATACTTGGCACTTTCCTAGCATATAGTTAGTGCAATGTTGGTACGTGCTGAGAGAATACAACACTTGTCTATCTTTTATGTGAGAAATACATGTCATTGATATTTTCCACTTTGAGCCATACCAGCACAAATTTGTTCTTCCTAGTGGGTCACCCATCCCAAAACTACTCCAGCCTAAGCACGCTTAACTGCGGAGTTCTGCTAAGGATTTCACCACCCAGGAAAAGGCCTCGATGCTATATAAGGGTCCATGTTTTTATTTTTTATAGCCCAAGAACTCCCTCTCCATTCCTGATGTGGGACACCGAGACCCTACAATCCCCCCCCCTCCCTTAGGGTTGTACGCCCAGTGTAGTAGCCTGCTAGCTCACAAGCTTGTCCACATGCACCGAGAGATACCAGGGGCCAATACTCAGTACTTCGGAGAGTCGGCTTTGATACCATATAGAACCATTCTTAACTTTCATCACAAATATTTATCAATTTCTTAGGATTTTTCCTATTTTAGGGTTGTGTATCATAGATTTTAATATATATATATATATATATATGCATATGTATGTAAACACAACCAAAAGAAACCTAATTTTACAAAAAATAAAAATCAGATTGTGTTTCTTCTCAAAATAAAAACCAAGTTCAGAATTTATTTCTAGTAATCACTAGCCAACATATTAAAATAGTGAAGGGCTTATAGGGTCTAGAACTTAATTTCATACATCACACTCTAAATTAACTTTGACTGAATTTATTATTTTTAAAAATATTATAAATCTAAAATCTGAATTGATCAAATTAAATCGGAGATAAATCCCAATTCTGATCTAATGTACAAAGACTCAAGCTTTTTACCTAAAACTTCAAAGGGTATAGAGGTTATGTATTCTATAGTGAGTCACTCACCCAATCAAGTTGACTCGGAGATGAATATCGAGTTCACTGAATAGGTCATACATCTGATTTGACCTAGATCAGCGCCGTTGCCTTCAGAACAAGGTCCTTGCTTTTAGATACTTCACGATACCTCCTAAACTAATTACGAAAAAAACAATAATAGGGTTTAGAAATTGAGAGAGAGAAAGACCAAAAACAGAGCAATTTACAGCAGAAGAAGCCAATCAGCGAAAGGCGGTAATGGCAATCAGTCCACAACAGAAACTGCGATCTGCAACGGTGCACTTCTGCGATTGGGTGAGAAAAAGAAAGAGAGATAGAGAGGCAATCAGGTGGGTGTGCGATTTTGTGTGTGTGTGTGTGTGTGTGTGAGAGAGAGAGAGAGAGAGAGGCAACTAGAGTTTTACACCCAGATTCGAGTTTGTTGTAAAAGGGAAAGAGCAGGGCAATCCAACTGTAGAGAGAGAGAGAGAGAGAGAGATACAAGCGTGAGAGATTTTGGTTCATTTTTTTTTTTTATTAAAAACAAATATCAGATGTTTTCTTATAAAAGCTGTATAATGAAACAAGTTGCAAACTTTTGGCGATGAAAATATGTTTGTCGCTAAAAATAAAAATCTTTGCCAACTAAAAGATTTCGTTGCCAAAACAAAGTGACTAACAGCAACACATATTTTGTCGCCAAAAAAGTATGGTCATCGCTAAAACATTTTCATTTTTGGGGGGAACATTGTCCGTTGGCGCCTCATTAATATTTTCAATCTACAGTGACGGATTGAGAATTACGTTGCTAAAAGTCTACCTTTACCAATGAAAATGATTCTTGCGTCGCAAAAAGTGCACTTTTGGCTAAGAAAAATATACTTCATGATTGAAAGTTGTCGCTAAAAACGCAAGTTCTTGTAGTGCCCCAGTTCCTCGACCTTGGTGGTAGGTCTCACCAAATCTTTAACTTTTTATCTCCCAACGCCACGTGACACCAATAATTAGAAAATTTGTCACGTGATAAGGTACAAACACCCCTAACATTATCATGGCAAGTTAAAATCTAGAATTTCTTCATCAACAATCTAGGTAAGGGCTGCCTAAAGTAACTTTGCTAGCTCTCTAATATTATTAATCTTTTTAAATAAAAAATATTAGGGATTATAAATAAATTATAAAATATTTTATTAAATATTTAAGTCAGTATGAAATTTTTGTAGATTCCATATGATGCGAGTCTCATACTCATAAAAACTAGCAGCACAGAATGAACATTTTGTATTTTTTTAAATACAAAATATTATAAAATAAAAATAATTCACCGTATTTACTTGAGCTCTATAAAGCAATTTTTATCAAAAAAATAAAAATAAAAATAATAAGTTCAATAATGTTATTATTTCAAAATGTAAATAGGCAGAATGTTAAAAATAAATTATTTCAAAAATATTGTTTGGTTGAAAAGCACAAAATTTAAATTAAAAAAATTGATTAAATAAAAATAAAAAGAACAAAAATAATAATTTCGTAACCTTTGCACTTAAAAAAATAATAATATTGAGATAATCAATAATCTCATTACACATGTACTTGCTAAATTCATGTATGTGATTTATTTATTTATTTTTTATAAAGGTCTGATTTATGGAATTTAAATTAAGCATAATTTAATCTAACTATAGAAAAAGTGGCAAGATATAATTTTAAGTTTTTGGTTTTTCGTATTTTTTATCTTTAGCCATTTTTTTTTTCAGATTTCAATAATTTATTTTTAAAAATTTTTGGATTCATCAAATCTAGATGCCATAAAAAATAAAATTTGAAAAAATATTAAAAATATCAGTAAAAGTGAAAAATTTAAAAATAAAAAATAAAAAAATGACACATTTTGTTTATATCTTTTGTCTTCAGTAATTTTTTTTGTTATATTTATAAATATCATACTTTTTAGGTGTATTTAACTAAAATATGAAGAAGAAAATTATTAAAGAAAAAAATGAAAAATAAAATTTAAAAATTAAAGTAAATAAATTTGGTAAGTGTATTTGTAATAAAATAAATAATAAATAATTAATAATTTTTGTTACATATGTACTTTCTATTTAAGAATTTAAAAATTAAGTTTGAATTTTTTTCTATATTAGTGTTCGAAGAAATGTAATTAAAGAAAATTTGTAAAGTGATTATAGTACATATTCATGTATTAAATTAAAATTAATTTTGTTTTCAAATTGACTTTTGTAGGTGTGGGGTTTCCTTTTCAAAGTTTAGAATGATTTGCAAATAATACCCAAAAAAAAAAAAAAGTCAATAATATTACACTGCAATTATGATAACATTTTAAAAATTAAAGCAAACAAATCCGATAAGTGTATTTGTAATAAAATAAATAATAAATTATTAATAATTTTTATTACATATGTACTTCCCATGTAAAAATTTAAAATGTAATTTCAAAAATTTTCCATATTAGTGTTTGAAGAAATATAATTAAAGAAAATTTGTAAAGTCATAATTCAGTCCACTAACATATTAATGTATTAATTTAAAATTAATTTTATTTTCAAATTGACTTTTGTAGGTATAGGGTTTCCTTTTCAAAATTTAGAATGATTTGCAGATAATACCAAAAAAACATTTGTTAAATACACTGCAATTATGGCAACATAATTTAACAGAAACGATATTGATGACAATGTAATTATGGTAGTACATTTTTAGAAAAAAAATTATAATAACATTTAAGGGAGATTTTTTTAAAAATCATGTTTCTAATACCTATGTACCAATTTTTAATGGCCCATTTAGTCCTGCAGCTAATTAAAAGACCAAAAATTCCGACATTAGATTTTCCACAAAAAAATAGAAACTAAATCTATATTTTATGAGAAAATCATTATAGTTTGAATACTTACCCCATTTAAATTAAAATATTCATATTAGGAGAAAATCATGGAAGTTAACAAATATCATATTTAACATCTCACTCTTTTAAAATTATGGAAACTAATAAATATCTTAATTTCACACTATTTAAAACTAATATTTTAAATTATGAAAATTTAAAAATAACGCAACAAAAAAATCTAAACGAAAACTAAAATACAATGTGAATGTTCACAGTAAATACAAATGTACAGCTAACCTTCGAAAAAATAAAATACATACTAAAGTAAAATGTGAATATTCACAATAAACAATAAACATACAACTAACTTTCTAAAAAATAAAATTCATACAAAAATACAATGTGAATGTTCATAGTCTACAATTAACATGCTTACTCTTAAAAAAATAAATTTACACCAATGTGAACATTCATATTGCATTGTGAAAATATAAAATAAAAATTTTAAAAAGTAAAAATTGACTATTGCGATTGTTCAAATGGTAATAAAAATTATTGTTCAACCAACAAGTATTGTAACGAAAATAACAAACATAGAACTAACCTTCGAAAAAATAAAATTTATACCAAAATACAATGCGCATTTTAACAGTTTATAATTAACATTCAATTGGCCTTAAAAAAATTAGGGCAAATTACACCGGTGGTCTCTATATTTTACTCTTTGTGTTATTTTGGTCCTTACAATTTTAGTTGACTCGATTTTGATCCTTAGTTGTAAATTTTACATTAATTTGGTTTAATTGATAATATCGTCATCACTTTTTAAGGAAAATTATCACTAAATTGGTTAATGTTAATTTACTGAGTTGGGTAAGTTTATAATTTTATCCTTAAAAATATAACACAAGACACTTATGTGTATATTTTCTATATAAAAAAAATACTAAGAGTTATAACCAATGGGACCACATTGAACAAAATCATAAGTTCAAGGTCAAAATCGAGCCAAATCAAATTATAGAGACTAAAATAATTCAAGGACCAAAGTACAGAGACTACTGTCGTAATTTGTCCAAAAACTAAGCTGATACTAATGTGACCATTCACAATACAACGTGAAAATACGAAAGAAATTGAAAAATGTGAAAATTGACTATTTCAATTGTTCAATGACAATGAAAAAGATCGCTCAACCAACAAGCATAGTAACAAATAATATACAACAAATTATCAAACAATATATTAAAAAAATTATCAAATAGTCCATTTATATTGATGCACTATTTTAGAAAAATTAGTAGGTAATCAACTCTTTATCATACTAGTAAATAAACTATACAATATCGGTGGCTACACAAATCAAATGGGAGACTACGATTTACGTATAACAATGGCAAAAAATTGATTGTTCATCGTCGATTTACCGTCATTTTTGTTGCGAATCTATTATCATCTCTATCATCGGTCTACATGTACAACTAACTTTCTCTTCCCAATATTCTTCCATGGTAGGACCTTATTGTAAAATAATGGTGAAGGAAAATCTTTAATAAAGTGAACCCTCACATTGAAGCAAAGAAAATACTAAATAATAATCTTCTATTTATATACAATATTTTATATATCATAAATTAAGTATATCTAATAAATGATTTTCTCTCTGCTAGATAAATTATGTAATATATATATATATATTATAATAATAAAAGTGTATAAGGGTAAAACTGTAACGCTCCCTAAATAATAACATCCGATAACCCTAGATTTAACTCGCAATATGGTCATGACCTCATTATCTCCAATAATTAATATGCATAAAATTGACAATTTTAGATAATCCACCCATCAATATCCATGTTAAACTTCCATTTCCATTCATTCATGACATTCAATTTCAGATCTTACAAAAGTGATCACATGCAATTATACATTTATCATTTCTACGATATAAATCTATAGCATGTAATAGAAAAGCGATTAAAGTAATTCAAATACAAGATAATGCCCTAATGGTTACAAGTTCCAAGGCATTGCCAAGTTACAACAAAAATTGTTTCTTAAAACCCATACAATTTAGTCCTTGGCTTGCAAAACAAAATAAAGAAAAAATAGAGCATTGTGCTGCACAAGATCCTCAACCCCATCATCTCGGCGGAGGCACACCGTCATCACCTAAAAAATAGTTTGCACCAAGGGATGAGCTCAAGGCACAACAGAGATAATTTAAATAAAGTACATGAAACTTAACGATATCATGAGGTGCAGTTTCCATGCCAAAACATAGGTTTTTCTCTTTCAAAATTCGCATGCCATGCACTTCTTTTCAATAATAAAAACAATTTAGTAATCATTTAAGAAATCTAGGGTGGTAAATACGGCACTAGTAATCTCTAAGCAAGGTATTTGCAAGTAGGCCCTCAAGGCACTACCAAGACCACTTTACTAGCTCCTAACTGGAAGAAACTTGGTACCTACTCCATGAATATTTTCAGACTTTCATCATAGACCTCAAGCCAACATAATTCTCAATTTTACACCCCCTTTTGGATTCACCAAGGTATTTACCCCATAACTCAACACGTATCAATAATCGGTTTTGAAAGCATTTCCTCAATTTCAAAGTAAAGACTCAAACACGAGTAAGTGAAATGTTCGATACAATGCATGAGTTTCATAAATTTTCTAATTTATGTCACATGCAATTTCTACAATAATCACCACATCCTCCATTGGTTGCCAAAGACAATTATCTCTATTCAACATATTCCAAAATAGACAATATAATGAAAGGAACATTAATAATTTCTAATAACATCAACATCATAGAACATTTTCTCATCATTTCTCAAAAATCCAAAATGTCATGGTCTGGTCAATCTTCCAATCTACATAATCTTTCAATAATAAAATTAGTTTTGCATTATCAATACATGCAATCCCTTAAGGATTAAGTAAAATAGCCTTCATCTCAACTTTCCAACACTCTAGGTTTCCTCGAAATTAGGATTTCTTATTTTAAAAAATGAGTTCCTCAAAATCCATGAGTTACATTATCAGCAAAATCAATTAATTGAAAATATTTTTGGAAAATATGAAGATCACCCATTTCTCCACATAGATAGTAATTTAATAAAAACCCTAACATCATTAAGTGGTAAACTATCAAAACAACACATAACAAAACTAAATAACATACACAATGTTTAGAAAATCCCTACCTCAAGCTCTAGAAGAAGAAATGAAAAGCCCTAAAATCTAACGTTGATAAAAAAATGTGATTCGATTTGTGAAAACATAGCCCTTGTCGCTCTCATCACCCTCTTCGAATTGGTATATGGAACTATACCAAAATCTTTGTGTTGGTTTGTAGAAAGATGGACGAGAAAGGAGAGAAAAAGAGTGTTTAGAGAGAGAGAGAGAGAGAGAGAGAGGTAGGTCAAATTGTAATGAAGAAAAGTGAGTTTGGCATCAGATTTGGAGCAAAATGCACAAAATTTAAACATGAAAATGCGTATTGCCGCACGTGTGGGATTTTTGGCTACATGAGCGAAACCTCGTCCCGTACGTGCGGTTTCACTCAAAGAAGAAACCCCACCAAGGCTCCACCTTTCCACACGTGCATCCTTCGCCTCTACATGTGAGGCCAAGCCTCAACACCAAATCTACTTTCTTCTGAGAGGATTCGGACGTGCGAGCCTTCCTAGCTGCACGTGTGAGCAAAAAATCTTTTCTAAAGCAATTCGCACTCCCTATTTCATTCCAATGCTCGAATTTCAAAAATTCTAACTCGGGATAAATATTATAAAATAAAAAACAAGTTTGGAAATGAAATTATAGTTCAGAATTGACATAATAAAGTTGAAATAAATATTGTTAAGTTAGTGTAAAGTCCTGGGACATCACAACCTCCCACTTTAGGAAATTTCATCTCTGAAATCAGAACAACGTCTCTCAATGATAAACCTAACAACAACATCTCAAATAAGTTAATAACAACAATCAGAACAATAAAAAAGTAAGGATAGCAACAGCAACCATATTCTAACAACAACACTAATAAATTCAAGGTAGTTAACTAACTAAGTACCTTCAAACAAATTCGGATAATTGGAGTGGACCTTTTCCTTCCTTTCTCATGTAGCCTTCTTAACCCGGTGGTGTCTCCGCAACACTTTCACTAAAGGAATGGCTTTGTTCCTCAAAACTTGTTGCCAGGTATCTAAGATTATAACCAGCTTCTCTTCATATGAGACATCATCATCAACCTCTAAATCGACCCAATAAATCTCGGAGTATAGGGATTCTAGTTTAGATCCGTCCCATTTGATGTTTTGGATATGGGTTTCATTGCCTTATATAATTGTTCTTCTCTTATCTCCCATAATTTCTCTTTGAGTTTGGCTATTGGGATGTGTTGGTTGCATTTGGAACAGATTGGTAGGTTATTTTTCAAATCGTTGCTGCTTAGAATTTTGCTCCTTCGCTCGAGTGGCACTTCTTGTGCTCGAGCAGTCCTTGTGAGCTTCTAGTACTTTCGCAGGTCTGTAGAGATACTAGGAGTTGTCATTTGTCGCTTGAGCGGTATTTCTTGCGCTCGAGCGGTGTTTTCTCGAGCGAGCCTTATTGTGTTTGATCGGTGGTTTCCTATCTATAAAACTTTTGGGAGTTGGCATTCTTCACTCAAGCGAAGTTTCTTGCTCTTGAGTAGTGCAACTTATTGTGTCTGGTTGCTCGAGCAACACTTCTTGTGCTCAAGCAGTCTGTGCATATATCAATTCGTAAAGTCTCTTTTCTGAGTCACTTTTTCACCTCTCTCTCTTTAAACTTTTCAAAACCCTATTTTCTCTCACTCTCTCTCTCTAAAACTCATCTATTTCACTTAAATACACCTAGATCCATTGACCTTTTCACCCGAGTCCCTTTGTTAAAAAGGTAGAGCTCAATGAGGACTTCATTCTAATTGGAACAAAGTTGATTTTCAGTGTCTTTGAGTTTCCTTCACACCCTCTCTCATCTTTTAAGCTTGAAGTAGGGATTCTTCGCACTCTTTTATGATTTTTAACTTAGTTATTTGTTATTTCTTAAACGATATTGTGATTTGGAAAGTTTTGGAAAAATCTAGGATTTTGGGTTAAAAATGAAAAGAGAAGTTTTCAAACGAATTTTTGAAAATGGTTGTGGGATTTGAAATGAGGTTGAGTTATGATAGAATGGTTGGTTTTGAAACTTGGATTCGATTTTGGAGGAAATTGCGGTTTTGCCCTAAATATATATAATGTTGATTTTGTATAAATAATGGAATTGATGTTGAAAATGTGAAATTGGATTGATATTGATGAGGATGGTGGATTTGGATATGTATTACCACTCATATCTTAAGACTTGGAAAGTTTATCTTTATTGAAAATCGTGTATCTATTTAGAAATATTCATTTGGGGCTATCGGTGGATGATAACTATGATTCTTATAGAAATTGTATGAGAATTAGGTGAATTGAAACTATTGTCTCTTCCATTTGTGTCAAGCATTATTTCAGATTTGTACATTGGAAATGTTTATCGTTTTGAGAAAATAGGTGAATCTGGGAAGTATACGTTCTCTCATTTAACTAAGTTGGCCTGAGTATCCATGGTGAAAGTCCTAAAAACCGCACGTATACATGGGTGCAAATCCCGTGGACAAAATTTCCATGAAATAGAAATAGTAGCGCTTGTAGCCTACATTTACATGGGTGCCGATTTACGATTTTTCGCAGACAAAATTTCCGTGAAAGGTTGAAATTGTTTTGAGATTCCCAAAGTGTGACTTACTGTCCTGCTTTCTATTGTAAATGAAGTGATTTATAAATTCTGATATTAAGCTGGCATTACATGGTTTTGGAAAAAGATATAAAATGTTTTGGCGCGAGCATTGCATATGTATTTCACCCTTATATCTTTGTTAAGATTCATTTATTGTGTTGGATTATTTCTACTGGGCTTTGGCTCACGCTATGTGGGAAAACCATTTTTAGACGCGGGTGATATGCCTCCGTCAAAGCAATAGCTTGTTAGGACTTTAAGAAAGAGCTTCATTTTGTGTATCTATAATGCTTATTTTTGTACAGGCCAAGGGCTTTAACTGTATTGAATTCAAAACTACTTTTTTTATGTAACCAAGTATCGACTTGGAAAGTTGTAAGCCCTTAGGGCATTTCTTATTTGCTTAACTTCTATCATATTCCTTTATTTTGTAACATATGCTATAGATTCAAGATTAGGCTTCTGAATGTATTTCTGCATATGTTAGTCTTTTGTAAAAGTGATTGGGACTAATGGAGAGTAATTACCTTATCAAGTGTTGTATGTAATCTTTATTACAGATGCCTTATAGCTTGTGAGAAGTCATTCCAGGAGCTTAAGGTTAGACTTACCATAGCTTCAATGTTGATTATTCCAGAGAGGAGTTTGGGTTATTCTGTGTATTGTGACGCATCTTGAGAAGGTTTTGGTTGTGTCCTGATGCAAGAGGGGAAGGTAGTAGCTTATGGCTCACGTCAGTTGAAAACACACGAGAGAAACTATCATACTCATGATTTAGAGCTAGCAACAGTGATCTTTGCCTTGAAGATTTTGAGGCATTACTTGTATGGTGAGAGATTTGAGGTCTTTTCCAATCATAAGAGTTTGAAGTATTTGTTTTCACAAAAAGATTTGAATTTGAGGTAGAGAAAATGGATGGAGTTCATGGAAGACTATGATTTTGAGTTGTACTACCATTTGGGAAAGGCCAATATAGTGGCCATTGCCTTGAGTAAAAAAATCCATTAGCAGTGTAGCAAGTATTGCCATCTGAGAATGGAAGATATTGGGTGCTATTGGCGAGTTTGACTTGCATCTTGGAGAGTCTGTTGAGTTGACAACTTTGTTTTTGGTAGTTACACAGCCTATACTTGTGAGCCGAGTTATAGAAGCTCAGATAGGTAACCTTGAGGTAGAAACCCTTCAGGAGAAGATATCTAGTGGGAAGGTAGAGAAGGGCTTGAACATGTATTCTGACTCGAGTGTTAGATATCTTGGCCACCTTTTTATGCCAGAGTCTTATCGAGAGGAGGTACTCTCAGAGTTTCACCATTTATGCCTTGCGATACATCTGGAAGGCATAAAGATGTATCACAACCTTAGTCACCAGTTTTGGTGGAAGGGGGATGAAGAAGGACGTAACTGCGTTTGTGTCGAGGTGCCTTACTTGTCAACGAGTAAAGGCTGAGCATCAGAGGCCAGCGGGTTTGTTGCAACCCTTGCCTATAGTGGAGTGAAAGTGAGAGCACGTCACGATAGACTTTGTTGTGGGTCTTCCGAGGACTCAATGGGATAATGATGCCATTTGGGTGGTAGTTGACCAATTGACCAAGTCGACGTACTTTGTACCCATGCACACGAGTGACTTGGTAGATTATCTAGCCAACCTCTACATTAGGGACATTGTTCGATTGCAGGAGGTCCCTGTGACTGTTGTTTTAGATAGGGATCTATGTTTTACAGCCTGATTATGGCACAACCTGCAGAATGCCTTGGGCACTAGGTTGACTTTTAGTACCACCTATCATCCGCAAACCGATGGGCAGTCAGAACGTATTATTTAGATCCTAGAGGATATGCTTCAGGGTTGTGTTCTTAACTTTTAGGGGTTGTGGGAAAGACACTTGCCTTTAGTGGAGTTTGGCTATAATAACAGTTTCCAGTCGAGTATTGGTATGACACCATTTGAGGCCTTGTATGGCCGACCATGTAGATCTCCTGTGTCTTGGGACGAGGTGAGTGATGCTCCTATGACAGGTCCAGAGTTAGTCTGCGAAATGACGGAGAAAGTTACACTTATACATAAGCGATTGGTTACGACTCAGAGTCGTCAAAAGAGATATGCTGACAGTAGGAGGAGACCATTGTCGTTTGAGGTAGGAGATCAAGTCTTTTTGAGGATATCACCTATACGGGGTTTGATGAGGTTTAGGAAGAGCGAAAAGTTGTCTTCTAGGTTTATTGGGTCTTTTGAGATCCTAGAATGAATTGGGGATGTACCTTATCGTTTGGCCTTACCGCCATAGCTTTCAGGGTTTCACAATGTGCTCCATATCTGTATGCTTCAGAAGTATGAAATGGATCTTTCACACATGTTACATTGGACTGAGATAGAGGTAGACGAGGATGCCTCGTATGAGGAGAGACCAGTTAGGGTTTTAGATGCTTAAGACCAAGTCTTGTGAGGCAAGACGATTCTTTCAGTAAAAGTGTTATGGCGACACCATGGGGTTGAGGAGGTCACTTATGAGCATGAGTTAGAAGTCCGTGAGAAGTATCTGGACCTATTTGTTGATGTTCGAACATTTATTGAAAACTTTGCTCTGATAATGTAACACAAACATTGTATATGTTTTGGAAATGTGAATTGTATATTCAGTATTGAAAACTCGTTTATCATGTTAATGAGAATGGATGATCGGTAGATGGGTCATAGTGGTGAATTTGAATTACTATCATTGTTGTAATTGGTTTAAACATCGTTTTAATGTTTGGTTTAAAATTTCAGGGATGAAATTCCTTAATGGGAAAAGGTTATAGTGATTCTAGTTTAGACCTGACCCATTTGATGTTTTGGATCCGGGTTTCATTGCCTTATATAGTTGTTCTTGTCTTGTCTTCCCTTATTTCTCTTTGAGTTTGGCTATTGGGATGTGTTGGTTGCATTTGGAACAGGTTGGTAGCTTTTTTTTCAAACTGTTGTTGACTAGAATTTTTCTTCTTTGCTCGATCGGTGGTTTCCTATCTATAAAACTTCTAGGAGTTGGTATTCTTCGCTCGAACGAAGCTTCTTGCGCTTGAGCGGTGCAACTTATTGTGTTGGGTCACTCGAGCGATACTTTTTACACTCAAGCAGTCTGCGCGTTCAGTTTGTAAAGTCATTTTTCTAAGTCACTTTTTCACCTCTCTCTCTTTAAACTTTTCAAAACCCTATTCTCTCTCTCTCTCTCTCTCTCTCTCTCTCTCTCTAAAATTCATCAATTTCACTCAAATATACCTAGATCCGTTGACCTTTTCACCCATGTCCCTTTGTTAAAAAGGTAAAGCTCGATGAAGGCCTCGTTCTAATCGGAGCAAAGTTGATTTTTGGCATCTTTGAGTTTATTTCACACCCTCTCTCGTCTTCTAAGCTTGAGGTAGGGATTCTTCTCACTCTTTTATGATTTTTAAATTAGTTATTTGTTATTTCTTAGACAATATTGTGATTTGGGGAGTTTTGGACAAATCTAGGGTATTGGGTTAAAAATGAAAAGAGAGGTTTTCAAATGAATTCTTGAAAATGGTTGTGGGATTTTAAATGAGGTTGAGCTATGATAGAATGGTTGGTTTTGAAACTTAGATTCAATTTTGGAGGAAATTGGGTTTTGCCCTAAATATATATAATGTTGATTTTGTATAAATAATGGAATTGATGTTGGAAATGTGAAATTAGATTGATATTGATGAGGATGGTAATGTTGGATATGTATTATCACTCACATCTTGAGACTTAGAAAGTTTATCTTTATTGAATATCATTTATCTATTTAAAAACATCTATTTGGGGCTATCAGTGGAAGATAGCTATGATTGTTATAGAAATTGCATGAGAATTAGGAGAATTGAAACTATTGTCTCTTCCATTTGCATCAAGCATTATTTCATATTTTTACATTGGAAATGTTTATCGTTTTGAGAAAAATAGGTGAATCTGGGAAGTATGCGTTGTTTCATTGAACTAAGTTGGCCTGAGTGTCCATGTTGAAAGTCCTAAAAACCGCGTGTATACATAGGTTCAGATCATCCAAATGAAATTTCTATGAAATGGCAATAATAGTGCTTGTAGAGCCTACGTTTACATGTATGCCGGTTTACGGTTTCCCGAAGACAAAATTTCCATGAAAGGTTAAAATTGTTTTGAGATTCCCAAAGTGTGATTCACTACTCTGTTTTCTATTATAAAGGAAGTGATTTATGAATTTTGATATTAAGCTGGCATTACATGGTTTTGGAAAAAGATATAAAATGTTTTGGCGAGAGCATTGCATATGCATTTCACCCTTATATCTTTGTTAAGATTCATATATTGTGTTGGATTATTTTTACTGGGCTTTAGCTCACCCTATGTGGGAAAATCATTTTTAGGTGCTGATGATATGTCTTCTCCAAGGCAATTGCTTGGGAAAACTTGGAGCAAGAGCTTCATTTTGTGTATCTATTATGCTTATTTTTGTACAAGCCAGGGGCTTTAACTATATTCGATTCAAATCTATTTTTTTTGTGAAACCAAGTATCGACTTGGAAAGCTCTAAGCCCTTAGGGCATTTCTTATTTACTTAACTTCCATCCTATTTCTTTATTTTGTAACATATGCTATAGATTCAGGGTTAGGCTCGTGAATGTATACCTGCATATGTTAATCTTTTGTACAAGTGATTGGGACTGATGTTGGGTAATTACCTTATCACGTGTTGTATGTAATCTTTATTGTGAATAGCTTATAGTAATTATTTTGAGGTGTACAAGGAGATAACTTCCTACTCTTCCCAAACCTCATCAATGCCCGTGTTAGTGAAATCTTAAGGAACACGTGATCTCCGACCGCAAAGGATAAAGGTCTCCCCCTATAGTCGGCAAAGTTTTTCTATTGACTTTGAGCCATTACTAACCTCTGTCAAATGAGAACAACCTTCTTGGTGGTCTCATAAGCTAACTTCGGACCCAATATCGGTGTATTTCCCACCTCAACCCAACAAATCGATGATCTACAAGGCCTCAAATGGTGCCATCTTGATGCTCACTTGATAGCTATTATTGTACGCAAATTCAATCAATGTTAAGTGTCTCTCGCATGACCCCTTGAAGTTGAGAACACAAGCCTAAGCAAGTCCTCTAAAATCTATATAGGACACTCAGATTGCCCGTCGATTTGAGGATAATAAACATGTTAACAGTCAATTTAGTCCCTAACACCTATTGAAAGCTCTACCATAATTGAGCCGTGAAACGCGGATCCCTATCCAAAACAATGGCCATTGGAACGTCAAACTATGTCTCTAATATACAACTCAACCAAATAATCAACTAAGTCGCCTGTACGCATAGGAACTACTCAAATGCTGTCATTACCCCATTTTGTCCTTAAAAGTCCAACCACAAAATCCATAGTGACATGCTCCCAATTCCATTTGGCTATAGGTAAGGGTTATAACAAACCTATTGACTTTTGGTGTTGAGCCTTTACTTGTTCAATAGTGTGGCTAGTTGCAAACATCCCATTTAGACCCACCTTAAGACTTGGGTGCATTCTTCTGAACACCCGATAATGAAATCGTGATGTGTTATATATCTTTTGAATTCCTCAACAGGAAAGCTAGGTTCAAGCTATCCTAACTTTATAAATGTTTTGGCCAAACTACTTTAGACCTATTCAAAACTTTTTTTCCAAACATTTTGGCCATGTAGTTCCAAACATCAATACAATGTTCCAAAATTCACCTTTCAAATTCCAAGTGTTATGCTATTTCAATAAACCAAGCAAAGGACAAAGTGGTGATGAGTGAAAAAAAGGATAATTCTTTGGAAAAACCTAATTTTCCCTTAAAAATTAGTATGGTCGTACAATATGTGGTCTAGCCATACACTTTTCCAATCTGGTTGTATAGAAAGCCTCTGGCCAGATGAAAAGTGATTGGTTAGATGAAAAGTGTGTCGGCCAAATGGTTTGTTCGAAAAACAGAGCATTTTCAGAAAAATTGGCTTCAATGCATGTGGAACTGCCACCTACTGATTTTCTGAGATATTTTAATTTCAAAACCTATAAATAGCACATCCCCACTTCATTGTTAAGGTTTAGAAATCATTTCCAAAGGCTTAGTGATTGTTGAGAGCACAAATCACCTTGAACCCAAACACTTCCCACTTTTTCACCACTCCCTTCATACATACACCACCCAAACACCATTGAAGCTTGAACTTGAAGCTTCTTACTGAGAATTCAAGCCATCTCCAAGAGCCTTGAGGGTGGTAGGAAGAAAGTTTAATAACCAAAAGTTCTTTTTTCTTTGTAGAGGTAGACATTGAACTTTTCTCATCTATTTTCTCTCTTCCCAAACACTAGTTTTCAAAGTTTTCTTGTGCTTGAATATTTAATTTATCTTGTGGAAATGGGTGCACCCTTCTATAGATGATGTAACTTCTTTATTTCCTTGCATTTTCTCTTGCTTTGTCAACTCTCGCACACTTTATTTTATCATTGTTTTTCATTATTTAGATCAAATATAGACTCGTGTAGAGGATTCTATGTCTTTGTAGTTAAGTTGCTAGCTTCTTCATTTTCTTGAAACTATAAGAGCTTCCTCATCAAAAGTGTTGAAAACTCTCTTCTCAATCCATTTTTGAACATAGAAATGGATGTTGCATCTATATTCCATGAGTAAGAAGATGAGTCTTCAACTACTTTTGGCGGGTTATGTGCATCTCCCTTTACATTCTTCTTTTTTTCTTGGAAGCCCTATAAAGCTTCCACTTACAAATCCTACATAGAAATGTTGGCAATCTACTCTCTACAACTAACAGTATCGATTTGGGTATTAATTTACCCTTATTCACAAAAATATAAATGTTGGTTTCCATCTATTTCTTTGATTGAATTTCTAGCTTGCACTTTCCTTTACGTTCTCTTTATTTTCTTAGAAGCTCTATAAAGCTTTTACCTACTTTATAAAGCTTTCCCTAAGAATTAGTGGCAATCTACTCTCTTCAACTAATAGCAGGGATTTGGGTATTAATTTATCTTTATTCACAAAGAGGTGAATGTAAGTTTTCACTTATTTTGTTGGCTTGACTTTCTTTTAGCTTCAATTCCTATATATGTTAGTTTTTGTCTACTTGATAGCTTTTGTACATATCACATAGAATCTTTTCTTGTTGAATGATGGGTGAAGCATTTCTATATCCTCCTTGAATATCCTCATGATAGGAAGGAGTAGAAAGGGTGAACATCCTTTGAAAATGCTTTGTTTGCTCTGTTTTGGCTCTACTATACACAGGTTTTTCCAAATTTTTTCGTACAGCCGACTAGATAAAGTGTGTAGCCAGCAAATTTTATGTACAGCCAAACCATTTATTTAGATAGCGAGATGATTTTTTTAGATAAAATAGAGTGATTCCTTGTAGCAAACAAAGTGATTTCCAACGGATGATCTCCTGGGCCCTTGGATCTTCTGTCCTTTCTATTTTATGATTTGTTAGATTCAACTTTCATTTTGTTGAGTAATTGTTTGATGTAATAATTTCTAACCCCATTTCTTTCTATTCATTTCATTATAGTTGCATCTTGTAATAATCTCCAACCCTACGTCTTTCATTATAGTTGATTGTTGTAATAATCTCCAACCCCACGTCTTTTTATTTCTTTCATTGTAAAGGCTTAATTTGATAACTTCTGACCTCCATTTCTTTCTATCTCTTTCTATGTATGTCTTCTAATCCCCATTTCTTTCTATCCATTTTATTTCCATGCTTTCCATATCTGTTGATACCATCATGTTTTCTTTATCATAATCATTATGCTTTCATCCATGTTTCATGCATTTGGATTCGTCTCATTAGCAGTTATGGACTTTATCATTTCCTTTGTGATTTTGTGCACTACCTCATATTTTGAGATGATTCACATATCATGTACTAGTAGCCGAATCTATAGTTGCATTTTTGTGTATGTATTGCATTAGTATTCTGCACATAAGATCATACATAATTTGCTAGCTTTTTTTTTTTTCTAATTTTTTGTTAGATGCAAGTAAATACTAGGTAAGCATTTATAGTTTTAGCATCTTGCTTGTATATGATTTTTTAATTATGTTTAGCATTTTCCATGCGGGTACTTGCTTAGATGATTTATCTCTACGATTGCCGGTAGATGGAGGTTATGTCGCTTAAGTTGGAACATGGTTGATTTTTATGCATGTATGCTTAGTTTCTATTGAGTTTTACATTTTCCAAAATTCCTTTAAAATGAATAAAATCAAATCATCCCAAAATGAGTGACACAGTATATACTTGATTGCTTCACGTAGTAAATTTTAGCATTAATAATAATCAGAACATGAGCATATATTGTCTATAAAACACATATAATCATTTAGTAGAGGCCGATTCATTGATCGGGTGAGCAGGGTGCTCAATTCATTAACTTCCTCCCTCATACCTAAGGTCCTTAACCAAAATATCTTTGGTTGTGTCAGACAGTGGCCTTTGGCACAGGTTATTAGTTTCCTAGTTTTCCTCTAAGATTAGGTGACGACTCTGAGATCTGGTGATGTAGTCCATTTCTAGCATATTTTGAGATTAATAGATTTTCTATAGATTTTACAGATCTGGGCTCTCATTTATGTTTCATATTGCACTCGTGAGACTAGATCGAAGATCGGGAGTTCGAACTGTCGGGCGCAGTCGAGTACCCCCAAGACTCCTACACTAGTTGTGAAAGTCTCTCACAAATCGGTGATAATACCCCAACCCCAAGAAACTTCGAATCTCAAAGGCATTCTTAGGTTGTTCCCAATCTTATACAACATCTATCTTAGAAGAATCAACAGTTACCCCTATTGGCAGACAATTTTTTTTACTCTAAGCAAGTCAAGTACTATTCGCAAGTATTCTTCGTGTGCTTCCTCAGAGGGTGAATATATCAAAATGTGGTCTACAAAAACAACCACAAACCGATCCAAGAACTCCCCAAAACTCAATTCATTATGTCCATAAACGAAGCTGGTGCGTTAGTCAAGCCAAAAGGCATAACTAGAAATTCACAGTGTCCATAACACCTGCAAAAAGCCATTTTCTGGATGTCTTCATCCTTCACCCTCATTTGATGATACCCATGCCTCAAATCAATCTTCAAAAACTGACGAGATCCTTTAAGTTGGTCATAGAAATCATCTATCTTGGGTAAGGGGTACTTGTTCTTAACGGTGACCCAATCCAATTTGCAGTAGTCAATGCACAATTGCAATGACCCATCTTTCTTCTACGCCAAGAGAGTTGATGCTCTCAAAGGTGATGTACTAGGATGAATGAAACCCTTATCTAACAATTCTTAGAGTTGTATCTTCAACTCATGCAAATCGGTAGGTGCAAACCTATATGCTGCCATGGAAATTGGGGCTATGCCCATCACTAAATCAATGGAGAATTCAATCTCTTGGTGTGGTGGCAACTTGGTAAGATCCTCTGGAAAGACATCCAGATACTCATGAACTACCCTTAGCAAGTCACCTTGAGCAATGCTACCATCATAAGCTAAGGAAATGGAAAATAGGAAGCTAAGATCTTCTCAACCTTTAAGGTCATAAAATGATGGAATTGGATTGTCACCCTGACCATATAAGAAGTAAAAACAATCCCCTATTAGCATACAGACTGACACCTCGTGGCATTGACAATCTATCATGCCTCAAAAGTGAGTCAACCAATTAGTACCCAAAATAACATCGAAAACACGCATGTCCAAGACAAGAAAGTTGAAAGAGAGTAGGTGGTCTGTGACCTCAATCTCGCAAGAGTGGCACAATTACCCCAATGCCACTCTACCTCCAACTAGTGACTCAACCAATAACAGAGACACTAACTGATCAATTTCCAATCCCAAGGCAGATGCAAAAGTAGAAAAATATAAAGAAATGTGAGGCACTCGTATCAATCACCACATTAGCCAATGAATTGAACACATGAAAGTTACCTCTCACAATAGAAGGCCCTGGTAGTTAATCTGGTGTGGTAACAGTGTACACATGCTTTGGCATCCTCTGGTCAACATGCTCACTCCTTGGAGCAAAGGATTGTTGCACTAATTGAGCCGAAATGGCTCCCTAAATGGCTCGAGAGGCCTGGACTGAATGAGCATGCTAATGGCTCTGAGTCTTCCTTGAACCTAATGCACAATATATGCCTCTCAATTGCGGGCATGCTCTCCTCATATGCCCAAACTGTCCACACTAAAAACATGTAGGTGTTTGTCCCCCACCCTAGGACTGACTTTGTGCACAAGTAGATGGTGGTGGTGGTGTAATTACTACCCTCCTCCTGTTTACGAGCAAACTATGGATTTGTGGCCCAGCTGACCACACTTGAAGCAAGTAATCCCACCCTGAGCATTTCTCCCTAAACTAGCACTCGGCATAGGAAATGTGGATCTAAGCTGCTATGACTGAGAGTGAGACAAGGTAGAACACCTCTGTCTCTTACTGTCCCTAGAGTCTCTCTACAACTCCTACCATCTCTACCTCGAAACCCGAAGCCTCTCCTCCTCTAGCTAGATAGAGACCTCAACATGTGTTGTCGCTTCAACATGGTAGTCATAGTTCCAGATCATGTTCCCAACAACCTTGAACTTGATCTTAGTCGTCAACCTTTTCTTAAATTCTATGCAACGATGTTCCTTCATTACCACCAATTATGGTGCAAACCAAGCCAAACTAGTAAAGGTTACATTGAACTCGACCACCGACGTGCTTAATTGATTGAGCTTCTCAAATTCTTTCCTCAGTCTCTCCCTAGTAGAGGGAGGTAGGTGTTTGTGTTGGAAAGTGGTAGTAAATGCTTCCCAACTTACCTCGATCCTACAATTAGCATACTTCTACCACTGACCCACCCCCCCTTAAGTTGAGAACCTCCCAAGCTCACCATAAGTTTGTCATCATTAATGTGAAGCATCCAAAGGTCTTCACAATTTGCTCAAGCCACTCATCTGCCTTCCTCAGATCTGGCCCGCCATAAAACTCCTTCGACTTCGACTGAAAAAACTCTCAAGTAAGAAAAGATGATCTTGACTCAGCCACATTATCTCAGGCTTGATTCTTTACCTTCAAGATATTCATTGACTCCCTCTAAGCTCACGTCATTTCTCGGGCTAAAGCACCAATACCACCTTGGCTCGCTTACTTGGGAAATTCAACTTGGCCCACTTGTTCAACCACATTAGCTTGGCCAAACCCTTCCTCTTGTACCGATATTTCCTCCTAAACTGGCATCTCATGAATACGCCGGCTAGACCTACCACACCTCCCACCTCCATATCGTCTTCTCAACATCCTAATTGAAGACAAGTGTAAACAAATTTAGCACACAAGAACATATGTACTCGCAACCAAATCTTACACATCCTAACATAACAATTAACAAGAAAATTTACTCCACATAGGCTTCGTTTAGGAAGTAGCTACTTTTTAGACTTTTTGGCTATTTTAGTAGGCTATTTTAGTTTTTGTGTTTGGGAAGATGGGTTGGATTTTTTGTTTGATTTTTGTATTGAAAAATGTGTTTGAAATGATATTAGGATGAGAAACAACCAAATTTCCCTAAGAAGAACTCATCCTTTTTTTAACCAAAAAAACAAATGCTAGCATGGCACTATTTGGGAAGCACAAGTCAAGCACTGTTTGAGAGGGATGAGAGACATATGACAAATTTATGATGGGATTGCTGAGTTGGTTTGTTAGTCAAAATTTCAAAAGTCAAAATCGTCATTTTATTCTCTGTCCTGCACATCCCTCAACCCATGTGCCTCACCCCAACTATAGTAAAGGCTGTTAAGCTTTTTTCTTGAATGAGGCTAAAATAGCCTCTAACCTCACTTCCCAAACACCGTAATAAACACTTAGTTACATAATAACATACGGACTACACCCTTACGCTATGTTTGATTGAGGGGGATTTGGAAAGGGAAAGGGAAAATGTAATGAATGAAATATTCAATCCCCTTAGGAGGTGTTTGGGAAGAAATTTTTTTAGCTTTTTTGGCTAAAATAGCACTAAAAGACAAAATAGGCTATATAGTCAATAAGACAAAATGTCACATCAAACCCATAATCATTTCACTTTTTCTCTCACGAATATCACATCCAACTACAAAAACATCCAACTATCTTCCCGAACACAAAACATTTAGCCTCCTAAAATAGCCAAAAACTAAAATAACCTACTAAAATAGCAACTTCCCAAACACCTACTTAGTCATTTTTCTTTTTAATTCTGGATCGCTTAATCTACTGATTAGTTCAATTAATGAATCTTCTTCTTGTTGTGATTTACCAAGGACATTAACTTGTTTACAACAAATATCATTGCAACCTAATTCTATTTCATCATCCTCAGTATCATTACTAGGAGAAGGGTAATCAGAGGTATCACTATGGTAATTACTAAAAGAGCTATTAGATTGATGGGGTTGATCCTGAATATTTTCTAATTTAAAGATTTCAAATATTTTACTTTGATTTTCTTCTGAAATTTGTAATTGATTAAGTTTTTCTTTTACTTTACATTTGTTAGAATAATGACATTTTTTTTTCCACAATTACAACAAGTGATATTTTGAATGGATGTTAATTTTTTAAAGTTCTTATTTTTAAATTTCTTATGATATTTCATTTTGGGATTATCGTAATATTTATCAGGCATTTTATTAAATGAATATTTTTTGTGGTATTTCTCATATGATTTATTTGAAATTTTTGTTTTACTATGTTTATTATTTTTTTGACGTGATGGTGCTATCGGAGGTAGACCATATTGTTTGCAGAAATTACCTAATTCATATTTAGCTTTGTATTTATCTTTAGCAGTTTTTTGACTAAGTTTCATATCAATACACATTTTCAATCCTTCTTTTTGTATAGTACTAATTATATCACCATATGTTAGATTGTCATATTCGATGATTCTAGTAGGTTAGCTAAGGACATCTCTAATCTTATGGGCAAAAAGATTAGGTAGGCCATTAATAAACTTTTCTTTCCAAAATGACTTGGTACAATCATCTCGAAGCATGACCCTGGATGTAAAGACATCTTTGTACCATCTAAAATCACTTAGTGTTGGGCATGTGAGATTACGAAGTTGATCATGAATTCGTGAATGAGCATTAGTAGGTGTTCCTATGAAATGTTTAATTATTGTAAATATTAAAGTATTAATTCCACCAGGGTTACTCATGCCTATTTCTTCATCGAAGATAGGAAATTCATTTTCATCAACTTGTACTGCATGTTGAATGGTTTCGCACATATCATTAGTGAGGTATTTGTCCCACCATGACTTAAGCATGCCAATAAAACCAGCGGAAATAAGAGAGATTATCTGAGGCTGAGTATAATCAGGATAATTACTAAGATAACTATTAGCTACCATAGACATGTGATTTAATTTTTGGAGGATTTGATTTTCACTAAGACCTTCAATATTCCAGTCATATAATTTTTTTAGCACAAATAGAAAACTGATTATTGATATTGGTTTCTTCAAATTGAAGATCAAGTGGTGTGGATTTAGTGTACCAAGTTCTGGTAAGAGTAGTAGGATTAATTTTGGGATGTACTATTCTATTAACATTATTTAATTGGAATTGTTGTTCTAGGTGACTAATTTCATTATCAGTGGAAGTGTCTGATTCGTGATTAGTAATTAAAGGAGGTTGTTGAGTTATGACTGATATACCTTTTTCTTTGAAAGGTTTGGTAATTAATTTTTTTAAATATTTGTTCAATTGCATTAACTGTATGGGTATCTTAGGTAACTAAACTCAATTTATTCCTATCACTTAGGAGGTTAATAAGTGGCTTTTCAAGAGTCTTACTTGTTGATGTATAGCCATTTGAGTAATCATCAAAGGCAATTTCAATTTTATCTAACTGTTTACCTATAGTTTTTAAACATTGATTAGTATAATTATTTTTTTCATTAACTCTCTTTTTTATTTTTTATTTTAATATTTCAGATTCATCACCAGGTATTTTAAAAAAGGAAACACTAATTGTTGATCCTTTATGCTCAATCAGAATTGTTTCTAGAGGAGGATGACTTGAAGAAACTATAGTATTAGATGATGTTTTCCATTTAGTTTTTGTAATAGTATTTACTTTTTGATAATAATTTTCAAGATAATCAAAGAATTTAACTTCAATGCGGATTTGGTTCGTAAAGTTTTGTCATTTTTTAAGTATTGTTGACTGTTGTTTTTCTGTATAATTATTCCTAAATTCACGTCTTTTTGACTTATTTTCTTTAGATTTCAAATCATTATATAAGTTATTAAAATCAGGTTTAAAGTCTTTACTAATAGTTAATAATTGTGGATTAACTAGGGGAACCACTTCAAAATCAGTTTGGGTTAGTGATCCTTGAGATGTATTATCATTGTCATGAATATGAGTTTGTGTTAAATAAATTGGCTTACTAATTTGAGATGATGAAGAAGTGTCTATACCTTTCTATTTTTCTAGTAAATAAAGGTATACTAAAAATTTCATCTTCTTCATTGGGTTGACTACATATACTATGGCATGAAGATTGACTACAACTTAAACGATCAAAACTTATTTGGACTGATCCATCATCATACTGTTGGATATGATGTAAATCATTGGACTGATCCATCATCATACTATTGGATATGATGTAAATCATTACTATCATATTGATTTTTATGAGAATAGTTCTAATTGACAGTAAGCCATTTTTCTAGAAAAGTTATTGCTTTCCAAAGTATGGTTTTTGGTACTTCAATATTAACATCAGTAGTACTACCTTGAATAAGCAATGTTTTATCCTTGGGGCTTTTGACTAAAGCACGTACATTGAGATTAGCTCTTATGCATTTATAATAGATACGATATATTAAAGTAATAGAATGGGCACCATCTAACATATTGGTAAATTCACTAGAAGTTTGAATATTTAAAGTTAGAGGTTTTAAAATGTGTGGATTAGTAAGACTCAAAGTGAAATCAGGAAAACAATTAAAGTGAATTAGACCATGATGAAAACCAGATTCCATCATACCTAGCATACTGGTGTAGTATTTTCTGAATCTAGCATCCCTAAGACATAATAATATTGATAATTTTATTCCTTTAATAGATAGTGGTTTGACTGCAACTTGTACTAATCTTACATGAATAAAATTGTGATCGGAGGATCTATGTTTTTTAATAGATTCTTCGGTTAATATTTGACATGTTTCATCTACTTTTGTTAACTTTTTCGACAATTTTTACTTGTAAATCAATACTAAAAGAGGATTTAAGAAAACTTGTTTTATAAATTTCTTTGATTGGTACTTTTGGTATGTTCCATCCCAAATCTATTTTTAAATCTTGAAATTCATATTCTTCTTCTTTTATTATTGTATCAGGTATGGGAGCTAATGCTGTAGGTCTAGAACTGATTGACACTACAAGCCTCACCATTGACTAGACTGATGAGGAAGGAAATTAAGTTTGTGTGGAATGAGACTTGTGAGTACTCATTTCAAGAGCTTAAGTTTAGACTTACCATTGCTCCAGTGTTGATTATTCTAGAGAGGGGTTTGGGCTATTTTGTGTATTGTGATGCGTTTCGAGAAGGTTTGGGTTGTGTTTTGATGCAAGAGGAGAAGGTAGTGGCTTATGGCTCACAGTAGTTGAAAACACATGAGAGAAACTATCATACTCATGACTCAGAGCTAGTAGCTATGATCTTTGCCTTGAAGATTTGGAAACATTATCTATATAGTGAGAGGTTTGAGGTATTCTCCAATCACAAGAGTCTAAAGTATCTGTTTTCATAGAAGAATTTGAATATGAGGCAAATGAAGTGGATAGAGTTTATGGAGGATTACGACTTCGAGTTACACTATCACCTAGGGAAGGCCAATGTAGTAGCCGATGCCTTGAGTAGGAAATCCATTAGCAGTGTAGCTAGTATTGCCATCTAGGAATGAGAGATGTTGGGTGATATTGGCGAGCTTGACTTACATCTTGGCGAGTTTGTTGAGTTTGCTTCTTTGCTTACTATAGTTGCACAACCTATGCTTATGACCTGAGTTATAGAAGCACAACGGGGTGATCATGAGGTATAGTCCATCCGGAGGAAGATATCTAGTGGGAAAGTAAAGAAGGGCCTAAACGTGCATTCTGACTCAAGTGTTAGATACCTTGACCGTCTTTTCATACTGGAGTCTTGTAGAGAGGAGGTACTCTGAGAGTTCCATCATTTGCGCATTGTGGTACACCTGGGAAGCACAAAGACGTACCATGACCTTAGTCGCCAGTTTTGGCGGAGGGGAATGAAAAGAGACATAGCCTTGTTTGTATCAAGGTACCTTACTTGTCAACAAGTAAAAGTTGAGCATCAGAGGCCAACGGGTTTGTTGCAACCCTTGCCTATAGCCGAGTGGAAGTGGAAACATGTCAAGATAGATTTTGTTATGGGTCTTCTGAGGACTCAATGGGGCAATGATGTAGTATGGGTGATAGTTAATTGGTTAACTAAGTCAACACACTTTGTACCTATGCGCATGAGTGACTCGATAGATTACCTTGCCGACCTTTATGTTAGGGACATAGTGCAACTTTACAGGGTCCCTATGACTATTGTTTCAGATAGAGATCTGTGTTTCACAGCTTGGTTGTAGCAGAGCCTACAAAATGCCTTGGGCACTAGATTGGCATTTAGTACCACTTATCATCCTTAGACCAACGGGCAGTCAGAGCGTACCATTCAGATTTTAGAGGATATGCTTCGGGGTTATGCTCTTGACTTTAAGGGGTCGTGGGAGAGGCACTTACCTTTAGTGGAGTTTGCCTACAACAATAGCTTTCAGGCGAGTATTGGCATGGCACCGTTTGAGGCCTTGTATGGTTGACCGTGTAAATCCCCTATATGTTAGGCTAAGGTGGGTGACACACCTATGTTAGGTCCCGAGTTAGTCTGGGAAACGACGGGGAATGTTGTACTTATCCATAAGAGGTTGGTTTTGGCTTAGAGTTATCAGAAGAGCTATGTTGACCGTAGGAGGAGGCCATTATCGTTTGAGGTAGAAGATCACATCTTCTTCAAAATATCTCCTAGGTAGGGCTTGATGAAGTTTGGGAAGAGCAGGAAGTTGTCTCCTAGATTTATTGGGCCTTTTGAGATCCTAGAGCATATTAGGAAAGTAGCATATCATTTGACCTTGCCGCCACAGCTTTTCGGGGTCCATGACGTGTTCCGTATCTATATGTTTCAAAAGTATGAGCCGGATCTATCACATGTGTTGGATTGGACCGAGTTAGAGGTAGAAAAGGATACCTTGTAGAAGGAGAGACCGGTTAGAGTTCTAGATACACGGGACCAAGTCTTGTGAGGCAAGACAATTCCATTGACAAAGGTGTTGTGGTGACATAACGGGGTTACGGAGGCAACTTGGGAACATGAGGCGGAAGTCCATGAGAAGTATCCAGATCTTTTTGTTGATGTTTGAAATTTGTATTGAAAATTTTGTTATGTTGGTTAATGTAAAACATTGCACATGTTTTCGAAAAAGTGAACTATATATTCAATGTTGAAAACCTTGTTGATTGTTGTTATGAGATTAGATGACCCATGGATGGGTCATAGTTATGAGAATGGTTGGATCATTGTTTTGATGATTTAAATACGATGGTTATTGTATTGATTTAAAACAAAAATTTTGGGGATGAAATTCCTTAATGGGGAGAGGTTATAATGACTCTAGTTTGGACCTGGCCCGTTTATCATTTTGGATGTGGAATTCCCTTGTCTTATTGGTTGTTCAACTCCTTATTTATCTTGTACTTCATTGAGTTTGACTACTGGAGTATCATTGTCATGTTTCAATAGGTTGGTAGCTTCTTTTTTAAAGAGTTGATTGCCCAGAATTCTGCCTGTTCGCTAGAGCGACACTTCTTGCGCTCGAGCGGTCTTTTACAGTCTGCAAACTACTAAAAACTTGATATCTACGCTCAAGTGACACTCTTGCGCTCGAGCGAACTTTTGCAGGTCTAAACTACTAAGAGAGTGCATTGCGTATGTGAGCAACCATTCTTGCGCTTAAGCGGTGTCTTCGTTGTGTCTGGTCGCTCGAGCGACCATTCCTGCGCTTGAGTGATTTGCGCATATATCAATCTGAAGGAGGTCACTTTTAAGTCATTTTCTCATCTATGATCTCTCTCTAAATCACTCCAAAACCCAGATCTACTTACTCTCTCTCTAGAAAACCATCTCTAAAATGAAAATACATCTTGATCTATTGATTTCTACACCATAGTCCCTTTGATAAAAAGATAAAGCTCGCCTAGAGCTTCGTCTTGATCGGAATTCGTTTTCGACTTCGTCAAGTTTCAACTCTTATTATTTTTGGTTCTTGTCTTTGACGTAGGGATTACTTTGACCCTTTTTATGATTTTTAACTTAGTTATTTGCTTTTCTAAACAAGATAGTGATTTGGGAATTTTTAGATAAAACCTAGGGTTTGGTTTTGAAATCAAAAGAGGGGTTTTCAAATTGGTGTCTTGTATATGATGGTGGCTTTGTAAAACTGGTTGGGTTGTGATAAATGGCAGATTTTATCCATGGAAATTAATTTTTAAAGAAAGGAGTTTTTGCCCTAAAGTATGAGAATTTGATTTTTTTTTTTTTTTTAAAAGCTAATAGAATTGATGTTGGTTATATGGAATTAGAACAATGACAATGATGGTGATGAAGTTAGATATGAATTATCAATCCAAATTAGAAATGTTGGAAAGTATATTTGTATTGAAAATTATTTATCTGTTTAGAGATATCTGTTTTGGGCTATTTGTGGAGGATAGCTATGATTGTTGTAGAAATTGTGTAAGAATTAGGTGAATTGAAACTATTTTTTCATCGATTTGCATTGAGCATTGTAACATATTTAACACATTGGAAAAATTGTTGTTTTAAGAAAAATAGGTGAATACCTTGCTGAATTTGGGTAGGAGTGTAGTTGTGGTATTATGTTGGCCTGTGTGTCCTTAGTGAAAGTCCAAAAACTCGCGTGGTTAGGTGTCGAGCTTTCCGGTTAATACCGGTGAAAATAACAAATTGTAGGGCTTGTAGCCTACTTGCAGACACGTCCTACAGATTCCCAGCGTTGTATCCACCGCCTTATTTTCTATTGAAGTGTTCATGAATTGTGTTATAAACTTGGCATGACATGGTTTTTGGAAAGTGTTATAAAATGTTTTGGCACGAGCATTGGATATGCATTAACCTTATAACTTTGTTAAGATTCATACACTATGTTAGAGTATCTTTATTGGGCCTTGGCTCACTCGATGTGGAAAAATCACTTTCAGATGCTGATGATATGCCTCCGCCGATGCAATAGCTTGAGAGGACTGGGAGCCAAGAGCTTATGTTATTGTTATGGTTGTAATTATTTTGTGCAAACCTAGGGCTTTATTTGTATTGAATTTACACTCACTTTTGTTGTAACCAAGCACCATCTTGGAAAGTTATAACCAATAGGGCATTACCATATCTATTTACTCTTACTTCATATGGTGTACCAATGACACATGCTATAGATTCAGGGGTAGAACTTGTGAATGTATTACTGCATGTGTTACACTTTTGTAAAGAGATGAAACCTTATGAATGGAAGAACATTATATTCAGTCATCTATTATTAATTAATATCTGTTGCGAGATGATCTTATTGTAATATTTTCGTGGCGTTACAATTCAAGCCTAAATCTCTTGCAAGAAGTGGAGTCCACGTAAAGATCTTACTTCCTACCGATTTGATTTCGATTCTACGAAGGATTCTTCCTAAAGCCTAGCTTTCTTACTCTTTTCTTGAGGTAGGTTACTTTTAACTAGTATCTCTTTATTTTGAAGATGATTATGTGGTATTGTTGTGACCAAGATACTTTATTTTGATAATTGAGCAAAAGTTGATTTTAATGGTTAACAAAAAGGGATTTTAGCCCAACTTTTATCAAGATTTCAAATAAACTCTTATGGATTATGAGTATTGATGTTGAAAACTATCACATATATGAAGAGGGTGTAAAAGCACAAAATTTATTTAAAACCCTAGTTTTGATTTTGATGAAAGATGATGTTTGGATGGAATTGACTTTCAAATCAGAAAATTGAATAGATATTACACATAAATAAGTGGATAATTAGATTTTGGAGTACATTATTAATGTATGTTGAATTGGGATTTGTGGATTTGGAAATTGTTAATCCATGTTTTGTATGTTTTACTATTCATCTCACGTAATTATGAATGCTTGATTACTTGGAAGGGGGTAAAAAATGGGAGGTAAATAGTGTATGAGTCTGGGTGGGGAGTCAGCTTTTTCAGAACAATGTGTTGTGTTGGTAATCGCACGGGGAGTTTAGGTGCCCAAATGCCTTGTCTTGGGCTTATCGCTTGACGAATATGAGAAAATATTTTTGGGTGTCCACTAGTCTTACTATATAACAGTCAGCAAAAGTGGAAAATAGATGATTTTAGGTTCCCACCACCTACCATATTAATAGCTAGCAAATGTGGGGAAAATTTTGGTTATAAATCTATGGGCTCCTATGAGGGATTCATGGCATATTTACCACCCCAGTATTGAGAAAGGTTTTCGAATGGAACAAAGATGTATTTGTTCTCTTGTCCTATTATTTTTTAACATAAATTTTAAATTGTGTTTTGGGTTATGATAATTCCATGTGAATGTTCAAGTATCCAATCCAAGGGTCAAAATCAACAATTTGCTCACAATTCAACCTCATTTCCACTCCCACAACGATTTTCCATAAAACCATTTGAAAACCCCTCTTTTGATTGTAAACCAAAACTATAGGCTTGTTCAAAATCCCCCAAAAACACAATATTGTTTATGAAAAACAAATAGCTAAGTTAAAAATCATAAAAGAGTGTAGAGAATCCCTACCTCGAGGCTAGAAGACCAAGGAAAGAGAGGAGAAACCTCAAGGAAGTCGAAATCAAACTCTATTTGGATGAAAACGAAGCTCTAGGTGAGCTCTACCTTTTTAACAAAGAGAGCATAGTGGAGAAATGGGTAGATCTTAGTGTATTTGTAGAGATAAAGCAAGTCCTAGATAGAGGGGCTCTAGATTTAGGGTTTTGAAGTGTTTTAGAGAGAGAGAGAGAGAGATGAAAAGTGATGCAAAAAGTGACCCTTACGAACTAATATACGCACAATCCGCTCGAGCGCAAGAAGTAACGCTTAAGCATCCAGACACAAAAATGATTTTTTACTCGAGCGCAAGAAGTGACGCTCGAGCACTAAGAAACAATGAAAAAGGATGTCACCGCTTGAGCATAGGAAGTGACGCTCGAGCATAGAATACACACTCCTAATAGTTTTATAGACAGAAGAACATCGCTCGAGCTCAAGAATGGCCGCTCGAGACCACGACCGCTCGGGCGTAGAATACACTCTTCCAGTAGTTTTGCAGGCTTGCAAAAGTACTAGGAGTTCACAAAGGATGCTCGAGCACAAGAAGTGATACTTGAACGTAAGAGCAAAATTCTAGGCAACAAGGTTTTTGAAAAACAATGTACCAACTTGTTCTAAACACAGCCAACACAAATCGATAACCAAACTCAATGAGGGAATAGAGGAATTAGACAAGAACAATCATACAAAACCAAGAAACCTGTATCCAAAATATCAAATGGGTCGGGTCTAAACCAGAATCGCTATAGTCTTGGCAAGAAGTCAACTAGCAATGGGTGTGGGATAGATGTGCTTGCCATCGACACAGAACCGACGAGTTTATCTACTTTGCTATTTTTTTCTTGACCGATTAGCTCTATCGTTATGACTTCGAATTTCATGATCTCGTTTCTGACCAACTCTTGGTACTTAGCCATTCTATCTTCATTCGCTTCATAGTCACCTGATATTTGGTTGACTACCAATTGGGAGTCACTATACACCATTAGCTCGGTGGCCTTTATCCGATAGGCTGACTTCATTCTGGCCAATAGTGCCTCATATTCCGCTTCATTATTGGATACTAGAAATCCAAGTGTGATTGCTTGTTCAATGGTTAGGCTATCTGGCGTAATAAGGACTATCCCACTGGGCAAACATAATGACTTCCTAGAGAAAACTCTACCACGAAGTCTGCCAAAGCTTAAGCCTTTATCACAGTTCTTGGCTGGAACTTGATGTCGAACTGTCTTAATATCATGGCCCACTTCAATATATGCCTAGAAAAGTCCGCCTTTTCAAACAAGACCATTAAAGGGAATATTGTTAAGACAATCACAGTGTATGCATAGAAGTAGTGTGACAATTTTTTTGAAGCCATCATCAAAGCTAAGGCAAGCTTTTCTCATGGCAAGTACCTTGTTTCGGTGCCTAACAATGTTGTAATGTCCCAACCCTTCACATGTCATCGATATTGTCTGCTTTGGGCCACACCCGCACATATTTGTTCTTCCTAATGGATTCCATCCCAGAACTACTCCAACCTAAGCACGCTTAACTATAGAGTTCTGCTAGGGATTTCACCACCAAAGAAAAGGCCTCGATGCTATATAAGGGTCTAGGTTTTTACTTTTTGTAGCCCAAGATCTCCCTCTCCATTCCCGATGTGGGACACCGGGACCCTATAATCCACCCCCCCTTAGGCTTGCACGTCTCCATGTAGTAGCCTGCCAACTCACAAGCCCGCCCACATGCACCAAGAAAGGCCAGGGACCCAAAATATGTACTCCGGAGAGTTAGCTATAATACCGTTTGTAATGCCCCAACCCTTCACATGTCATCGATATTGTCTGCTTTGGGCCATGCCCGCACGGATTTATTTTTCCCAATGGGTCACCCATCCCAGAACTACTCTAACCTATGCACGATTAACTAGGGAGTTCTGGTAGGGATTTCACCACTCGGGAAAAGGCCTCGATGTTATATAAGGGTCTAGGTTTTTACTTTTATAGCTTAGGAACTCCCCCTCCATTCCTAATGTGGGATATCGGGACCTTACACATTTAATCAACCTAAACTTTCTTTAATCCTCCTTGCCTCTCATATGTAAAAAGCTACACCGAAATTTCTCCAATTAATTAGCCAAACATAAGAAATCTTAAATACAGACATAAAGTAAACTGGTAAATTACCAAGTGTAGATAGGATTAATATCATCCTAGCTAAACTCATAATGTAAGTTTAAATTTTCGTTACTGATAATATTAATAATAAGAACTTGTTTTTCTTTTGCCTTCTTAAATGTAGGTTGTTGAAGATGGATATTATGATCTTGCTCAAGTATTGAATGGATATGAGTAGAAGGCTTATTCACTTGTATTAATCTTAGAACTACATATTGTCATTGGTTATGTAACAATCGCAGCAGCATCTCTAGGATATTGTTCACATTGTGATTGACTTAATTTTGTTTATTTATTTTTTTACTTAGTTTCACTTTTAAGTATTGTTTTGTATAAACTTAAATTTTGAATTGTAAGAACATGTGTAAGTATAAATAGAAATATATAAATTTGGATGTTAAAGAATTGATGCATGTGAACTGTTGAATTGATATGTGTGAATATTATTTATTGCTTAAGCAATAAATAATTTATTATTGAAAAGTAATTTGTTATTTGTGATGGTAGTTTTTGCTATCCCAAATACCAAATTATTATTATTTTTTAAAAAATTAGATGTTTTACTAACACAACTATTTGTCACTAAAAGTCTACTTTCACCGACGGATATTGCATCGCCAAAAGTGTCATTTTATGTTGACGCAAGCTAAAATGATGACGATTGATGAAGGCTTTTGCTAACTAAGATATTTGTCGCTAAAGGCATCACTTTTGTCAACGTAATCATATTTCATTGGAAAAAGTTTTTCCCGACACACCTTTGCCGACGGGTTGCCGACGCAACTTTATGGGTCGGCAAAACTCTTTGCTGATATTTTTGCTTTTTACCAACACATTTTGTTGTGTGGGCAAAACTGCTTTTTGTTGTAGTGGGAGCCAGACTTGATTTGTTAAATTAATCAAGTTATTGGGTTAATTAATTAATTATTTTAGATTTATTTTGATTTGATAAGGTGTTATCGTAGTGGTTGGGCGAGATTGGATTAAAAACTTCAAATTTGAATAATTGATATTGAGTAGTCTTTACTCTTTTATTATCTTTCTCTCCACACTTTGAATCCTTATATAAGACTAGAACCATTGGAAAGATTACTTTTGGGGCTTCAATTTGGACACAAGACCAACCCTAAATGGCGTCCGGACCAGAGAGTTATGCCTATTTGAACTTTGCTAATCTATATTGTGCGCATTGTTCACTCGAGCGCAACTTTCACCGCTCGAGCGGTCCATAGAACCTTCCAGCTTTGTTTTTTAAAATTTTCTAAGCTATTGGAAACCTCGATTCACCGCTCGAATGCACTTTTGACTGCTCGAGCAATTTGTCCAGAATCATTACTTTAAAGGTCACTTTTTGGGTTAAATCTCTTCACTTTCACTCTCACTTCTTTCTCTTTCTGTCATTTTTGAGTTTTCAAGCTTTTTAACCTTGATTTCATCTATTTCTAAACATCTTTGACCCCTAGTTCCATATACCAAAATGTAGAGCTCAACAAGGGCTTCCATTTAGTCTGAGTGGATCGTCGTTTCGTCGCCTATAATTTTTGGATTGTCTCCTCCTCGCTTTAAGAGGTAGGGATTCTTTTTTGCTTCTCTTCAATACCCCTTTATAGATAGAGATGTGGTAGTTTTTATTACATTTAAAAATATGCTTGTTAAGAGATTTTTCAAAAGCATGGATGGGGATTTGGGGTTTGAGCTTTAGGAGTTGGAATTGTATGATTGATGGTTGATTTGGTATGTTGGGAGATAGTTAATCATATCAATGTTGGTTGTGATGAAAATCCCTAATTTATTATTAAGAATTAACAAATAAAAAAAAGAAAGAGTATGGTTTGGAAATGTTAAGGGTTTGGAATAACCGATTTGGTTTTTGAACATAAAACGACGAGGCTAACTCTTTTATAAAATGAAATGGGAATGTAGTTGTTTGTAATGTTGATGTTTTGAAATTGTGAATCTAATTCATGAGAGTAATTATTTATTTGTTTAGAGGTTTTGTCCTTGGTCATTGGTGGAAGGTAACATTGTTGTTGTTGAATAAATTATGTGTATGTTTTACACTTGTATGGTATTCGTGTAGTTTACCATGTTGTGTTATTGCTTGGATGTTATTTCGGAGGTCTGTTTCTCTTCGGTAAAGCCGGTAAAGTGTGGTGCCTTGCTAGAGGTTCCTTTCTCTTTCAGTTTGTGCCCGGTAAAGTGTGAAATTATGATGCACTAAAAATCGGGAACATCTGATAATATAATAACAAATAAATACATGGTTTATCTAAGATTACAAGAGTAGGAAATGTCACTAATGAGTCCTTTGGCTAATGACCAAGCAAGATCTCAAGAAGGTCGGAGGAGTCAATATAGCCTCCCTTCTAAGTCCAACCACCTTAGATAGCAAAGCTATCTTTCTGACAGATCTTGACAAAGTATTAACACAAGGCCTACATGAGTTGACGAAATATATGGATAGGTTACCAATGATATATATAATAATTACAAAATAGGTCTTAATTACAACAAGGATTAATCACTTACAAACTCAACACGTTTTTACATAACTAGTTCCTAACTCTCGTAGGATAACCATACGCTTTCAAATACTTCAGCTTTGCCTTCGACCGTCTAACAGTCGTCAATACTTGGCATGAAACGCCATGAGTTTTGAAAGCCCAGTAAACACACACACACCCTATCTCTTTTTCCCAATCCAATACACCATTACAATTATAACAAACAAGTAATGACGCATGATAATCATTCAATAATAAAGGATTACAAGGTTAGATGTTATTAATCTTGAAATCCTCCAAAGAGATTTCATCCTCCCAACCACAAGAATTGGACTCGGATTATTCGGTATGCCTCCTCTTTTGCTGCTTTGCAGACTATACCCCAGATGCCTACCAACAGTTATATACTGCGAAAGAGACAATAAAATAAAAGCCTTACCTATAATCTCCTCCAACCTTATCAATCATAAACACCTAGGATCCAAATACAACCGATCCATTCAAGGGTTCCGATACAACCACTTGCACAGGACTTCAACTTTCAAAAGGGAACACGTCCAGCTAACCGATTCAATTCGAACATAATATTATCTCAAAACAATATTCATGTGATTGAAACCCCATTAGTCACCCCATTAAGTTTTCCGTTTAGATTAATATTTTAAGTTAGTTACCACGAGCAAATAACAAAAGAATAAATTTGCATAAGTATGAGCATCATTAAGGGACTAAAATAGAAGGTATATTACCACAACACATGCAATGTTATACCAAGACATGATCATATATTAATAAACATATTCTAGAACACAAGAGCATAAAATACCAATGTCGAACAAAATTTCCAGATTCGGTACCACTTAAACATTAAAATTGAAAGGGTTATTTCAGATTTTTCCTAAACTTTTCCTTCCCATGGTTTATAGAGAATTTAATATAGTTTTCAGAACATATTTAAAAAATGGAATAGCATTTCTAGATTTTTAGTTATTTAAGAAACACTCCAGCGCTGTCCAGATTCGTCGGCCGTTACGAAAATCGAATTTTCTTACAAACTGCTCACTCTTTTTCAATGAAACCAATTTTACTTGAAAGATAACTCCTTAAGGAAGATTTTGAAATGAAATTTAGGTCCAGAAGATTTTTCTACAGTTTTGTAGAATTTTCGAAAGTTGTCTATAAAATAGATTTTTCTTGCATAATTCTTGAAATAAGAAAGTTGGTGAGAAAAGAGGTCAACTTGGGGATATTTTCCACTTCTCTTGTGATGAAAACATGTTAAAAAATATTTATTAAACTCAGAAATTTAAGGTGAAGGTGTGCCTTTGGAAATGTTGAGAGATTGATATGGAAAAAAGTAGTCTTATACCAATTAAGAGAAATACAAGAAGGGTAGAATCAAGGCTCATCTCCTTTCATTTTTAACACAAGAAATCCATCAAAACACATCTAAAATGAATGTTTAAAACTTCTAAGAGCATGTATTTGAAAGGAAAAATAAGAGAGAGTTGTGTTGTGGCTTACTTGAGGCTTGTTGGAATTGCTAGCAAACTTATCTTCCTCTCCAATCGTCCACCAAGCTCACCCTCCTCCCTCTCTTTCTCTCAGCCGAATATAGTGTGTGTGTGTGTGTGTGTGTGTGTGTATTCTTGTTTGTAAAATGCTAAGGAAGGGGTTGCTTTTATAGAAAAATTGGTGTGAAAGGTCTAAAACGCCCTTTGGTTGGAATTGAATGGGATATTTTGGATTTAGTTTGAATCCAATGGAATAGTGGAAGTTTAGAGGCCTTAATTAGATTCCTAAACATGATCTAGTTAGGGTTTTCCTTCTAATCAAACCAACCTAATACATATATATATATATAAGTTTGTACCAAGTCAAATATATTTTCCACAATTTATGCAAACTTGTCTCAAAAAGTCTATTCAGCATATCTACGTAGCTATGGCCAGCCATATGATGGTGATTTGAGAGACTTATTTTATTATTTTTTTGTGCACAAATGTTGGAAATTGTAAAGTATGGTGTATAAAATAGATTTTAGGGTACAAGTGTATATATAATGGTACTTGTTTGAGGTCAATTTGTTATTTAATAAAAATGTTAGGCCTTTGGATTTAATTTATGAATTGGAACATTTATTTTAGTGTAAAATTAAATTAAATTAAGGTTAGAGAATCTAATTCAGTTTGGATTTCTTGTTTTGAATAAAAAGGCGATTAACAGAAGAACGTGGTAAGGACCAAAAAATACTAGGGTTTTCAAGTGGTAATTCCACTTTTAGGGAGTCAATTAATCAGTATTACGGTATTAAAATTGATTTGTAACTTACCAAAATCGATTAGGGTGTGCGAGTTTTCATTTGGCGCTCGTTTTCGAATCTATTGCTAAAATTGAAAATAAAAAGGGAATGAGGGTCTTTATTCAAATAGTTCAAAAGAAAGGGTATAAATAAAATTACAAATGTCAGGGGCCTCATAGTTAAATAATTAATATTAGCGTGTAAAAACGATTACTAAGCTATCGTGGTCAATTGGTTTTGTACGGGTTTATTCACAATGCGTCTTCGATTCTAGGGTTAAATTTGTGAATGAATGAAGAACTAAGGGCTTTATTATAATAACTCAAAATTTAGGTACTTAATGGTGGAGGCAATGGCATCCTGGTGCTGCCAACATATTCTTAATTATTCAGATCATCTTCTCCTCTTATGTTCTTATCCGTTCTGTCTAGAGTTCCTCTTGGTCTTGTTGATTTGTTGAATCATGGATATTAATCTATCCCCCTTAAATAATAAAAACATTCTGTTGGATGGGTAAGTCATCTTCTTTTATTGGTAACTATCGATAATAGCTAAGGTACAAGTAACAAATCTATTTCTGAGATGAGGTCAGAGTAGGGTGTCTTTACATCTTGGGAATTGAAAATTAATCATGCAAACATTTCCTAGTTACATCTTTCCTAAGTTAGTCATTAATCATATCCATCCATTCTTGTCTATGTCACACATAAGGTGCTAATGTGGTTTGGTTTCTAGTGTTCTTTGGTCCTTTTTCCTTAAAGAGCCATCCTTGACTTCTTTCCGTATAATTCCTTCCCCTTTATATCTTGGAGTATGGTGTTGTATTCTTCCAATTGCTCCTTTTGGTCCCTCATGAAGTTGGTTTCCTTTCAGCAAGCTCCAAATCCTCTTGGATTCTACCTCCTCTCATTCTGAAGTCAATGTTGTGTCAACTATTTCCACAAAGATGGCAAGACTCCTCAAGAATTTGATTCTTCATAGGGTTTGAGATTTTGGCCACGATTACTAGTCCATTCTTAAGGTTTCAATTTCCTGGTACCGCATTCCTATTGTTTCTTATGAGCTCATGTTATTACCTATCTCAGAGTATGGTCTACCATTTTCCATTCTTTGAATGGGGTGAGGCGTAAGTCGGATTCTAACTGCAGAGGCAATTCCTTATGAGTAATCAATTAATCTTAAGTTAGAGTTCAATTATCCTAGGGTGTTCACACAACACAACTTCATATATATATATAGGCAAAATAATAAATACAAGGGTTTTTAGACTGGATGGAAGGGATGAAAGGATACGAAGTGGTTATAGCATCAATTAATATAAGAATCAACTGAAATATGGAATGGATGACATTATGGTTTCAGACTTTAATTTAGTCAAGGTTATGGAAATAGTGACTAAACTAAATATTTAACTTGAAACTGCATTGGTCATCCACGTTTCAAATTGAATATCCAAGATTCGTCACTAAGTAAGAAAAAGGAAATTATTCATTTACAAGAAGCCTTGGGCTAAATAAAATAATCAAGGCTCAAAGGATGTCAATTTTACAAATAGTAGTATATAACATAGGACTAGATGGACATGACTTAATCTTGGAAAATGATGACATCAAATAAAGGTTATGAATACAAGATGAGGGTATGATGATTGATAGAAGACTTATAGAACTAATAGTACCCCTACTGTGCGATGTGAGGCATTATCCAGATTTAAAACCACCTCTCAATCCTGAAATACATCCTCATGAATTGATGTTGCTATGCCCGGAATTTGAAGAAACGCCCTAAGGTAAGTCAAGAAAATTTCTATTTTTGATGTCTTTTAGTTAATAGAATAGGTAGTCTTATAATAATATAACATAGTCAGGGCAAGGTAGTCTCTAACCGCAGGTCGAAACTTGTGAGTAAGGGTTGAACTTAGGCTTTGATACCAAGTTGTGACGCCCCAAAAATCGAGAATTTTAGATAATATAATAACAAATAAATACATAGCTTATCTAAGATTAAAAGTGTAGAAAACCTCACTAATGAGTCCTTTGTCTAATAACCAAGCAAGATCCCAAGAAGGCCAGAGGAGTCAATATAGCCTCCCTTCTAAGTCCAACCATCTCAGATAGCATAGCTACCTTTTTGACAGATCTTGACAAACTATTAACACAAGGCCTACATGTGTTGATGGAGTATACAAATGATATATATAATAATTACAAAACAAGTCTTAATTACAACAAGGATTAATCACTTACAAACTCAAAACGTTTTTACATAACTAGTTCCTAACTCTCATAGAATAGCCATACATCTTCAAATACTTCATCTTTCCCTTCGACTGGCCTTATAGTCATCAATACCTGGGATGAAATGCCATGAGCTTTGAAAGCCCAGTAAACACACACACCCTGTCCCTTTTTCCCAATCCAATACACCATCACAATTATAACAAGCAAGTAATGAAGCATGATAATCATTCAATAATAAAGGATTACAAGGTTAGATGTTAGTAATCTAGAAATCTCCCAAAGAGATTTCGTCCTCCCAACCACAAGAATTGGACTCGGATTATTCGGTATGCCCCATCTTTTGCTGCTTTGCAGATCTTACCATGGATGCCTACCAACGATTATATACCACATAGCGCCAACCGAGGACCTCAAAAGAGACAGTAAAATAAGGGCCATAGCCATAACCTCCTCCAACCTTATCCATCATAAACACCTAGGGTCTAAATACAACCGATCCATTCAAGGGTTCCGATATAACCACTTGCGGAAGACTTCAACTTTAAAAAGGGACCACGTCCCACTAACCGATTCGATTCAAACATAATATTATCTCATAAAAATATTCATGTGATTGAAACCCCATTAGCCACCCCATTAAGTTTTCCGTTTAGATTAATGTTTTAAGTTAGTTACCACAAGAAAATAACAGAAGATTTGCAAACTTCAAAAAACGACTAAGAAGGTTCAATTTGATTAAGAACCTTCAATTTGAAGTTCTTGAATCGGTTGTGTGCATAGTTCTATCAAGCACAACTTTCCCCACTCGAGCAGTCTATAGACTCTTCCAGCTCTATTTTTCAAAATTATTTAACATACTGGAAGCCTCAATTCACCGCTCAAGCGCACTTTTGACCGGTCGAGTAGTCTATCCAGAATCATATATTTAAAAGTCAATTTTTTCGTCAAATCTCTTCACTTTTCACTCTCACTTCTCTCTTTTTCTACCATTTTTGACTTTTCAAGCTTTTTAACCTTGATTTCATCTATTTATAATCATCTTTGACCCCTAGTTCCATATACGAAAATGTAGAGCTTCGCAAGGGCTTCCATTAATCTGAGCGGATCAGCATTTTGTAGCCGGTGATTTTTGTGTTATCTCTTCTTCGCTTCAAGAGGCAAGGGTTTTGTTGCTACTCTTCAATACGCGTTTATAGATAGCAATGTAGTAGTTTTTATTGCATTCAAAAATATGTTTGTTAAAAGTTTTTCCAAAAGCATGGAAGGGGATTTGGGGTTTGAGCTTTAGGAGTTTGAATTGTATGATTAATGGCTGATTTGGTATGTTGGGAGGTAGTTAATCATGTCTTTGTTGACTATAGTGAAAAGCCCTAATTTATTATTAAGAAATAATAAAAAAAATAAAAGAGGTTTAGTTATGGTCTAGAAATGTTGAGGGTTTGGCACAAACGATTTGGTTTTTGAATATAAAATGATGAGTCTAACTCTTTTATGAAATGAAATGGGAATGTAGTTGTTTTTAATGTTGATGTTTTGAAATTGTGAATCTAATTCACGAGAGTCATTTATTATCTGTTTAGAGGTTTTGTTCTTGGCCATCGGTGAAGGGTGACATTGTTGTTATTGAATAAATTATGTGTATGTTTTACACTTGTATGATATTTATGTAGTTTAGCATGTTGTGTTATTGCTTGGATGTTATTTGGGAGGTATGTTTCTCTTCGGTTAAGCTGGTAGAGTGTGGTGCCTTGCTAGGTTCATCTTCCTTCCGATTTGTGCCTGGTAAAGTGTGAAATTGAGGTCTGTTTTTCTCTGGGAGGCCAATAAAGCATGGCGCCTTCAGATAGGTTCCTCTTCCTTCTGGTTTAAGCTCGATAAAGTGTGACATTAGTGTTGTTCCCCTCTGGGTGAGGCCAGTAAAGCGTTATGTGTTATGTGGATTGTATCAATAGCCATTAGTGCTATAGGGCAATAGAAATGGAAGTATGTGTTACATTCAGTTATTCATATTTATAAATTTATGTTTCTCGGTATTTATGTTATGTGTGTTCCTTGCCCTTGGGCCTATGGCCAGGGAAGATAGTAGATGTGTTGTTGTATAAGTGTGTGTAGTGTGTTGAGTTTATGGGATTGAGTTATGACTTGTATCTGTGAACGTGATTTCAGAACAAATGTGGAGACAAAATTCTTTTATATTAACGTGGAGATTTAAATCACTAAGATTGTATTGTAAATAAATGTTTTTGGAACTAAACAAGATAATTGGAAAGAAAACAAATGGTTTTACATCTTGTGGTGTTCAAATGGATGTTTTTGGATAAGTATATTTTGAGTATTGAACTGTCACATTATTTATATTGTACGTCATGGTACATTCATGATCATAGATATTTGTATGTTGTTATTGTTTAGGATCATGTGGGGATCTCTACTGGAGTTTATGTTCATCCCACGTTGGTAATCATTTTTCTAGTACAAGTTAAGAGATGATTCAATATCGCTGATCTTCCTTAATTGTTGGCAACGGAGCCTATACTTGTTAGCAGAACGCCATTGTTGTAAAAGAGTTAAACCCTTACTTTTAATGTAAAGATGTAAGCCTATGGACATTTTACTTAAATGTAATTGTTGTTGCATTTCAAATATGTACGATTGAGAGGACTTTCATTTATTTATGAATGTAATGTAGGTATGGTACTGCATGTTCTTAATGGAAATGGATGTGTGTTAACGGATATGGTAATGTTTTTTGTGTAATAAAAAGTGGGGCGTGACAGCTCGAGAGGGCATAGAGGGTCAACACACTCTACAATCAAGGAGTTAGTTTTCCAAATAAGGTAAGAGTGATTTTTCGAATTCTTTGGGAATAGACATGCATAACAAATAAAGGAAGATCCATGCAACAACAAAGGAAATATTTTCCACAAATCAAGCAAATTCAAATATAGAAGGACACGTGACAGCCTATGGGAGCTCAATGGACCAAGTTAAGATGATGAAGATAGGCTCTAGCCTTTGAAGATCAAAACCGTTCCTACTCTTGGGCAATGAGGATTAGCATCAATGACACATGTCACTTGGATTGTAACAGTTCGGGTTGAGATCCAAGTTTTTTGTCTGAAAATTTTCTAAGTGTAAACAAAAAATGGGATTTTTCAAAACTTATAATTTTGAAAATATTTTTTTGTGGTAATTGTTCCTTATACATTAAATAGTCTAATTTGATTTTATAAGATTTTTTACGAGATATTAATCACTTTCACTTCAACTTCAAACTTAGAAATTTCATAAGGAAATTATTTTTATACTAAAACTTGGGGAGTCACTTTTTGATTTAATTGGATTTTGAATTTTTTATTTATTATTTATTATTTTTTTATTTTTTTGTATTTTTCTTCGAATCCAAACAAGCGGTTTTTCCTTTTTTACATTATAAACTTAGGTAAATGAAATATAAATGTAACAGGCTAAATGAAAGCATTTACTTAAATGGTTACATATGGAAATAAGGTTGATATGCTAGGAGTGCCTTAGGAACTGTACTGTGTGAGTAGTTGTGTCTAGGGTGACCACTCAAGCGGTTAAGTGGTTGCTTGAGTAGAGATACAAGACTCCCAGTATTTTTACTGTAGACTTGTAAAACATCTGAGAGATTGTATTCACTGCTCGAGCGGTGAAATATTTGCTCGCGTGGTCTGTTTGGGATCTACACTTAAAAAAGTTATTTTTGGGTCACTTTTCTTCATTCTTTCAGATTCTTTCTGTGACAACCCCGACATATGTGTTATTTTTATATATTATTCCATTGAGCATATTTGCATGATTATGTGCTTAATTGATGCTTATTTGTTTGTTTGTAAATTATCTGTTAAGATACAGACTTAGAATTCGAAATTGAAAGCCCAATCTAAATTAGAAACCGAAATTGACTGGTTCAATAGGCTAGTTAAAATATTTAGAACCGTATGGTTATTTTAATTAAAATTTTATTCGGATTAAAATAATTAGAATAAATTAATTAGAACTTATTAGAATTAAGCCTAATTAATTAGTCTTAATCCCATTTGATTAGCTTAACATTAATCTACCTATATATATGCCTTAATCATGCTTAGAAGTTCATTTTCATCATCTTTTGAGTTGAAAATTAGAGAGAGACTACGTAGGACTTCAATGTGTAATGGTTGGCATCGATGTTAGACTGTGCTGCCATCAGTTGCTCGACTGACAACGCAGGAAAGCTAAAACAGAGGCAGGGGCACTCTGTCGAGGCTTAGAGGAGCTGGTAATCTCAATTGGGGATTCATTAAGGTCTCGGAAAAGGCAAAGAGTACATATGAATGAGGCCATGACAGAACAGAGTAATGCCAAGAAGAGAGAATTGGCAGAGTAATGGCAGAGAGAGTTTGTAATTTTCTACTATGTCTCTCTCACAGGCCTCAGTTTAAGAAGTTTTTGAAAATAAAAAGAGGTCAAGAGAAGACGGATTGCCGAGGAAATCTTTGACAAACAAGGCCGGTCCAGTTGTGGTTGGTTAGGCATCAGTGATTATTGAAATCGCATGCATACTAACAGGCTCGGCAGAGAGAGAGAGAGACGAAATAGGGAAATGAGAGAGATATGTATATAATCTTTATATGTGTATACTGTATATATCTATGTGTGTATGTGTTCGTATGTATATATATATCTGCATATACGTATGTATTTGTATGTCCATATGTGTCCATATATATGTATATAGTTTGTATGTATATATTTTGTCTGTGTGTATGTACATAGTACGTATTTTGTATCTATATATGTATATATGTAAAACAAACAAAAAATCAAAAAAAAAATCAACAAAATCAAAAAAAAAAAAATCAAAAAATCAAAAAATCAAAAAAATAAAAATAAAATACATAAAAAAGAGAAAATTTTGGAAAAGAAAAAAAAAAATTGTGTGTACTCATTTGTTGTGCATCCATTATGTTATTCATCATTGGATATTGTATGTCTCACATTGCCACTTCGTGTTTTTACATTCACCATCACACTTGCACTGTCTATTACATTTGTCATGCATGGTTATAATCCATTCACATAACTTGAATTGTTCAAACATTTGGTTACAAATTTTCATCCCTTATCCGATTGAAACCAATCCCCTATTTGGTATTGAGGTACAGTCTAGGTCTCACTTGTTGGTTAGGACCCTTTTCACCACCCTCGGTTAATACTGGCTCTCTTTTCTGGGTTGAAGGTTAAAACCACTCGGTTAATATTGGCCCCTTTTTGGGATGACGATACTATCCCTTTCTCGGGTTGTCGGTTCACACCACTTTTAGTTAATACCTCATTTTTGTTGGGTTGTTAGTTGAAACTATCCATCCATTAATACTTTCCATGTTTTGGGTTGTACGTTCAAACTATTCATCGGTTACATTTCCTTATCTCATGTGAGTGTGTTTGGATTCTACGCATTTGATGTGCTTCATTTGCACGAGGCTTACCTTCCATATATTACATCTTGCATTGCATAAATCATGCATTTCTAAAAAGAAAAGAAAAATAGAAATCAACTTTCAATTGTATTAGCATATCATTTGCATGGTTACAACTGTCACTGTTGCATCACTTGGCTACAATCTCTTCACATCAACATTTGACTACAACTTTTTTCATCAATTAATATTGGCCCCCTCTTTTGGATTGTAGGTTCAAACCACTCGGTTAATACTGGCCCTTTTTCAGGATGACGATACTATCCCTTTCTCGAGTTGACAATTCAAACCACCATCGGCTAATACCTCCCTTTTCTTGGGTTGTTATTTGAGACTATCCATCGGTTAATACCTTCTCTTTTGGGTTATAGGTTAAAACTATTCATTGGTTACATTTCTCTCTCTCATGTGAGTGTATTTGGACTGTACCTCTTGTTATGTTTCATATCATTTGCACGAGGCTTGCCACGTATATTACCTGTTGCATTGCATTGCATGATTATGAATTTTCAAAAAAAAAAAAAAAAAAAGGCTTCGCGAAGTGTGTAAGTCCAACTTGCAAATTTTATTTCGAGTATTGTAACATGCCCGGGGGGTACCCATGCGTGTTAAACGGTTCGGACTCTCGAGATCTCTTTGATCTAGTCTCACGAGTGCAATGTGAAACATAGATGAGAATCCAGATTTGGCAACTTTATAGAAAATTCATTTTATTACAAAATTATTGCCACAAATGGACTACATCATCGGATCTCAGAGTCGCCACCTAATATTTAGAGAAATTATGAAACCCATGACTTATGCCAAAGCCACTGTTCGTCATAACCAAAGTTGTTTTGATTCAGAACCTTAGGTATGAGAGGGGAAGGTCATTAATTGAGCTCCCCCGCTCACCCAATCAAAAGATCAGCCTTTATTAACCATGATATGAATTTTATTTTCTTTATATGTTCATGTTCTAATTATTTAATAAATCCTAAAATTTACTATGTGAAGCATACAAGTATAGACTATGTCACCCACTTTGGAACAACTTGATTTCATGCAGTTTTGAAAGTGTTTTGAAAATGTACAATCCAAATAAATTGAGTTTACAAACATGAAAATCAACATCATTACAAATTAAGCAACACAGCCTCTATCCATTGGCATTCAAACAATTATATCACATAAGCAAATAGCCACATGGTAAGATGCTAAACATAATAAAAAAAAATTATGTACAAGCGGGATGCTAAAGCATAACAACTTACATATTTACCGATGTCCCGCGAACAGCTACAAAACAAATTTAGTAAAATATGCATGATCCTATATACAAAATTCTAATGCAATACATACACAAGAATACTTCTAAAGATCCGGCTTCTAAAACATGACATGTGAAACATTGCAAAACATGCGATAGCACACAAAATCATATAATAATCAATTAAAGCACAAAGATGGAAAAGTAGCCAGATCTAGGCATAAGTCATGTATATAAAAGCTTGGATGGCATGCAAGATATATACATATGCACAGTTATGGAAAACGATTAAAGAATGGGATAGATAAGAAGTGCGGATGGGGAATTATTATAACACTTGAAATATTACAAATCCAAGGGAGATGAATAAATATTACAACACAGTATAAAAATCCTCACAAACGCTCAAAACAAAATAAACATAAGAAAACAGCAACTTTAAGTGCCTCAAAAACTATTGGAGGTTGATCTTATCAACGTCGGAAGGCTGCCCGATTTTTCCTAGAGGTTGCGAGTACAGTCATGAAGGTCGCGGGCGTGATGGTATACTTTTAGGTGGCTACCCGACCAACTAATAGGTCGGGTAACCAGGTAAGCTTAGCCAAACTTTATTTTCTTAGATTTTCCCAACAAAAATAGAACTAAAAATAATATATATGGGAGTCTCAACTGACCACTTTCAATTAGATTACAACAATATATATAATATAACAAGAAATCAAAGTAAAAGAGTAAAGAAATCAAAGCAAAAGAGCAAAATAAGTAAGGAATGCAAAAAAATGAAAAGTTTGTGAAATTCACCTTCCAAGAAAAGAATGGACTCGTTAGTTCACAAACTCCCTCTTGATCACCCTTAAGTGTAGGAAGTTTGTTCTCAAATCCTCAATTCGAAATTATGGAGTTTATGGTATGGAATGTGGCTAACTCTCTAGTTTTTCTCACTTTTAATCACTAAACACTCTTCCTTATGATCAAGGCAATTAATCTTTGGCTATATTAGAATTTTTGGAGTGGTTTTGGTGTATGAAAATAAGGAATTCCAGTAGCTATGGAAGGTATGGGGTGTATATGGAAGATAGGAGTATTTTTGGCTCAAAAACTCAATTTTTCTCTCTTTTTTTTCATCCTTTTCTCACTCTTTTCTCTTCAATTTTGTGGTCCTCTCTTTCTCTCTTACAATATGATCATTCTATATATGCAATGAGGGAGAGTAAAGGTCAAAAACAAGGTGGAAGACAAAGAGGGAGACGAGAATGTGATAGGAGGGCAAATTTTCAAGATGGTTGCATGGGATACTCCTTTATGGATGCCAACAAAATCTCTTTTTGACAATGGGGGATGATTAGGTATAATGGAGGATGAGTGGGTGCACTTGAATGGATCAGAAAATAGGTAAATGGGGTGTCCCAACCGAACCAAAACCAAGAAAAACAAGGCTGCTGCTGTTTTGGGCCAAGTCAACAAAATCTGCTATTAAGCCCAACTTCAAACGGGCATGCCTCTCTTATTCGGACTTGGTTTTAGGTGATTATTGGGTCTAAATTGAAGGCCTAGAAATCTACTTTCCAATGGTAGTGGCTTCATATTTAAATTTGAAGTGTACAAAGAGATATTCCTAATTTAGTGAAGGCTATTCATTTCCCTCGGGCCAAGTCAACAAAGTCTGCTCTTAAGCCTAACTTCAAATGGGCATATCTCCCTTATCTGAACTTCGTTTTAGGTTATTCGTGAGTCTGAATTTAAGCCCCAAAAGTCTCATTTCCAATGGTGGTGGCCTCACATTTACAATCTAAGTATACAAAGAGATATGCCTAATTTAGTGAAGGCTGTTTATTTCCTTCTTAATAATTTGATGCTCATCCGTTCCCTAAACCAATTTTCTTCCATCCCCTCCTGTTTTCTTCAAATCCAAACCTATCCAAACCTATAAAGAAGATGTTTTAAAATATATTTTCCCAAAATGACTTCAAGCTTTGACATTCACTCACGTCAAGCATTTTCCCAAAATATATTTTCCCAAAATTTGTTATCTTCAAGCTTTGACATTCACTCACGTCATGAAATGACTTCGAGCTCTGTCAAAGTGGAGCAACTGTAGACACCCCATTTTCACCGGTAATAAGACTTGGGCGCTTTCTTTTGATTATCCAATGATGACAATCGAAATATGTTTCTCACAAAATCCTCAGTAAAACAAAGATGAAATTTGAACTTTATTCCCAACCTTAAGCCTATTTTGGTCAAGCATTTTAGCCCCATCGCACACCTAGAGCAAATTTGGACCAAACCACAACAAAACTGGGCTGAATGGAGCAAAACGTGTTTTTTTCCTCTCTAGCCAGTCAACTGCCCGGTCATCCGGCCGATCGACCACCCCAACATAGATTTGCCTAGTTTTTGTGATGGTTCGGGTGGGAACTTCCCAAACCCATTTTTTTGACCGATTCATGCATTGAATACATGTATACTTATCCTCTATTGCGTAGTGCTTGATTCGTTGAAGTTAATGATCCACCTTTGTCTTCCATTAGCTCTATTAGTGCTCTATTTGCTTCATTATCTTCATTAATACTCCATTCTTGTGTTCCACCATTTCTCCACTCACATAGCCTATATGTATACATCAAATTGTTAAGAGGAGGAGAAGGATAGATTGAGGAGAGAAGGTTATAGAATTTATTAAATCCATTGAGGAGGTCAATATTTGGGGAAGGTCATTAATTGAGCACCCACGCTCACCCGATCAAAGATTAGTCTCTACTAACCATGATATGAATTTTATTTGCTTTATATGTTCATGTTCTAATTATTAATAAATTCTAAAAGTTACTATGTGAAGCATACAAATGGGGCCTTAGAGACATGTCTCACCTTACTACCAATCTGAATCCCCCCTCTAACTCTCCAAACAAAAGGGGCCTTAGAGACATGTCTCACTCATTTCTGGTTTGAGAACTATGATATTCACAAATCCATTGAGGAGGTCAATACTTTTCTTGATGCTGCTCCTCACATGAACCTTCAGCCATGGAAACCCTGATTTGAGCTCCTATCTATCCTCTCTAGTGAGCCTACAGTACCTTCTATTGTGACCCCTCCAAAACTTGAGTTGAAACCTCTTCCAACTTCACTTAAATACTCTTTCTTATGGCCTAATGATACTCTTCCTGTGATTATTCCATCTAACCTGTCTAGTGAGCACGAATGTCACCTTTTGCGTATACCGAAGAAGCATTAGAGTGGCACCCTGAAAGAAGTAATGAAAAACGAAGTGGTAACAATGCCAAATGCGAGTACCACTTACTCCATCTCAAATAGCAAGGAGGTGAGTCCTACACAGGTTGTACCTAAGAATCTAGGAATTACAGTGGTTGAAAATGAAAGTGGTGAGATAATTCCTATATGTACCACTACTGGGTTGCACGTCGACATGGACTATAAGGAACTTAACTCCATGTTATTGATCAAATCCTAAAGCAGTTAGAAATTCCAAACCCCCATGATGATCTAAATTTGAATCGATATGAAGAGGGTATTCCTGATAGGGAGACAATTGTGTCCAATTCCTTGGTAGACCCTAGTTAACAAACCAATTAATTCAATTTTGTCTGGCTGAAGACGTTAAACTTAGCGCTACATTAGAGGCAACTAATGGTCTGATCTTGTGTTAAAACACACTAACACATGTCCCACCGTGTAGATATTTTGGATTAAAAGAAAATACTTGAGCTCCTACTTCAAATAGTCTTGGTTCTTGTTTCATTGGGGAAGTGTCTATCTCAGCTTAATGTGGTTTGGTGTTGTAGGGCTTGTCAGTAGCATTGCAGAACCAGTATACTGAAGAGACGAAACATCTGGTATTGTAAAACCAACCTAGCCTAGTTCATACACCTAGGGAACGTCACTAGCACACTTTTCAGCCAACTGGAAACCTTTGGAGTGCATACCTCCCAATAACTGAGTAGGATAAGGGTAGATTCTTTTACTAATATTGTTTTTCTTTTCTTCTTTTGCTTATTTTATTTTTATTTCTTCCTTATAATTAATTTGGTTGTTCCTTTGTGGTATGTGTGATTGAGGACAATGTTAAGTAAGTTGAGGAAGGGTTTGGTTTGCGTTTATTAATTTAAATTTTTTTTTTTTTTGGTGTGTTTATTTATTTATTTTTATTTTCGGATGTGTTTTGAAAAAAAAATAATAAATGGTTTTGTTTTCATGGTATATTTTTTATTTTTATTTCCTGTTTTATTTTACATTCACACAATTTTATTTTTCGTTCAACAGAATTTTATTTTAGATTTAAAAAAACACACAAATGCTGCACAGATATAGAAAATAAATATAAAAAAATACATAGAAAAAAAAAGAAAAAAATAAAAAGCAAAAAAAAAAAAAAAAAAGGAGTTTGTCTCAGATTCCAACGACGTCTTGACGATGAAGGTCAAAAGCCGATCTCGTTTGCAGGTAGCCTCACCGCACGACTCTACTACCGATCACCTCACCATGGAATTGATTTTGGTGATTCCCTTGAAGACCTAGCCTCCGCATTTGCAGGGTTTGCAAAGGAGATTACACCCCGTTAGCTGTCAATCGAGGAACACCAGGGCGCCAGGTAGTTGGCCATAATTGATGTTCTTCACTTCAATTTTGTATTCTATTTCTTTAGCTGACTGTTCTCCCTCCAAACATCTTAATACATATGCTAAAAAAGAGCGAGCTGTGTAATTAGCAGCTGCACTTCATTCGTTCGACTCTGTAATCGACAAGACACATTTGACAATAAAAGTGATGGCCTCTACACACAGATTTAGGGTGTGCAAATTGGCATCCATGTCAGATTTGGCTACCAATAATTGGTCCAGTGACACTACGGGGTTAAAAGTGGGGGCTAGGAATTTCTGATGAGGGTCTGAGGTTGCAGTATTATGCACTTCCTCTGGAATTTCATTTAGATTAGGAAAGAGGGTGAGAGGTCGAGTATAGCCCAAGTCAGAAAAGAAAAGAAAAAATTTGGGCTACGATGGACAGATTTTGGCAAATTTTGGCAGATACTCACTCTAGCATTTCCTTTGCAGATGGCGGCTAAAAGAAGAAGAAGAAGAAAACAAATGGAGAGTGGTGGGAGATGATCGAGGTCAGAAGTATCGGCGCCGCTGTTGTTGAATTTGTGAATTCAGACGCAACGTTTGATGCTTTCGGCAAAAACAAAGGCCAAAAGAATGAGAAGAAGAAAAAGAAGAAGAAGAAGACGGGCATGCTTCAATAGAGCCGGGAAAAAAAATATAAAAAATATAAAACTATAAAAAATTAAAAATCAAAATTAAATAAAAAAATAAAAAATATAATTACAATAATAATAATAATAATAAATTTTGTATATTTGTATTTAGTTTCTAATCCTTTTGCAGGAAACGTTTCCTTCAAATTTGGGGGCATTTTTCTTCTGCTTCACAATTGTGGTATTTTCAAAGGATATAAGGGGCCTATATAGTGAAAGATCTGAACGAACCTTACTTCGAGAATAGTTGAGTAAAACAAAAGTAATTTCGTCTGAGATGTGTTACGGTAAGGATGCAATCGACAATTTTCACTAAGGAACCTTGTCACAGTAAGTCTTGGAATCTGGCTCTAAAAGACCATTTAATTTAAAATTTATCTTTTATTTTTATTTGTTATTTTTGTTTTGTATTTTTTTTTCTTGTCGTGTATAATATATTTTTTTTTATAAAAAAATTTTAAAAAAAATTAAAATTTGAGCGATGATTGTATTGTTTCTTCTTTATTCTGTGCATGAGGTAATTAAATTTAGACATAATTTTGTTACCTTAGGATTATAATTTTGTCTTAGTTCGTTGCACTATTTCTCATTATAAAACTCATTTATTTCATACTCAGTCTGATCACGTGCATGTCACTGCACAGATATTACTTGACTGATTTTGGAACACAGCCTTTAAAAATTTTGATGTCTAATGCGGAGACTACAACCCGTGTAAGATTTTGGGCCTATCAATTTGTTTTGGAGGGTTATTCAACATTTAATTTTTGTTTGACAGCTCATTGTGTCGTTGTAAGTCTCATTATTCTTTAAATTTGGTCCAAAATTATTGAAATCATCATTTTTATGTTGTTTTGTCCTCGTAACATATGGATCATGTTATGTTTTGAGAAATGATTTTAGGTCATCTTTCTTTGTGTTGAGCCTTATTAAAAATAAAAAAATTTTAAAAAATTCTTGTTTCAATTATCCCTTGCTAGCCCATTGAGCCTATACGCGCGCGCGCACACACACACACAAAAATAAAAAATAAAAAAAACTTTCTTTTCATTTAGCCATTTCCTCTAGTGTCTCAAGAATAGATTTTGTCTATTATTTTAGGAGGAAACTATCTTGTGAGCGAAACAAAGAGATTATCAAAAAAAAAAAAAGAGAGAGAGAAAGGGGGAGAGAGAAAGAGAAAAAAGAGTTGTATTTACTCCAATGTTAAAAAAGAAAAAAATAAGATAAAATAAAATATAAATTAAATTAATAACATGAAGAGTATTTAAGATGGTTCTGAATCACATGTAAAAATTGAGTTAAAAGGGCGGGTTAGTAAAGAAGCGTTTCATATATGCTAATTTAGCTTAATTCATTCCTTGGACCCTTGTTTTCTACCATGTACCCAATTTTGTAAATAATTCCCTTTAAACCAACATTACAACCAAAAATAAAGCCCTAATTGATCTTGGGATTGGCATGATTTTTTTTCAGATGATAAAGTGACATAATTTCATTATTTTCTGCTTTCCTGTCATGAGACTATACTTACTTTACTATACATTGTTTTTCATTGTTAAATGTGAGAAATTTTCATTTTGATAAACATAATTTTCTTTTCTCACATACACACACTAGTGAGCCGAGCCATTTCAGAGTGTTTCATTTGTTGAGAGTAAACTAGATATAATTGAGTCAAAGCATGCTTTAGATGGAAATTTTAGGACTATGTTTCATTTTGAAGTTGAGGACGTATTTGTGTAAATTAAAAAAAAATAAAAAAATAAAAATCACACACACTGAGTTTTAGAAATAAATGTCGTATTCCTAATAATTACTAGTGCTTTATACTCTGACTAATTATTTTTCTAATGTAGAGAATTTACAATCTTCTAGACTTTCTAGCATTTGGATTGAAAAGATTCTCTAAGTTATATATATATTTGAAAAAAATAATTAAAAAAATATTTTAAATTTTGTGAGTATATTTATTGTAAACCCTCACGAGACTACAACTCGTTCGCTAGGGATAACCTAGATGTTCAAACACTAGTTGCATACGCTAAATGTAATCGTGTTCCCTGCGAAAACAATATAGATAGATTTTATTTTATTTTAAATTTATTATGCTCGAGGACTAGCAAAATGTAAGTTGGGGGTGTGATTGGAGCCTAAATTTCACATTTTCAGATTTTATTAGTCCATTTATTTTTACCATTTTATAATTTTACATATTTTTTGTGTGTTTTATATATATTGAGTGTTTGTATAAAAATTAATATAAATAATACATTTTAGATATTATATATATTATTATATTAAAAATGTGCATAGTATTGAACTGTGCACCCACACCACCTATGCCATCCATGCACTTACACTCAATTAACATTTAGTATATATATATTAGATATTAATATTATAATTTTTGTTTGGTTATGCAGGTTTGGGTCTATAAAAGGAGGCAATAGGGAGCTAAAGGAAGAGTAGCTAAAGCATGGGTTAGAAAGAGAGAAATAAATAGTGGGAGTTCTTAGAGTGTTTTTTTATATATATATATAGTGATTGTGTGAGTGAATTTCTGACCACACTGCCAACTCAGTATTCAACTACAGAGCACTGGCAGAATAGGATAAGCCCGAACGACCTGCAACAGAAAGAAGAGATTCCAGCGGTGGTTCGTCCACCCGGGGGCACTCCGATGATTAAGTCAGTAATCAAATATCTCTCAAAGACAATCAATAGTGCTTAACTCACTATTCTGAATATAAATTGCATACCTTAGACCCATGGGGGTGCCTCTCTTTTATAGTTAACTCAATTCTAGTCCTAACAGAAGCCTTGCTTCAATGGACTTTAGCTCAGTGCTTATCTTGGACTCTCCAATAGATAAAGATAAACTCCCTAAGGGCTTTATCCTTATCCAGGCTAAAGTCCTTCCTCATTTTAGGACTCTTGTCCCTTATCCGCTTATTCCAGATTCCGATATCTTCAGAGATAACCTCGGCATTGCAACAGGGACAAGTGGCACCTCGGCTGATACGTCGGCGTCACCTTTGCCACGTGTTGGTACTCAGAAAATATGTCCCCACAACTGCCCCCTAGGTTCTATTACCTCAGCATTCTAAGGTGATGGAACCTATATCGTCATATCATACAGCATGTTAGCCGTTCTCACTGTATCATCTTTTTACCGAGGTTATGATACATTGGCTTCACACAATCAGGTCTTGCAATCTTGTGTCATCAAGGTTTCAAAATTTCCCATCAGCCGATGTCATTGCTTTAGTAAACTAAGAACTCCAAGAGTTTTATCATGCGTGTGAGTGTAGACGCGCCCGTGGGCCTCATGCTACAGTTCGGACTCCCTTTTTGTTTGTTGCGGTTCTTAATCTGAACCAAAGAGTCCAACTCTGGCAAATCGTTTTGAGAAAAAACAGATTTTGAAAAGAAGTACCAAACATGGACTGCTTTGCCAGATACAGAGCCGCCACCTAAATATTTTTTAATGGGGAAATTTAGGAAACCCTGACTCGGTACCAAAGGCCACATGTCCGTCATCACCAAAGTTGTCTTGGCTCGGGAGCTTGGGTACGATCGGGGAAGGTCAGCTATGAGCACCTCTTTCGGCCTTCCGAAGACCGGCCTCTACTAACCATGATATCCGATTTTGAAAACATTATGTGTTCTTGTTCCGGTTATTAGCCTAGATTTACTATGTTATGCGCACAGCAAACAAGTATGGACTAGATTGCCTAATTTGGAAACAAGCATTGCATATCCGTTTGTTTTGAAAATGCTTTGGAATTTGCTATTCGCAAGTAGGCTAAAACACAAATTTCAACAAGTTTTCCAACTCAAACAATCCAACCTTCACCCACAGGCAATCAGGCAGTTTATCTCATATAAGCACTTAGCCACATGGTAATCATGCTGTTATGTTAACATTCACACACATGCGAGATGCTAAAGCATAAATACTTACATTGTACTCCATGCCAAAACAATAAACTAGTTAGCAAATATGCATGTCCTAGTTCATATTAAGTGGCTAATGCAACACATGCAAGGATGCAGTTAGAGTAGGCTCGGCTAACCCTAAAATGGCATGTGAAATGCTACAATTATCACGTATTCAATTTGGAATTGAAAATACAATGCAGTTTGTATGATGTACCGAGTCTGGTGCATGCAAGACAAATGCATGGATGCACGCATGCATAGCATAAGGTATGCTAATTTAGACGTGCCCTAATCTACCATCATAAGCAGGTAAATAAAAGGGAAGAAAGAAGTGGGGATTGGAAGACATGCACACGCACGCACCCACACTTATTACAGATTCGCCCTCGCTCAGAGGGACCAAAAGAATAATACAAATTAATTAACTACGCAAGCTAATTAAATATTACAAATTGCCTAATTAGTTAACAACTAACTAAACTAGGAAAACAAAGAACCGCCTCGAGGAGAGCTCGATGCAACGCATGCTCGTCTTGCTTGGAATTGCAATCGCCATGCATAGATCGCCTCTGCTTTCCGCCTTTCTTCAAGACCGCCAAAGCCTCGAGATGCTTCTTCGACCGGGATCACTATCGGTTGAGTAGAATGGCCACCGGCTGCAGCATGTGATCATCGGCTGGAAATGAGGCTATCGGCCACCAATACATTACTGGTCGGCACTAAATATTGCTGGTCGGCAAAAAGTTCCTGCAAAACCTACAACTCACAACAGCAGAGGGCAGAACCTTGTATGGCAATGCAATCCAAACCATGTATGCACCAACCAAGCCTCTTATCATGTGTACAACTCAAAGGGGCATGGTCCTTGGTTCTTAGACCACCAATCGCGCATTTGAATGCGTGATGGCCTAAGAGGCCAAGTGTGCATCTTTCATTTCAAATGAAATGCAATGCAAACAAACAAACCAAAGCCCAATCCCTATCACTAATCAAGGGACAAAGCATGCATGCAAGATGCAATGTAACCTAGGCATGTAAGCTAAGGATGCAACATGGCATGGCAAGGTACTTATGCAAGCATACAAGCAAGCATGAGGCAATGCAAACTAATGAAAAGATGGACTTAAACATGATTTAGGCAGCTCTAAATAGGCCCAAAACAGTGGCCAAAATGCTAAGTTCATGAAGGCGAATGCTCATGCAAACATGCATAGATACATGGTTCAAGACTTAAGCATAATGAAGCAACTTTTAAACAGATTTAAAAGGGACAAACATGGAGTAATGGCATGCAAATGAAGCTTTGAAAATCATGCTATAGGAGGCGCCAAACCAACTAACAAAGCAAGCAAAGCATGCAAAATGGTCAAAACATAGGGCATACAAGGCAAGCTTTCAAAGCTTCAAAGAGGTGTCCAAGGCAAGCATACAAGCATGTCAAAGGGACTGAAATGATGTGCTAAGTGGTTCCAAACCACTAAATTAATGTAAGCAATGCATGCTACACATTTACCTACTTGAGACCAACAAGCCACAATACAAAGGAGCTATGTAATGCATGCCAAGATCGACTCAAACAAACATGGACAGACCTTAAACATGGCAAAATAAACACAAAACCTTCACAAGGTTAAGCCTAAAACATGCTAGAATGAAGGCTAACAACCTAAGGCATATTAAGGCAATAACATGGCATTACATGGTAGGTATGCTAAGCATGCATGGTGTTCCAAAACCAACACACAACAATGTTATATCATGGCATAATAAGCATGGAAAATAGCCTAGACATGATCAACAAACACGCAAGCATGATGCTCCCTCAAGAGGCCAAAAAGTGCCCTTTTCAAGGACAACAAGGAGAGGGGGTGGCCCTCTCCTTCTTGAGACTTCAAGGCACCATCTTCACCACTGAAATCCCTCAAGATTTCAGTGGTGAGGAGGCCCAAGCACCAAAGTCTCGGAGCTCACCAAAAATGGCACAAAATGGGGCCTCTCAAGGCCTAAGGGTGGTCAAACACCTCCAAACCACAAAACACTCTTAACAAACAATCAAGAGGGCTTAAAAACAGAACTTTTTTGTATTATACACTAAGCACAAAAATAGTTCTAAGATAGGTAGAAACGAAAATGGGGAATAAAAGGGAAGTTTCTTACCCTTGAAGCCCTCCTTCACAAACAATGCTCCAACAGCCTTCTTTGGCTTAAATCCAGCTCCAAAACACTAAAAAAACCCTCCAAGGGTCTGTAGACGGGCCCTGAAGGGCCCCACTCTACAGTCCGGACTCCCCAGTTTTTGTTTGTTTTGCTGCGGTTCTTAATCTTGAACCAAAGAGTCCAAATCCGGCAAATCGTTTTGAGAAAACTAATTTTTTGAAAGAAGTGCCAAACATGGACTGCTTCGCCAGATACAGAGTCACCACCTAAATATTTTTTAATGGGGGAAATTTAGGAAACCCTGACTCGGTGCCAAAGGCCACGTGTCCGTCATCACCAAAGTTGCCTCGGCTCAGGAGCTTGGGTACGATCGGGGAAGGTCATTATGAGCACCTTTTTCGCGGTCCAAGACCGGCCTCTACTAACCATGATATCCAATTTTGAAAACTTTATGTGTTCTTATACGGTTATTAGCCTAGATTTACTACGCCATGCGCACAAAGAAACAAGTATAGACCAAATCGCTTGTTGGAACAAAACACTACATGTTTGTTTTGAAAACGGTTTGCTACTCGCAAGTAGGCTAAAATGCGTTTTGCCACCATCAAGTGGGCTTTAGAAAAGATGATTTTGCCACTAACTAGTGGGCTTAAAACTCACGCTTTTAATGCATTGTCCCAATTTAGGTAATTCAACCTCCATCCACAGCATTCAAGCGCTTATATCACATAAGCAAATAGCCTCATGGTAATCATGCTATTATGGCAACATTCACACGCATGCGATATGCTAAAGCATAAAAGCTCACCTAGTACTCAAGCCAAAAATGAAACTAGTTAGTAATCATATGCATGATCCTAGTTCATGTTAAGTGGCTAATGCAACACATGCAAAGAATGTAATCTAGACAGCTCTGCTATCCTAAACGTGGCATATGAAATGCTACAAGTAACACGATTCAAGTTAGATTTGAAATACAATGCGCTTTTGTATGATGTACCGAGCCCGATGCATGTCAACAAATGCATGGATGCACGCATGCATAGCATAAGGTATGCTAAAATTAAACGCGTGCCTAATCTACCATCATAAGTGTAAATAAAGGGAAGAAAGAAGTGGGGTTGGAAGACATACATACCCACACACCCACACTTATTACAACACGCCTCTCTTGGAGGGACCAAAAGAATATACAATCCAAATAACAAATCGCTAAATTAATTATTACAAAACTTCTAATCTAATCAAAATAAATGCAAAGAGAAGATGGCCGCAGCCCCCGCCTCGGGATGCGCGAATGATGCATGCTCGAATCCGACTGCCATGCCATCAAGGTTGCCATCGCTTTTCTTTGCCTTTTCTTCTCTCGAACCACAAAGTCCCAGAGAACCTTCTATGAGCATTGCAGAACATCATCGGCTGGGAGAGATGGCCACCGGCTGTGTACAATATCCATCGGCTGGAGACAAAGCTATCGGCACTGAATAAATGGCCGGTCGGCACTGAATGTTGCCGGTCGGCAGAAACTTCCTGCAGAAGACAGTTTTGACAGCAACAAGGCCAGACAGCGTATGGCATGGAATTTCAAGGCAATGTATGCATGGACACACTCCCTATCATGTAATGGACTCAAGGGAGCATGGCCCTTGACCCCCGGGCCATCAATGACGCATTTCGACGCATGATGGCCTAAGAGGCTAAATTTGCATTTCAATGTCAAATGCAATGCACACAAAACATACAAGGGACCCAACCTCAATCATGGTTAATCAAGAGGTGAGGCAATGCACAACAATGCACATGCAAGCTAAGCATGCAACACGAGCATGGAGGCAAGTATGCAAACATGCAATACGTACTAGGCACACAACCTAAGCTAACAAATATGCAAGGCATGGAATAAGGCAACAACCTTTGAGCAACATGTTAAACATGGATTCAAACTAATTTGGGCAGCTCTATACTAGGCCCAAAACAGTGGCCAAATGTCATGGAAATGAGGGCCAAAACACATACAAACATGCATGCACACAAGGTCCAACACTTAGGCACCAAAGAGCAACTTTTAAGCACACTTAAAAGAGGATAATCATGGATACATGGCATGCTTAGAAAGCTCTGAAATCATGTTATAGAAGGTGCAAAACCAAGTAAACAAGACAAGCCAAGCATGCAACGATGTCCAAAACTCAAAGCAAGCCAAGGGGCTTAAACCATGGCTATACAAATTAAGCCTCAACAGCCAAGAACAACCAAATCAGTCCTAAAGCATGTTAAAACAAACCCCAAAACCACTTAGATGGCATCTAAAAGGTCTAAGCATGGAAGCATGCACAAAGGGCCAAATATGGAGCATATGACAACAACCTTATAAAGCATTAAAGGAGCATCAAATATGAGCATTCAAGCATACTATGAGGACTGAAATGACATTATAAGTGACTCCAAATCACCGAAATAGTGCAAGTAAAGCATGCTAGAGGGTCAACACTCAAGGCTCATAAGGTATACAAGAGAGGTTGCATGGTAGCTATACAAAGCAAAGCATGGATGACTCAAATGACCCAAAAAGTCCTTAGGCATGTCAAAAAGCATAAAAGCTTCACAAAGCTAAGCCAAAAAGCAAGCATAGTGGTCTAAATGCAAGATACATGTTAAGGCAAAATGGAGGATTACAAAGCAAGTGTAAGATGCAAAGCCCAAACTGGAAAATACCCTTCAAAAAAACTGAAGAGGGACCAAAAATATGACTACTCACAGTAGATAACAACCCCCAAATCAATATAAAAACATGCTTAAAATGCAATGCAAGATTAAGGCCACAAGAAGGCTACAACATGAAGTATACAAAGCATGCATCAAACAGCAAAAGACCCTTCATGGGACATGGAGAGGGGGTCAAAATAAGACCCTTTTAAGTTCTGATCAGGGTCGGAAAACAGAAGCTCAATGTGCTAACAAGTCATGCAAAAATGGGGACCAAAGAGGGGTAATGAAGCAAGTCATACATGGAGGTCCCCAACAGTGTTGAGCCCTTCTTCAATGTTGAAGAAGGGCTCAAAACAAGCCTTTTTAATGTTTACATCAAAGCCCAAAAATGCTTGTAAATAAGGCTAACCAATGAAACTAAAAAATGCAAGTTTAAGGGAAATGGATGCTTACCCTTGAAGAGCAGCAAACCAGCACCCCTTGGTCCAAGTTTCTGAACTCCTAACCTTTGCAAATGGCCTCCCAAATGCTGGAATGGAAGATGGAGGTGTTGTGCTAGGTGTTGTAGAGCAAATGATGCAAGAACCAAGGTGTTTGGAAGCTTGGATAGGATAGATATAGAGGGTTGTAGATACATATGTTAGATATATATGTCTACTCTCTAGTTTTTGCTCAAGAACTCCAACCTTTTGCAATGAAGGGGGAGAGCTCCTTTTATAAGGCAAGGAAATGGCATAAAGCTTCTCCAAGAAGCTATCCAAAAGGGTCAAAGGGACCAAGGCTTATTCAAGAAGCTTGGACAGCTGGTAGGCTTCTTGAGGAAGCCAAGACAAGGGGTCAAGGCTTCCTCAAGAAGCCTTGAGCAAAGGGTGCACCAAAAAGGGGTAAAGGCTCCAAAATAGGCACACTTATGCACGGGAGCTGAAGTTCAGTGCATCCCAGCTGGCACAGCTGGCATGCACCAAGTTTGGGAGAGTCAAAAGGGTCAAATCGGCCAAGAAAAAGGGTCATCGGCACAATAAAGTGCCGGTCGGCACAATAAACTGCCGACCTGCACTTTGTACTGGCTGGTCGGCTAAATAGAGTGCCGATGGGTGTCCAATGAGGTTCAAAAGTGCCGGTGGATGTCCAGATTGAAGCCCCGGAAGTTAGCTTTCCAATGGCGCAAACCTTGCATTAAAATTCCTTCTGTGGAAAAAGTTATGTCGTTTTTGGTGAAGCCGCGCAAATTCGATTCAACCGGGAGGATGCCCAACTTCAACTGATCATATCTCCCCCACCCGGACTTGGCTTTGAGAGATTCTTGAGTGCAAAATGAAGCCCCGGAAGTCTTCTTTCCAATGGTGGTAGCCTCATAGCTCAACTCCAAGTGTATAGGTAGATAAGCTTGATTTAGCGATGACTGCTCGTCTTTCTCCCACCCGGATTCATCCTGAACTTCTCCCAAACTAGTTTTCTCCCCTCTTCTCCTCTTTTCTTCAAATTCAAACCCCTAAGTAAGGTGTTTTGAAAGATTTTTCAAAGATTTCATCTCTCTTTCATTCATCTCCCCTTTGTCCTTGCTCGGTTTAAAAAGCATAATATTTACCAAATGCGAGCGTGAACATCGTGGGAATTTTATTTCAAAAATGTTTTGAAAGAGAGGGTTTTAAGGTATAAAAACCATCAAAAATAATTTTGGTCTACAATGGGGTATGAAGTTGAGATTTGCCTCTCCTGTCGTCGATAAAACTCGCAATCGCACACCTTTCTTCAACAAGTAAACCATCAAGAGTGCCCAAGTCTTAAGGGCGGTCAAAAATGGGGTGTCTAAGGTGTCTCAAGTCCAAGAGATGGTGTGTTAGTGTGTGTTTGTGAGCAAAAGTGGGACAAAACACACACTTATAGAGATAGAATATGTATCAAACCCTAACCCTAGAACTCAAGCTTTACAAAAGCTGTCTAAAAATGTCTAACCCTAATGTCAAGAGAAGAAGCTCTCCTATATAGGCAATTCCCTCTTGTAAGGCTTCCAAAACAAGCCATTCAAGAGGGAAATCCCTCCATACACGTGTATGGAGGGGAACTGGGTGGGTGCCAGCTATCACAGCTGGCACAAAATATCTGCTAAAAGCAGATGAATAGTAGTCAGCTGGCCAAAATTGTCATTTTGACAAAATTGATGGCCGGTCGGCCAAAAAGAGTGCCGGTCGGCCAAATATATGGCCGATGGACTCAAACAATAGCCGGTGGCCTCAAGCCATAGCCAGTGATGTGTGGGGATGCCTCACAAGGCATTCCTTGCCCCTCAAAGGCAAAACATAAGTGTTTGGTGCAAAACCAGACACAAAACGGTCGAGTTCGGAGATCCTAAGGCAAGGCGTGTAGCCGAGACCTCCGGGAACTCCAAACGAACACAAACATGGATAATCACCGAGTGTTCCAACGGTGACGTCCAAGTCTTGAGGACGGTCAAAAATGGAGTGTCTACAATGAGTCATATGCAAAATACATTAACCGCTTTTTGTCATGTGTCTTCTCCTTATTGGATCGTGACTCAATATGCGCCTTATAAGTCGCCTCACGCTATGCGCCGTTTGACAGTTTTGTCGTTCTAGGCTCATCAATTCCATTCTGCTGCTTTTTCGTATTTTTGACAAAACTAGTGTCCTCTCTCTTTGTCTTTTCACTTTACATCGTTATTTCTAAAAGCTTTTTCTCTTTCCAACTTTTTCTTCCAAATCCTCCATTGGTGCTTTCACGGCTTTCGCAAACTACCGATCTCTCCTCCGGAAGCAAGGAGGTTTCTGCCGTATTTCCTTGCTTCCGGCTATCGCTTGATCCCGGTGAAGAATTTGCTTCGGCTTTATTTGTCTTGGGTAAGTCATAGTTCCCTTTTATTTAGATTTCTTGTTGCTCTTCAAGAAGTTTCGCTTTATTATTTGTTGTCATTCTTGTTTTGCTCAAGTATTCGATTTGTGAATCATGCATTCGAGCATGTTTACCTTATGATCTTGTTTCTGCCCAATTTGTGTCTTGAATATGTACATACTGTTCACAAATTTTGCTCACTTATACCACTGTCCTTGGCCTCGCGCCCTTGTGCATATTCTGTCACAATTTTCTTGCTAGTTCACTTCTATTCTTGATTCTGAAACACATTCTTGCTTTTCTGTTTTCTGTGGCTTTTCCAGATTTGTGCCTTCAATCTTCGCTTCCATAGATCTAGGTTTGGGTTTTGTTTATAGAACCCACAAATTCTTAGGAAAAACGATTCCCCATAGATTCTGTGTATTCTTAGGCTTTAGTCGAGGTCCCCACAACCCTCCAAAACACTCCCTTTCGAAATCCAGATCCTCCAGTTAAGCCGATATCATGGGCATGTGGAAGCATAGGGTAGTTACCTCGACCAAGTTAGAGCACTTTAGGCTAGAGTTTAACATCCCGACCGACGTTCATCTGAGGTTGGCTGGAGAGGATGACTCGATCATGCCCACAACTGATTCTATGCCCTTCCCTGTTGTAGCTTTTATCGAGTGCGGACTTCGGCTCCCACTCAATATCCTTTTCCGCGAGATAATCCATTACTATAAGTTGAACCCAATGCAGCTTGCCATCAATTCCTACCGAGTCATAAATGGTATTATTGCCTTAGCCAAACAAGAAAATGCTAGGGTTACTTTAGCTGACATCCAGTACTGCTACACTATGTGTGGCCTTAAAAAAGACACAGGCTATATTTGCTACCTCAAACCAAGGTCTACAGAGTACAAAATCGTTACCGACCTCCCATACTCCAACAAGGGAGCTGGTGATGATTACTTCATTACCTCGGGGAACTAGGAGTTCGCCCCAGATAAGAACCACCACCGCTACCATCTTCCTAAGCTTTTATAGAGGGTAATGGTAAGAGCTCTGTGTTCATACTTACTTCGTCTTTAAAGTCTTCAACACTTCATTTGTTTCTAATGTCTGTTTTTCTTGCAGCTCTTCATCAGCCACCAAAGGGCTTCCGCTAGTCTTTCTTCCCCAACAAAGACTTGAAGAAACTATTGGATTTACCAGTCCACAAGTGGAGAGCCCCTTTGGTACTTAATTTCATCCCAACCTATAAATCAGTACTCCCCGACGTCCCCAAGAGAAAGAAAAAGAGTCAATCTCCCCCTTCTGCCACAACTCCTCAAGCTCCCTTCACATCTCGGCCAAATCAAGGATCGACCTCTGATCCAACAGAGCAACCATCAACCTTGGCTCCATATCTAATCCCTCCATCTCAACGCCATCGACGACGCCGAACTGCTTTTGTTGCTGAGATGGGCCGCCAGAAAGCAGTCGCTAAGGATCTTTTGGCTAATATTCCCGACTCAGTCGATGCTTAACCAGTACCAACCTAGCCAAAGCCGAAAAAAAGGACAAAGAAGGCTCAGCCAAAGGCAACGATGACTCAAAGTTGATATCGAGACACTTTGCCAATTTCCAAATTGGTCGAGAGGAGAAGACCTCTTCACCGCCGAGAAGAGGCCCGCCGAGGCCTAACCATCGTGAGTCTACAGATCAAAGAGGCCGAGGTCATCCTCAGAACCACCTCAAGGCCTTTAAAGCATGATTCCCCTGGCCCCCAAATTGCTCGAGGACAAAGAAGTTAAAGTCGCGATAGTGCCGATGACGTTAACGCTGGGCGTTTTTAGTACACCGCTTCTTCCTAGCGATCTTAACCGAAACGCCGAGATGAGCGAGTATGAAAACTTTGCTCTGATGCTCCAGGGTTCTGCTCAAGTAAGTCTTCACACTTGGTACCTTTTTTCTCTGTTATACTTTGAAAATATTCTAATAACTTCGCTTTATCCATTTGTTCAGCAATCCAAAGACGCCCAATTCTTCTCAATGTAATCTTTTGAGATAAGGAAGGTGTCACGACAAGACTAGGGAGGTCACTAGTCTGAAGGCCAACAAAAGTTTGCAATAAAAATGAACACTCGCAAATCAAGTCGAGGTCACCAAAGCCAAAGACGGCCGAGGAAAAGGCAGAGGTCACGATGCCATAAAGAAGGTTCTTGAGGCCCAGAGAAAAAAGGCCGAGGAAAAGATGACCGAGGCCCGTGAAGAGCCGCAGTTGCCTTGGCCACAAAGGACGCTGAGCTCAAGGTCGATCAAAAGGGATACAATGAGGGGTGACGCCATGGCAGACATGAGAAATGTAGCAGTATGCAACAAGGGTTTCACCCTTGGTTGGATGACTTTGCTGAAAAAGCTTGAAATCCCCGATGACTCCCCTCAGAACACCGACGCCCTTCCTCCGCTGCTCTCTAACTCCAAGCCAATCCAAGACAATTCTGAGTCTGAGGACGAGGCTTTGGTGAGGAAGTCAAAGGAAGCTGATGGGGCCAAGTCCCCTACTCAAAATGAACAAGTCCTAGACTTGACTCAAGATGAGGAGGGTGAGGAGGTTCCCAAAGACGCCATTTTGAGAAGGCCACGCCGACGCGTTTGGCTGCCGATAAGAGCATCGACCAAACCCTCCAGACATAGACGAGCTAGCAATCAAAAGGCGGCCGACATGTCTTCTCGAAGCCTTCCGAGCTTGCATCCAACCTGCAAGTGGTGCTGAAGAATCTTGATTTAATTTTCTTTTTTCTTTCTTTTGAAACAATGTAAGATCTTCACATGGCCAATGTGCCTTCTTATAAATACAACTTCTTTGTTTTGAATGCTTGCATGTTTGTCTTACCTTTACTGTTCTTGTATGGCTCTCATACTTAGAATATTTCTGCATATCTTCAATGTACACCTTAACTGTAATCCTCTCGGGTGAAATACCTCTTTGTACTCACCAACTGTTTACGCCAAGAAGTACATAAGTACTCGCTTATCACAACCTTGGCCTTAACTTGTAAATTTTTTCACAAATTTCAACAAGTGTTAGACATAACTTTGGTTTAACTTCAAGTTGTAAATTTTTCGCAAATTTCAACAAGTGTTAAACATGGTCTCGGCTAACTTCAACTTGTAAATTTTTCACAAATTTTAACAAATGTTAGACATAACCATAATTTAACTTCAACTTGTAAATTTTTCACAAATTTCAACAAGTGTTAAACATGATCTCGGCTAACTTCAACGTGTAAATTTTTCACAAATTTCAACAAGTGTTAGACATAACCATAGTTTAACTTCAACTTGTGAATTTTTCACAAATTTCAACAAGTGTTATATATGATCTCATTAACTTCTACTTGTAAATTTTTCACAAATTTCAACAAGTGTTAAACATGATCTCGGCTAACTTCAACTTGTAAATTTTTCACAAATTTCAACAAGTGTTAGACATAACCATAGTTTAACTTCAACTTGTAAATTTTTCACAAATTTCAACAAGTGTTAAACATGATCTCGGCTAACTTCAACTTGTAAATTTTTCACAAATTTTAACAAGTGTTTAAAACCATTTTCCAACTCTTTGCCCTCTAATGTGAACCTAAGTTTCACTTGGGTTCTCACTGTGCATGTATTCTAGAAACATCATCAACTATCTTATTAGTAAAAAAAATAAATAAATAAATAAATCTTTATTTGTTACTTCGGCTAATAACAAAGAACAAGAAATTTTAATGATAAAAAAACATAAGATTGCAAGTATTCCAGGGTCTTGGCAACTCTTTGCCCTCATTATCTTCAAGCCGATATGCCCCATTGCCCAGTACTGAGATGATTCTGTAGGGTCCCTCTCAATTTGGGCCAAGCTTGCCCTCTCTGGGATCCTTCTTGTTGCCAATGACTTTTCTCAAGACGAGGTCGCCAATTTGAAACTCCCTTGGGTTGACCTTCTTATTATAAGCTCTAGCAAGTCGTCACCGTAAGTCGCCATTGAATTGCATTTTCTCCCTTCTTTCTTCTAGCAGATCCAAATCTCGGGCTAATAATATATCATTAGTCCCATTCTCTACTCCCTGAGTTTTGATCCCTGGGATGCCAACTTCTAGAGGAATGAATGCTTCTATGCCATAAGCCATGGCAAATAGAGATTCCCCAGTTGATCTTCTCAGCATAGTTCGATATGCCCAAAGTACACTTGGTAGTTCATCTACCCACTTTGCCTTTGCTGCTTGCAGCCTCTTCTTAATTCCATCCAAGATAACTTTGTTGGATACTTCGGCTTGTCCATTGCTTTGAGGAAAACTTAGGGTGGAAAAATAATTCTTGATTTTGAACTTTGCACAAAAGCTCTTGATTAGCTTACTGTCAAATTGTGTTTCATTGTCAGCAACTATTGCTCTTGGAATCCCAAATCTGGTGATGATGTTTTTCCATATGAAGTTCTTCATCTCCACGTCTCGGATCTTGGCAAGGGTTCAAATTTTCTATCCATTTGGTGAAGTAATCATGTTACCAAAGCAGTACTTTTTGCCCAGCTTGTTTGGGGGCGCTTTCCAACAAGATCCATGCCCCATTGGGCAAACGGCCAAGGACTAGATACTAGGTTTAGGTCTGTTGCTGGTTGGTGTATCAAAACTGCAAACCTTTGGCACGTTTCACACTTCTTGACATAGGCTTCTACATCTTTCTACATGTAGGGCCACCAATACCCATGGGCAATGGCCCTATGAGCAAGTGATTTGCCCCCAGCGTGGCTTCCACATATTCCTTCGTGTATTTCATATAAAAAATCTTCAATTTGTGACGGATGTACATACCTTAAAAAGGGTCTAGTGAAGGATCTTCCGCAGAAATGTCCCTCTGCTGTCAGATTGAATCTTGCCAACTACAACCTGGTCTTGTGTGCCTCTTTGTGGTCATCTGGCAGTTTTCCTTCTTTCAGGAATGTTATTATTGCGTCCATCCAGCTTGGTCCTATATCCACACACATTGCTTCACTCTTTTGTGGTTAGTGGTTCGGATGCTCCCCTAACAAGTAGTCAACCATTATCGCCCTTGACTTTTCTAGGTTGTATGCACTAGCTATGTTGGCTGTGGCATCTGCAAGGATCAAGTTATCATCTCGCTTAACTCAGAAGTTGGTAATTCAAACAAGGCCACCAATCGCTACTTCCTTTATGCGCATGCCGACATACGTTCATCTTGTCATAACTCGCTTGCTTGGTTGACTATAAGTCGAGAGTCACAAAAACTATCACCTCATCTCGCTTCTGCTATCGCCAGCCACCCGCAATCAAGGCTTCATACTCGCTTATTGTTTGAGGCCTTGAACCCCAAACGGATCGGATTGCTTTAGCATTCCGCCTATCCGGGATACTAGTACTACTCCTTCCCCCTCCTTGTCCGCTTTGAACTCCCATCAACAAAACAATGAAAGGAGTCACCGATGTAAATGCTGCAGGGCCTGAATTTTTCTTCTTTCCTTTGTTCTGTGGGCTTTGGCTGGGCTCCTCTTTGCTCATTCGGACACCGTTCATCTTGGCTCGACGGAGCCCGATGTACGGTGGCTCCTGGAGTGAACTCGGCCACAAAGTCGACCAAGACTTAGCCTTTGATTGCCGTTCTAGGTCTGTACTCTAGGTCATACTGGCCGAAGGCCACTGCCCATCTGGCTATTCTTCCTATCAAATCACCGCCGCAACGCATGAGGACTTCTGCAGAGGGTGTTCGATTAGCACCACAATTGCGGGCTTGAAAATAATGGTTCGGCTTTCTTTGAAGCCATTACTACTATGCCACAACTTCTCTAGGGTAAATACTTGGTTTCTGATCACCGGGGTTTTGCTTACATAGTAAACGATCCTTTGCTCCCTTTTTCTTCTCGGATTACCCTTTGCACTTCACGTGCTCAAACTGCTATATAGAAATGCCTCCTCTCGTGTTCGGATTTAAAGCATCGAGTCGTGGTCAACATTTCTTTAAGTCGGCATGCATTTCAGACTCCTCTATCCATAAGAAGTCTATGGCCTTCACTAAGTTGAAAGGGGTTTACATTTGTCAAAGCCTCTACTTATGAACTTGTGGTCAGCAGTTTCTCGGTCAAGATTCAGCTCACGTTTTGACGCTAGGCTCTTCAACTCAAGGATGGCCTTAATCGATCCGGGTTGGCCCCACCTTCGGTCATCAGTATCCCAAAAATTACGATCCAACCCAAATGCACATTTTGACGATCGAAGCCTGAGCCGATATGTTTTTAGGATATCAAAGACTGCTCTTAGGTCGGCCAGATGGCCTTCAGTTTCCTTGGTCTTCACGACTATGTCGTCGAAGTAAATTTCCACTATCTGGCCAATCAGGTGTCTGAACATCTTGGTTACCAATCTTTGGTAAGTTGCTCCTGCATTTTTCAATCCAAAAGGCATCACTATGTAGCAATACAGCCCTTTGGGGGTGATAAATGCAGTCTTCTTCTCATCTGGGGGGTGCATGGCTATCTGATGGTACCCAGAGGCATCCAGAAGCTCATTCTTCCATGCCCGAAGTGGCATCCACCAAAGGTCAATCTTGGGTAGAGGAAAATTGTCTTTGGGACAGCTTTATTTAGAATGTAAAGTCTACACAACCCTTCCATTTACTATTCTTTTTCTTTACCACCACTCTGTGCGATAGCCATGTCGAGTAATTTACCACTCGAATGGCTCGGGCCTCTAGAAGCCTGTCTACTTCCTCTTCCACTGCCTCAACATGCATCAATGTCAGTCTTCTTGCCCATTGGATTACGTGCTCTGAGTTTGGCCGAATTGCACATCTACGTTCAATTTATGGCAAGTGACCTCAGGATGACACTGGCATTTTGTATATGGTCGAGCAAAACACTTCAATGTTTGCTCTCAAGAAGGCCTCAAAGCTCTTTTTCCTCTTCTTTGGCTAAGCCTGGTCGGAAGGAAGAAATGTTCTCATCCTCGGGCCGACGCAGGATTTTCTTTTTGTAGCTTCTTCACTCTCTTCTCACTGTCCCCTTGCCCGATGTCCTGCTAGGACCTCCACGTCCTCATCTTCGATTCACTTCGTTCTACACCGTGATCTTAGCCGCAAGTGGGATTTCATTCTGTCGCTTATAGAATGAGTTCTTTGCCTGCAGTGATCCCGATCCCTCCGACCTCTTTCTATCCCATGCCTGGGGAACCGGGCAGAACTAATATTGAGTAATCATTCTGTCAAGATGCAACCATGGCCTTCCCAAGATAATATTGTAAAGAGGAGATTATGTGTCGATCACTGAAGAACTCTGCCTTTATCTTTCTGGTGCCACCATGCGCCTCCAAGCTTAAATAAGGGCCAAATCGGTAACCATGTCGGACGTTCCATCGAACCCACCATCGGGGCCATTGGATCGCTTCTATATCATCAAAAGGCTGAAGGCCCATTTTTGTAATCATTTAACATACATGAACTGTCACAAGAAGTGCCAGTCAGATTAAGGATATGCTTCAATTTTGGCACTCTTGCAGCCTAGGAGGATACTACACAAGATCATTGTACGGATGTTATACCATCTTAAAGTCATTGACCAGAAGGATACAACCCGGCCCTCGGAACTCGACCAGGTCTTTTTCTCACGGACTTGGTATACATCTTCGCAAGTGCTTTACCTTCCGAGTCTCCCCATTCTCTAAAACTTGTTTGTTGACCTTTGGAAAGTGAATTATTAACTTACACGAGGGTCCACCCGCTCATGTGACTACTATGTTGGCGAGGAGGTGGGCTGTAGTGCTCGAGGCGCCTTCGCTTCGCTTTCTCTCGTCCCTGGCCTCATCTATAAGGTCCCCTCAAATGGCCTCCCCGGTTTTACTGTGTCCTTTCCGTGTGTGACTTTGGGGCTCGTGAACTCGGTGGTCCCAGGATGCCCATCTTCAGAGCTGGTAAGCACAATGCTTCCCCAGGAGGCTTATTCCCATAAACTCTCCCGAACCCATCGAATGCGTTCTGAAATAATAGGGTCAGGGTTCGACTTTATCTAGGACTTTGAGATTGAATTGAGAATTCAACACAGCCAGGATTGTGTGGTTCTCACCCCATCTCTTGTCTATTGTTGGATCCATAAACATACCCCCACCCTCGCCTGACGAGCCGCTTGTTTCTCCCCGCTTTTGTCGCCTTAATCCTCGAGTGTCTTCCTGGCTGTGGCGATTTTCCAATTCGCTATGAGCTCCTCCATGTATTTTGTGGCAATGTCTTTTGCCAATGACTTTCATGGGTGCGCATCATCATTCAGCCGTTTAAATGACACGACCGGCCACTTGGTTGCATCTCGCATCTGACAACACCCCATAATACTCTTGCTTGCGTAGGCCCCTAAGGCCTTCATCCTCTCATGATTCTTAGAGCCATCGGCATCCACCCTTAATGGTTTGTAGTTTGTTTGTCACTTAACCCTAGCCCAATGCGAATATCTCGCTGGTCGCTTTAAATCAGTCTCCCCGAGGATGAAATTGAGTTATAATGAAAGATTGACTTACCATAAATATCTGGACTGTTTGAATCTTTTAAGTTCATCGCTTTGTCTATCTAGAATCGTTGGTTTATAAAGAATATCAAATTATTCTGATTTTTAAGATTGTACGGTAACCTTTCTCTGGTTAGTGCATGGGAGGCACAACTCATGCCGGGCGTGTTGCAGGAATTCTACTCATGGTGGTCTTGAGATTCTTCCTTTCTTAAACTCTCGCCTTGACCTCCCTTGAAAGTAGGAGAGAGTGTCTTCTCGTGTAAAATCAGGATTATTTGTCATACAGGGCATTAGCCCTGGAGATAATCTGTGGGAATGGTGGGTTGCATAATGGTGTTTTTATATCCATCAGAGGTTCATGAGTCAGATGCCTTGATTTGCATTTAATCCTCTTATTATCTCATTTTTTCATACCCTCAGAGTTTATTCATAATTATAAGTCTTTGGTCCATTTTCTTACAAATTTTTTGGCCTCATATATCTTTGATTCTGGTCTTTGGGTGATTATCCTCTTGGTAAAGTTCATGGAGATCTCTACTTCTGGCCGTCTTTGGCCCGGAATAGGATAAGCTCATTTTCGAGAAGAGATTCCGAGGTAATTGCATTCCACCGAGGCACTCAATGATTAAATCGGTAATCAAATATCTCTCAGGCAATGCGTAGTGTTTAACTCATTAAATCATAAATTGTATCCAGGCCGTGGAGGTCACCTCTCTCTTTGTTCGCTCAATCCTGGTGTGGGCTGTTCAGGACTTCAGTCATGCATCTGGACTCTCTAATAGATGAGATAAGCTCCTAAAAGAAGACTTCTCCTTGTCGATTGATCCTTCCATTCAGGACTCTTATTACATGCTCAAGAAAGCTTCTCCCCAGTTCGTCATCTTCCGGAGACCTTCTCTGACTAATGAGATTACCTCAGCGTTCGCGGGGACCGTGGCACACAGGGCGTCATTAAACATTACGTGGTGGTGCTGAAAATATCACAGGTGATTTTGTAATATTGTGGGAACAATCTCTTTATCTTGGGTTAAGATGAAACTGCAGTCAATGAACAGAGTAGTTTGTATTTGATTTTATGAGTTTTGATTGGTTGGTGTTGTATAACTTAGTTTTTTGTGCAAAATAATATTTTATCAAATTATGTGTGTTCACTAGTAGGAATGTGATTTGAACTGAAATGACGAGGACTGATTCTCGTCCCATGCATTTAAAATTCTCCATGGTTGGTATTAAAAATTAGATTCCTATTGATTTTTGAATAAGGGGCGATGATAGGTCCCTCACGGCCCTAACCTCATTGGGTGGCTCCATCGCGTCATTATATATATACCTTGTTTAGGGATAAACCACGACAATCATGCCTAAACCGTGAACCAAAACCAAATTCGACCCTGCTCATCCCTACTCTATTCTCTCTCTCTCTTTGTTGCATTCCATGGCCCTACATCCTCTTGATCTGCTTGACCATTACCCTTGAGTCTACACTTTGTCCTCCGGTGTGAATGTGCTAATTTTGTGGCCAAGAGATCTGAGCAGTCTCACATGGGTGGTAAGCGTCCACAAATCATAGGTTCTACAGCTATGAGATCACAGTTGTTTATCCATTAGTCCATGAGACCTTCTGGTTTGAGTTGTTTAGCATCCTATAAACCCCTCTTCATCAACTCCAGCTCTCTGCGCTCCTATATATATCTACATATTT